>CM040933.1:29129801-29729801 GCA_023029165.1 Gobiocypris rarus | reverse complement strand
GCACAACAACGAGTTTGAGGTGTTGACTTGGCCTCTAAATTCCCCAGATCTCAATCCAATCGAGCATCTGGAGGATGTGCTGAACAAACAGGTCCGATCCATGGAGGCCCCACCTCGCAACTTACAGTACTTAAAGGATCTGCTGCTAACATCTTGGTGCCAGAGACCACAGCACACCTTCAAGGGTCTAGTAGAGTCCATGTCTCGACGGGTCAGGGCTGTTTTGGCTGCAAAAGGGGGACCAACACAATATTAGTGATAATGTTATGCCTGATCGATGTATATTTTTTTCTCACAATGCTGCCCTGATTTTGTTTGTTTTCTTGTTTTAACTCTCTAATAAGAGGCAAGAGTTTGTAATATGTGGATTCAGTTCTGTTGGTAATTTGACAGAGCAAATGTAGATATGAAACGGTCCTATCCTGTCTTTTATTTTCTGCTAGGTGTCCGAGCCGGATGATGAAGTTCTCATAAATGAAATCACACATGAAATACCATGTGATTCACACGAGGTGATGGCTCTTTACAAACATACTTCATTCCTGTAATGAACAGTGACTTCACTAAGTTGCCATGATTTCTTGTTTTTACCTAACTTTTCTTTCAAAGCCTTTCTTTTGTTGTTGTTGTGCATGAAGGCAGAGAGTGTCATTTCAACTGAGATATATGGAGCTGATTTGCAAAGAACTCTGGGAGAGATTCTTGCATACTGTCAGGTACTGATGAGTCAGTTGACCCATCGCTAAGCCCCGCCCTTAAAACATTACTTAACAATCCTCTCTGTGTTGTAAGGTCATATCACACCGGGCCGACAGACGGCAAATACATTTCATCGGGTTTTGTAGGATCAGTGCGTTACCCTTGCTGGAGTCTGTTGGCGTTTGTCTAAGCTTGTTTTCTGTTGGTGCAGTGTGAATTGGCCTTTAGACACTTTAAGAACAGTTTTTTGTTCACTCACACTAATGTTATTACTTTTCAAATGAAGGTTTCTTGTTTTCTTGTTGCGATTTTTTTTTTTCTCCACAAAAAAAAAATGCTTTTGCAATATCACAATTTCATTCTGGCCCACATCACATCCAATCCTAGTTTCAATAGTTTTTATCAACAGAAATCTCCTATTTGCTACTAAGGGACGTTCTGTTGCAAGTCAACAGTAGTCAAGTGAGTAACAATAGTCAAGCAGGGCAGAGCTCAGCAAAGGGTCAATTCTGCAACTTCTTTTTTTACTATGGATTTAACAAAGATTGTTAATATTGAACATTGAGTTGTCATTTATAAGTCAGTATGACATTTAGATGTCTTTGTGCAGGTTACCTATGGAGCCATTCTGAAACTCGATGAGAAGTTTGAAATGCTCCAGGCGAAAGTGGCAAGCATCCAAACTCCAGCTGTCCTCTCTCAGGTAAAATCAACACACTTTACTCATACATCACAAATATAAATATTTCAATAATGCAAATCAGACGCAAGCATTTTCTGTAAAAATACCAAGTACCAATAAATGTGAATAAATACTGAGTATATTATAGCAGGGCTTATATTTTATATTATATATATATAAACTTGCACATGAAAAGTCATAATGTCAAGCCCTGTATTACAGTAATAGTTATACACTGCCCGGCCAAAAATAAAAGTCGCTGTTTGGATTAAAATAGGCAAATGCTTAAAGCTGCAGTCCGTAGTTTTTCCTCTTTGTCGCCATCTCTGTTTGAAATCTGCAACTGCAGTTATTCGCGGAATGATCAACTCTATGCGAGCTGTGCCTGTATGAATTAAGCAAAGTGTGCTACTGTTACATAATAACCTTTGAAATGTCTGACCTGTCCAGCAGAAAAAACTGTCTCTGTATCCGTTTTGAAGCCCTTCAAAGCACGGAGTTAACGCCACCTTTCAAAAGCCCTTTTTATCCTTGTTTTGGCTCGGTTGAAGTCTCTCTTTTTTCTGTAGCTATTCCAAAAGTCCGAAGTCTTTTGCATTTTACAACAGGCGAATCTCCAGATGTCACTGTCACTGATTGAGGTTTCAACCTTTCTGGATCCGCTATCAAATTGATAAGTTTAATTATATCAAGCACTGTGAGAAAAGACTATAAATCTCCACCTCCAACATCCTCACACACGATATAGCCTACTAGCCGGGACTTCTTATTGATGTATACAGATGTGACGCAATGACGCAAAGATATGCTCGAATCTCCCGCGGAAATCCACCAGTACCACTGGAATTCAAACCATTATTACAAGCTTACCGTTGTAAATCGAGCTAAGGTAAGCCGATAGTTTTGAACACTGCCTGGTTATGTACTTGCCCAAAAATTGATTTTGGATAATTTTAACCCAAAAAAGTTACGGACTGCTGCTTTAAAGGGATAGTTCATCCAAAAATTACCCCATGATTTACTCACCCTCAATGTCATCCTAGGTTTATATGACATTTTTATTTTAGATGAATACAATTATACAATAGTTATATTAAAAAATGTCATGGCTAATCCAAGCTTTGTAATGGCAGTGAATGGCTATTTGTTTTGAAGTCCATAAAATTACCATCCATCCATTATAAAAGTAATCCACACAGCTCCGGGGGTTAATAAAGGCCTTCTAAAGCTAAGGCTTAAATTAATTGAAATAAATTGTATTTGTGTAAGAAAGATATCCATACTATATTAAAACTTATATTAAATATAATATTATAGTATAAATATTATATTAAAACTTATGGCAACCCCTGATGCCATGTATGACAGGATGTAGGAGCATTGCAAGCTATGATGCCTCTCGTAGTTAAAACAAATAGGACTGGGCAACAAACTCAAGCCCCTCTTATATCGAAATCCTCTGGCATTTCTCTTTAAAAATTCTCGTTTTAGATTCTAATTTGTGACTGGTGTTTTGGTTTGCTCTAATCTGCGCTTCTGCCTTCGTCAATACGTCATGCGTTGGGTCAGGGGTTACTCTTTCATCATAAATTGATGCGTACAGCCGTCTGTCGGAAGCTAGTTGTTTTAGTTTATAAAGTTTTAAATATGGATATTTTTTTCACACAAACACATGGCTAAGAAAACCTTTATTAACACCCTGGAACCGGTTGGATTACTTTTATAATGGATGGATGCACTTTTATGGATTTCAAAACAGAAACAGCCATTCACTGCCATCATAAAGCTTGGAAGAGCCAGGACATCTTTTATATAAAGGTCTTGAGGGTAAGTCGTGGGCTAATTTTAATTTTTTGTTGAACTAACCTTGAGTCTGATTGGATCATGATTGCAGTGATTATGATGTTTCTAGCATGTTAACAGTTCTTCTAACCCTAATATCTGGAGTGTGTAGCTTTTCATTTCTTAAACAACCATGTATGAAGACACATCATGGCCATATTCCAGGAGGACAATGTCAAGACTGTCAAGATCAGTTTAAACTATGAAAGAATGAAGGATCATTTTCACACATGAATCGACTTCTCAGTGTCCAGACCTTACATTTATTGATAGAGTCTTTGGGATGTGCTGGAGGAGACTTTACAGAGTGCTGGACTCTTGCATTGAGAATACAAGATCTTGACAAAACATTGATGCTCCTCTTGATGGAAATAAATGTTGTGATGTTATATCAGGAGGCCAATTCTTGTGTGAAAATGATTCTTCATCCTTTCACAGTTTGAGCTGATGAATCTTGACATTGTCATCCTGGAATATGGCCATTTTAATTTTTTCACCATTTCTTAAATCACCTTTGAGTTTTTGCTCAGTTCATTTAAATAATCCTCTAGTGTGACATGAATTTGACTCCCAATTAACATGGGGTGATTAAAACTAATTATACAAAAATGTGAAACATTTTGTTTATTTTTAGATTAATTATAGCATGCTATACATGTTATTGCTTGAAATGTAATGTCAGGTACTCCTACAGAGATATTATTAACCTAAGATAACTTTGTAGAAAACACTTTTGCTTATATATATATATATATAAGCAAAGGTGTTTTTTATATATACACTCACCTAAAGGATTATTAGGAACACTTGTTCAATTTCTCATTAATGCAATTATCTAATCAACCAATCACATGGCAGTTGCTTCAATGCATTTAGGGGTGTGGTCCTGGTCAAGACAATCTCCTGAACTCCAAACTGAATGTCAGAATGGGAAAGAAAGGTGATTTAAGCAATTTTGAGCGTGGCATGGTTGTTTGTGCCAGACGGGCCGGTCTGAGTATTTCACAATCTGCTCAGTTACTGGGATTTTCACGCACAACCATTTCTAGGGTTTACAAAGAGTTGTGTGAAAAGGGAAAAACATCCAGTATGCGGCAGTCCTGTGGGCGAAAATGCCTTGTTGATGCTAGAGGTCAGAGGAGAATGGGCCGACTGATTCAAGCTGATAGAAGAGCAACTTTGACTGAAATAACCACTCGTTACAACCGAGGTATGCAGCAAAGCATTTGTGAAGCCACAACACGCACAATCTTGAGGCCCCTTAGTGCCAATTGGGCATTATTTAAATGCCACGGCCTACCTGAGCATCATTTCTGATCATGTCCATCCCTTTATGACCACTATGTACCCATCCTCTGATGGCTACTTCCAGCAGGATAATGCACCATGTCACAAAGCTCGAATCATTTCAAATTGGTTTCTTGAACATGACAATGAGTTCACTGTACTAAAATGGCCCCCACAGTCACCAGATCTCAACCCAATAGACCATCTTTGGGATGTGGTGGAACGGGAGCTTCGTGCCCTGGATGTGCATCCCACAAATCTCCATCAACTGTAGGATGATATCCTATCAATATGGGCCAACATTTCTAAAGAATGCTTTCAGCACCTTGTTGAATCAATGCCATGTAGAATTAAGGCAGTTCTGAAGGCGAAAGGGGGTCAAACACAGTATTAGTATGGTGTTCCTAGTAATCCTTTAGGTGAGTTTATATATATATAAAATAAAATAATAGTTAAATATATGTGTAGATGACAGTCAGCAGCTCTGTATCTTTACATTTGTCTGTCAAAAAAATTGCTTCGGAGACATAAAAGTGCCTGCTGTTGAAGAAACACCCATATGCAGTTTTGACTATAAATTAATTTTCTCCCTCTCATTTTAGAGGACACATTTGTCATCCAGCTACAGAGACAGTTGCCAGGCGAAGTCTGAAGCCATGATCAATTCTGAATCGTTGATGCCCCGTCTTGTTCATATTTCCTCTACGTCTCCCCTTCCATCTGTGGAGAGTTGGAAACCTCCTGCCCTCTCTCCCGGCCCAGAGGTGCCCAGCCCTCCACGACTTGTTATCCAGAACCAGGCCAGGGCCACAGCACCAACCCACACAGCACAAGAACCTCTCAGCATGAATAAAATGAGTCTAATGCAGCAACATCTGGAGCGAGTGAAGAGTACATCTGATATCAGCTCAGAGACCAGCGACCCAGCATCAACTACATACCTTTCTAGGATGAGTAAGAGTCATTTTTTTTTCAGAAAAATATCTAAACGTTCTTAAAATAAGATACATTTACTTCAGAAGCACATGCTACAGCTTTGACTCACATGCTAGTGCCCTTATTATGTTTGTGAATGTAAAAAGTCTGCAAAATTGCAAAGATCAAAGTACATGATAAATGGAGTTATTGACTCCTAAAAGAAAGAAGTGATTCTGCCTAAAACTAGTCATCAGTAATGTCAGTCTTACTTCCTGCTCTAACCTACGTAGGTTTGTAAACCTGAAATTCAGATATGGTTATGGCCGTTTAGTTTCTGAGACATGCTGGTAGACCAATCACAACAGACTGGGCCATCTGGCCAATCAGAGCAGAGTAGAGCAATCACAACAGACTGGGCCATCTGGCCAATCAGAGCAGAGTAGAGCAATCACAACAGACCCGGATCATGTGACCAATCAGAGCAGATTCAGCTCTCGAAAAAAAAAGGAATAATTTATCAAACCTTTTCAGGATGTGTTCACATCATGTCCTGTTTTTGGTTTGTTTACATGTCTTTGGTCCATGTTGTTTTCATATATTCGTTATGGAGCTGTGCAGAGTGTTGTCAATCAATTACCATGAAAGCTAAGCTTCCATAGGCATTAACTGGAAACGTACTCAGACTGGACATGCAACGTGAATGACTGACTGTGCAGCCTTAAATGCTTGTGCAATGCTTGTGCACTGTACGGCCGTGCTAATTTACTTTCGGTTTAGAATTAGCGCCGCGCCGCGGTGGTTAAGTGATGTAACCGGTTGTTTCGCCTAAACACCAGCAACATTGACTATCGCAGGAAGCCTAGAACACACAATGTGAGAAAGGAAGTGATGCTGCAATGTATATTATGAGAACATTTTTGTTTTTGATGTAAACCTGCTGTAGGAAACTACAAAATTAACTACACAATTAGGAACCTTTAAAATAGCATAATAGGGGCACTAAATAAAGTGTATTTCCTTACACCATTGACACTTTTTCATTGGCATTTGAACCTCGCTAAATTGACCGATTTCATGCTGCCATTTGTGTCTGTTTCCACTCCTGTAGGTTGTCTGGGTAGCTCTAATAGAAAGGTGTTCCTGTCAAACTGTATCCTACAGAGGGCTGGTAAAATGGCACGTCCTGGTGCGGCGGTACGGTACCTCACAAGAAACATTTTCACAGTGGAGGAACTTTCTCAAAGCAGCACCACTGGAAACCCAACCAGACGCCTAAAGAGACTCGACCCAAACAAGATCAATGCCATCAGAGGTGAGCTGGATCTATTTCATGAATGGTCTTCTCTGTGCAGTGTTGCCAACTGTTTTCAATGGAAAGTATGGCAACGGCTCAAAATGTCACTAGATGACAGGTGATTTACATGTTTCCTCTCCTAATCTTTGCTCATATAAGGGGCTTTCATCCCAGAGGAACCTTTTCATAGTTCCTAGAACCATGGTGGAAGTACCATTTTGGCGTGTTTCACACCGCAGGAACTAGGAAAGATTTTAGTTCTAGGAACTCCTTTTGGGGGAACTAAACTAGATCCTACTTCAGAGTGGGGTCTAACCCAGCACAATACAAACTACCAGTGATGTAAGTGTAAGCTGATTGGCCAAACGCACACAAAACACCAGCACCCGCCATTAAAAAAAAACAGATTAGTCTATTTACTCCAGAAACAAACTCTACCCTGGTGGCTAGTTCCTATAACCAAGATCCTAGAACGACCCGGTGCGAAAGCCCCTATTCTGTATTTTAATACAGCCACACGTCCAATAAAGCCATTCTTATTTACATATTTTTTGTCAATCCAACAAGTCACTAGATTTGTTGCAAGGTGCTTTTGTTCATTTTATTTAAAATTGTTATAACTAGAGACAAAGTTGCTAATTTGGCAACAGTCTCTGTGTGATGTCTTTTTATTTTATTTTTTATTACATTTAAATCATGGACTTACAATTCAAACATATTAAGCTTTTCTCAGAACTAACTTTTCTAAGAACACTTTTCTCAGGCATTTTTGCAATTTCTTTTTTTTTTTCATTTCAGATGCACAATGTAGAGATTTTGGTTGAGGCAATTAATCAATAAATCAATCAATAAATCATATTGGTTGCAGTTTACTGAGCAGCATGAAAGTTACTCGTTTTAACAATGGTGTGTTTAATTTTCAATACTTAATTTTCACAGAGTGGGCGGTAAAGAGATACCCAAAATTTGATCTTCGAGAGAGAGGCAAAGACTGGAAAATTTGTCTGTCTGTAATTAACTCAATGGCCCGCTACTATCGGTTCATGGACAAGACACGGAAGGTGAGAATAACAGTAACTCTTCTCTAACATCAGCGAAAACGGACACTTTAACATTAAACACTACACTGCACGACAACTAGGGATGCAGACTCTGAACATTCAAGAACTTGGATAAAAACCAAACCAAAATAAATAAATAAAAATAGATCAATGATTTAAACTTCTTTAATAGTCAATACTAAAAAGCTAATACAGTTGTACAAACATGTAAACTCCACATAACATTTTTTTTTTAATCAATAAACCAATTTGTTTTCATTAAATATATTTATTCAAACATACATTAGATATAATGAAGACATAATACAGTGTATATATATATTTAGCAGATTTGTTCTAGCTAGCTAAAGAGTTTATGGACATGGTAAGTCTAATGTTAAATTACATTGTATAACCTACAAAGCTGTTTTATTGACATTTTTTCCTGGTTGAAACACTGATTGAGAGATTACACGAGACAGGATTCATTTCTGCAAACTGTACCGTATCTTTTAACATTCTTTATGATGTTCATTCATCTTTATTTCTTACTGTAAGTAAGTACCAGTAGTAGAGAGGAGGTGAGATGATTAGTTCACAGCAGGGAATATGATGCACCTAATGTCAAAATGATTAATGGCTTTGACCTTTTGACAGGTTGACCTTCTGGTATAGGGCGGTGCTTTCGGTATGATATAGCATGTTTTGCCAGAAGGTTGTCTTTTGAAGTTGGTATAATACTTCATGTTTTTGACAGAAGGTTTGGGGTTTTGAAGACGCTGCAATTCAGTCCTATGATGTTTTTAACAGAAGGTTGCAGCAATAATAATACTTCATGTTTTTGACAGAAAGTTTTGTCCTTTGAAGACGCTGTTATCAGGACACCCCCCCTCATTCCAGAGCTTTTCCGGCTGTACTGTGAAAACTGTGAAGTGTATCTCAAACAAACATTATATTATTTTAAAATAATATAAATGGAAATCTACCTCACAAAAGTTGGATGTTTATAAAATTGCTTAATAAAAAAAAATCCACTGAACCAACCATTTCAGTTTAAATAAAATGGAGTCACAAAAACATTGCAATCAGTTAAATGTTTATAGAGTATGAAGCAATGCAATGTATGAAACGGTTCACAAAAATCATCTTACATGTTTAGAGAGTCTGCATCTAACTTTCCCAGGTCTTAAGCAGGTCTTAAACTATTAACCTTGTATGAACCCATGCTATGAAACACATTGACAAAGTTTGTCCTCCTCTGTGGTCAAAGACAGCATAAGTAAAGTTTATTTTTAAAGAATATTTAATTAAATTGTACTCGTCTTATGTCTAAGCATGATCTTACTTTAAACTTTAAATAATAACTGTTCGTCTTATACTACTATAATATTCAACATTTTTTGGTAGCCGTGATCTAGGATTGCATGTAAAAGTTGTATATGATTTTACTTTTCTTGTGTCTTCCAAACTGGCCTTCATCAGTGTGGAAACAAACCCTTTCTCATGGGGCTCATGGGCTGTATTTCACGACAGACTGTCACACGCAGTCGACTCCTGCGGATGAACTACATTCCCAAAAGATTATAGTTGGTATATATATTAGGAGAGATCTAAAGCGGTGTGGTTATTTACGCTCTCTCACACACAAACACACACACAAACTACATGTTAGGAACTTTAATTTATTTTTTAAAGATGGGGAAAGTTAGATGCAGACTCTCTAAACATGTAAGATGATTTTTGTGAACCCGTTTCATACATTGCATTGCTTCATACTCTATAAACATTTAACTGATTGCAATTTTATTTTGTGACTCCATTTTATTTAAACTGAAATGGTTGGTTCAGGTGGATTTTTTTTTATTTTTTATTAAGCTATTTTATAAACATCCAACTTTTGTGAGGTACATTTTCATTTATATTACTTTTAAATAATATAATGTTTGTGTGAGATACACTTCACAGTTTTCACAGTACAGCCGGATAAGCTCTGGAATGAGGGGGGGGTGTCCTGATAACAGCGTCTTCAAAGGACAAAACTTTCTGTCAAAAACATGAAGTATTATTATTACCACGTCTTCAAAACCCAAACCTTCTGGTGTTTTTTTTTTTGGATCACTTTTTCTCGGGACATGCTAGCTGGCAACATAGGATTCCATTCATTATGCTAAGCTAAGCTAGCGGTGACCCTACCAAACTAACACAATGCATGCACTGAGACAAAAATGCATTTGCCCACATATCTAAATGTAGGACAGAAGTTGAATAAGCCCTATTTCTAAAAACGGTGGAGTATCCCATAACTTTCATAATCATAACTTTCCACACTCTCAAATGTATTTATTTATTTATGATTGTTTTAACCATGTAAAACAGCGCTATGTTACAAAAAGAGTGGAAGCGGTTATTAGCTTATCCGTGAACATGATTTCTGCCTGAGTCCGTCGGATTCCTTTCCATCGGCTCTAGGGATGTCAACGATTAATCAACGATCGATTAATTGTCAACAATACATTTAATTGATAAAACGTATCAATCGTCGATTAAGCAGGGTAATACACGTGTGTGCTGCTCAACCGCGAAACATCCAGCGGACACGGAAAAATAAAGCGAGAGCCCCAGAGGTATATTTGGGATCATTTTACAGCTGGAGTTAGACTTTCATCAAGTGTGCATGTGCATCCACAGCCTTTTGCTTTGTGTAAATGCAAGTTCTCATGTAGGATGTATTTGATTAAGAATTAACACGGTAGTGATGCCGGTGATCAGCTTCAGTGCGCACAGCTCCAACAGCAAAACACGACTAATAATGACTACAATTGGGACTGTCATGTTACATAACATTATAAACCAGCCCTTTATTTAGACTAAAACCCTTCTCATTCATTTGGTGAGGAACATTTTTGAGCAGCATTTGCCCATCCTGTCACCCACTGCTGTAGACGCATATTGCAGTGTTAAGGATAACGATTAATCGATTGTTAATATAAACTCTAATCGTTCATGGGAATTTGTGTAAATTGACATCCCTAATTGGCTCTGGACGACAACTCCCATGAACCCATGCTAATTCATCAAGCTATGCCTTTGTTTTGAATAAGCAGCGAAAATTACATATCTTCACCTTCCTAAAATAATGACGAAGGTGACGATATTGTGCCTTAAAGTATGAAGCACTTTCTGTGATTATTGGATGGCATGCACGCTACAAATATTTAGTGAAGTTTTGATCACGCATCAACAGAATGAGAAATCATATTTCGGATTAAAAATCGAGAAATTAATAGTCAATCCAGAGCTAGTGTCCACAAAGCTGACATGTTTACCTTATAACGTTGTGTGCACTAAATAGACAATGAACAGTCAAAATGTGCCATTGGAGAAGCGCTAATTAAACTCATGTGCATCCCTAATGAAAACTTTTCACCAATATCAGAATCACTCAGAATGTGGGAACCTTTGGGGGTTTTTTCCTAGTAAAACCATTTAAGTAAATCAATTGTATCTGAAGTATTTCCACTACATTTATTACCACTACCACTTTTCCCAAATGTCCTTGGACCCTTTTGATTGTCACCTGCACTGCACTGGTCTTTGGTTAAGTTAATGTTTCTTTCACAGCTAAAGATTGAAGAAAGTGTAAAACCTGAGAAGAGGGGATCAGTGGCATCAGAGTCGGCACCTACAGCAGTTGCGTGCGAAGCGACTGCAGAGATTGACGTTGAACTGTCTGACAGTGACACCGAGCAGAAACAGCAGGAAGTGCTGATGAGCCACATCACAGAAGAATACGACATGCCTGCTGACTGGGAATCGAACAGCGGTCAGTGCAGACGGAGTTCCTATTAGGGCTGTGCTTTGGGGTCAAGAGATCACAAATTTGAATCTTTTTTTTACATTCAAATTACATGTCAAAACAGTAGCTATGATTCCATCCCCCCATTCTTAATGTTGAGATATTGGATTAAAAAACCCGACTGGAAATGCCAAGATGCACATCAATTCTAGGCAGATTCTTTTTATTCGATAAGTTGACGTGCGCATAAACTATAATTGAAACATTTACCAAATGAATCTCTTGATGCGCAACAAAAAAACTTGTGTGATTTTTACCTCAACGGTGGGTGTGATTGGATAACTGGACAAACCAGTGGATCAAATTCATTGAACAGCACCTCAAATGTTGGTTTGGCTGTTTTGAAATGCCTGAGCCAAAGTCTGTCATCAGAACGATGTGGTTTAATTCTCTCACACGATTACGTTCACAAGCATCTGCTTTCCTACACAAGATAACATGACATGTGCTTCGTCTGCATGCTCTGAGACAAGTCATTTATGATGGAGGAAAAAAGAGCCACATATCCTTCCCTGATTGCAGCAACTTCCATTTTTACTACATTTTACACCGATTTCCCAGGAAGTGATGATTTTGTTGTCTTCATCACACAAGAAGGAAATGCTGCTTAATTCTAGGTTTTATTAGTTATATTCCAATTTCGCACACAAGTTCAGTTTTCAACTTTGGATGGAGACATAGCCGATGTGTTTAGGAAATTTAAATAAGCACAACTGAGATTATATGAAACTATTTTGAACTGGAACGCTGCCCCGCCTCGAAATGTATTTGCCAGACTTCGTACCCACACATTTTCAGCCCTATATGTAACCACGTCAATAAGAATCAATTTGCCATATAAAATATAAATAAAAGAAGTTCTGCATATATGTGCAATAACATAGAAATGGAACAAGCTGTTGAGTAGCGTTATAAATGACTGATGTCTCATTCAAAAATTCCCATTCCGCTCGTCGTCTGTGAAGTGAAGTAGGACAGTGTTGTCCCATCAGTCCTTGCTTCAGAGTCTCATCCACAGAAACCTTGCTTTTGCTGCGAAGAAAGGGCTTTTTACTGCTTGATAATATTAGTAGCACAGCACAAAGCTTCATGTCCTCGTCGACTACTAATCAGGGGCCTATTGCACAAAACTAGGATAAGGGATTAAGCCGGGATATCTTGGTGATCTTGTTATCTGTATGCAAAATTTAGTACACGCTGTTGTGTAAACGTACCCTGAAGGCACACTTACACCAAGAACAATAAACAAAGATAACTATATTAGCGGATACATTGAGCCAGGATAACCAAGATATCCCGGCTTAATCCCTTTTTCTAGTTTTGTGCAATAGGCCCCAGGACACCAAATAGATAAATATTAAACCTGCTTTTTAAATAAGAGAAAAGGTGATGACCTGCGATGATAGTTTGCATGCCCCTAACATGTTCTTCATGCAGTGTCAAAAGATCAAATCAGATTTGACATAAACCCGATCACTTTTTTTAGTGTTCATGTAAACATGTTCGGATTAATCAATCACATCGATTTCATTCAGATTGAAACAAAGTGTGACCATGTGAACGTCTTATTCTTTATATTGGTGTGTGTTTCCGAACAGTGTATCTCGGCCCCCCTCATCGGGATGTGAAGGTTCCTGGGTTTGCCTTGTCTGCAGCACATCTGCGAACACGTCCTGAGCTTATCGCGCGATATCTCATTAAATTCATCTTTCCAGAGGATGTGCTGGTACGCAGTAATGTTTATGGTGGCGTGCGGCGTGGCATTCAGGCTCTCGACCACAACAAGATCTCTGCACTGCGAGGTGAGATGTTTGACTAGCGGCAAAGAAGTAAGCCCCGGTACGAGTACCCAACGGTGGAAAAGATGTAGTTTTGAATGAGGACTAGTTCTCAGTTCCCAACCACAGTCACAGCTTCTGTCACTCTTCTCTTCTTCAGAGCACCTGTTGGAGCGCTTTCCCTGGATGAAGCTCGAGGAAGATGGAAGCGACTGGAAGGTTTGTGTAGGCGCCATAAACAGCACCATCCGCAAGTTTCGATATGAGCGCAAAATGGGCATAAAGAGAGGGATACGCTAGCATTGAGCATCAAAAACTGCTCAATAATATTTGATTAGTGTTTGTAAAGAGCGACTTGTGTCAAGACACGCAATCTAGTAGCTGTTACTGGTGGTTTTTCTAGAATGTGTGACTAGTATTTAGTTTAATTTGTGATTTATACTGGTTATTACTTTTAATAATATACTTTTCAACAGGAAATCTGGGAAAAAAAACTTTATTTGACAACATAAAAATACAACAGATGTATGAACAAAAATGGTTAATATATTGATTTATTAAGAACAAAAATGTTAATATATTATGTCTTTCTTGTCATTGAAACACAGCAGCTATAGAAAAGAGAAACAAACAGCTGTTGCACTTCAGTTATGAACATTGTATTTAGAGTTCAGATGATTCATTGAAATGAAATGTGTGTCAGGATTAAAAAACAAAACAGACCCTCACAAGTATGAAGGATAATTTTTTGTGTCACCTTCAACCTGAAATAAAGCACAGAAGCACTGTTTAATCAAAGTGGTTTTTGTCCCTTAATCTGCTGAATGAAAGTTTATGTAGGTAAAAAGGTCCTACCTGAGAACTAGCTGGCATGATGGAGAAACCCGCCTCCTTTGGCGGATGTGATGTTTTTTCAGCTCTTTTCTTGAGGTTTTTGGTGATGTTGTTGATCACTCCAAGACACTGTGCCCATGACACACCCCTTACGCCAATGTCAAACTGTGGGTACATCTCAGCCAGAAACTCTAAACACACACACAACGAATACAGAAAAGTATATATATAAAAATTCCCTGTTTGAAAACCATCAATATATTTGTTTAATTCAGTTTAGTAATGCTACACACATTTGTAATTTCGTAGTTTGGGAATAAAGTCCCTTGGAGAGAAACTTGGATTAACCGATTCTTCCTTAAACGTTTATGCATAAAGAGTCAAAATCATATTTTTTAATTCATCATTCATTATGGAAAAGCTTAAGTGGCATGCAAATTTACCTCGAAGGGCTTCTATTTTGTTTGGGTCGAGTTGCTGAATGCCCTTAGCGGGGTTGCCTGTGACCGCACTGCAGGACAGTGTGCCGATGGGGAAGAGAGCGTGAAGCACAGGCTCTACAGCCTTCTGGGGCTCCACCTCCTTAAACACAACCTTGTACACAGACAGTGGGATCCACACTTTCCGCAAGGGGCTCCCGATCATTACTGAGGAAAAAAGGCCATTCACTTGTCAATTTCTTACAAAATTTAAAATTATTGAAGTAACATTTTAAAATGTCAAAAATGTGAGTGGAAGAATTAGTTTGTCATGCATTTTAATTTAGGGTGTGTTCACTTGGTTCGTTTGGTCCGGACCGAAAAAACCCAAAAACCGCTAGTTCTGGTCTATGTGGGTAAAAATCCAAGTATGGCCATTTTACCCACATATTGCATAAAGTAAGATGGTATATCAATGCATTACTTTATATCTTTAATAACATAGGTCAGAATCATCTTTAAACAAAGTTTGTTTTAAAAAAAATCCTAAAACCTACAAATTGATTGGTAAGTTAAAAATAAATCCCATTGTTTTTGCCTATACATGCAATTTCATGTCTTTTTTTAAACAACAAGAGTCCTGGGGCCTATTGCACAAAACTAGGGTTAGGGATTAAGCCGGGATATCTTAGTGATCTTGACATCTGTATGCAAAATGTAGTACACTGCTGCAGGGGCGCGACTACCCAGTGCCAGAGGGGTATGCAGCAACAATTTTGGCGCCCCCAAGTGATTTTTATTTGTTTGTTGTTTTAATCGAATCCTCTCCCAACGTGCAATGGGTTGTGGGAAATTATTAGTGTGCACACTTTGAAAACATTTCAACAAGTTTTATATTTGAAAATCAACAAACAAATAAAAAGCTGCTCGATGCACATTTTTAAGCAAGATTCTTGTCTGTGGGATTTCCTTCCTTATAATGACCGCCGTCAATAGCAACGCATCATAACAGCGCACATCGCACAGCCATGCCCACGTCTGACCTTCCAATCAACAACCAATGAATTGAACCAACTCCTTATTTTTTCCCCCCTAATAATCCATTGCACTTGTTCAAAAAAAAAAACGATTTTGTTGAACATGTAATCTGTAATTGTAAAGTGTAAAATGTAAAGACATGACTTCTTCTAAGATGATTTTCCAAGAACTTGGCCATAAAATTACATTTTTAAAAGATTATTCCCTTTGATCATCTCCAACAGTCTTATGTCATTAACCATAATAACATAGCATGACACACTGCCTGCCAAAGTCTATATCCTACCTTTGTTGTCCTCCTGAACAAGAAGTGTGACGTCTTTATTGATGGGCATCTTCTCCGATTCAACGTTCTCCCCATCCACCTGAGCCAAGCCTTTCTGCAGATCCTTTAAACCCGTGTTGCACAAAGAGCCTTTCTTCATTATCTGGGATGGCTGTTGATCATATGTCTCATCTCCAAATGGCTTTAACACGAGTAAAGCAGGATCAGGAGTTTGAGACTGGCGCTGGGATCCATTATTGCGCCCCGAACGTCCACGTCCACGTCCTCTGCCCCTTCCTCTGCCTCTACCTCTGCCTCGTCCTGCACCAGGAGGTTTGCCTAACTGAAGGCTGCTGTTGTCGTCAGATTGCTGAAAATCTGCCCTGTCCGGGCCTCGCTTCCATGGAGGGGTCCACCGTGGGTTTCTCTGGACTGGTGGACCAAGACGCTGGGCCAAAGAGCTGGACAGCTGCGCTTCTTCAACAAGTAGAGACGCCTGTCTCTGAGAGATGTGGGACACATTATCAGCTTAAACAACTGACAAAAACACTCTTGGTGAGTATCCCAAAAACAGGTTAGACAAGGCCTTTTGAATAACCCAGGTTTTTCAGACTTGGTCTATATTTTACCAATGTGAGAGGGAGGACGTTGACCAAGTAATTTTGGTACAAGCTTTATGATTTTATTAGTAGGTATCAGTATTTATGTCATAAGAGAGCCATCTTTTTTGTGCTCTAATGTTGAGATGAACGAATGGATCCAAATGCCTTAAGACCTGCACAGCGTGAGACCGGTGTTTATGGAAACATCCTAAACCATAAAATTACTGTAAAAACGACAACTTAAACATTTTTACAGTGAAAATCATATTTAAAAAATATCAAAACCTTACATTAACCATTTTTAAGAAAACGGATGAATCCAAATTAAAAGCGATTATACATATAAAAATTTATTTGATTATTAATTTATGATTATGCATAATATTCTAGATATTGTGATCAAAATTCATCCACTCAACCCGTTTTTTTTTCCCTCCACATTTTTCCCACTTCCTCCCAATCAGTAGCAGTTTCCTTCTGGCTTTGTCAGTGCATAAAAGCCAATGTTTGCAGTAGCACCATGCTACTCTAACAAATGCAGTTCATTCTTAATTCAAGCACTTTCAAGGACCGATGATTGTTTTCACTTATTTTTCAGTCCTTGAATCCATAGCTGAGTCCGAAATCACATACGGAGTAGGTACTACATTTGAATTAGACCTTACTTTGCGACCATTCAAAAAAAAAAAGTATGTTCTTTATACTATGAATTGGCCTCATTCATGAAACTTTTGTAAAAATATGAGCAAATTTAGTAAACATTTTATTTGCACGTAAAATGGACCTTTTATGAAAACTCTCCTGTGGATTCACAAACGTATTCCTCGGATTCGGTAGTTAAATGTTTGTATATGAATGAATTCCAAACATGCGTAAATAGGGCACGTGTGCACGCTCATTCATAATTAGCATAATCCCCATGAGTCACAATTATGCAAACGATGTGTCCAGGAACGCTGTGGAAGCTTCTGGACTTCCTTTTGGTTTGGCGCCAGTATTTTGCATAAAAGCTAAAGAGACTAATTGACCATATGCTAAGCAAAAAATATTCAATAATCGTGTGTCCACCAAAGCATTTTTAGCCAGCAATAAAATCCCTGGTGCTCTTCTGAAAACGGCCAGCTGGTGGCGCTTGAAAGCGTTTTGCAAGCGCAACGTTTTTTTTCCAGCTGAGAAACTTTGGTAGTAGTATTTGGTGTAGTATTTTCCCAATCCCTCCTCCACAGTGATTGGACAGCTAGGTAAAAAATTACCGTGACGAGCATCTTTTACCCAAAGTTGAACAGTTAAAACATTTATTAACTTGTGAAATACTATTATGGTACATAGTGCATCAAAATGCAATGTCATCAGTCACATGTTTTATGCAGCGTTTACACATGGTGGGGAGCAGGTGTACATTTATTTTGTACCAGCTAACATTTTGAGTACATTTTGCTATCAAATATGAAAATTCACGCCAGAACGGCTTTACGAACGACTTACACACAAATCTGTTCTGCTCGTGTTTCATGAATGAGGCCCAGTATGTAGTATGAATATAATCCGGACATACTGTTGTCATTATCATGTGACCTACCAGTGTCAGAGTATTCGCTTTTCGTTTTATATAGTAGGGAAGTATTCGATTTCGGATGCTGCTCACGTGACTATTTAAGAACTTTCAAGAAACGTGGAAACCCTGAATCAATGCATACTTGTTACGGATACATGTGTCACTAAGACCAAATCCTAATGGCGCAATCCACCCAAAGACACTATCCAACATTGAGGCAATAGTGATAATAAATGTATCTTTAATAAAAAATTATGTCAGATTACCTGTGGCAGTTGTTTTTTAACAGTTACCACGTACAAATGATCGAACGGAGTAAAAAATAAAAGCATTTAGGTGCACTGTCCGAGGGGATCGAGTGCTCCGAGCTTGGAATTTAGCCCAAACCCAGAGCTCTGCTCCGCATTGCAAACCGTGAGTGAGGAACGGGTGGCGGAGGGATGCAGAAAACTGTGGAGGTAACTTGGTGAGTCGGCTCTCGGCTGTGTATATATACCTCCTCTCGCGCTGATTAGATAGACAGTTTGAACGTGCTCCTCACACTCCTCCTTATATTTGTTTATAAAACAATTTTCGCTTGAAATCTGCAATCTCTCGAGATGAAGACATGTTAGAGTCTGACAATAAGCTGAACATATACTAGTTTAATTTGTGACACTTGGCTTTTTTTTATCTTTATTTGAATATGGCAACATTTTTATTTTCAAATATTTTTTTTAAATGTGTCAATTTTTTATTTTCAAATCTTTATTTAAATATGGCAACATTCTAATTTTAAAATTTTTATTTGTATATGGCATCATGAAACAAAATATTTTGATATTTAAATCACTGACAGAGACCCCTCCCCATTAGCCAATCAGTGTGGTCATAGGTCAACCCCGCCCTCACTATTAGCTTAAAGGATTAGTTCACTTTTAAAAAAAACTTTTGCTGATAATTTACTCACCCCCATGTCATCCAAGATGTCCATGTCTTTCTTTCTTCAGTCGAAAAGAAATTAAGGTTTTTGATGCAAACATTTCTCCTTATAATGGAGGCAATGGACCCCAAATGGTTCAAGGTCCGAATGACTGTCAGTGCAGCTTCAAAGGGCTTTAAACCATACCAGACGATGAATAAGGGTCTTATCTAACTAAATGATCGGTCATTTAAAAAAAAAAAAAAGTTTAAGTATTATAAGCACAAATGTTCGCCTTGCTCTGTTCGGTGAAATGTTTACGTGACGTCAAGTAATACGCAGTTACGTTGAAAAGGTCACGCTTGCCGTAGGCGGAATTACCGAGTCAGTGTTTTCAAACGAGCGGAAGGAGGATTCAAAATCGTCCGACATCGTTCTTTTACCTTTTAACTCCCTTTTTTGTAAACGCCGTTTGACTGTGTATGTGCACGTTCAACAACGACTCGGTATTTCCGCCAAGCGTGAGTTTTTTAACGACCGATCGGTTTGCTAGATAAGACCCTTATTCATCGTCTGGTGTGGTTTAAAGCCCTTTGAAGCTGCACTGAAACTGTCATTCGGACCTGTAACCGTTTGGGGTCCATTGCCTCCATTTTAAGGAGAAATGTTTGCATCAAAAAACATTTCTTTTCGACTGAAGAAAGAAAGACATTGACATCTTGGATGACATGGGAGTGAGTAAATTATCAACAAAAGTTTTTTAAAAAGTGAACTAATCCTTCAAGACTCCTCTATATTCCTTAGTAAAAGTTGCTCTCAGCAGCTTTGTGAATAGGTTAAGAGAAAACTCGTAACTAAGAATTTTTACTGCCATTTAGGAGCACTCTAAGTGCCAAGATAAAATGTTTTGTGAAAATACGGCCCCTGGTGTCTAATTATCCCGCTCCTGGAGGGCCACTGTCCAATCCTAATTAAACACACCTGAAGACCAGTCAAGGACCACTAGAAACATTCAGGAAAAGGTGCAGGACTGGACACCCCTGCTTTTGATGAACTCAGATTTGTTTAGCAGAGTTGATTTTGGTGAGACTAAATTAAAATCACGCATCAACAACAATACATAGTGATAAAATGGTTTACAGACAAACCTTTGAAGCATTCTTCAGCCTTGCTGAGCTCCTTTCAGAGGATGGCTTTAAAGAAAAGAGAACAGATTATCTATTTTCAAAAAGTCACATAAAATATCCAAGTACAGGCATTAGTAGAATATAGATATCATGATCAATCTCAGGGCTTGACAAAAATAATTCATTTTCTGCTTGCCTAGTCGGTGCAGTAGTTCTGATTTTAACTTGCGCTGGTGATGCTTTTACAGGGCCTTTATAAAACTTAACTAAAACTTATTTTGCTTTTGTTAAATATACAGATTTCATCCTAATACACATTTACAAAGGTCTTTTTTATGGTAATTAAACACTTTTCATCATACATTGGCTAAGTGACGGTTCTGTCAGCTGGCCCTGGGTCATCCTTTTTGTCAAGCCCTGGATC
Source organism: Gobiocypris rarus (assembly GCA_023029165.1). Lineage (NCBI taxonomy): Eukaryota > Metazoa > Chordata > Actinopteri > Cypriniformes > Gobionidae > Gobiocypris > Gobiocypris rarus. The sequence continues at coordinate 29,709,240 of CM040933.1, read as the reverse complement.
ACGGAGGTTTAAAAGTCTACACCACCTCATTTGACATCTGTATGTCAATCTTCTGTTCAATCCTCTGCACTGCTGCATGCAGGAACTGAAAGACATCAAACAGCAAACAGATGAGATGCATTTAACTGGTGTATCAATAAGACCTAGATTCTGATCAGACATCGAAGGTGTTATAAAGTTGAAAACAGAAGCTCTTACCCTACAATAGTTCAGGACATCAAGCAGTATATTCTGCTGATCCTCCCCACAACAGATTTGCTCTGGTTTAGAAAACAATAAGGACATAAAGGAATCTGACCTTCATCTGTGTAACAAGTTATTGGTGAATTGGGTCATTTATGCATAGAATGGGAACTTGTATGAACTTTAAGTAGTGTCAAAATCTACACTTATTATTAGACTCAACAAACCTGTATGGGTGCGTTTGGAAATACTGGAGGCTCCATGGCAGCTAAAGGGCTGATTGCCATGTTCAGGCCGGACATCCCTACAGGACCTCTGGCTGCATCAGACGGAGGTACAGCTTGGTAAAATGTGTGCTCCTCAGAAGGGAGTCCTACATTCATGTCCTTTGGAAGAGAATGATCATTACTGCCATGAGCATTGTTTATTTGATATTACAAGTTAAGGACGTGTACTCATCCCCATGTGGTTCCAAACCCATGCCACTTTTTTTAATGCTTTTTATGCTCAAACAGCAACATTACTCACTAACTAACGTTAATAAAAATGGAAACACATGCAAAATTACTACATATTACATCCAAAAACCAATCATTTTGATGTTTTTGGCATGACGTGTACTGAGGCACCATTTGATTTAAGCTACAGCAGATATGAAAAGGTCACAAGAGTTAGTTTTGTTCTTTCATTCCCAGGGAATCGAACCCATGATTTTGTTCACTAGAAATAATTTTGTGTTCCCCTGACGAAAAAGCAAGTGCTTTAGCAAGTGAACTCCACGTTACTTGGGGAAACTCAATACTTTTCCCCATGTCACCAAAACAAATGACGCATAAATGATGACAATTTCATCACTATTCCTAAGAATGTAATGATGTGAGCGTCTGGCTTAGTTATTTTTATTTCTTAACTGCTAACATTTCATTAAAGAGAGAAGGAGGGATGAGGCACAATACCCTGTCTGCAGCACTAGAGTCAGGACTCTGTTTTTGTCTCGGCTCAGCCAGGAAAGGTTGTCGGCCCTTATGGTGTCCATTCAAACAACTCATGCAAGACTGTTTCGCAGGGGGTGCAGAATCCTCCTGGTTTTCTGAGAAAGAAATTGCGGAAAAGATATAACGGACCCAAATTTGTCCATATGCATGATACACTTAAAGGGATAGTTCACCCCAAAATGAAAATGACCACATGATTTACTCACCCTCAAGCCATCCTAGGTGTTTATGACATTCTTCTTTCAGCCAAACACAATCAGAGTTATATTAAAAAATGTCCTGGCTAATCCAAGCTTTATAATGGAAGCCCAAAAAAGGTGCATCCATCCATCATAAACATACTCCACACGGCTCCGAGAGGTCAATAAAGTCCTTCTGATGCGAAGCGATGTGTTTGTGTGAGAAAAATATTCATATTTAAAATTTGATTAAGTAAAAAAATCTAGCCTCCGGCTGACCACCTTCCGTATTCAACTTACACAAAGTGTAACTCCTCTCACAGTTCAAAACGCTTACACTACGTCCGACGTCATATGCCAGTTAAGCTTTTCTTGTAAGTTGAATACAGAAGGCAGTCTGGTGGAATGTAGATATTTTAATTTATAACATGTTAAATATGATTCTTTTTCTTACACAAACCCCATCGATTTGCTTCATTAGTACTTTATTAACCCCAGGAGCAGTGTGGAGCACTATAATGGATGGATGCACTTTTTAGGGGTTTCAATTTCTTTGTGCTGCCATTATGGCCAATGCTTGGAAGAGCCAGGACATTTATTAATATAACTCTGATTGTGTTTGGCTGAAAGATGAATGTCATAAACACCTATGATGGCTTGAGGGTGAGTAAATCATGGGGTCATTTTCATTTTTGTGTGAACTATCCCTTTAATGTTTCTGCATTAAATACAAAATAAACCACCAAGTTTGGGCAAGACATTTATGCATAATCGTATTTTACATTTAACAAGAAATGTGTTGGGTTCTAAGTGGTAAAACGATATAGTGTTGAATAGTAAATATGACACTATGGTGGTTAATGTAACGTTACACGTGTGAATGAGAGAACTAACTTCATACATCTAACGTTACTAAAAATCACCAGAACAACATTGGGAAATGGCTCCTAAAAGTTGATATAACTTACTTGTATAAAACAATTCTTTACTTTAAAAACTTGCATTGTATTGTCTTTAGATTTGATAGTTATGCAGACTGCAGAATGAGATGTAACGTTAATGCAAACACAACCCAAACCTCGCTTTCGGATGTTTCTTCTGCTCCAGTCTGAGATTTCTTCCTCTTCATCTTCCTCACACTCTGAGGACTCGACAGGAGCGAATATACTCAGATCCATCTCAGTTTCTGGATCCTCATCTTCGAGCTTGACAACGATATAATGATCGTCGCACAGCTTGTTTGTTCCGTCCTCATCACTGTTTGTGTTTGAGAAACTTTGAGGGCGCGAGTCAAGCTTCATTTCGAGTCACCACGCGAACAACTGTCGATGATTTTCCAGATGAAGGTCTTGTTTGATCCAAACTGTAGAATGTGCGGATTGTTTTTAAATTTAAAACACGCACATCCAAGGAAAGTGCATCTGGCGCGTTTGAGTCGCTGACTCTGTGAGTGTGTCTGGTTGTGTGTAGGGATGGGCGGAGGGATCTTCAAATAGCATACTGATACTGACGTAAATGCTCGAGGATATATCCTAATTTATTGATAACGATACTTGATGTTTCTTTCAAAGTAGCGAATGTAATAATTGTTTAGCATGCAATAAGTGCATATCAAAAGTGACAAAATAAAAAATAACTATGTGGGCGAATAGTTGTGCAGGATAAGGACTATTTTTCCTTCCGCTCAGCAAATTCAGTGTTTGCCAGAGATAAAAGCGTTTCTCTTCACTAGAATAAATAATTTGGGAGTAAAGGACATATCATGGGAAATGGTTAGGGATGGGCTAATTAGTGAGATACAGTCCAGCCAGGAAGCATGGTTTGGCTAGGAGGATGATTTTAATTTTACAATGGAATGCGAGAAGTCTTGTGGCTAATGGATTGGAGTTTAAAGGTGTTATTAATGAGATGGAAGTTAAACCGGATCTGATATGTATACAAGAGTCATGGCTTAAACCTAGATTTGATTTTGTTATTAAAGGATATGTGAGTGAGAGAAGAGATAGAGAGGAGGGAAATGGTGGAGGGTGGAGGCCTATTAGGCTACTCTGATTAAGGAAGGCATGCAAGATCATTAGGCAAAGGTGTAACACAAGAATATGTTGTAGTAGAGGTATGGGTGAATGGAATAAAGTATGTAATAATAAACTTTTATAATCCTTGTAGGAAATTAGTGTTGAGTGAGTTAGATCAAATAGAGGGTCTTAATGAAGATAGGGTAATTTGGTGTGGGGATTTTAACGCACAGAGCATGTTATGGGGAGGTTTAGTGACAGATTGTAATGGAATGGTGGTGGAAGATTTGATAGATCAGAGAAATTTGGTGTGTCTGAATGATGGGGTAATACAAGAATAGATGTGGCTACAGGTAAAGAGTCTGTGTTAGATCTAACAATGGTGTCTGATTCAATTGCAGGGAGTGCTGAGTGGGAAATATTGCGAGAAGATACTATTGGGAGTGATCATTATCCAATAATGATATCTGTTAGTGTGAATGTGAGAGGAAGTAAGTAGTCAAGGAAATGTTGGTAGATGGAGGTTTGATAAAGTGAATTGGGAAGAATTCATGAGTCTGAGTGAAGAGGGATTAAAGAGTATTATAGTAGAACCAGATAGATCAGTAGAAATGATTAGTGATGATGTTGTTTATGCCATTCAAGTAGCAGCAAATAAATATATACCAAAAGGGAAAGGAGGTAGGAAGAATAAAATAGTTCCATGGTGGACGGAAGAATGTACTAGTGCAATAAGAAGGAAAAGGAAAGCATTTAGGATGGTTAAGAAAACACATAATTTTCAAGATTTAATAATGTATAAACAAGCACAAGCTGAGGTAAGGAAGATAATAAGGAAAGTCAGAAAACAGTATTGGATGGCTTATTGTGATGAAATAGGGAAGAATACACCTGTAGAGGAAGTATGGGGTATGATTAAGAAAATGAAAGGGATTCAAAAGTGTAACGGGTGTCCAGTTTTAAGTATGGAGGGAGAAGTAGCTGTGGAGGATGGAGATAAAGTGGAAATGTTTTTAAAGGCATTTATAAAAGTAAATAGTTCAGACAATTTGACTGAACAGAGTAAGGAAATGAGGAAGGGTGTGATGAAGGAATATTCTGATATAGAGAAGAAAAAGAGGCTGAAGATAATTTGTTAGATGTACCATTTTCTATGAGTGAGTTAAAGAATGCAGTAAGAAGAATGAAACAATCCACTCCAGGAGTGGATGGGATTAGTTACAGTATGATGAAGCATTTTAGTGAAACATCTATGGAAGTGATTTTAACATTTTATAAGAGAATATGGATAGAAGGTATAATTCCTCAAAGTTGGAAGGAAGCATTAATTATACCTATTAAAAAGCCTGGGAAAGATCCAAGTAATCCTATAAATTCCAATAGCTTTAACTTCTCATTTATGTAAGGTAATGGAGAGAATGATAGCTGATAGATTGACTTATCATTTGGAAAAAATGAATTGTTTTTTTTCTTATCAAAGTGGGTTTAGGTGTGGTAGAGGGACTATGTATCCAATAGTATCTTTAGAGGATGAAATAAGAAAGGCATTTATAAATAAGGAAAGTGTCTTTGCTGTTTTCTTTGATATAGAAAAGGCTTATGATATGTTGTGGAAAGAGGGGTTATTAATAAAGTTACAGAAAACGAGTATAAAAGGAATAATGTATAATTGGATAAAATAGTTTTTAATTGGAAGAAGTATTCGAGTAAAGGTGGAGCTATAACTTTAAGTGGAGCAATTGAAAATGGTACACCTCAGGGCAGTATAATAAGTCCACTTTTATTTATTATCATGATTAACGATGTTTTCTCAAGGATTGATAGAAGTATGGGGAAATCATTGTTTGCTGATGATGGGGCTATCTGGTTTAGAGGAAAGAATATAGATTATAACACAAAGAAATTGCAAGGTGCGCTAAATGAAGTTGAAAAGTGGTCAGGGGAAAATGGTTTTAAGTTTTCAGTGGAAAAGACAAAAATAATACTTTTTACTAAAATGAGGAGGAATGTGGATGTTAAGTTAAAATTATACAAAAAAAGAATTAGAGCGTGTAAGTATAGTAAGATTTCTAGGAGTTTGGTTTGATAGTAGATTAACTTGGAGAGAGCATATTGAAAAAATGGTAGGAAGATGTAAGCGTGTAGTGAATGTAATGAGATGTATTTCAGGTCAGGAATGGGGAGCAGATAGATTGGCTTTAAAAACTATATATATATCTATGATAAGATCTATAATTGATTATGGTTGTATTGTATATGGTTCTGCAAATAAATCTCATTTAATTCAATTAGAGAGAATTCAGTCTCAAGCACTAAGAATTTGCTGGAGCATTTCTAACTTCTCCAGTTTGGCTCTTCAGGTAGAGATGGGTGAAATGCCTTTGCAGATAAGAAGACAGCAATTAATGGCATCTTATTGGGCAAATTTAAAAGGTCAGAGTGATGATCACCCAACAAGGAAAGTAATGAGTCCTAGTTGGGAATATGAGAAGAGAGAGTGTAATAGCTTTGGATGGAGTGTGAGGAAATTGGTTAGTGATATGAGATTGGAGGAGGTTGGATATGCTCCAATAATTCCTTTATCTCCAGTACCATTATGGGTCATGCCCCAACCAGAAGTAGATTTAAGTTTATTAGAAAAGGCAAAAGGAGGGTTCATATGAAACAGAAGTATATAATGTAAGGGAGTATATTGGGTCAAGATATGGGGAGTAAATGCACATTTTACAGATGCTTCAAAAGATTCAAAACTGGTCATGTGGGTTCTGCATTCATTATTCCAAAGGTTAAAGTGTATAAGAGTAAAAGGATATCTGAGTTCTCAGAGTTCCTAACTGAGTTTCTGGCAAAGTTTGATAACATTTTAATTTGTGGTGATTTTAACATTCATGTTTGCTGCCCCTCTGATAAACCAGCTAATGATTTTAAGGCACTTTTAGCTTCATTAGATCTGGTTCAGTCCATATCTGGTCCTACTCATAGGTTAGGTCACACTCTTGACCTTATCATATATCGTGGGGTGATTGTGACAGCTTGTGAGGTTGTGGATTTTGCCATCTCCGACCATTCCCTCATTCAATTTGACATCTGTGCTGTTACACCAGAACCTACAACTACTGCCCCTCATCGTCGTCGCATTATCACCTCATCTACTGTTGAAGATTTTATTGCTTCATTTTCCGCTTCTGACTTTGCTTCTGTTGAGTTAGCATCACCTTTTTGCCCGCACCATTTCATTTCTTCCTTCAACACCATCTGCTCCCAGATTATGGACTCTGTTGCACCCTTTAAGGTGAAGTCGACTAATGGTCCCCTGGACCCGTGGCTCAATGATACAACTAGGTCCCTTAGGCGCCGATGCAGACAGTTCGAGCGAAAATGGAAGAAGGATAGATTGCAGGTGTCATTGGAGATGTTTAGAGCCAGTCTGGCCACATATCAGAAAGCACTGAAAGAAGCTAAAGGACAATACCTCTCTCATCTCATCAACAGCAATAGCGACCGCCCTGGAATCTTATTCAATACTATTAATTCTGTTATTAATGCGGTGTCTGTAGCCTTGATTGATGTATCTGAAAGAACATGTAATGCATTCAAGCAATATTTTGTGGACAAGGTCTTGGCTGTTAGGCAATCCATTATTCAAGACTATACTGTTGTCATGCCGTCTCGTGCGGCGCAATGTGTGCTAGAGAACTTTGAGGCAGTTACTCTTGGGGAGCTCAAAAAGCTGTCCTTGAGTTGAAACCAACCACCTGCCCTTTAGACATTGTTCCTGCAAGGATTCTGAAAGAGGCTGTTGACACCACTGGTCCCTGCCTTGTCTCCTTCATAAACAGCTGTCTTACTTTGGGTACTGTTCCTACAGTTCTCAAACATGCCATCATTAGACTGTTGCTTAAGAAACCCAACCTTGACCCTCCATTCTATCAAACTTCCGACCTATTTCTCACCTATCATTTCTGTCAAAGTTGATGGAGAAGCTTGTTTACTCCCAGCTCCAGGCTCATCTGCAATTACACAGCATTGGGGATACATTCCAATCTGGTTTCAGGACCAGGCATAGTACTGAATCTGCGTTACTGAGGGTACATAATGACATTCTTGAAACACTTGACAGAAAAACTCTATGGTTCTAGTTTTACTGGACCTTACCGCTGCATTTGACACTGTGGATCATGCAATTCTCATTTCTCGTCTACAACATGTTGCTGGTCTGCAGAAAGTGGTGCTGAATTGGTTCTCCTCATACCTCACTAATAGAACCTTTTCAGTAATGCTCAATGACTTTGCCTCCTCAGTTGCCCCTATGTCATCTGGAGTACCAGGGTTCCATTCTCGGTCCTATTCTGTTTTCACTCTACATATTGCCACTTGGGCAACTCATCTCCAGACACAACGTTAATTTTCATTTCTATGCCGACGACCTCCAGATTTACCTCCCTGTGATTCTGAGTAATCGTTCATCACTGGATCCTCTCTATAACTGTCTTCAGGACATCAAACAGTGGCTTTCCCAGAATTTCCTTCATTTAAATGAGGAAAAGACTGAGTACATCCTGTTCAGCCCGGATTCATCTAATAGTGCTTAGCTTTGGTCCTATGACACCTCAGCTTGCTCCATTTGTACGTAACCTGGGTGTTATTTTGGACAAAAACATGCAGTATGATAAACAGATTGGTGCAGTAGTGAAGGCGAGTTTTTACCAGCTACGACTTCTTAGTAAGGTCAAATATTTTTTGTCCAGAGCCGACCTTGAAAAAGCAATTCACGCCTTCATCAGCTCAAGGATCGACTACTGTAATGCCCTCTATACTGGACTAAATACATCACTCATCAGTCGCCTTCAACTGGTACAAACGCAGCCGCACGCCTTCTCTCTAATACATCGAAACGGTCACACATCACCCCGGTCCTCCGCCGCTTCACTGGCTTCCAGTGCAGTTTAGGTGGAGTATAAAATTCTGTTGTTTGTGTTTAAGGCCATCCATGGTTTGGCCCCAGTATACCTCACTGAACTAGTAAAACATATCAGCCAGCCAGAACACTCCGTTCCTCTGATCATATTTCTCTGGTTACCCCAACATACAGGTATAAAAAGTTTGGAGGCCGGTCATTTAGTGTTCAAGGACCAAAGTTGTGGAATGCACTCCTGTGCACCTCCGAAACATCACGGTGCTGAGTGTTTTCAAAACACATCTGAAAACACACTTTTTTAATCAAGCTTTTGACTCTTAGTGCTGGTCTTGATTGGTTGGACTTGTTTTTATGTTGTCGTTTGATGCTTGTTTTGGAAAGCGCCTTGTGCACCTTTTGGCTGCTGTAAGGCGCTATATAAATAAAATTGATTGATTGATTGATTGATATCAGATTGTTTATCGGTGTATACTGGAGAGATGTTTGCATTAATTATGGCAATAAGGTGGATTAGGGAAGTTAAAATATCCAAGGCAGTAATATGTTCAGATTGAAGTTCAGCTCTAATAAGTTTGAAGGAGATGAAGTCAGAAACAAGACAAGATATGGTAATGGAGATAGTTCAAGAATTATATTCAAATAAACAAGCTAATTTAGAGGTACAGTTTTTGTGGGTTCCAGCTCACATTGGGTTGAGAGGTAACGAGGAGGCGGATGCATTAGCAAAAAAGGCAATAGAACGAGAAATAGTAGATATACAGATTTTATTTAGCAGGTCAGAAATTAAATCAATTATTAAAAACCATATTTTGAAATTATGGCAGCAGTATTGGGACAATGAACTAAAAGGTAGACATATGCATCAAATACAGTCAACAGTGGGTAAGGGAAGAATATCAGGTAGGAGTAGGAATGAAGAGAATATGATTATAAGACTGAGGTTGGGACATACAAGATTGAATGGTACATTGCACTTAATAAGTAAGCATCCAACAGGTTTATGTGAGGTTAGTGAAACAGTTGAACATGTAATAATGCACTGTAGGAGATATAAGGTTGAAAGGAAAGAGTTGAAGGAGGAATTAAATAAAATAGGAGTAAAGTTGAGTATTCAAAATTTATTAAAATCAGAGAGGAGTATAGTACATTATTTGTTAAGTACTGGGTTAAATAAGCGTATTTAAAGTGGGTTTTTATTTTATTTATTTATTTTCTATTTATATATATTTTTTTTCCCTGTCATGGGGGCTGAGAATGGACGGAGGAGCTGAACACGCAGCGCCAGATAAAATTCGATGATGTCTCTATGCGGGTAAATAAGAGGAATTTATGTTGGGTATAGGAGGTGTCACTGGTCCATTTCAGCTATAGGTGGCGGTAATGCACATATTTGTTTGCGATCCGCCGTAAAATAATAATAATAATAATAAGAAGAAGAATAAATAATGACTTAGTTAATTGGTCGTTTACTAAAATAGGCTTTCTATGGAAGTTTGCAAGTTAAAAACTCAGAATTGTGAAAACATTATGTTTTCACAATTCTGAGTATTTAACTCTCGCAACGTATTTCTTTAATTTTTCTCGCGATTCTGAAGAAAGTGAAGTGAGGTAAGTCGCCATTTTGTAAACAAAAAGATAAGAAAACACAAATATACCTTTAATAATAATAATTATTATTATTTATTCCGTTGTGAAAGCTTCTAAATAATTTTAATTCAAATTGTTCAATAATTGATCATGTGATTGTTGTTACTAACAATATAGTGTGAGAATTAATAAACCCTTCCCAGAAGAGTTGGCCGATTCAAATTCTGTTGCATAATTTTTGTTAATACTGTGAAGCTGCTTTGAACAATTGGACTTGTAAAAAGTACTATAAATAAAAGTGACTTGACTTGACTATTAGTGTACAACTGATGAACAAATAATCAATCAAATTTTATGATTCCACCTACAAAACTGGTTGTGTTGGAAATTCTGAAAAGTGAGCAAATCAGAGCTTGAACTCTGTTGGGATGTCAATGTTTCAAACTGATGCCTCCCCGAAAAACGTAGAACAAGCAATACTGTATCTTGCACTATTCTGCTACTGAAAGTCATCAAAAAGTTAGTAATTACTGAACAGTTAAGTACTGTTCAGAAAAACAGCAGTTATTTCAAAGGGAGATTTGTTATTTGTAAACCGTTATTTCAAACAGCAACAGGTGGCAGGTGGTCTTCTGATAGGCTCTTTGTTAGCTCTGGGACTCTTACACCCACAGACGAAATAATTTTATTTTTCAAAGCATGCTATTTTTGACTTTTTATAATAAAACATTTGACATTTTGAAAGGTTTTCAAGGTTTTTATTTTTTTTTCCACAGTCCAAATGATTCAAGCCTGTGCATTAGGCTTGCTTTTCGATTTGAACAGACACAATAATCAGTATACTTAACAATTATTAGCAGCATAATCACAGTATTTTTTATGTGCGATGTCTTAATTACTTGAACCAGTCTAAGATGGTTAGCTGGTCTCCCAACCTGGTCACAATTAACAATATTGGCTGGTGATGGATGGCCTGGTATAAACTAGAGTCAGAAATTGTTGTACATTGTTGTTTATAATGAAACAATTTGCAGTACTCAGTGCTCTGGACACAATCAGGCTTTTCCAGTGGATTTCTTCATCATTGGTGACTAATCTAAATGCCTCTGTTTGGTCATTGCATTCACGTATTCAACAGAAACGTGTGTGATTTGGCCAACTTTGCAAAAAAAGAAGAAGAAAGAAACGTGTTAAAAGAAATCTTTGATGCAATGTTAGCAGATCAAAATGTAATGCTACAATCAACACTGTTAAATCATTTTTAAGACAAATGGGAATTCTCAAAATGCTGAGGAACGCTAAAGCTTATTACCCCTATAGTTACACAATCACTTCTCAGGGATGCACAAGATGGTGCCTGTGAGCTTCAGCAATGCAAGTGTGTGCATTCCGCTAATACACTGCAGTCTTAGAGACATTCGCATTTACTGTAGGGAGAAACTTATGTGAAACTTGGCTAGATATTATATATTTTTTTATAAAAAGAAGATGGTGGTATTTCATAGACGAAAGAAAACACCATTCTTATATTATTGTGTACCTCTGTGTAGCAATTCATTGAGATACGCATAGATTTCTGCGGTGCAGGCTCAGCGATTAGTGAAAATCCACAAGGATCTCTTCATTCATACATAACACTCAAGTGTATAATATGTCCTGATTTTGTTCTGACTGCTTTAAAGTCTCAGTTAAACAAGTGTTAATTAATTGCAACTATCTATTAAGATAATTTTTTTCAGCCATTGTTTTTATCTAAATGATAAATAATGCAAATAGCAAGTTGATGTAGAATGAAAATATGAGCAGAACTGAGAAAATAGTATTAATGTGAAAAAATGTAGCCTGTGTCTCACAGGATAAACATGTGAATGTTAACAGGATATTTTAATGCAAACTCTGTTATTCAAGCTTGTCTGTTCTTAGGGAAGTACAAAACATATTTTTCTGATTCAGGTAGGTTTCCAGTGTATCTATATAATCGGTTTAAGATATTTTTATACCTTTTTCAGTTAAAATATTGCACAACAAGTGCATGTAATACGATTACTTTCAAGAGATAAAATATTTCATGATGGGTGTGGATGCATAACTGATGGGTCTGTATAATGTCTTGTCTTGTTTTTACATAAATTGATATGCTATATTTTATTTTAAATATTTTACATATTTGTACACGTCAATCAGGCATAACATTATGACAAAAGCAGGTGAAGTGAATAACACTGATTATCTCTTCATCATGGCTCCTGTTAGTGGGTGGGATATATTAGGCAGCAAGTGAACATTTTGCCCTCAAAGTTGATGTGTTAGAAGCAGGAAACATGGGCAAGCGTAAGGATTTGAGCGAGTTTGACAAGGGCCAAATTGTGATGACTAGACGACTGGGTCAGAGCATCTCCAAAACTGCAGCTCTTGTGGGGTGTTCCCGGTCTGCAGTGGTCAGTGTCTATCAAAAGTGCTCCAAGGAAGGAACAGTGGAGAACCGGAGACAGGGTCATGGGCGGCCAAGGCTCATTGATGAACGTGAGGAGCGAAGGCTGGCCCGTGTGGTCCGATCAAACAGACGAGCTACTGTAGTTCAAATTGCTCAAGAAGTTAATGCTGGTTCTGATAGAAAGGTGTCAGAATACACAGTGCATCACAGTTTGTTGCGTATGGGGCTGCATAGCTGCAGACCAGTCAGGATACCCATGCTGACCCCTGTGCACTGCAGAAAGCACCAACAGTGGCACGTGAGCCTCAGAACTGGACCACGGAGCAATGGAAGAAGGTGGCCTGGTCTGAGGAATCAGGTTTTCTTTTACATCACGTGTATAGCCGGGTGCATGTGCGTCGCTTACCTGGGGAACACATGGCACCAGGATGCACTATGGGAAGAAGGAGGCAGTGTGATGCTTTGGGCAATGTTCTGCTGGGAAACCTTGGGTCCTGCCATCCATGTGGATGTTACTTAGACACGTACCACCTACCTAAGCATTGTTGCAGATGTCCCTTTCATGGAAATGGTATTCTTCTTTCAGCAGGATTATGCGCCCTGCCACAAAGCAAAAATGGTTCAGAAATGGTTTGAAGGGCACAACAACAAGTTTGAGGTGTTGACTTAGCCTCCAAATTCCCCAGATCTCAATCCAATCGAGCATCTGGAGGATGTGCTGAACAAACAAGTCCAATCCATGGAGGCCCCACCTCGCAACTTACAGGACTTAAAGGATCTGCTGCTAACATCTTGGTGCCAGATACCACAGCACACATTCAGGGGTCTAGTGGAGTCCATGCCTCAACAGTTCAGGGCTGTTTTAACAGCAAAATGGGGACCAACACAATATTAGTCATTATGTTATGCCTGATCTGTGTATTTACAGTATGCACAAATGGTCAGGGGAAAAGACATTTTATGCACCATGAATCCAAGTCTTCTCTTTGTGGACAGTAAAGTGTATTTTTGTTATTCACCTGACTCATACATGAGAGCATTTCAAATGCCATTGGTTCATGTAATAGTAATATAGATCTTAGTAGGATTTTAAGTGAAATGACAGATTCTATAAACAACTATAAAAGGTCATTTTATCACAACTGGAAGTGTCTATTACACAACTAGCACATTCCAAAGACATTTTCTTCATTTTAAAATTGAGAAGCCCATATTGTCATTTTCTTATTTTTTTATTTAATACTTGTTTGGACTGTCCAGAATGTGTTTCCTGCCTTCAGCCCAAGACACTGGGATAGGCTCTAGACCCTGGGACCATGGGGCAAGCATTTAGGAGAACAATGAATGGACGTATCCTGATCAGATAGTGCCGAATCCGGTCCATATCAAGATCAGATGGTGGACCTGAACTTAAACACGTCCAGAACACAGCCCTTAATGTCTGCAGAGACCGTACCTACTAGACTCTCCCCTTTAAAGGCCTTGTCGATGTGATAGCCATCAGCACAGATCCTCAGCAGAGACCACAAAAATCGGACAGGTTCTCCAAACAGACCCTATGACCAGCTTAATTTCGGTGTGATGAATCCGATCTTCAAGCAAAAGGAACTGGATGAATATTTGAAAGCTACCGATCCTAATCTGAATTCTGACTTGTGATGCAATCAAATCAGGGGCAGACTGGCCATCTGGAGCACCGGGGGTTTTCTGGGGTTTTCACATAATCAACAATATTTTTGATCTGACTGCACTGGAACTGTTGTATAAGAACTGAATGAACACTGAATTGACTTTCTGTTATCACTGTAAAGCTGCTTTCAAACAATCTATTGAATAAAGTGCTATATAAATATAGGTAATTGACTAAGACAGACTGTGCCATCTGACCAATCAGAGCAGAGTAGACCAATCACAACAGACTGGGTCATCTGACCAATCAGAGCAGAGTAGACCAATCACAGACTGAGCCATCTGACCAATCAGAGCAGAGTAGACCAATCACAGACTGAGCCATCTGACCAATCAGAGCAGAGAAGACCAATCACAACAGACTGGGTCATCTGACCAATCAGAGCAGAGTAGACCAATCACAGACTGAGCCATCTGACCAATCAGAGCAGAGAAGACCAATCACAACAGACTGGGTCATCTGACCAATCAGAGCAGAGTAGACCAATCACAGACTGAGCCATCTGACCAATCAGAGCAGAGTAGACCAATCACAACAGACTGGGCCATCTGGCCAATCAGAGCAGAGTAGACCAATCGTAACAGACTGGGTCATCTGACCAATCAGAGCAGAGTAGACCAATCACAGACTGAGCCATCTGACCAATCAGAGCAGAGTAGACCAATCACAGACTGAGCCATCTGACCAATCAGAGCAGAGAAGACCAATCACAAAAGACTGGGTCATCTGACCAATCAGAGCAGAGTAGACCAATCACAGACTGAGCCATCTGACCAATCAGAGCAGAGAAGACCAATCACAACAGACTGGGTCATCTGACCAATCAGAGCAGAGTAGACCAATCACAGACTGAGCCATCTGACCAATCAGAGCAGAGTAGACCAATCACAACAGACTGGGCCATCTGGCCAATCAGAGCAGAGTAGACCAATCGTAACAGACTGGGTCATCTGACCAATCAGAGCAGAGTAGACCAATCACAGACTGAGCCATCTGACCAATCAGAGCAGAGTAGACCAATCACAGACTGAGCCATCTGACCAATCAGAGCAGAGAAGACCAATCACAACAGACTGGGTCATCTGACCAATCAGAGCAGAGTAGACCAATCACAGACTGAGCCATCTGACCAATCAGAGCAGAGTAGACCAATCACAGACTGAGCCATCTGACCAATCAGAGCAGAGTAGACCAATCACAACAGACTGGGCCATCTGACCAATCAGAGCAGAGTAGACCAATCGTAACAGACTGGGTCATCTGACCAATCAGAGCAGAGTAGACCAATCGTAACAGACTGGGTCATCTGACCAATCAGAGCAGAGTAGACCAATCGTAACAGACTGGGTCATCTGACCAATCAGAGCAGAGTAGACCAATCACAGCAGACTGGGTCATCTGACCAATCAGAGCAGAGTAGACCAATCACAGCAGACTGGGTCATCTGACCAATCAGAGCAGAGTAGACCAATCACAGCAGACTGGGTCATCTGACCAATCAGAGCAGAGTAGACCAATCGTAACAGACTGGGTCATCTGACCAATCAGAGCAGAGTAGACCAATCGTAACAGACTGGGTCATCTGACCAATCAGAGCAGAGTAGACCAATCACAACAGACTGGGCCATCTGGCCAATCAGAGCAGAGTAGACCAATCGTAACAGACTGGGTCATCTGACCAATCAGAGCAGAGTAGACCAATCACAACAGACTGGGTCATCTGACCAATCAGAGCAGAGCAGACCAATCACAGCAGACTGGGTCATCTGGCCAATCAGAGCAGAGTAGACCAATCACAGCACACTGGGCCATCTGTACAATCAGAGCAGAGTAGACCAATCACAGCAGACTGAGCCATCTGACCAATCAGAGCAGAGTAGACCAATCACAGCAGACTGGGTCATCTGACCAATCAGAGCAGAGTAGACCAATCACAACAGACTGGGTCATCTGACCAATCAGAGCAGAGTAGACCAATCACAACAGACTGGGTCATCTGACCAATCAGAGCAGAGTAGACCAATCACAGCAGACTGGGTCATCTGGCCAATCAGAGCAGAGTAGACCAATCACAGCAGACTGGGTCATCTGACCAATCAGAGCAGAGTAGACCAATCACAACAGACTGAGCCATCTGACCAATCAGAGCAGAGTAGACCAATCACAGCAGACTGGGTCATCTGACCAATCAGAGCAGAGTAGACCAATCACAACAGACTGGGTCATCTGACCAATCAGAGCAGAGTAGACCAATCACAGCAGACTGGGTCATCTGGCCAATCAGAGCAGAGTAGAGCAATCACAGCAGACTGGGTCATCTGACCAATCAGAGCAGAGTAGACCAATCACAGCAGACTGGGCCATCTGACCAATCAGAGCAGAGTAGACCAATCACAGCAGACTGGGTCATCTGACCAATCAGAGCAGAGAAGACCAATCAGAGCAGACTGGGTCATCTGACCAAGAGCTGCAGTTTTGGAGATGCTCTGACCCAGTCGTCTAGTCATCACAATTTGGCCCTTGTCAAACTCGCTCAAATCCTTACGCTTGCCCATGTTTCCTGCTTCTAACACATCGTCTTTGAGGGCAAAATGTTCACTTGCTGCCTAATATATCCCACCCACTAACAGGAGCCATGATGAAGAGATAATTTTTCACTTCACCATAATGTTATAATGTTATGCCTTTATGACATTAAAAGGGTTTATATTACCCTTTTCATTTTTTTTGCTGAGCATTGGGCCATTCTCTCAGTCATTCACTTGAAAAACTCTTATATATTGTGTTCTGTTTCTCTCTGATGTTTCAAAGCTAATCTACAAATGCTGTGAGAAGCAATTTGGGAATAATGATTTCTTCCTGCAGTCAAGGTCATTTAGGCCAGGGAGAGTTTGGGGAATCAGATAAGATGTTTCCAATTATAAATATTTATGCACATCAGGTGGACATGCATATTGTGGGATATCAATAAATATTATGGGATGTCGATGTATATAATGGGATGTCGAGGAAATGAAAAATGTAAACCTACATATATGATAAAACTATTAAGTAGGAGGCCTTATGATAATCTTCTTATTTGCTTATCCAATCAATTTAACTCTTTACCACGGATTTTTCCGTTATTTGTGAAAAAACGCAAGAGGCCTGTTGCATGAAGCTAGCTGAACAAACTCTAAGTTTCAGAGTAGGTTTAGAGTTGACAAATCCAGATAAATCCAACCTGGTTTAGATCAAGTTCAATTGTTTCTCAAAGCTTGGTATAAACTTTCTCTGTCAACTCAGGTTCAATCCAGAGTTTGTGATTAACTCTGAAGCGCGTACACATGAAAGTGTGACACGTGCGGCAAACAGCCAATCACAGTGTCCGTTTGATTCAATTCTCACAAGAGAGATCGCGCAATTCACTTCTCTTCTGAAGATTGAGAGATCGTTTTGAAAATTATCATGAAATTAAATGCATTTACAAAGCAGGAATAAACACTTCTGCTGCAGCGACAGTTTGAGAAGGCAGCTGAAAGAATATCTGACTATATCAATGCATGATGTTAATCAAAGAAATATGCCTAATAATTAAAGGTTCACAAAGAGCTCAAATGAATACATGTCTAAAAGAATTATGAATGCATGTTTTATATTTATATTAATATTTGGCTACTTGTCAATCAATATAATAATTATATGAATATATTATGATAATTAAAAATAATTATAATTCATATTATATAAATATAATAAATAATTAGCACCAAAGGATGAGCAATTGTGTTTCTAAGGTTTTTTTTGTTTGTTTTTTTACTGTACTGCAACTTTGGAATGAGAGATACAGGGGGTGTGGCTTTAATGCGTCTTTACTTGCAGCCGATTGGTCCAGTTTGGGTTTGCGATCTCAAACCCAGAATAAAAGCTGCTCCAGAGCAGGTTAGCTGTGTAGTGTAAGTTACCATGGTGATGAACACCGCTAAAAACCAATCCACCTTCTTGAGCCCGAAAAAACAGAGTTTGCTCAAACTAATCTCAAACTTACCTGGGTAGCAACTGAAACCAGCTAGCCACAGGACTGTCCAAGCATTAGGGGTGTTGATGGACTCGATCTACCCCATCTGTGTGTGATCATCACTCTGAATCCTTTCACAAAAACGTGATTTTCTCAGCTTTTTGCTCAAAATGTTGTTTTTTTAAATGAAACCTACCCGTATTCAAGTGTTGATAAAAAAGAATGCATGAAACTAGAATAAAACTTTTTTTTTCCTTTTAAAAGAAGAGGGTCAGCTCTTTATTCTGATATATTGCATGCTCAGATATTCATAAAACAAAATATTCTCTGTGCTATTAAATTTAGGTGAAAATGGTCAAAAACCCTGGCGGTGGCTGGCAACTTTTTTTAACGCTGGCGAGGAAAGAGTTAAAAGTCTGTGTTAAAAAATAATAATAATCTGTATGAACTGACTGAATAAATACTCATGTTTAGCTTGGAGATCACTTTGTACCTCTTTGAGATATGTTTTGGTTGTAAGAGAGACTAACCTGGATCGTGATTTCAGATAAATACATTTTATTTAATTTTCACCATTGAGTGACCTGAAAACTAATTTTATTTGTGAATTTCCACCACAATAAGGAGACTTTAAAATAACATAATAGGAGCATTTTAAATAACAAGACAAGCACATGTAAAATGAGCCACTGTAATGGGACACTCACTGCATCTTGTACTTAATTTGTATGACTAGCAGATGGCAGTATACTGCACCGTGTCAAAAAGCTTTGCAGAAAAAAAAAAGATCACATAACATCAAAATTTATTCCACAAGACGGCATTTAAACTAAACAAACCAGCAATGCAGACAACTCAGAAATAGTCTAGGCCTGTGTTTGAAATTGCCTCTTACACCCTCATTCACTATTCCCTAAATTAGTCCACTAATATACTCGAAGCAGTGACACTCAGTACACATCAGGTGTACACTCGTTATTGGCCTGCATTGTGGGATTGGATGAGTGAACTCGATAATGTCCACTACGTTTTCAGACATCACTACAAATGGCTGTCCCCTCAAATAGCACACTGTTTAAGGATATAGGGGGCGATTTCAGACAGCCTGGGTGTTTCTTTTTTCCCTTTCTCTAATCTGCATTCTTGTTATTGTTTCGATTTTTACCATGTCCTCAATATCACGTAACTTGTATCCTGTTAGTCATTTGTAACATTACATTAATAAAGAAAAAGGGGGAAGAAATAGGACAAACATAACTAAGTATAAAGTCCTAATAACAGACCTATTTCAAGACTGCCCTTTCTCTCAAAGATATTGGGGAAAGCAGTTCTCATTTCACTGCAGTCTTTTTGGAACATCACAGTAAAGAATCTGCACTTTTAAATGTTCTTAATGATGTTCTGTTAACTGTGGTTTCAGGAAATGCAGCAGTTTGGGTGTTACTTCTTCTTGGTGCGGCATTTGACACCATAGATCACTAAATTATTATTGCATGGCTTGAGCGGTTGGTAGGAATGTGAGGTGCGGTTTTAAATGGGTGAATTTACATCATCTTTGGCCCCACTTACATGTGGGATTCCTCAAGGATCTATTTTGGGATCCATCCTGTTATAATTATACATGCTTCCAATTGGCGCTAATAAAAAAAAAAACAAACATTCATTCATTTAAAAAAAAAGATTAATTTCATGTCAGTAAAGAAGGAAGATAATCCATTAGGGCCTTTTCTAGCATATATGAATGACTAGAAAACTTGGAAGGCTGTGAATTTATTTTATCTAAATTAATGCAAAACCGAGATTATTACAACCCCCTAATGTTTCTGGGTCCCCA
This sequence comes from Gobiocypris rarus, assembly GCA_023029165.1. Classification (NCBI taxonomy): domain Eukaryota; kingdom Metazoa; phylum Chordata; class Actinopteri; order Cypriniformes; family Gobionidae; genus Gobiocypris; species Gobiocypris rarus. Next base: position 29,689,408 of record CM040933.1, on the reverse strand, counting down.
TGTATTGATTTAGGCCCTTTATCTATTAAGGAATGGTATTTAGGAGTAATTTTTGATGACTCCCTAAAATGTTATAATTTCATTTTATGATTTAGAGAGAGTGATGCGGGCGTTTGTGTCTTCCCGTTATTCGGACTACTGTAATTCCCTGTTTGGGTTAGGGTTATGTTCCAAACGCTGTAGCGAGATCATTGACAGGTTCTAAAGTGGGACCACATTACTCTGATTCTGTTTTCTTTACATTGGTTGCCAATCCATTAAAGGATTAGTTTTAAGATTTTGTTGTTGGATTTTAAATCTTTAAACGTATGGCACCACCCTTTTTCTCAGATTTGTTACAGTTAAGACCAACCCACAGCTCGCAGACAAACGCCAACAAACACGTTTGTTGGGTTTTGTCGCATCAATATGTTACCCCTGTCAGCGTCTGTTGACACTGGTCGGAGTTTATCATGCTAGCTATGTGTGAAATCTGTTTATCTGTCTCTGTCGGTCTATCCTAACCCTCTCTTTATTTACAGTAAATGACATTCAAAAGCTTCCTTCACAGTTTATGTAGCAGAATGTGAAATGCGATTTCCAATTATAATAATAGAAGTAAAAACGGCTTATCACTTTTCTCTTTTTCACTTTTTTGTTTTAATAAGAGACTCTAACAGCATGTTGATTTTTTTGGCTTTTTGTTTATTCAGTAGTAAGTGTGAAACCGAACACCTTTCCCATTGTCATTGCCGAGGGCTATTTACAAGTTCAGACTGCAGTATATGACAAATGCATTTCACAGATAGCTTGTCAGAGTTATAATACACATGCTCTTATGATAACCTCATATGATCTCTGTGTGAAGTCAAATGCTGCATGGCAAACATGTCTGTCGCATATGAAGGAACAGAAAATCTTGAATCTGCCTCACCCAGATCTCTCTCAGCATAGGATGTACATCATGTTTCATGAATGCATGTTTTTTCTTGCTCTAGTTCTCTCTTTTGTTTTATTTTCCCTTACGTTGAAGGCGTGAGATGGGCAGTGCAGACATTTTCTAAAGGTGGCGTAAAAAAAGAAAGACATAGCATCACAATAACAGCATATTTTATCCCAAGGGTAACAGCTAACACAATGCAACAGGTGTGTTAAAATACTTTCCTTAATATCCTGACAATTATTGCTCCTGAAGCGCATTATACACTTAGGGTTTTTTTGTTTTCAATTGTATGTGTTATACATTTTTTATTTTAATTTGATTATTACACTGCACAATTTGTATGTATTGCATATATTTATTGCTGAAAATGCCCTTGCTTAAACCACACCTGTATGTGACTTTTACAGTATACAGAGGGTGAACAACCTGATTTTACCAAGTGCAACATGGATCAACATCTTTGTTTATCGTGGAACAATCAACCAATCAGATTTGAGGGACTAGTTTACAGTTTATGTCAAGTTCATAATGTTATGCCTGATCAGTGTACAGGATAAAAAGGTCAAGTTTGGACTACTGACTGAATAGAGTGTGCAGAGCTCTATTTTCCATTTGTGCTATTTAAAAATAAAAAATTACATAAAAAAAATGATGATTCTACTGTCAGTTTGACATGTGGAAAACAGTCTAGTACAGAATGTGCAGGTGTGTCTTTCTACTTTCAGGTTAATTATTTTTTCCAGTGCATAACTGAAATATCATTTAACTGGTTCAGAACAGGTTAATTTAACGATGTCTCTGGCACCAGCCATAATTCAAAACTATATATGCTACAATCCATAAAAATGCCAACTTTAATATGTAAAACATGACACATTAATGTAAAAGAAAATGAAAAGCTACCAGAGCAATTGCTGAACTAAATCATTCTAATGGAATGCACCGACATGACAATCCCTGAGAAACATAATTATGAATTACAATACATAAAAATGTACATAAAATATACACATTTCTATTAATTAAGGCAAACTATGGTAAGAATATGAGAATGTCAACAGTAGGTAGCAATTAATTTTCCAGATGCACCTGAATAAATTAATCGAAAACAAATCTCTATTCTAATAACTTTATTTTCACAAACTATGGTTTCACCTGGCTCACATTTTCACCAGTGACCCCTTATTCTATTCTATTCTATTCTATTCTATTCTATTCTATTCTATTCTATTCTATTCTATTCTACGCTACTCCACTCTATTCTATTTTGCTCTGTTCTACTCCACTATATCCCTCTCTGTTCTGTTTTATTCCACTCGGTTCTATTCTACTCAACCATATTCTATAAGCCATTCTTCTTGCTCAACTCTATTCTATTCTTCTCTGTCAGTTCTATTCTACTCAACTCTATTCTATGCTATGCCATTCTACTCTACTCTATTCTATTGTGCTCTATTCTATTATATTCTACTTAACTCTGTTCTATTCTATGCTACTCTGTTCTATTCTACTCAACTCTATTCTATGCTACGTCAATCTACTCTATTTTATTTTGTTTTATTCTACTCTACTCCATTCTTCTCTACTCTGTTATATTTTGCTCTATTCTATTCCACTCTGTTCTATTCAATTCTACTCAACTCTATTCTATTTGTCTCTATTCTATTCTACTCAACTATGCTACGCCACTACTCTTTTATTTTGCTCTATTCTACTCTTTACTCTACTCCACTTTTCTCTGTTCTGTTCTATTATATTCTACTCAACTCTGTTCTATTCTACTCTGCTATATTCTCTTCTGCTCTGCTCTGTTATATTCTACTCAACTCTATTCTATGCTATTCCAGTCTGCTCTATTCTATTTAGCTATTCTATTCTACTGTACTCTATTCTGTTCTATTTTACTCAACTCAACTCTATTGTACTCTACTCCACTCTATCCTATTCTGTTCTACTCAACTTTGAATCTTTTATCATGTACATCACACATATTGAAAGCATCATATTTGTATGTTTCTGTATAATTAATACAAATTAAAGTTTAATTAAAAACTTTTATTTAAACTTTTCTGATGGAATTCAATGAATCATACTTCCATGACTGATTGCCGTTTGTCTTCTGCTAGGCTATATTAACACGATAATGTAAAACCTACACTCCACAGTTTTGCTAGAGGCACAAATCAAACAATAAATCTGCAACTGATTATTATCAGAAAGAAAACCTCAGTGAGAAGATGCCTATTTTGTGACGTAACCTATTTTGCATATTTGCATTTAGGTTACATTGTGCTGTTGGGATTTGGGAGGAATTGTTCGAGTTTTAATGCCGAGTTCACACTGCACAATCAGATCACCGTTCTTTTCACACTGCACGACTATCTGGGCTCTCTGTGTTCAAACTGCACGATGGGTCGGCGACAGGAGGTTTCACACTGCATGACTTTACAAGAGGAGGAATCGCAGACAACTCTGTCCTGTCCTTAAACTACGTTTCACAGCCAAACATACGCGAGAAGTGATAAGGAAATAACGCAAGATCACACGTGCGTGAGACCAGAGTTCTCACGCAAGACTGGAATTGTTATTAAAAATGACAGCCTGTAAGAAGCTTGTGATCCAAATTGACTGTGCGCTGATTTGCAGCAAAAAAGAGAAAAAAAAAGATAATGGAGGAAAGACACAGGGAGCAATGATTGTTTCGTTTCTGTTTGATATAATTGTAAATATATCTATTCAAATACTGATATTCTGGTCTCTCCCCGACCAGAATGACTCCTCCCTGAACTTCCCGCTGCCCTGTATCTTGCTCTCTCATTGGCTGTCGGTCATTGCCGATGTCATTTTCAGTCAGAACAAGTTTCACACAGCAGGAGATTGAATCGCCGACAGGTCCAGATATTTAGCATGCCAAATATCTCACAGGCGTCTGCAACTCATCAGCGATTCTCTCTGATCACGTCTTTAATCATTCACACTGCGTGATTGTCACATGTGTGAACGAGCACCATTTTGCCTATGATTTCAGGCATTTGTCAGCGATTTCGCAAGACCTGTCAGCGAATGAAAATCTGGGCTAAAATCGTGCAGCCTAAACTCGGCATAAGTTAATGATGCAGTGCAGTTTTGCTGGTTAGGCACAAAAGATTTGCAGTTTTACAATCTTTTGACTACGGCGTAGTGAAGTCCACAGTTTTACATACACTGAGTTAGATCTAGAGGCTTGCCGGCATAAATCTGCATTCGAAAACAGTCAAACAGACGTACATGGAGTTTGCGAGGACACTTTTGAGAAATGGTGTCTTTCCAACAAGATCGAAACTTTTTAGAAACTTCAAGAGTCGCTGTTGTTGGAAGACTTGCATACCAGAAAGAGCTGATGTCCATTTAAACAAACAGAAAATCACTTTGCTTGAGGATGCAGCAGTTTATACCCCCTCTGCTGTCACCGCTGTGTATCTCACCCTCAAATTCTCTCACAACTGACTTAAAGTGCTCTCTCTTAAAGTCCTTGTAAAGTCAAAATTAAACATGTATTCTGAGTTTCTCACACCACAGATAAATGTCTTATTAACCAACTAGCCAAATTTGAATCATAAAAAAATCTGCTAAGTACATAAAATATCTTATCGAAATCTTGAAAAAATAAGCAGCATTCTCTGCTCTCAAACGCTGGGGGCGTGTCCGTTGATCGGCGCCGAAACCACACCCACTCGCGGGAAAGTGGCCGTAAACACACAAGACAACAACAACACTCGAGTACAGCTCACGAGTCACGGCACCAGATGTCGGTGGGACGGGAGGATGAAGGCCGGGGCGGGAGATAGTCGGTTCGGCCCCATTCTGCAGAGGATTATCAGTGAATCCCAGTTGTTGCCGATGAAAGTTTGTAAAACTATCCGGTGTAAAGACACTGCAGAGGCAGGTGTTGGTGGTGATCGTCAGCACTCCATCAAGGTAGCTGTTCACAAAATTAATCCACCTCTTCTTGAGATCGTCTTTTGTTTTGTTTTGTAGGCTGTTTTGTAAGTTGTAGGCTGTAGGAACTAACAGTACTGGCAGTAAGTCGAAATCTAGCTGGTGAACTGATGCGAAATTGCGAATGTACTCTAGTTTTGGGGGAGGGGCCATGTGCTCAGTGACTCCAGTGCGTCATCGAGCCACTGTTTTAAACCCGCCCAAAAAATCCGGAACACAGGTCTAACTTCTGAATTCAGTACTACATAGTTCACAGTTTTTGTAATGTGTTTCAACAATATATTTTTAACATTTCTAATGTGTTTAGAAACAAATCTCAGTATTGCCTTTACAGGGATTTTAAATTTCACTCGCAAATCGTTCATGTGTACCCCTGAGAGGCGAGACCCAAATCATCTAACTTCTGACTGTAAAAAGTTGAAGTAGAAAAGTATTAGGGATGCACCGAATATTCGGCCACTGGGGCATTTTCGGTTTTCGGCCGAAAGACTTTAATCACCAAAACAATACGGCCGAAATGTTGTGATGACGCAAACAGAAACCGCGACCTGCACGTGCTTGTCTAAACGGTCTAAACAAGCAACATGTCTGCGATGTGGACATATGTGGTTCATCTGATGACGCATCTATGGGTTTTAACTTGAAAATAATGCTTTGTTTATGTTTCTGTTAATGGATACACGTGCTGGCTCCTTAGTGATACACTACAACAACAGCCATAATAAAAGAAAAACGTGGGCAAAACGGTCTGTCTTTGTAAACGAAAGCGCGCACTCGTCTCACAGCGCGCAATTATTGAGTTCTCTTTCAAGTCTTGCGCTTAAACGGACAAACTCACACAAAAAGTATGTCAGCATGTCCATCTTGATGAGTATCCTTGCAGAAATAGTCTGTATATGCCTTAAGTGAACTACAGTCGAGAAAGACGACGCATTTCGGTGCATTAGGCTGTACATTATTATTTAATGTTCACATGAGTGAGGTCAAGTTAAACATTTTTAGTTTGAATTTTATTTTATACTGTGGATTGTTGCAATGTGCTAAATAAATATTTGCATAATTTGTAATTAATTTATTATTTGAAACTTTAATATTAATTTATGCAATTGCAATGCCTTGATTTTTAGTAAAAATGCAATGGTACTAATAATTGGCATAATTTCTTTCGGTGTTTCGGTTTTTGGCTTTCGGCCTTGGTTTCCTCTTTTTTGGTTTTCGGTTTCGCCCAAGAATTTTGATTTGTGCATCCCTAAAAAGTATGATGTCTGCAACTAAAAGTGTTGCACTTCTGCAGTCTCAGTCTAAGCTAAATGTTGTTGAAGTCACATCTTTTCAACCTTTTCTCTTGTCTGGTTGAGTCCTGGTGCATTGTTGGTAACCATCAGTGGACTTTCCTCATACATTTTAAAAAATACCTTTCTCGTTCTTACTAATTTAAGCAGTAATTCAAAAGCATTGTCTTTATAGCACATAATACTTTAAGCCCCTAAAGGTTAAATGATTACGTAGGAGCTTCAAAAATTGGAGAGATGATTTATGTTCTCACCACTTTGGTGTGGAGTGTACAAAAGGTTTAGTTTAATCTATGCTTTTTGCACTCATATCATACCAGACTTTAAGTCGCAAGTTCGTTTCTTTCTGATGATCCGATCTTACACGTTTCAGAGGTTAAAGATATGAGGCAAAGAGCTTACATACTACTTTAAGTTAGGTCTGTGTTGGGCAGAGGTGGGTAGTAATAAATTACATTTACTTCGTTACATTTACTTGAGTAAATGTTTTGGGTATATTTAAAGTTGGGTACTTTTACTCTTACTCGAGTACATTTCTTGTGTAAAAACTGTACTTTTACTTCATTACATTCGGTGGCGTTCCTCCGCTACTGTTAAATAATGATTCGTTCGTGAGTCTCGCGAAACGTGGGAAAGGCGCGGCTTCGCGAGTCGTGGCTACGCATCACCCACTTATAATTAGTGCGCGTTTAGTCGGAAGATGATGGCCGAAGCAGAGGAAGATGTGTGTGAGCTACGGGAGGCAGATCACCCGTGGACTCAAGTTTTCACAGAATAGTATTAAAATACGATGCATGCTGTGTGCACGAAACAAACTGATATCTCAGCAAGTCAGCATAAAAGAATTCCAGCTCTAACCTGAAAAAAAAATGTAGCGCTAAGTGTCACAATGATGCCTATATTTGAACACAATTAATGGTAATTTGGTAACTATGGGTGCTTTTCCCTTATTGTAATACTATTGCACACACCGTTCGAGTGTTTTCCTCAGTATACGTTCTGTGCAAGCGATGACAGATCGTTTCCTCCAAACAACACGTCCACGAACAAACATTCCCATCTGCACATTTACATGTCTTTTTTTTCACAAAACGAAGCAAACTGAAAAGCCTAATATGACGTCTTGCATTTATACACAAATCCGGACAGACACCTGTCTGAAGTGTACAAAATGCATACAAATAAAAAGGGGATTGTGTTTTATTCCTACCTAAAGAATGCATATATAGGCCTACTTATAAAGATATAAGAACAAAGTATTATTTAAAAAAAAGCTCAATCAGATTGGTCAATCAGATCGAAAGTAACTAGTAACTAACTACTTGAGTAGTTTTTTCATCCAATACTTTTTTACTCTTACTCAAGTAACTATTATGAATGTTACTTTTACTTTTACTTGAGTAAATATTTCCGTAAATATTTCCGTAAGTACTTATACTTTTTCTTGAGTACAGATTTTGGCTACTCTACCCACCTCTGGTGTTGGGTAACTACTGTGTAACTACTTAGCTAGGAACATGTAGGCTACCTGTTTGTTGCCACAAGGTGAGACTTGTGAAGCAAAAGCCTATGCGTTTGAAATTTGTAACCTGACCCCTAGGTCTAGTGAACACTTTTAATTTTTTCACAAGTACGCTTGCTTACTAGCATTTAAATAAATTTGGGGTCAAAATGACCTTCAGTTGAATTTAATTTCCTACCGTATTAGAGAGAAATGTAGTCACACATTGAACTGCCAGTCGTGGGTCTTTCATACGAAGACTCTCCTCATGTGTTTGCCATAATGATGCGTTTAAAAGTAAATGATCAAACATATCTTTACAACAGTTCACAATGCTGTTGCAGATTAAATAAAATGTGGATAGCATTAAACAAATATATTTGAATCAGGTTATATACTGGTAATTCATCAGTCATACCTTTTTATCAAATGAAAACACTCTATTAATATGACAAGCTACATAGTTTAACTTTGTATCTTGTAGCTTAATTTGCTAATTTTTCTGAAGTCATTTGTAATTTATCGAACACTAACAATCTTACACTGTCAGAAAAAAAGGTACATTGCTGTCACAGGGGCGGTACCCTAAGGTACAAAACTGAAAAGGTACTAATATGCACTCTTAAAGTACTGATATGTACCTTTAAGGTACTAATATGTACCATTTAGGGGTGAGTAAGGTACAAAGATGTACCTTTTCACTTTTGTACCTTAGGGTACCGCCCCAGTGACAGCACTGTACCTTTTTTTCTGAGAGTGTACAGCATGTTTAGTCTTATGAGTAGCTTGCCCAACACTGACAATATTATGTTTATTTTCTGTCTATAGGGAATAAATGGTCAACGTTTACTTATGTTATGTTTTTCTGTTTGTAGCTAGCACCCTAATAGTGTGGGGAATCCAGAAAAATGCCATTTGGATTTCACAGGAGAAGACTGGAGAGTAGAGCTTGTGTAATGGTCTGGTTTAAGTGAAGTGTTCACTACAGTATCATTAATATAATCTTTAGAACATTTTGTAAATGACATGTCTGTGAGGGGTGAAATCAGGGTGGTGGTGTTTGCTACACCCACAATGATAAACATGACTTCATATATTATGAACATTGCTAAGTCATATGAATGGCATATGAATGGTATAAACAGGCTTTAAACCTGTTTGACTTTTTAGTCAACCGTGAAGACTGTGGTAACCACACCTCAATAACTGTCAGGAACGTGAGTAGAAATGATGGATTCTGTTGGATGCCTTACTGGAGTGCTTCTTGAACAAGGATCAAAAAGTATTTGATAAAGTCAACGCCAAACCAAAGTTGTTATACATGTTGGCATTTAACAAATTGACATCTAATTTTGTACAAACTTAAGAACCATAAGTAACACCCATAATGTAATTTGTAAATTAATATCAGTATTCCTTCAGATCATTCATGCTGCTACTAGGCCCACATCAGTCAGTTAACAGATCCTTTTGTGGAAAGGCCCTATCAGAGAAGCATCTCAAATAAACTAGTACAACACAATAGGACCATAAAGAAGTTTTGCAGTTCAATAGACTCGACTGCATACGGATTTCCGCTAAAATCTCAACCGGTAGTATTCTCCCAAAAACACACTCCGGTAGTAGCAATCTTTCTGTCATATTTATAATAACTGTCACTCACAACTAATTGTATTATATGATATAGTCTATTGTTTAGTATAATTAACTATAGCTAACATAACATTTTAGTAAATTATATTCAAAATAAAGTAAGAACCTATAAATATCAATATTTCTTTGTCCTGTCATGTGATTCATTTCATATTTCATGATTCATATTTCATTTTGCTTAGAGCTTAATTTTTTCAAAATTTCCATACACTGCACTGTACCAGACGTTTTGGATTTTCTTGTGCACAGGACAGCCATGCATATGACACAGCACTGCCCATAAGGGTATTGGTCCTAAATAACAGCTTTTGTATCAGTTCTTCTGTCTTATGGTCATTAGCCTATATTTCTCACAGATTTCTCCTCGTTCTTAATACAGATAAAGTAGCACAATAAAGATTACATGTGAATGCATTTGAGTGATTGCGTACGTGTGAATTAATTCTACCTGCCAGCATCTCTAATAGTGAATCTGTGAGTTTTAGTTATCAAGAAATATATGCTAGAACTTTTCAGTTTCTAAGCTATTTTATTGATTAATCACAGAACAGTGTTGACAATACATTCTGCGCTACTGAATTGTTTTAGTTTGAGGCGCGCGTGATCTCCGCGTGATGTGCGATCGGCTATGTGTGTGCGTTGCAATGCAGCACGCATTAGTTTAGCACGATGATCAACTTACGTGTACAATAAGCATGCATTCTCCCGATCAATTTTTAACATCCAGATGGTATAATCAAACATGCCTTGTGGAGCTCTCGGAGTATGCATTTATTTGTAAATTTTTAACAGCTGGCGCGTCAGGAAATTGCTAATTCTGTTGCGACCTCTATAGGCCAGCGACTACGATGTCAAGCTTAAGGGTCATGAAACCCCCCTGCTGCAGCGATTTGAAAAGGTTTCCAAAAAGGGGAGTGGTCGACTGCGAAAGGTGGGATGTGAATTGTTTGGAAAGAGGGAAAGGCTAAAAATTAGCTAAATTGCAAACCGGCAATGCACAGGTGACCGACATGAATAGCGACAGCTCAGCAGTTAAAGCAGTTCTGAGAGTTGTCTGGAAGTGGAAGACTTCTCCCCACCAGATTCACCTGAATCGCACTGTGAGCAGACTGGTGTATACTAATACTACTTGAACATGTTTGTTCAGTCGGGGGAAAACAAAACCCGAGCAACTCCAAAATACGCAACGCACTAACGTATTTGTCGGTTGTTGTTTTTCTCTGCGGTGTGAACTCAGAGTTCATTGCCGAAAAAATGCTATTAAACATGCAATTACACAAAAATAAAGAATATGTTCGCAAACACTTACCACCGTTTTGGAGATGGGAATTGGTACAACGTCTTCCTTTAAAATGAGGCGATTAGCAAAGCCGGATTCCAACTGTCCCTGATTTACAAAGTTGCCCGGTGCAAAATGTTTGCAACAAACATACATTCCGCTGGTTTTCTTCTGCGGCCACAGCAGGCCAACTGCCCTCGCCCAAACTTCAGCTCTGGTCACGTCACGGGGAAACAAAAACAACTCTTTTGTGTTGTGGCACTTACGACGACAAGCACTTACGACGACCCATGTTTCAACTCTGTTGATGGACAACTGGAAGACGAACCCATTACCGACAGAAGTTACTGTCTCATCTCGTGCATATTTTAGTTATATTTTATGCATACTACAGCGCAGTGATTGGATTGAATGAGCTTTATGTCATGAATATATGTCGAGAAACGGTCGACGTCAGCATGTCCCCACCAGCCCATACATGGGCCGAAAAGCACACGCTGACGTCAGATTCCGTGACGTTGATCCGACTAAACTTTTCAAACCGGAAGACAGAAATCGCTCTGAAAAATGCAAAAATAAATATTTTTCACTTATGAATTACAATGTACATGAGACCTTTACACTGTACAAATGTACAGCAGTCCAAAAGGTATCACGTTGGACGCTGCTGCCATTAAACCCAGCAGTTTCTGGAACTGCTTCACAGTGAGCGACTGGCCTAGCTTCACTTTGTTTACGGCCGTGTGGATCGAATCGACCCTGGCTGGCGATAGACGAGCCCTCATGGTTTTCGAATCCCACACTAAACCCAGAAAAGTGGTGACCTGAAGGGGTGACAACACACTTTTCTTCTTGTTTAGCCTTAACCCCAACTTTCTCATATGGGCGAGGACAGCATCTCGATGCTGAACCGCCATCTGTTCGACTCTGCTAGGATAAGTCCTCCGCCCCCGAAAGCAAACCTGAGGAACTTCCTGTGTTGCGGAAGGATGGAGACGTGAAAGTACGTGTCTTTTAGGTCTATTGTGACACACCAGTCCTCGGATCTGATCTGACACACGATCTGTTTCAGTGCGAGCATTTAGAATTTTAATATTTTTACTGCCCGATTTAACTGCCGCAGATCTAGAATGGGCCGTAGCCCTCCATCCTTCTTTGGAACTATGAAGTACCGGCTGTAAGACTCTCTGCTGTGGGGAGGGACCCTCTCTATAGCCTCTTTTTGCAGTAGCGTCTGTACTTCCTTTTCCAATGCCAGAGCCTGCTCGGAGCTTACTGCTGTGTGTAACACTCCGTTGAATTTGGGCGGGTGTGACCCGAACTGAATTCTGTACCCTTTTTCTATTGTACGCAGGACCCAATCTGAGATATTCGGCAGAAGTTTCCACTCTGCCAGAAAATCTACTAAGGGAACCAGCCTCTCGAGGCTGGCCTCTGATGTCATTTGTAAGGCCAGCCCGGTGTCATGAAACGGCGAACCGGTAGGAAGCAACCGAACTGACTCACAAAGAACCCTCCTCGGAGGGTGCGAGCTTCCCCACGCCACTACGTTTCCGGGCGGACATGGAGAATTGTGCTCGCTGAAAACTGCTGCGCCCCGAAACACCAGCAGTGGCGGGGTTGGCAAAAACGGTCCCCTGATGGCACAGAGAGGAGACGAGTGCCTCAGAAGTCTGACACCTCTGGCGTCAGGACTTCTTTGCCGAGGCCTTCCTAGAGACGATCACAGTCCTCAGATCTGCTCTGCCTCGGGAAGACCCCGGCTGAGCGCGCTGTCCCGACCCCCAGTCTTTCTGTGGGGGAGCTTGGGAAGCCACGCTCACTTTTTTCTGTGCTCTATGGGAGGAGGACGCACTCGTCTGGGGCTGCTCATGCCCAGCAGCCCCAGAGACATTGACTTTGCGGGGGAGAAACTTTTGGAATGCTGCCGCCTGCCTTTTCGCCTCTTGAAATTTCTCAACAATCGTATTAACCGAGTCGCCGAAAAGGCCGGCAGCAGAGATGGGGGCATCTAATAAAATCTTCTTGTCCCTGTCTTTCATATCGGACAAATTTAACCAAAGGTGTCTCTCCGTGGCCACCGGTGCTGCCATAGAGCGGCCGATGGATTTTGGCATCTCCCTGGTGGCCCGGAGAGATAAATCAGCTGCCCTCCTAATCTCTGCTATAGTCTCTCTCACAACTTCCTCACATTCATCGTCTATGTCTTTCAGCAGGTCAGCCTGATATGTCTGAAGGACCTCCATAGTGTGTAAACTGGCGGCCGCCTGACCTGCTGCTGAGTACGCCCTACCCACTAAGACAGACGTTGTTTTTACTGGCTTAGTGGGCAGCTGCGGGCTTTAAGCGACGATGCAGACTCAGGGGAGAGGCATCTCTTCCACCCGAGGCATCGCCGCATAACCATTTTCCTTTAAACCCACAATATTTGAATATTCGGATGTTATAGGGTTATAAACTGTAAATGATGCAGGTTTATTAAAAACGGTAAGCCCCGCTTTTGAGGCTGCACTCTCGATGGCAGAAAGCGCTCGTCTAGTTTGCTTTTTTTTTGACGGGCTTCCTGATCATCGGCTGGCCAATCTAGATTTAATCTGGCAACAGCGTGAGTAACAACCTCAATAAGCTCCTCCTGTGCGTGTGTGCTTTGTAACTGAGGTGGCGAAAAATCCTCAATCTCCTCATCCAGGCTCACAACATCCAGCTCCTCAGAGCTAGAGTGTTGCTGCACCTGCGCTTCAGCGTGAGCAGAAGAAACCGCAGCGCGTGCTTCTGACTCGTGAACTGAAGCGTCAGATCTAGCGGGTAAAGGCAGAGATAGGGGATCACCCGTCTCTAGCCCCACCGCTAGATCCATCTGCGAACCCCAGGAAGAAAGCCTTCGCTGTGCCTCGGCAGCAGCAGGACCCGCCCCCTGGGGAACGCGAGCCGAAGCACCCTCCTCAAAGAGTGCTCGGCGGGACCGGAGAGTTCTCATTGCCATTCTCTCACAAAGCACACAGGCAGCCCCCTCGAGAGCTGCCTGGGCATGCTCCGGTCCCTGGCACATTACACACAGCTCATGTGTATCCCCACCCGTAATGAAATGTGGGCAAGGAGTAACACACTGCTTGAACTGATTCGCCATATTTTTTTTTTTTGAGAGACAAACACACAATAAATGGACAGAACAATTTCACATAAAGCGCTTGTGAAGACACAGAAGCTGACACTGTTTGGTTCAGGGGTGCTATATATAGTTTCCTGGTCAATGACGTCATCCGCCAGTGACGTTCGTGCACGCCATTGGACTGATTTCACGAGTGCTTCATGACACAATCACACAGGGGACTTTCCCACAGCGTTCTGATGCAGTGCGAGTTCCCTCGATAAGGGAACTAACAATATGTTAGCCTTTGGATCAATGCAATTTAGCCAATTTTAACTACATTAAATAAAAAAATCAGAGAGTCAAGTTTCTTCCCACTCCCAGGGAGTGACAGTTGGATTAATATTCATCTTGAGTTACAGTTACAGAAGACCGCTAATGAATGTAAATGTTTGTTTTTTGGCATTGTTTGCAAGCCTGTAGGCTATATAGAATAAAGGTAATGCGTGACACTGCTGAGCAGCTCAGTGTTGTGCATGTAAAGGCAAAATTGTGATATTTGTGAATGTTTCAAAAATGATGGAAAGTTGTTCAAGGTTTCATTTACATATCAGTTATAAAACCTATACACTCTTAAATTAACATATAACTTTAAACTCTTAAATTTCATGTTAAGTTTATTTATTTTATTTTATTTGTTATTTTACAACAATTTGGTCTAGTAGTTTTTAAAGCTCTTTTTAAATGTTAAACATTATTGGACCCCATTGACTTTCGTTGTATTGCTCAAAATATGTTCCACAGAAGAAACACAATTTTGAAATGACGAGGCTGAGTAAATGATGACAGAAATTCCTTTTTTTTACCTTCAATAGGCTAGCAAGAGGTGGTAGAAGTTTTTCCAGTTCGTAATAGCCTCATTTGTGGGGTTTACACTTTAAGTCAAGTTGAAAGAAGTTTTTTTTTGTTTTTTTTTTGGCAGGGCTCTGTCACCAAGCAAGAACAAACCAGACAGAAGTGACAGAAATCTGACACTTTTATTCAGATATGCAGCTATTCTTGGTGATTTCCCAAACAGGAGATCCAGTAACCTTACATTGTGTACTGTTGTAGGTAAAATAAAGTTTCTGTCAAAGTCTTTAACATCTGAAGCAATGTCCGGTTGAAAAATTCAGCCCGTCCGTTTCCTTGTGGATGGTATGGGGGTTGTTTGCAATCCTGCAGTTCCACAATTCTTTCTTTTTTTTAACTGAGAAAGCAAATAATTCTCAAATCTGCTCCTTGGTCATGATGCATCCTTTGAGAACAAGTTTAAATGGATGAGTGGTGAAATGAGTTCAAATGGATGAGTGGTGACAATGTTCATGAGTGGCGCTCTGATTTCTTTGTTTGGTTACTTTTGTTTCAAACAATTACAACTCTTGGTCACATAATGTTCAATTTCACCCTGAATTTGGCCAGAAGAATCTGTCACCAATCAATAACATTGTCCACTCTTTGATGTGGTGAGATTGCTAAGAGGACATGTTGTTTATTTCTTTCTGGCAACACAAGATGGGTTTGGGTTGCTGTCTTTCTGTGGAAGATTCCAGTTTCTCCTACGCACAGCTTGTCCTATTGGCTCTGTGCACTGAACATCTTCAATAAGTGTCTGGAGAGTTTTTTCACCAGTCATCTTACATTGTACTACAGGTCTGATATGGGCATCATCTCTGCTCTTTTCGTATCTCATCGGTAGAATATGACTCGCTTGGCTCTGCACTTTGTTGGGTCATAAAGCAAGGTCATGGCTGTCCATGACATGGCAAAATCTTGAGCTTCTACAGCCTGTATGGTTTCTTTCACACAATCAGATGAGAGTTTATCTGCAAACTGCTCCATCATTGTTACAACTTTTCCAGGGTGGTATTTGAAAGTGATACTTTTTAATTCAGCAAGGATTCCTTAAATTGATTCAACAATACATGTAATAACTTGATTTACAAAGCTTTTAAGCATTTTTGGTGATTTTCAATGCTGTAGCCTTTGGCAATGTTGAGGTTCCTTTAAAATCCTATCCGACATACCCTGCTCCCCCGAAGGTTAAAAAGACTTTGGAGTCTTTTGACTTGTTACAAAATTCTGTTCTGAGTAAATATGCCCGAAAATATGTTATTTTGCCAAGGTTGCCTGCTAAAATTTGCATTCCTGGGTCTATATATCACATAATTGGGGTCGCTTCAACCTGCGGACATGGAGAACAACCCGCAGGAAAAACACGGGCTTGGCAACACAGTGCAGTTGAATTCTGATGACATTTGACAACTATTGTTATGCGTCGCTCCGTTGCTCTGATTGGTTGAAGGTCTAGCCAATTGAGGTCTTTCCTGGTTCGGTTGAAACACGCCCCATAATCACAGCCCAATGGAGCGGTTTCAGACTCATATTCTGACTAGAATTGAGTATGACCACTTCAGGCTATCAACACTAATGAAAATAATTGCAATTCACATGACTTTTTTTTGCTCTTTGGAGTTGGGAAGCGAATGATAATGATATTCCAACTGTTCATTCAAATCAAATCTCTTATGTGGCATTCAATGACTAATAATAGTATTATTAATAGGCCTAATATATACCAAAATGTATTATAAATAAAATAATATATAAATATTTATAAAATAAATATATAATATACACTACTGCAAGTTTGGTAAGTAAGATAAAAAAAAATAAAAAATAAAGTTTTGAAAGAAGTCTCTTCTGCTCACCAATGCTACATTTATTTGATCAAACACAGAGGTGAACTACCTGAAAACTGAACTTGGCTCCTCCCACCATCTACTCCACCATGGACTAAGAATGCTTTGAACTGTTCCTTTTTGCCGTCTTCATGACATTTTTACATCCTCCTCCAGAGCCCACGCCCTCCCGGGAGGGAGCGAACTGTCACATGTCTGATCTTTTGTGATTGTAGTTCTGCCCTCCGTGACCTAGTTTTTTTCTGTTGTTGTTTAGTTCATCTTTTTTCACCTTTACTAATCTCGTTCGTCTCTGTTCATTTAAGGCCTTTGTTTTCACCCAGTCTCTGTCTCTCCCTGTCTGTCGTGTTAGCGCGAGTGTTAGTGCTAGGTTACCCTTCTCCTGAATCACCGGTTTTTATGATTAAAAGCTATTTCATTTATCTTATTTGTCATCGTGTACCAAACAGTTAAAGTTTAAACATATAATTGCAATATAATTTATACTTACACAAGTGTAATTACACAATTTACAAATATTCATATATAACATTCTGCATAACAGCATAAACATTTGAGTGTTTTAAACTTGAATGAGCTGAAAATGTGGACATATGTCAGCAAAAATTATCTGTTTTTATACAGTTTTAGTACAAACACTCATAAACCTTATCTTTGTGAAACAATACATCTCCTTTTAACACACAGTCAACTCATAATTGTTGCATTATTTATCAAAAACATATTATATTTGTGGATTCTTTCCATTATCTTGCTAATTATCTCACCACATGGTCTCCATCATTAGCAAACTTTGACACAGTATATTCCCACTTATTGTCACGTCAACACAAAAGACAAACTGGTGCGAGGACTCAAGTGCAGAAAAAGAAGATTTATAACATAAACACATACCAAAAACCCACAAGGGGGCAAAACAATAAACAAAACTGAACACATACCAAAACGGGTAACGGGGAAACGGGAGACGTAGACATAACGATCCGACAAGGACTGACAAACTCAAGGAGTATATAAAGGGGAGAAATCAAACTGGGAATGAGGGAACACAGGTGGGGCAAGTGAAACTAATAATGAGAAAACAAGGGGGGAGGGATCAAACAATGACAGGAGCACATGGCCACAATAACAAAACCCACATGTGCACACAAGACAGGATAGGCATGTGACATTACCTCCTCCTTAAGGGGGGGGGGCAGACAAGGGAGGAACAGACAAGGAAGGGGAAAACAAAAAGTTCAGCCGGCACTGGGACCACCGGAACTGGGACCACCGGAACTCGACCCACCGGAACTCGACCCACCGGAACACGATCCACCGGAACTGGGACCACCGGAACACGATCCACCGGAACTGGGACCACCGGAACTGTCTCTGGTGGCTCAGAGAAAGTCCTGTGCTTCTCCCAAGCCCTCCAGACGGCCACCATAAAATATCCCATCACAGCCCTCCAGGCCGTGTCTCGGGACCACCGGATAAGGGATCACCGGAACACGATCCACGGAACACGATCCACCGGAACACGATCCACTGGAACGGGGACCACCGTAACTCGATCCACCGTAACTGGGACCACCGGAACACGACCCACCGGAACAGGGACCACCGAAACAGGGACCACCAGAACTGGGACCACCGGAACTGGGACCTTCCGGAACACGATCCACCGGAACGGGGACCCCCGGAACACGATTCCCCTGAACAAGATCCACCGGAACACGACCCACCGGAACTGGGACCACCGGAACACGATCCACCGGAACAGGGACCACTGGAACGGGGTCCACCGGAACAGGGTCCACCGGAACGGGGTCCACCGGAATAGATTTCCTTCTCCTCCTCCGTTTAGAGACCACCGGAACATGATCCACCGGAACTGGGACCACTGGAGCAGAGACTACCAAGCAGGACCACCATAGCAGGTGACATCTCCCAGCAGCTCTCTCCTCCAGAATCGCCTCAAAGGTGTTTCCATCAAATGCCCTCCTGAGCAGCCACTCCATGGGCTCATCTAGAGCATAATTAAAAAGGTCCTTGAGGCCAGAGTCATCAAGTCTAAGCCCCTTCGCCGTCCTCAGAAATTTCCTGGCAAAACTCCTGATCTCCATCCCCTCCTGGCGGAGAAGTTGGAGGACTCTGAATCGCAGAATCCTCTCGTATTGAGGACATGTGATGAGATTTTCCGGGATTGAAGCCGCCTTCTGCTGAGTCCTCAATATGGTTGGATCGTACTGTCACGTCAACACAAAAGACAAACTGGTGCGAGGACTCAAGTGCAGAAAAAGAAGATTTATTTATAAACAAAACATAAACACAAACCAAAAACCCACAAGGGGGCAAAACAATAAACAAAACAACTGAACACATACCAAAACGGGTAACAGTGAAACGGGTGACGTAGGCATAACAACAATCCGACAAGGACTGACAAACACAAGGAGTATATAAAGGGGAGAAATCAAACTGGGAATGAGGGAACACAGGTGGGCCAAATGAAACCAATAATGAGATAACAAGGGGGGAGGGATCAAACAATGACAGGGGCACATGGCCACAATAACAAAAATGTTCACACAAGACAGGACAGGCATGTGACACTTATACTGTATGTGCTACAGACTATGATATCTTAATTGTTTAGGGCTTGCTTGTTTTTATTTGCTAAGCGGTCAGACATACAATTTTCACTTATAGACTTTCTTGTCAGTACTCAACCACTCAGATTATCCTAGCAAAGGTTACATAACACACTAAAACCACTCAGAAGACCTTAGGATTGATATAGCAAAATCTTGGTACCCCCCACCCCTTTATTTTGCATGTATTGTGGATGCAACTTGTTTATGACTTGCATAAGACAATATCTTTTTCTAGCAACTCTAGGACACTCAGCACATTTACTGTTCACTGTATATTACATTTTCAATATCTAGTCTCATCCAGTGCAATCTCAACCCCACACCACAGCATACATCTCTCAAATCACTGTTGGATGGATTCCATCTTACTGAAATATTCCATAATACAATACTTCATTACTTTTTAATTAATTGGTGCTATAACTGCAATAATACATTTTACTTTAATTGTTAGGGATGCAATATTGTTAGGGAGTCAGCTAAATCCCAGCACATAGAGACGCTTTCACCTAGATATTATCACATAGAGACTGTGTCTGTTCCCCGAATCAGTAAATACAAAAAAACATCAAAACCATTTAACAGTAAAAATGTAATTGATGTCCAACAAATAAACAACAGATATAATACGGATGAATAATTGATAAATCTCGGGTTGCTGAATATTCGATCCCTTTCGCCAAAAACGCTTATTGTTAATGATATGATTATAGATCATAACCTAGATGTGCTGTGTTTGACAGAAACCTGGCTAAAACCTGACGACTACATTACTTTAAATGAGTCCCCAAGATTATTGTTATAAACACGAGCCGCGTCTGAAAGGAAAAGGGGGAGGTGTTGCTGTAATTTATAATGATATCTTCAGTATTACTCAGAAGTCTAGTTTCAAATATAATTCCTTTGAAGTTTTGGTGCTTTATGTAACGTTGTGTAGTGTAAATGATAAATCCCGTTTGACATTTGTGTTGGCTACTGTATACAGGCCACCAGGGCACAATACAGACTTTATCAAAGAATTTGCTGGTTTTCTATCAGAGTTAGTACTGGCTGCAGATAAAGTACTAATTGTTGGTGATTTTAATATCCATGTTGACAATGAAAAAGACGCATTGGGATTGGCATTTAAAGACATTATAAACTCTATTGGAGTTAGACAACACGTATCGGGACCCACTCATCGCCTTAATCATACTTTAGATCTAATACTGTCACATGGACTAAATGTTGATACCATTAAAATTCTGCAGCAGAGCGATGAAATCTCAGATCATTACCTAATATCATGTATACTTAATTTAGCTAAAGCTGCAAAGCCATCCCCTCGCTTCAAATATGGCAGGACTATAACCGCTGCGACTAAAGATTGCTTTATACATAATCTTCCTCATCAGTTCCATCTCCTCAGCATTACAGATAGCCAAGAGGAACTTGATGTTGCAACAGAAACTACTGACTCTCTCTTTACTAGCACTTTAGACATAGTTGCTCCTCGGCGCTTAAAGAAGATTAAAGCAAATAATCCAACACCGTGGTACAACGAGCACACTGGGCCCTTAAAACAGCAGCCAGAAAAATGGATCGCAGCTGGAAGAAAACAAAACTGGAGGTTTTTCGCAATTTGTGGAAAGAGAGCATGATTGCATACAGAAAGGCCATAAAAACTGCTAGATCTGCTTATTTCTCAACTCTTTTAGAAGAAAACAAACACAACCCTAGGTATTTATTCAATACAGTGGCTAAATTAACAAAGGATAAAGCTTCAACTTCTGACGTTTGTAAACAACACAGCAGTAATGACTTTATGAACTTCTTTACTAGTAAGATTGATAACATTAGGAATAAAATTATAACCATGCAGCCCCTACTACAGTATCACTTCAGACAGAACATTGTAGTCTCACTGAGGAAAAATTACACTCATTCACTGCTATAGGAGGAGAAGAATTGGCTAAACTTGTTAAATCATCAAAATCAACAACATGTATGCTTGACCCTATACCGACTAGGCTAATAAAAGAGATGCTTCCAGAGGTCAAAGATCCTTAATATTAATATTATTAATTCATCCTTGACATTAGGATATGTACCAAAAACTTTTAAGTTGGCTGTAATTAAACCACTTATTAAAAAAACGCAACTTGATCCTAAAGAATTAGTCAATTACAGACCAATCTCGAACCTGCCGTTTCTATCAAAAATATTAGAAAAGGCTGTGTCTTCACAATTATGTTCCTTTTTAGAAAGAAATGGTATATGTGAGGATTTCCAGTCAGGATTTAGACCGTATCATAGTACTGAGACTGCTCTAATTAGAGTTACAAATGATTTACTCTTATCATCTGATCGTGGTTGTATCTCTCTATTAGTGTTACTCGATCTTAGCGCTGCATTCGATACTATCGATCACAATATTCTTTTGAATAGACTCGAAAATGATGTTGGCATTAGTGGAACTGCATTGGCATGGTTTAAATCTTACTTATCTGACCGTTATCAGTTTGTAGCAGTAAATGAAGAGATGTCACACCGATCACAAGTTCAGTATTGAGTACCGCAAGGCTCAGTGTTAGGACCGTTGCTTTTCACCCTGTATATGCTACCACTGGGAGATATCATTAGGAAGCATGGCGTTAGTTTTCATTGTTATGCTGATGATACTCAGCTCTATATTTCTTCACGCCCTGACGAAACTTACCAATTCACAAGATTAACGGAATGCATAGCTGATATTAAAAATTGGATGAATAGTAATTTCCTGCAACTTAATTCAGATAAAACTGAATTTTTAATTATTGGACAGAAAAGCTCCACAAGTAGTGCCCTAGAATACTGAATTTTTAATTATTGGACAGAAAAGCTCCACAAGTAGTGCCCTAGAATACTGTCTAACCCTCGATGACTGCTCTGTCAAGCCCTCGTCGTCAGTGAGGAACCTGGGTGTGCTCTTTGATACCAATCTTTCGTTTGAAAGCCACGTTTCTAGCATCTGTAAAACTGCATTCTACAATCTTAAAAATATATCTAAATTACGTCACATGCTTTCAATGCAAAATGCTGAACATTTAGTACATGCGTTCATGAGCTCAAGGCTAGATTATTGTAATGCTCTACTGGGTGGTTGCCCTGCTCGCCTAATAAATAAACTCCAGCTGGTCCAAAACGCAGCAGCTCGAGTTCTTACTAGAACCAGGAAGTACGATCATATTAGTCCAGTTCTGTCAACACTGCACTGGCTCCCTATTAAACATCGCATACATTTTAAAATCTTGCTTATTACTTATAAAGCAATACATGGTTTAGCTCCCAGTACTTAAGCGAGCTCTTAACGCATTATACTCCATCACGTCTATTGCGGTCTCTAAACTCTGGCCAGTTGAAAATACCTAGAATATCTAAATCAACTGCAGGCGGTCGATCCTTTTCCTATTTAGCACCTAAACTCTGGAACAGTCTTCCTAGCATTGTTCGGGAAGCAGACACACTCTGTCAGTTTAAATCTAGACTAAAAACACATCTCTTTACTATGGCATACACATAGAACATTTTTAACTTTCTTTATTCAAATCAAATGACTGATTGTTAGGCTGCATTAACTAGGTCAGCCGGAACCGGGAACACTTCCCATAACACCTGATGTACTCGTTACATCATAAAAGAGTGGCATCCACACTAATGTTAGTCTCTCTGTTTATCCCAAGGTTTACTGCAGTCGGCCGGATCCAGGCCGTGTCTGGATCGGATGGTGGACCTGCATCTGGACATGACCAGCTCATCCTGGAGTGTCTGCTGAGACCGTGTCCATTAGTGTCTCCTCTGAATTTGCCTCACCGGCACGTCATCCTCAATTAACCCGTCTCCGGCACAATAACTCCAATCTTTCAAGTATTCATATTCTTGTGTAATCGACGCGCCATCCTAAATGAACCCGTCTCGTGCGTGATTCCGCGAAATTTTGAATATTCCTATCTAATATGATTTATGACCTGCAAGGTTGCCAGAGTAATAATTATACACTGTTAATAATAGGCCAGAGGAGAACTGGCACCCCGACTGAGTCTGGTTTCTCCCGGTTTATTTTTCTCCATCATGCCCTGATGGAGTTTTGGTTCCTTGCCACTGTCGCCTTTGGCTTGGCTTGCTCAGTTGGGGACACTCAAATTATGATCCAAGTTACTCAACTAAATATACAAATATAATGTATTAATTTGGTCATATATAATTCTATAAACTATCCAAATTAAACTAGCCAAATCAAATTTTTTTGCAATGTTGTCCTGTTTAACACTGTGAAGCTGCTTTGAAACAATCGTCATTGTAAAAGCGCTATATAAATAAAGTTGATTGATTGATTGATTGATTGAATATGATGAGATTCGCCTAACAAAGTTTTTTTCTTTTCTTTTTTCTATCTACTTTAACATCTTAAAGTCTTAGACTTGGAGTGTTCACTGTTGTCTTTGGCTGACTCATTTGGGAGGTTCATAAGGCTGCTTTGGAATGATTTGGATTATGAGTCATGATGCACTTCACAAAAACATTTCAATTAAACTGAATTAGATTAGATTATAATTAAAAAAATAGTTTAGTTATTAGGTAAAATGGAAAAAGCAATGCCCGAGGATGTAGCTCTGTTCTCATCTAAAGCCGAGTTTTCCAATAGTGGAGGGTGAATTTCTTGCAGAGTTTAGCACTAACTTGCCCCAAAAACACTTGGTTGGAAGTTTCTAGTTATCTCGAAAACCTTGATTGGACACCCCTGGTATAAAGTCAAACCAAATTCTAATTTGTCTAAAGAAAGGCCATTATCTGTTTAAATAATGCATATTTTTCTTTCTTTTTTCTGGACCATTTCAAAATAAACTCCCTTAAAAGACACTTTTCACATGTGGACATACATGCTTGGCAGATTAATTATCTATATTTAAGCACATCTTAAAGTACAGTGTATGTTGGTGTTTAACAACATTACACAATAATATTTTTAGAATAAAATTGTCTACTCCGTTGATTTCACAGCTAGTAGGTTATGTATCCTAGAAGTGCTGTTTGGATGTTTGTTTGCTGTATAAACTGCAACAAATTCAGGGAGTTGATTGAGTGCATTACTTCTGTTTCAGAAGAATCTGATTCCCACAGCTGATATAAATGAGTCACCATGTCTGTATGAGCCATCCTTAAAAAAAGTTTTTAATTGTCATACAGTAATTACTCTTTTGTCAGTGCGAAGGTGTGCACATAGATAATTACTAGTGTAGCAGCACAGAAAAGGTGTTTGTGACAGGTGAGTGAGATTAGGGTCAAATGGCCTGATTTAACTGCAATTTTCGAAGGCCCCATGAACAATCCACTTCTTTGTGATTTACTGGATAATGATTAAGGATAAGGATACAATTTTACTCACAATTTCTACCTGATAAAATATTTTAGAGCTGGCATAACTACAAAAATGTGTATTCAAGTGTATAAAAGTATATAAAAAAAATTCTGCAGGTTTAGAAATCACACTTTAAAAAATTGTGTTATTCCCTAAAAATTGCATTCTAAAGATGTTCATAAAAAACTGAAGCACTAGGTTGAGGAGCGTAATTTTTTTATTCGATAAAAAGACATGCACATAAACTATGATTGAAATTTACCCCATAATTGTGCAACATAAAACTTTGCATCAACACTCGACCTTATTCCGAAATAGCAATGTTCTATTTTCATGCTGCCGCTGACCCAGAGAGAGCAGTGGTCCTGTAAGCTATATGTTTGAAACAACTGTTGCAAGGTCTCATTAGCCCCTATCACAGAGTGTTTGTCCTGGGAGCGATCCCGGGATGGGGACCTAGTAACATTGCTCAGCCTGGTCTCGTCGTTAATACGTAGGTATTAATACGTTACTTTCAAAGAGACAAAACGTAGGTCTTAGTACGTTTGGAGAAGTGCTAAAATGTAGAATATAGACGTATTGGCAACATTTAAACGTAGCATTATTACATTTTTACAGCTAAAAAAACGTAAAATATTTACGAATCAATCATGAAATCTTTTTTTTTTAAGAATACAAAACTTGATACTGGCAAAACATTTTTTTTTTGTTATATCATAAAGATATCTGTATAATTTCCCTTTGACCATTTTATTGATTAATGTAAGATCCCTTAACACTAACCCAAACCTAAACATACCAATTTAATACAGAATATAAAGAGAATAAAAGGTATAACGTTGGAAAATGACGATTTTGGTAACAATATAGCATTAAAAAGATATTTTGAACGGCTAATCCTACACCTACCCATTAGCATTTATTAAAACAACTTACTGTTTTAAAAGCATAACAGACAGACCAGTGCAATCACAATAATTTATTTATTGCAAAAATGTCAAAAGCGGTAGCAAAAGTAGTTCAAATGAAGATGTGTTGCAGTCGCAGTCCTCTCTGGTGGTATATAATAGTTTTGTATGAGGTCCAGAGCAGAATGTAAGTTATTAATCAATGAAAATATTAACCCGGCTTCTCTCCGTGAAGATGCGCGTTTCACATTTCAAATACATATCGACTGAAACACGGCATTTCAAAATCTGTGACGAAGCAGGCGAGAGCAAATGAGCGTTCGATGCCACTGCCGTAAATCATGTCGTAACGCTTCATGAGGGCGCGTTTTTTGAATTTGAATTCACAACGAGCTTGAGATTTGATGTTTACCGTCGCGCTACTGAGAGGAGATGAAGACTAATGGAAGGCTAATGGAGATGAAGATCACTGGATAAAGGGCTCAGTTTGGATTTGTTCCTCGCGAACATATGGATTCTAACGATTTGGATTACAGCGAACGAATAAAGTGTTGTGTTTTGTGAATTGATGTTGTGTTTTGGTGTATCTTGTGATCGCCAGTTGATGAAAAGGAGAAAACGCCTTTTTATGTCTCACAGCAAACAACAAGCTAAATACTACAAAATGGTTGGCAAGAATGTTATTCATCTTAAGGTTATAAAATGGAGTTTTCTTTTAACATTATCTAGTCATCCGAAATGAGTTTGTAGCAGAAGTCACGAACAGAGCAAAATGTTATTTTATATTTCTGTAATTTTATATTAGGCAGATTAACTTAGTAAAATGCATTTAATAAATGCGACTGAAAACATGTATTGACGTGACTATTGAATATAAAATAAACAATATTAACGCCACGATTTTGATATTAATGCATGGGAGCCGGTGGCTGGTAACTTAACTTACAAACGTTACGTTAATAATTTACATTTTAGTGCTGTAAATAAGTCAGGATTGTACGTTTTATTGTGTGTGAAAACGTAAGTAAATGTACGTGTAGTAGAATCAAAATACTCACGTATTTTCATGAGATCACGTTGCATTGCTGGAATCACACCCAGAAGCATTGTGTGTTATAGTGATGCTGCTGAAGGTGAAATCGTTCGCCACAAACTCAGCTTTGTGGCAATGAATCTGAAAAAAAAAATGTACATGCATGGTTTCTCAATAGAGAAATCGCAGATCATTAGCAAACTTTAGAAGCTGCGGAGACATTACACGTTACATCCTGATGTCAAGTGTCTTTACAGTATGTGTGTGAACACACGCACAGACTTCAGAAAATCACGAGCAGTGTGAATTAACTAAAACCAAATGATCCCAGAACTAAGAAAAAGGAGCTATTGAATCATTCATTCAAGAGATTCGTTCAAAAACTCTGTAGGCCTATGAAAAAAATCTTCAATTAATTTATTTTAAACAAGTTTTTGCTGTTATGGTAGATAGTAGGGGTTGAACTACGGATTTTTTAAAGTCGACATTTATGTAAGGAAAGATGAGTCAACATCGCTGATGATGTCATTACAAACAAATAAGCCTGAACCATGAGCTGAGATGCATTCGTTTAGAATGGTGATAAACTTACGTTTACAATAAGCATGCATCTCCAGATAAATTTTGAGCATCCAGATGGTATAATCATGTCTTGTGGAGAGCTCTCTGAATATGTATTTATTTGTCAATTCAGACTGATCTCATGAAATGGCATATGTATGACACGCCAATTCGTATGCATTTTGGCATGCTATTAAGACGCATAATTGCTTTTTTAGCGTGTTTATCTATGCCGTTTCATTTTATCCCCCTACATTGCCCCTACCTCTAAACCTACCCATCACACACACACACGGTGCCCCTAAACCTACCCATCACAAGAAACATTTAGCATTTTTACAAAAAAAATTGTTTATAAATACATTTACATTGTGGACACACAATCAATCAACTTTATTTATATAGCGCTTTTACAATGACGATTGTTTCAAAGCAGCTTCACAGTGTTAAACAGGACAACATTGCAACAAAATTTGATTTGGCTAGTTTAATTTGGATAGTTTATAGAATTATATATGACCAAATTAATAAATTCTATTTGTATATTTAGTTGAGTAACTTGGATCATAATTTGAGTGTCCCCAACTGAGCAAGCCAAGCCAAAGGCGACAGTGGCAAGGAACCAAAACTCCATCAGGGCATGATGGAGAAAAATAAACGTATGATTCCGCCGTGTTGTGCAGACGCCATGTGTATGTATGTCACGCCGTGCAGCGTCCGTGCGTGTACGCGGTGATTCCGCATGCGCCTAGTACGCCGGCGTGTATGCCGCGCGCGTGTACGTGTGTGTGTCCGCTGCGCAGCGTGTACGATCGCGCGTGCGGATGTGTAATGTCCGCGCGCGCTGCGTGTGTGTCTGCGCGTGTGCGGCGTGCACGCCGCGTGATTCGCCGCATGTATGTCATGCCGTGTGATTCGCACGCCGCATGTATGTGGCCGTGTGATTCGCCGTGTATTGCCGCGTCGCCGTGATTCCGCATGTTTGCGTGTGATTCGCGCAGTGTACGCCGCAGATTCGCCGGTGTGATTCCGTGTGTACGCCGCGTGTGATTCCGCAGGCGTGTACGCAGATTCGCGTGTATGTGTCGCCATGTGATTCCGGCGTGTATGTGCCATGTACGCCATTCGGCGTGCATGTGTACGGGCGTGTGATTCTGTGTGTATGCGCCGTGTGATTCCGCGTGTATGTACGCCGTGTGATTCGCGTGTATGTGTACGCGTACACATACGCACGCGTACACATACGCACGGAATCACATGCCGCATACATACACGCGAATCACATGGCGCATACATACACGCCGAATCACACGGCGCATACATACACGCGGAATCACACGGCGAGACATACACACAGAATCACACGCCGCATACATACACGCCGAATTACATGGCGCATACATACACGCGGAATCACATGGCGAACACATACACGCCGAATCACACGGCGAACACTTACACGCAGAATCACACGCGAGACATACACACGGAATCACACGGCGCATACATACACGCCGGAATCACACGGCAAACACATACACGCGGAATCACACGGCGCATACATACACGCGGAATCACACGGCAAACACATACACGCGAATCACACGGCTTAGACATACATGCGGAATTACACGGCGCATACATACACGCCGCAATCACACGGCGAGACATACACACAGAATCACACGGCATACACATACGCCGCAATCACACGGGCATACATACACGCGCAATCACACGCCAGACATACACGCTGAATCACTAGGCGCATACATACACGCCGGAATCACACGACGAGACATATACACGGAATCACACGCGCATACATACACACGGAATCACACGGCGAGACATAAACGTGGAATCACACGGAGTACACATACACACGGAATCACACGCGCATACATACACGCCGAAGCACACGGCGAACACTTACACGCAGAATCACATGGCGAGACATACACACGGAATCACACGGCGTACATACACGCCGGAATCACACGGCAAACACATACACGCGAATCACACGGCGCATACATACACGCTGAATCACATGGCAAACACATACATGCGGAATCACACGGCTTAGACATACATGCGGAATTACACGGCGCATACATACACGCCGCAATCACACGGCGAGACATACACACAGAATCACACGCGTACACATACGCGCGCAATCACACGGCGTACACATACACGCGCAATCACACGCGTGAGACATACACGCGGAATCACACGGGCGCATACATACACGCCGAATCACACGACGAGACATATACACGGAATCACACGGCATACACATACACACGGAATCACACGGCGTAGACATAAACGTGGAATCACACGGAGTAGACATACACACGGAATCACACGGCGCATACATACACGCTGAATCACACGGCGTACATACACGCCGGAATCACACGGAGTACACATACACACGGAATCACACGGCGTACACATACACGCCGGAATCACACGGCAAACACATACACGCAGAATTACACGGCGTACATACACGCTGAATCACACGGCTTAGACATACATGCGGAATTACACGGCGCATACATACACGCCGCAATCACACGCGCGACATACACACAGAATCACACGCCAGACACAAACGCGGCGCAATCACACGGCGCATACATACACGCGCAATCACACGCGTGAGACATACACGCGGAATCACTAGGCGCATACATACACGCCGGAATTACACGACGAGACATATACACGGAATCACACGCGCGCATACATACACACGGAATCACACGGCGTAGACATAAACGTGGAATCACACGGAGTACACATACACACGGAATCACACGGCAAACACATACATGCGGAATCACACGGCTTAGACATACATGCGGAATTACACGGCGCATACATACACGCGCCGCAATCACACGGGCGAGACATACACACAGAATCACACGCCAGACACAAACGCGCGCAATCACACGGCCTACACATACACGCCGCAATCACACGCTGAGACATACACGCTGGAATCACTAGGGCGCATACATACACGCCGGAATCACACGACGAGACATATACACGGAATCACACGCGCACACATACACACGGAATCACACGGCGAGACATAAACGTGGAATCACACGGAGTACACATACACACGGAATCACACGGCGTACACATACACACGGAATCACACGGCGTAGACATACACGTGGAATCACACGGCGTACACATACACACGGAATCACACGGCGTAGACATAAACGCGGAATCACACGGAGTACACATACACACGGAATCACACGGCGAGACATAAACGTGGAATCACACGGAGTACACATACACGGAATCACACGGCGCATACACATACACACGGAATCACACGGCGTAGACATACACGTGGAATCACACGGCGTACACATACACACGGAATCACACGGCGTACACATACACACGGAATCACACGGCGTATACATACATACACGCGGAATCACACGCGTATACATACATACACGCGGAATCACACGGCGTAGACATACACACGGAATCACATGGCGTACATATACACGCAGAATCACACGGCGAACACATACACGCGGAATCACACGCCGTGGACATACACGCGGAGATGATAGTTCGTTTCGGCGTACACATACACACGGAAAAAACATATTCTATGGCCCCTTTCACCGGGAAAGAGAGCAGTTTACACAATTCCACACTCCACAATTTTTTTGTCTCCTATCTGGCACACCTTCATTGATACCACACCTTGGAAACGGGGTGGATGGGAAGCAAACCGAAAACAAGCAAACCTTTTAACCTTTTCTTATAGTGTTCAGGACCCACTGAGAGAGGTTGGGCAGAAGTTGCCATGCTGCCACAAAGTCTGATAGAGGAATAATGTTTTCGATAGTATCGGTCAGGTTGAGGCCCTGAAGCAGCAAACTGGCAGGAACTGCCCAAACTAAACCAATTGTTGATTTGCTCATGAGCAAAGCTGGGGTGAATGGCCTGTTGGACGCCTCCACCTCCCAAATTACCAGAGAAGCTGGGATAAGTAGAGATGCTCTCTGAGAGGCCCGAAGAAAATTTGGCACACAATGTTGTGGTGTGCACAGATTACCCTTGAGAAGGGAGTCAAGATTGTTCTTTGGCTGCCCTCATGATGATCATCTCCCTCAGATGCGGGCGACTGATGTTTCGTCTCTTGAAACCTGTTGAAGACTGTATTAACTGCATCACCGAAAAGGCAAGGGAGCGATATTGGGGCATCAAGAATTGTCTTGACCTTGTCTTTTCTTTTATTCCTGAAAGGTTGAGCTACAGATGCCGCTCTGTAGCAACCATGGCAGCCATAGCCATAGACAGCTAAATCAATGGCTCGGCTGAATTTTTCTTTAACCGCTTCAGGCCCTAATTCCTCATCATGATCCTAATAATCCATTAGTAGGTCAGTCTGGTATGCCTGCAAACTTGACATGGTGTGCATGGACTCATCAGCCTGACCTGCTGCCGCATATGCCTTACCCACTACATTTGATGTTACTCGGCAGGGCTTTGTGGGTAAGGCGAGCGAAGCGCGTTTATGGGCGTGCATTTGCTCTCTCGCTCTGGTTGCGCGCGCCCTTCCGTCAACCCTTGTTGACGTCACGCAGACCCATACTTGAAAAAAACTTTCTGGAAACCAGGAGTATTTTTGCCACAGAAATACTCCATCAAATGTCAAACGTATTTTTTTTTACTTTTGCCCATGTTTAGCATGGGAATCCAAGTCTTTAAAAGTGTAAAAAGCTCAGTATGCATGAATG
Source organism: Gobiocypris rarus (assembly GCA_023029165.1). NCBI lineage: Eukaryota > Metazoa > Chordata > Actinopteri > Cypriniformes > Gobionidae > Gobiocypris > Gobiocypris rarus. Next base: position 29,657,631 of record CM040933.1, on the reverse strand, counting down.
CTCCCAACTTAGTGGGAACTGTTTGGGGATGGCCCCTTCCTGTTCCAACATGTGCACCCCCCACCTTAATCATTTTAATATATTTTTTTCTTACTGTGAACAATAATTATTTGGTTTGTTTGATGCTGAATATATAAATTGAGTTGACTGAGTTGATCTGCACATACATTTAAACAGAGCACCGGTTATTTTTTCTTGGCAGATGGCAAGCCGAGCAGCCTGTTTGTCCTCTTTTAGCTGAAGGGTAAAAAATGCGATGATCCCTCATTCGCTGTTCGCTAAAATAGCCACTCCCAGGCTTCTGCCCCAAGGGCTTTTCTGTTGATATATGACTCACTGCATTCAAAGACACTGTTTAAACACACACATGAATGCACATACATCATAGATGCTCTGAATTGCACAAACACACACAAAAGGTGTGGAATGGCTGTCTCGTTTTACACCGAATCATAGATTAGGGGATTGCCACAGGTGCTGAACTGACATTTTGAGAGAACCAGCAAGCAGGAGCACAGCAACATGACCAAGGGCACCTTTTTCCTGTTTCTACTTGCAGTGAGTCTACCTGATGACTTTAATCATCATAATCAGCAGTAATGGATTACTAATATCATAGTTAATCATTTTATTTCATAATGGTGAATACTGGACTTAATCTAACTTTATTTTGATGGTCTATTTTGAGCATTCTGTTTACTATAAGTGAAAAACTCAAAATGTCAACTTTCATTAGAGTATTAGTTGATTGCCTGCTTAATATTAGCAAACTTTTTATTGTGATGGTTCTCCAACAGACGTTCTACTGACTATAAGTAACTTTGCAAATACATGTAAATTTATTGTAACCCTAACCCAGTGAATAGAACTTTGCATTGTGATCTGTGTGGAATAAAATAGTGGTGATCCAAAAGAAAGCATGTCATGCTTTAGTACAGCATGCAGCAGTTAAAGTGCAAAAGTGTCATAAACATGTTAAAGCTTGTATAGTATGATTTATCTGTGGTTTGTCAAACACATTAGTTGTTCGTATCAAGTGACATTTCTATGGCTACAGATGACGTTCTTAGGTGATTTGTTTACCTGTGATGTTGCTTCCTAGTGTTTTCCATAGATAGTGCAGTGTGTGTTTCTCTTTCAATGGCTAGTTTTTATTAATTAGCAAACATACTAAGCCTAATATGTATCCAAGTCTGTTTTTGAGTTCCTTGACTTTGCATGTACAGATATGTCTGCGGTCATAGTTTTAGCATCAGTTCTAATCTCACTACATATTATTTGCCTGGTTTGTTATGGTTTTGATATGATTTTGATTTCAAATCGAACCCAGTTCAGTCAAACTGAATCAAATATGGAACAAGCTGAAAGTGACCTCAGTGCTCTTGGTGTTCACAATGTAAGCTATAATCACACAAAGCAATCTGACTAATGAAACAGGACCCCATTTGGTTTTCAGATGAGTAAAAATGTCAAAGTGACTTCATGTCACCCAAAACAAGTACATACTGTATTGGCATCATTTTTCAGTCACATTATGTACAATACAAATTGGTAATGCTTTTTTAATGAGAACGGCCACACTGGAACCATGTATAAATGTTACATACTGGGTGTGAGATGGTTTAACCATGGCATTTTTATAATACCACCTACTGTATGTGAGTAAGGCATTTGGTATGATGATTTTTTTGGATTGTTGTTTCTCACATTAATCTCATGGTCATAAAACAAGCTAGACAACGTGACAGTGTTATTAAAAAAATAAAAAATAAACTGAAAAAAGAAAACTTTTTCAAATGTATCATTTGAATTAGACTAGCCTGAAAAGTATTTTTTGTTTTGTTTTTTGGACATAGAACGGTCAAGTGGATATTAACAGTATTATGTAACAATAATTATATAATCCTTCAGATATTAAGAGGGATATTATATCAATATTGATTGTGTTTGTCAATTAGTATTATCCTGAATTTTTGTCTATTCACCAGTTTGTTGAAGTGACCGCTTCCAGCAAAAATGATGCCGGCATTCGTAAAAAGCGGGTAGGTGATCTAAAAAATAACAAATCTGAAAATTACGTCCCAGCTTGACACAACATCTTTCATCAGACCATACCACAAGACATTTAGAATAGAATACACATGTATTACGGTACATCATGTAACATAAAAACAAAAATGTAAAATAAATAAAGATGAGTGTATTTTTGAAAGACACATTACTTTCAAACAGAATATTTATACAAATCAGACTAAATCATCCATCCATAATGTCTTTCCATATTGAGTCCAATGAGTTCAACAAGGTCACTTAGGATCTGTTGAGCTTTATGTTTTCTTAATAATTGTAAGTAATTGCACTGTAAAAACAAAACAAAAAAAAAAACATTTCAATCATCAAATTAATGTGTTAACTATAATTTTGTATTACTTTTTTTATTTCCTTATCATCATCATCATCATTATGTAGCATGTTTTATCCCACTAGCTTATTAATAATGCAACAATATATAAATTGGACAATTTTAGTTAAGTCTACATGCCTTTTAGGTTATCTGTCCTTAAATATTTAAGTTAATTCAATGGGAAGACCACATTAGGTGAACTTGGTAAAACAAGTTTTGTTAGGCAGAAGACTATTACTGAATTAAACTGGTAGGAATGAGTCTCCTCAATTAACTTGAAATACTGTATCTCTCTCTCTATCTCAAAGGACGCTGTTCTTATTCGTTCAAAGAGAAGATGGGTTCTGTCTACCATTGATCTTGAGGAGAATAAGCCTGGTCCTTATCCCCTTGTGGTAACGCAGGTAAATTTTACACAGTCTCAGATTCCATTGTGGTGAATTCACGAGAATGTAAAGTCCTCTTGATGAGAGGGGAGAGCAATTTTCTTTTTTGTGTTGCTGTGCGTGTTTGGGTAGGACATTTCATAGCAGGACATATTTAGTTTTAGGGTAAGGGTGGTTTCACTACAATGCTTCAGGCTGCAGGATTGCCGAATAAAACTGTACATTTCTTGTCTATTACCACCCACTGCTACTTATACCAACGGCAAATAAGCACAGTTATAATAGCAAAATATGGGAGAGCGTGGATATGGTGTGACGATATTGTATTGTATTGCAAAGCCCCCCCAAGAAGAGCCAAAGAGTGCCAAGAAAGAGACACAGAGGAAAAGAAGAGAGTCCCCAGTTACAGTTACAATCTTCTTTTATCCCTTCCTTGACCATGTGACTGAAACCCAAATGTGAGACATTCAAACTAACCAATCAGATGATTACAACTTCCCTCACTTTACTTAAGGTGTGACAAGTAGCAGACCTTGACGTAGACACAAAAATGTTGAATTTGGACTGCATTAATATTACATACTGCACCTTCATGACATCAGGTGTCATTTGGTTTGTTTAGATAGGCTTGATTATCATAATGGATTTATTTAGAGTAATGAATGTTTTGTCTAAAAAGTGAACACATATATAATCATAAATGGTACATGAATGACTTTTTTTTTTTTTAATTGATGCTAGATGTTCAATGACAAAAATGGGGACAACAACAACAAGTTCCGCATCAAAGGAGACGGGGTGACAAAAGAACCACTTAATGTGTTTTCCATTGATGAAAACACTGGGATTGTATATGTACACCGACCCATCGACCGGGAACTGAATCCCATCTTCCATGTAAGATCTCACCTGTGGCAAAGCAAGATTTCAAGGCGGTATTTGATATGACATGAATTCTAACAGAATAATACAGTGGTATTCAAAGAATGTACTGATTCGGTTTATGCTGATATAGTTTAGAGTGGCCTTTTGATTCTTTTGTAGGTTGACTTTGACGTGCTGGACAGGAACACTGGCGAAGCGATGGATAAAACGCTGTCATTTAATGTGGAAATAAAGGATGTGAATGACAACAGACCTGAGTTCACGCTGAACATTATCCGTGAAAAAGTTTCCGAGAACACTCTTGAAGGTTCGGAGAACACGTATTATTGCATACGTGAAGATAAAGTGTAGTTTTATCATCCTTTAAACTGTTATCATTAAATTTCAGGCAGAGATGTGTTCTCTTTTTGAACTATCCTTGTTTGAATAGGCACTCCACTGGCAACATTACAAGCTCATGACAATGATCTGATGGATACTCCTAATTCCCAGTTCACCATGAGACTGGTGTCACAAGAACCTGCCTCACCAAAAATTTCTCTGAAGGACATGACTGGGACCACTAAAATCAAACAGCTCATCTTCACAGGATGCTTTGATTATGATGTGGGTGACTAATGGCAAGGCAAATGCATGTTTTGAGAATTTTCCAGTATTTTTAATCTTGTATCTCTTTTGTATTTTAGAAAGCAAAAACATATAAAGTGCTAGTTGAAGCGATAGATCAAGGGTCACCTGCATTGTCTTCAACAGCAACTGTTTTTCTGGACATCACAAATTCCAACACCCATCTACCAGAATTCACTTCTGCACATGTGAGTCAGGCTAGACAGTCTTTTTTAGATTGATGTGCCAAAAAAAGTGTAAACACTGTGACCAGGGTTTCCAGCAGCCCGTACCATGATGGTAGTTGAACAAACTCAGGGTTACGGGATTCGTTTCGAATCAATAACACCAAACCAACCCAATCATGCTTTGTTTTTACCGTTATGCTGGTCATCACCGTTCTCTGTTAACTCAGCCCTTGATCCTAAATTCATAGAACGTGTGCACATAAATACATATGGCTTGCCTTCATGCTGATAGGGTAGATGTGTTGATTACCGATTGTAGACAGCTGGTGACATTAAGTAGCTTATTTTGACGCGTTTCTCCCGAACTATGATAATAAAACATAATTAGAAGACATGTATGTCTTTTACCCTGAAATGTGAGGCAAATGTGGGATCACAACAATTAGGAACCTCAGTTTCCACAAATCCCTTCACTCGATTGGGATGTTATCTTTAATTCTGGTCGGCAAGGGCAGCGACTGTAACATCGAGTGTGTTTTGCAGTATTAAATGCATATTTATACCGATTTCATCAGGCTCCGACAACTGTTAAACCCCCCCCCACAAAGAATGACCTTCTTAGCTGCCATAGTTGCAACTCTTGCGTCATCCGAACAAGGTGTTCAACGCACCACCGTTTCCGTAAAAAAATAAAATCATTTTGCAACGTCGGATTAACTCCTCGCAAAAGAGTCGGCACAATTTAATTCTCTCTTCTGCAGAAGATTAAGAGACTGAAGAATATGAAGTATATAAATGCATTTACACAGCAAGAAGAAAATATCTTGCTATATCAGCGCAAGTGAAAATTGTGAATTAATCTATAAATGATTCACGATGTGCAAGTTTACAGCAACAATGGAGCTGCAAACTTCACATACTTTTAAAAAGCCAGCGTTTAGTTGATCCTGGGAAGCGCTCATTGTCACAGCTGTAAACATGACAGCGTTCTTCTTCCATAAGTGAGTCCGGAGTAGTGGCATTTGTTTCCAAGTGGACAGTTAACTCTTTCCCGCCAAACACAGAATTTTCCAGGTTTCCGTGCTTTCATTGTTAGACGCTAGGGGGCGCTATTATGCATCTTCTGAATGAGTACGTAATCTCTGGATCAAAACGCACATGAGGAGTGATCGCATGTAAGCAGATGCATATGTAAAAAAGGTTGATAAAAAAGGAATGCAAAAAGCTAGAATAAAACAGGTCTTTCTTTTGATGTATTCATGCTCAGATATATAAAAAAAAATATTTTGTGAAAATGGTCAAAAACCCTGGCAGTGGCTGGCAACTTTTTTTTAAAACACTGGCGGGAAAGAGTTAAAGAATGCAACACATGTCTCGCGGACATCCTGTAGAATTCAACCAATCAGATGACGACTTTAAAACCCCTGAAGTGTTTCCAGATAAGTGTGCCATATGCATCAGACGTTCAGCCAACGGTCTGTGGGCGTGACGTCTGAGGCTGAGACTAGCAACCACATAGCAACACTTTCGTGGGGGTTTTGTATGGACAAACACCACTGATATTTTCTTCAGAAAATGCAGAATATCAAGCAAATCATTTTTTTACAGTACCAATTGATGCTGCACTAGTGGTGCAGAAATTACACATTTTACCCTAGCTAAATAGTAGGCTTTATTGAGTAATTTGATTTAAAAAAAAAGCTTGTGTGTGATATGATATACTTTCTGATATACATTAATGTATTTGTGTGAAACAGTACAACACTGAAGTGATGGAAATGGAATCAAACAAGGAGATCCTAAGAATTGGCGTCAAAGACAAGGACACACCGAACACGCCTGCATCAATAGCGGTGTTCTCCATCCTGAAGGGCAATGAAGATCTAAATTATAAGATCGAGACAGACCCCAAAACCAATGAAGGTGTGCTGTCTGTTATCAAGGTAAATGCCACTGTTCCTGTTCATATTTCATTCAGTTCTAAGAAAATGTATCCAGTATTCAAAGAGAATCAAGTTGTCACCTCAATTTATATAGCACTTTAAATGTAATGTAATGATCAATGATGCAAACAGAATTAAATTATGCTGTAAAGCAGCACTAGAGAGACATAAGAGTCATTGTTGAACAGTTGAAATCCGTTCAGGGTTGATTTAGTTCAGTTAATCTATAAAGCAGTAGAAAACATGGATGTCATCGTCCAGCTCAGTTCAGTTCTCATCCGAAAGAGTCAGTGCAGTCAAATCAATAATATAAGTCATCAATATGAGAGTTTTCTGGTTTACACAACTACTTATTACAGTATTTTATTTTTTTATTTTTTTGCCATGCATGTTAGTTTCACATTGTGTTGACCAGCTGAAAAACAGGACTGAAAAAAAGGACAGCCTGTGGTTATGTGGGCTCACAATATAAATGTATTTCACAGGGGAAGAATTTTGAGAAAACTGCGATCACAGAACTGGAGATAGCAGTCAAGAACGAGGAGAATTTTTTTCAGTGTGTTGATGGAAAGGCCCTAACAGGCATCGAACCAAAGCTTAACACTGTTAAAGTGGCAGTGAAAGTCATTGATGTGAATGATCCCCCTGTATTTAAGAAAACTCTTGAAACGATTTATCGAAATGAAAATGGAAATCCAGGAGATGTGTTGTTTGCACCTGAAGTCAAAGATGAAGACTCGGATGTAAACAAAATCAGGTGTGGTTGAGCTGTGCAATATCAAATGACTCAAATTTTTATGATTTTAAATGATTTGAGATGTTGAGATATGAGATGTTATGTCTCTTATACTCAACAAGGCTGCATTTATCTGATCAAAAATACAATAGTTTAGGTATTTGGCAGGATTAAGTGATGTAGAACATGTTCAGCAGAATAAGGCATTAATATGTGCTTTATGAGTACTAATAAACAGTCAAGTAATATGCATGCTAATAACAAAACTTATTGGACCCTAAAGTAAAGTGTTACCCACTAGTAAAGTTGTGCTGCTTCATATTTTTGTGGAAACTGTCGGTAACACTTTATTGTAGGGTTCAGTTATTAACTATTAACTAGTTGTTTATTAGCATGCATATTACTAGGATATTGGCTGTTTATTAGTGCTTATAAAGCACATATTAATGCCTTATTCTTCATGACCTTATTCTATATCCCTTAATATGCCCATACTAAAGTGTTACCTAAAAGTGTTAACTGTCACTTTTGATCAATTTTATGCATCCTTGATATACTTAATAGGGAATACTTAAAGGAATTAAGTACACAGAGGCTTATTCAGAGATGTGAAACTATGGATGATTTTTGGATGATCGTGAAGAAGAAAGTAAAGCAGAAGTATTATACTATCTGTATATATGTATGTAGGTATGAGTTAGTACAAGACCCAGCCAAATGGGTGAGTGTTGACCCGAAGACAGGAAAGATCACCACAGTTCAGAAGATGGACCGGGAGTCGTCATTTGTCAAAAATGGCACCTACACTGTTGTAGTCCAGGCTGTAGATGACGGTAAGCCCCTAAATATGTTCAATCAATCTGAACACTATTTCAAATGTGAACTTTGACAACATAGACAATCTATCCATTAGATTTTATTCAAAGAGCCAACAAATTGGGTAAACAGGAAATGTGCAAGTAAAAAGGAAAGACATGAGAATGGAATACTAACTTACAGAATGGTAACTTACAGTGATGATACACATTTTTTTTTTTTAGCTTTTGCATTACCCTGAGAAACTTTGGATTTGCAAACTGAAATAAAACATGACATAAACATGAGCACTTTGTGACCACAAACAGACTTATAAAACTCACCAACAGCAGGGTTACTCCAGGTCGGAATAAAATAAAAAGGTATTTTTACACTGAGCACTTTTGCTGCAGTCCAAGTCCGAGCACGATAGTTCTTGGTTTCCCCCGCAGCGCTGGTCAATTTGATTCTGTTGAACCCTGGTCACCATCGTGGGGATGGTGTTAATGATTTGCGTCGGTTATGAGTGAGAGCGAGTTTGCAGTGTATTCGTGCATTGCATGCAATATTAAAATATTAATTTAGAATGAATAAAAATGTGTGATTAATTTGTGATTAATTGCGAGTTAACTCACGACAATCATGCAATTAATCGTGATTAATATTTTAATCGATTGATTGATCGACCCTAATATATATATATATATATATATATATATATATATATATATATATATATATATATATATATATATATATATATATATATATATATATTATGAATATATATTATATATATATATTATGAAGACATATATTGTAATTCTTAAAATTCCTAATTTAATCTCTCTATGCAACCTTTTTTTCTACATGCTGTTCACAGGACAGCCTCCAGCTACAGGTACTTGTACTGTAGTGGTCTACCTGGGTGATGTAAATGATAATGCCCCCTATCTCACCTCCAAAAACATGGTCATGTGTGGGAACAAGGTCGACCGTGTCAGTGTGGTACCAGCAGACATTGACGCTCCTCCATTTTCAAGTCCTTTTACCTTCTCTCTGGGAGGAGAAGAAGAGCTTAAGAAACTCTGGAAGCTGGAGCCCACCACAGGTCAGTTAAATACATATACTTCATTTTAGGGATGTCCCATTTAAGTTTTTTTGTGCCCCCGATTTGAGTTATTGAATATTGAGGATTTGGACATACAGAGTCCTAATCCATACTTGTATATACTCTGTGCACACTTTAAGTACATTGTACAACACTTTACAACACACTTTAAGTACAAGTTTTTTTGAGGCAAGCATTGAGGCAGGGACTCAATTAAAAATTTAAGGGAGCATTTATCACTACAAAGTAATTCCAATATAACAATTGCTACACGTCTATAAAGACATTGCTGGATTTAAACATCTGTTACAATGGGAGACATTTTAAATAGACTGTGAGGTCACAATTATGAATATGGGACTACTGATATAAACTTCTTATATTTTATTAGCTTTGTGTTTTTACTAGTCAGTCAAGTCCGAAGGAAACCATACTGTAAACACGGAAGCTTGAACGTGCAGTGTGGTGTATTGAAGAAAACTGAGCTGTGTTTAACTCCACTTTTAGACAAATATTCGCAAAGATTCCTAAGCACTTCCTTTTGGGAGAATCCCATCACCATTTTGAAGTGCTTTCAACTTAGAGGGAAGTTTATTAGGACAGACCCTCGATCACTCCATTTTGACAGAGGGAGTGAGTCTGTACACTTCCTGCAGATCCATAGACCACGATAGTGACTTAACAGCAGATTGTGCTTAATTTACCCCCACCCCACACAACTCTAGTGTATGATATTAGAGTTATTTTGATTTTTAACAGCATAATACTTGTAGATACCTTAATCTGACCATTATAGTTTATTGTATTGTTATCGTTTTCGTTTGTGTAATTTGTTATATTTTCTCCAGCAGCCCAAGCATACATACAGGGCTATAATGGTGTGTAAAAGTAGCCTGGCGTGGCCATACTCAATTCTAGTCAGAATATGAGTCTGGTACCGCTCCATTGAGCTTTGATTATGGGGCGTGTTTCAACTGAACCAGGAAAGACCTCAATTGGATAGACCTTCAACCAATCAGAGCAACGGAGCGACGCGTAACGTTAGTTGTCAAATGTCAACAGAACTCAACTGCACTGTGTTGTCAAGTCCGTGTTTTTCTCTGTGTCCGCGGGTTGAAGCGACCCCAATAATGTGATTATATGAACCCAGGAATGCAAATTTTAGCAGGCAACCTTGCCAAAATAACATATTTTGCCAAACAAACGCCATTTTTTTCCGGAGAACCCCCCGGAACGTAATTGTTTTGGGCTATAGTTTTGAGTAGCAATTGTGCGCGACATTGCAAAAAAACATGGCAACCCTGTCTGCACGCGCGCTGGATTAAGTAACGTTAGAAGAAAAAGATGAGTGTAAACGATCTTTGCCAGTATTGAAATAAAATAATTTAAGGATACACAGAGTACTTACCAACACGATCATCGTTTCTGAGAGAAATAGTGAAGGGGAATGCATATACGAACAAGTTCTCCGTTTAGGATAAGAGCAAATTCAACCCAAAGCGCCTTTAATGACATGGATGATTACGTTACTGTTGATCATCTGTCCATTATCGTCTAAAGCCCGCCCTGACAATTTCATTGGTCTGAACAGTTTCTGTTCGGGCATAATTACTCCAGACCGATTCCAGACCGAATTGCCCGAGCAAAAATTTTTGTGGGCGGGGCTAAATTCGGCTGGCATCCAGGCTAGTGTAAAAGTAATTCATAAGGAAATAAACAGTAAATAATAAATCAGCTTCCAAGTTGATTCCAAGTGATCAAGGGCTTAGGCCAGGTGTTCCTTTTAAGGGTTCCACCAGTAGTGGGGAATCGAGCACCGTAAGCAGTGTCGTAAATCCAAGTGAACGAGACCTAGGGAAGTTACAGAGGGAAGGGCATAAAAATTTGGACCTGTCCCAAATGGCACCCTAAACCCTCTGCCGGGAAGAAGTCTGCTGCATCGAGGGCACATATTGACCTCAAAGGAGACCTAAAATGACAAATGGGACACCCTGCGGTCTCATGGCCTTCACAGACACGCGCACGCAGTGGCCATTGTAAGTCCGCAAGACCGAAAGTGCACATGACGTGTGCCATTTGGGACAGGACCTTAAACGCAGCTGTGATTCATGAGCTTCTTCTTTTCTTTTAAAAAGCGATTGGCAAGCCCACTTGAAGGTGCACAGCGCCATGCATGTCACCATGTACCTACTGCATGTCACCAGCACGGCAAAAGACGTAAAAATAAAGGATCAGGCTTAGAATAGCCGATACCGATCAGTTAAAAAAATGCTAAAACGGCCCTGATATTGGTCCTTGAGATCAGCTTGGGACATTCCTACTTCATATATAGTTACACGGTTTATAGTTGAGGATGTTTCACCATTTATTTGGTCTCATCTGTTGTCAGATATTGCACTGTAAAATTCATTCTCTTAATGAGTATTTGTGTCCTGTGAAAATACAAAAACATGATACATTTATGTGAGAATTGCATAGAGACGCGCCATAATCTGAAAACCACGCCCATTTTGCGTGAAGCAGTCTCATTATCATTTCTGACTTATTACAATAAAAACAAACAATGTCTAAAAGCTGAAATGTGACAAGGTGTACAGAAAACAAACTAAAAATCCCAGAACCAAAAACCCAGAAGTTTTTATAAGCTGTTGACTCCAAAAACGAGCGTTTAAGGAAACAAAAGTGGATACAGGCAATTGAGACAGAGCACGACATTTAATATTACACTGAGAACTACGGCCACAGGTGGGAAACCGTAATCAGCAACAGGAAATATTATATAAAACTGACATTTGGATATTTTACTAAATGTTTGCTGTACACGTAGGCATTCTGAGGCATACTGAGTGTCAGGATCCCAAAATGTACCCATTCTTCCTGTTGAAGCTTCACATTTTATTGCTTGTATCCTCTTTTGTCTCCTTAAACGCTCTCTTTTTTTGGGGTGGTTGACAGCTTATAAAAACATATGTGTTTTATGTGTTTTTTTAGCTTGTTTGCTGTACATATTGCTACATTTCAGCTTTAAGACATTGTTCTGTTTTTTGTTATAAGTAAGAAATGACAAGGCGACCACTTCACGCAATACAAAGTTAATGGAGTGTTGGATTTTACAGTGCAATATATATATATATATATAAATAATTTTACAGTGCAATATATATATATATATATGGAATTTTTTTTTTTTTAATCTAACATAATTTAGTGAGCAGGTGTATTCTGTAAGATCTCGCATACTTTGACACCAGTGTTATTTTAACATAATTTAAATGCAATTATCATTTTAATTTAAAAGCATCTCTAATACTATATCTGACATACTTCTTCTTCTATTTCCTAATGCCCCATGGCCCATGAATGAGGGGACAAATCGTTTGGCTTATTGAGGACAACACTGCTATGACATTTATGAGTGATCGGGTTTACGGTTTTCATCCAGCAGGCGAAAAATCCTCTAGACTTAACACTGGACAGAACTTTGAGACATCTTTGTGACATTATATTTCTGCATCAGAATGCCATAGAGACTTCAGCTTCCATTTCAACTTCCTAGCCACGCCCTAGCAACCAGTTACAGCTCCATAAAAAACACCCCATAGACGTCAATTGAAAACGAATGAGATGGATATCTCTGGATCAGAACATAGAGAAATGGGGCTCTTTTGACTCAGACTGGTCAGTAGCCTTTAGGTATCATCCTGGCAACTGTATAGTAAACACGCCCCAGCAACCATTTAGAGCTCCCTCGCAACTGTATAGTAAATATAGGTTCTTTTGACTCAGACTTCCAAGTAGTCTTGAATTATCACTCTTCCGAGCAATGATTTAATCTGAATCTAGCAACCACATAGCAAAATAAGGCATATCTCAGTATCAGAACATTGCATAGACATGAGAGTTTTCTCTCTAGCTATGACGCAGAGAGTACACACCTAGTACACGGAAAGAAAAAAAAAATCGTTTTAAGGGAGTTACTAATTTCAGTAAAGAGCAAAATTACATCAGATTGAATTGAATAGTCTTTACATATTGTAATTGAATAATTGATTAAGGATTGTACAATTATTCAATTAAAATATGTAAGGATTATTTAATTCAATTTGATGGGATTTTACTATTAATTGAAATGCATACATCTTTAAAAAAAAGACTTAAAATATTTTGTGTAGCTGCTTAGTGCCGAGTTTTGCCACAGCGGAAAAACATATCTAGTTTTAGTAATTTTGTTGTTTCTGTAATTTCTAATTTTGTTGTTGTTTATTTTAGTTATTTTTTTACATCAAGGTAAACTAAAGGAGAAACGTTTCAATGGCAACTATAAAAGAACTTATATATATATATATATGTATATATATATATTTTTGGCCCCACTTTATATTAGGTGGCCTTAACTATTATGTACTTACATAAAAAAATAAGTACAATGTACTTACTGTGTTCATATTGTGTTGCAAAACACCTTTGCTGATATTGAGGTGTGATACGGGTAGGGTTAGGGACAGGTGTGGTGGGATGGGTAAGTTTAAGGGTAGGGTTAGGTGTAAGGGAAGTGTCAACTGTGTAATTACAAATGTAACTACAGAAATTAATTACAGATGTAATTACATGCAGGTATTTTTTAAAATGTAAGTACAATGTAAAAACATGAATGTACACAATATGTGCAATGTATCAAATTATTAATTAAAATGTTAGTACATAGTAGTTAAGGACACCTAATATAAAGTGGGTCCATTTTTTCTTTTTTTTTTTTTTTGTACATTCAATATATCAGTTTATTTTTTAACTAGCAATTTTTTTTTTTTGTCTTGTTTTTTTATGGTTTGAATTAACCATAATAAACCTGTTTCCCACTTTCCCACTATCCCACTAACCCACTATCAATAACATTTTGCTGGGTTTATACCGTAGGAGCAAACACTTATCTGATAAGTTTGACGACTCTGCCATTTGGAAACTACTCAGTTCCTCTGAAGATGCAGGATCAACAAGCTCTGCAGTCAGAAGAGGTTCTGCAGGTGGTTGTGTGTGAATGTACGGGAGGAAACGTGTGTCGTGGGCGTCTTCCTTTCTCCTCAAGGCTGGGTCCAGCAGCCATCGGTCTCCTGTTTGCCGGACTTCTCCTTTTGCTCCGTGAGTTTTCACATTAAATACCTACATCCACTAACAGTCCATCATAGTCCACTATTTTGATTAAGCAATGTGCAGTTCATGTAATATCACTTAGTCTTACTGTATTTTCATGAAATCTTTTCAATGTATGTGCATAATATAATGACACACCTTGTTGTTTGTTTGCAGTTCTACTCCTCTTTTGTTTCCTCTGTGACTGTAAAAACAAGAACTTTCAACACATTCCTCTGAACCTGCCGGATGAGGGCCACCAAACCCTTGTCAAGTACAACGAGGAGGGAGGAGGCTCAATCTATAAGGTATGTGAACCTGGTCTTGTTCAAAGTTCAAAGCTATGAATTTAGTTGTAGGCGGTAAAAACAATCAGCCATGTTCTACATTTTTTAATAAGAGGTATAAATTGGTATTGGATGTCCCTTATTTATGTGGCTTGTGCTACAAAAATGCTACTGCATTACTATATGTATAGAGTATATATATATGTATATGTATGTGTGTATGTATAGATATATATATATATATATACAATGTTCACTGTTTACATACACACATTTATCAGTCTGAATTAAAGTTTTAGTTTTAAACAGTTTGAAAAATATAACTATTTTTGAATTAGACTGATTTGTGAATGTGTTTCAAAGCATTATCAGATTATTTTAGAGAATTATGATGAGCGATAAAAACATTGACAGCCCATAAAAATCCACCCAGCTCAAGTAATGCTAACCATATCCCTACCATTACCTCTTACCCATAAGTTATCTGTAAAATCAGAGGGAAATGATGGTGAATAACACTGATGTAGAAGCACCTAACCCTGTTTGTAAGCCTAAACTTGACATAAACTGTCCTTCAGATATGACTGGTTGATTAAATGTTGTTCTAGGATCAACAGAGATGTTGATCCAGGTTCGGAGTTTAGGGACATTCCAAAGTATCAGCAGTGAGATTTGCATATAAAGACTGAACCTGTGGTTACCTATTTGGCACTGTTTTACAAGGAACAACATATGTGGTCTAAGAGCAAACCGCGATGAATAATTATGCCTAAAAAAAAAATATCTCTCCTCAGCCAGAATCCATGCTTGCTTCCAATATTGGTCTGACGGATAGCATGAAAATTGCATCTGCACCGGTACGTTTTTTTTTTCTCATTGATTTAATGTTTATGTTGGCGAAAGCTATATGACAAGACGTGCATGTTGTATCCTATTTTGGCACAGCGAACAGGATCCCAAGACGAGCTATAGCCACGTGTCGCTACATGCAGGTTATAAAACTGACACTTGAAAGCAGGTTGTTGGCACAACTGCATGTCAGTAAAATACACTTGCTCCAACAGCCGTCAGGCTTCTTTTACATGTTAGGACCTGTTATGCCAAGATATAATAATCAAATGATTTCATGGGCACCAAAAGGAGTTCTTTCTCACAGTTTTGCCACTCCATGCCTTTTAAATTCTAATGCAAAAATGTTCAAAAGTGACAGTAAAGACCATTATAATGTTAGAAAAGATTTCTATTTTAAGTAAATGCTGTTCTTTTGAACTTACTCTTTATCAAAGTGAACAAAATATAAAGCAACAGCGACTCTTTACAACATTGATAATGATAATAAATGTTTCAAATAATCATATTAGAGATCATGTGACACTGAAGACTGGAGAAATTATGTTGAAAATTCAGCTTTGATCACGGGAATAAATTATATTTTATAATATATATATATATATATATATATATATATATATATATATATATATATATATATATATATATATAAGCATTATCATAAGATCCGTTACTGTTCAGATTTGAACTGAAAAAATAACAAAAGGACTAAAAGAAGGGATGTGGCATTGCCTTTCAAATCTCATACTGTAAGTAACAAGCTACTAACAACTTGCATATTACTGTTGTTCCAGCCGGATTACATGGTTACTGACGGATACAGGAATGGTACGCTGAGAAACTCTGCAGGGGTGAGTGTCAAATCAATTGAATGCGTCGACTGCCAAGAATGAACCTTATATCATTCTGTTCACAAGAATGGAAAAGCTGACTATAAGCAAAGCACACAAATTTGCTAAATTGATTTAAATATGGTACCAGCTTAGTTATTGTACTCTGTTGTACATTTTTGATAATTCTGGAAAAATATTAACCTAGGATCAGATTTGTTTCCCCCTTTTTAAACAAAGCAAATGAACGTGAAAACAAATTCTGGTGGATAGGTTAAAACTGTAAGATATATTCCTCCCTTGTTCTATAATTATCAAAGGGTGGAAATGTAAAGGTTGAATTCGCTGATGATCTGTGATGTTGTGATATGCATTAGTGTCATTGGCTGACCTTGAACGTTTATTCAGTAGCTATTTGCCTTACAGAGTGGGAGTGTAGGAGTGGGAAAGAAAAATTGAATGATAAAGCATCCAAAAGCTTTCAAATGATAAGGCGAGTTGAGACTGGTTGGGTTTCCTAGTTATTTCAGCTAAAATGTGACTAAAACGGCACTGCAAATGGTGAATGACTCAATTCAGAAATGGGGGTTGCGATTTGTGCAAAAACAGAAGAAGGTCTATCCCTTTACCTTACCATCAGTGTGGCATAAGATGATCATAAGAAAACTAATAAATGAGAACAAACATGCATTCATACAAATTAGCCACCAATTTGACATAATGTAAAAATAGCATAAGTAAATAGCTAAATAATACTAAATAGCATATGTCATGGTCATAAGTCATAGTGTTCTTTTGGTAATGTGAAATATTACCTTAAATGTATTCCTTCTCTCACAGTATCAGTATAGCTCTGCGACTTTCCAGGAAACATCCAATGGCGGAGGTGTGATGAGCATGGTGAGTGATGGCATCCATCAAACTGAGAGTCAGTGGTGTTCAAATGCCTGAGACCACATAGAAAATCTGCAAATCTTTAGTTTAGGGTAAAACTACTGTTTGTAAAATGAAAAAGGAGTTCTCATTTTTAGATTGTTAATCAAATGTAAATGGTAGATTTCCTCGCATTCATTATATCACTGAACATAAGTCTAATTTACAGACTTTTTTACAACTGAGTTTGCCATTACAGCATCATTACTCAAAACATCATTTGAATACTCTGATTTGGTCTTGAAGTGTCATTTTTTATTATTATCAGTGCTGATATTGATTTTTTTTTTCTGTGTAATGTGTCCTTGCTGAATACATTTATTTCATTCATAACAACTCTCACAATAGTTTTAGCATTGTTATTGAATATGGCAATTTAGTTATTGAATATGGCATTGTTTATGTATTTAGTTTTGGCAGAGTAGATCTGCTATGTTGCTGCTTCTGCAGATCAAGTATGTACTTGACACTGCTAATAGATAATCAGACACATTGCTGTGATCATGTAAGATCTGCTGCTGCTGCATGTATAGGCATACATTGATCCTGTAGCAGATCTAGGTAAGTGGAGCTGGGGAGGTGGAGGAGTTACATTACAGCAAACACTGAACCAGACTGTTGAGCAAGCGATCTCATTGGCTGCAGGATCAGCAGAGGCCAATCAGCTTGTGCCATGTGGTAATGATGCAATTGCTTGTAGATTGCATGTGAACGACCGATCAGCCTGCGCTCTCTAGAGTTTCATGACTGGATAATAACTAGATATCATTTTTTTTTAAATCTTACTGACCCCAGACTTTTAATAAGTATATAGTAAGTGTTATATTTTATTAAAATGTATGTTTAATAATGTGGTTGTTTTTTCCTCTCTCTAAGCCATATCACAACTGGTCAATGCTCAGAAGGGAAAAGGGAAGCTTTAAGGTAAGCTTTTCAAATGATTCACATAAATGAAAAAAAAAATGAAAAAAGATTTTAAGAAAAGATTCTTGAATACTAATCAGCTGTAAAGGTTTTATTGTAGTAGCTAAACGTGTTAAATACAAAAAATAACAAGTACAATTAAATGAACATTAAAAACAAAACCGAAAAAGACGGTTTCAACCGAAGTCTGAATGAAGTATCACACTTGTTTTTTTAAGAATGGAGGCAGCCAGATGTCCCGGACATTCAGCCTGGCTCAAACAGAATGTAACCTGGGAGAACATATTGAGAGAGTGAGTCTACTACACAAAACACTTAACTGACATGATTTTCAGGAAACCTGTAGCAAATATGAGAGAAAAAGAACAAAAATCATTTTCAGGTATGACGCAAAGCCGTGAATTATTCACGATACACCGCTAGCCTCGAGTACCTTATTGGTTTTATAAAACATATACCACACAATACAGGTATTAATGCCAAAAGAATATGTATCAATGCAACTTCAATGAAGTAAAAATCCCTAAATGCTTTCTTTCCGCTGGAAAAAAATAGCAAAAATATGTAAATAAAATATACTTCTAAAATATGAAGAACTGCACAATCAATATAATTAAGTGCACAGGAGTTATATCAAAGTATGTTTAAGTGTAAATGTGAATCAACATACACAGGTTAATTTAATTTGGTTATATGGCAGTTGTAAGAACTGTTTGACTATTATTGCACTGCATGACTCGCCTTTAGCACACTACTGGTGGATAAGAGACCTTGCTTCAACTTGTTCTGAATTGAATATCCAGGTCACTGTCGCCACCTGTCTGCTAGATCCTTCATAGCACAATGTAATATTAATGTACGAAGATCTGCAGACCATGGAGACACCATGAGTTAGCAAATCATATTCTATCAGCTAATAATACTAATAAAAAGCATTAAGATTATGAATTTTCTCTTTCCACTATAGAAGATCAGCAGGTTTCCGGACTATCCTGAATATTCCCCATATCAGTATGAATATGAGGGGAAGGGCAGTGAATGCCAGTCACTGGATCAGCTGACTGTTAGCAACCTTGGTGACAACCTGGACTTCCTGCAGAACCTTGGGCCAAAGTTCAGCACTCTGGGTGGGATTTGTCAACAGTCAATGGAGCGCAGAAATGTCCGACTGTGAAAATGGATGATGATTTGAGGCTTCAGCTATTATGCTTTATATCGTTCCACATTTCTATAATGCTTGTTCCACATTTCTATAATGCTTTCAGTTCAGCTGCAAAGGGGTATCAGGGATTTTTTTGTGAATTTTAGTGCTCTAGGACACTGTTGCTCGAAGACAACCATCTTGAGACCTGTAAAGGAGCAGGGGTCATTATGGACAAGCGGTGAACCTTACGTCTTCAGTGGCAAGACTGGCCTCAAGGAACTATGGGATACACTGTGTATTTGTGCTCACAATGAATGTATAAGGAAGCATGTTAGGTGCTTGAATTGAAAAAAAAAAAAAAAACTTGAAGCCTGTCTGAAATGATCAGAGGTGGTTGGTGACCATAGAGCTTCTTCTCTCACTGATGAACTAAGCCACTGTCCTGATCGGCTCTCATCTGATGGATCAGTTCCATATTTTTTCCTCAGCAAATGCCACACATCCCAACCACACTTAGCCATACTGATCATGTAAGTGAGTGTTTGTCTGGGGTTGTCCTGCACTTACATGACTATTACATGCTATGGGACGCTGCCTTTAGGTTCTGTATTGTTCATGCCCTTTGCTAGGATGACTTTGCACTGCAGAATAATATTTTTATTTAAAGTATTTAAAGGGATAGTCCAGCCATAAATGACAGTTCTATCATTCACTCACCGGCATGTTCCTCCAAACATATGAAAGCTTACACGGTAATTGTCTTTTTATCTCTTCTAAATTGTGAGTTTACATCTTGCATTTTTATTTTTTTTGGTTGAAAATTATCCAAAATAAATTTGAGCAAGTACATAACCAGCTAGTATTCAAAACTATCTCCTTACCATTGCCTGATTCACAAGTTACGGTAAGCTTGTAATAATGTGTTATAATTTGAGTGGTACACGTCACATCTGTGTACATAAAGCAGGAGTCCGGCTAGTATAGTATCACGTGTGTAGAGGCTGCCGGTGGCAGATCATTTAAAGCCTTTTCTCACAGCAGCTGGAATAATACAATTTATCATTTTGAATTCAGATTGTAATTCAGAAAGAATCCAAATGACAATCAGTGACAAGTGGAGATTCACCTGTAGTCAAAAGCAAAACATTAGACTGTACAGAAATGTAAATCTACAGGTAACGCTAATACACACTAAATACACAGTCACACAATGCTAATGCTGTTAACATTAACAGTTTGAGACCAAAGTATAACAATAATAATAATTTGCATGGTTTGATGTGATATGAGCTAAGCGATCTTAGATTTAATTACTGTTGGTGGCACGATTTATTGTAATGCTTTTTTTCTCAGTCGGTCAGAACAAAAGTACTCACTTGTTCAGATGACATTTTGTGGGCAAAATTTTTTTTTTTTTTTGCGTGAACTTTCCCTTTAAAGTGTTAAAAACAGCAACAATTGAATAGAAACAATAATCAGTACATCCCTCTTCCGTATTTGTGTTCCCTTTTCTTAAAGGGCCTTTGTTCACCTGGGTTTTTTCAGTGTTGGAATACTTTATGAAGATTGGCAGATTTAAAAAAGGAAAATTACATTTTGTAAATGTGAACACAATGCAGTTTGCAATACAATTGTTTATTGTATTGTAAATAGATTACGGTAAGGATTGATATATTTTTAAAACATTATTTATATATGTTTTAGGTGCCGAGGGCCTGAGATGTTATCTGTTGTATGCTTGCTTTTTCCTTGAGGAACACTATCTGAATAAATGGGATTACAATAATGTTCAATATGTTAACATTAGTTAATGTGTTATGGTATCACAATTTTTTTATACAGGGGTGAAACACTCAGTTCCCTTTAAGTCGGTCACGCATTTACTCTAATTGGGATCTGTTTTCAGAGACCGACCTACTTCGAGTGATTAAAAACGAGCCAATGGACATTGGCATGCGGTTCACGCATTCCACGCACCGCTACGCTGCGCGGGTATAAATACGGAAGTGGAATACCGCATCTTTGCTTTTCAGCACTTCTAAAGGTGCGTTTCCTTCTAAAAGAGCGACACGGTTTGACCCTGCGTCTTTTTCAAGATGTCATTCAAACCATGTGTTTGTGGATGCGGTTGTTTCCTGTCCTCATTTGACGGCCACGATCTCTCTCACATGTAAACAGGTGAGATTGCTGTCGTGGGTGATCCATGCTCTCTCAGGAGAGCATAATCACTTCGGCACGTTGTTTGTCTCACCTTTCTCGTAAGTGTTATAATCTTCCAAGTTATATCGGATCAAACACGCTGACACCAGATTTAACTTCCATCACCTTTACTCTTCATCCCTTCCGTCCTGACGTCGATGACGTCACATCAGTACACAACACCCCCTTACTTGAATATGAATTTACCCATTAAACAAGTTCTCATTACCATTACTTAAAACAGTTCAACACATCCAAAACACATGTAACAAACTGTTTTTTTTAATTTAAGTTGTTGTTTTTTTTTTGTTTTTGTTTTTTTTACATCTTCATAGAACATCAGCAATGCTTTCAAACAGGGGTACTCTAATTAACCTCAATTTTTTATTTTCTTTTATGCTTTCACAACCTTTAATGTCTGTGAACTCATTGAACACAAAATCTCAGTTTTAATTTTTTTTCCCTCTATTGCTTTTGAATTTCTTTAGTCACTCAACAACGTCTCTAAACCTTTCCGGCAATTTGACTTGTCTCTGGGGCCTGCATGGCTTAGGAATCTGTTCTTCGCTCTGAATTGCTTCACAGCTGTCTTTGTATTCTTGTGAGATCCCTTTTTGCTCCTTATCACAGCTTGGCTCTTGATCACATTTCATTTCACCAATCACTGTCGGTGTTTCCGTAGAAAGGAACTTCTTGACAAATGTTGTGTTCCGTGTATACTTTGCTCCAGTGGGTGACTGGACGACAACACTGTTACCTTCTCTGCGTAGGACTTTGTGAGGTGTGCTGTGAAATGTTGTTGTGAACTTGTCTGTTTTGTCCTGTTTCACAAGCACTTGATCTCCAACCTCTATGCCTGATGACTTAGCACCTCGTCTGTAGTCAGTGTATATCTTGGCTTTTCCTTTCTGCTCTGCGTCTTTGTCTCGAGCTTCCAGATCACTGTGTGGTGTTGTGATGTCTGGTAACTTTCCTCTCATCTTCCTCTGAAAAAGAAGTTCTGCTGGGCTTTTGCCCGATGTGGCATGTTGTATGGACCTGTAGATAGTCACATATTTGCGCAGCTCTCTCTTCCAATCCTGGCCTTCGGCTTGGGCAATCCGTACTCTTTTCATCAATGATGCATTTTGTCTTTCCACTTCTCCATTTGCTTGGGCCCACTTTGGAGTCGTTTTGATATGGTGAATTCCATTCTCCTGACAAAATGTCTGAAACTGACTAGACTTAAATTGCGGTCCGCAATCTGACCTAAGTGTTAAGGGACGTCCATGCCGACTGAAAATGTCTTCCAAACTGTCAATCACTTTCTCTGCCGTCGTGGACTTGAGGATTGCATATTCATAATACTTGCTGTAGTAGTCAACAACAACCAGAATCGAATGTCCATCAGGTAAAGGACCAAGCAAGTCTGTGGCTATGTTTTGCCATGGCCCTTCAGGCATTACAGTGGGCGACAGTGGTTCAGGAACATCAGGTTTCGCTACCAGCTGACAACCGTGACATGTCCTCACAAATCTTTCTGCGGCCTTGTCCATTCCGGACCACCAAACCTTTGTTCTCAGGTGTTGTTTTGTTCCTACAACCCCAAGATGACCCTCATGAGCCAACTGTAACGCTCTTCCTCGCAGCGACTGTGGCAGAACAATTCTTCTACCTCTGAGTATTAGTTTGCCAATGACACACAGCTCACCCGCGATATGGCTGTATGCAGGACAGTCATTAAAACAACCTGTTTGAATGGCCATTCTCAGTCTCTGTAACTCCACATCATTTGCTGAGCTCTGTTCGACTTTCTTTGTGGTCAGGGCCCTGGGTGTCACACAAAGGGCTATAAACCGCACATATTCCTCTGCTTTATGTGTGTGCACCTCCGCTTTGGCTGATGGACCCAGCAGGCGTGACAGAGGATCCGCAATATTGTGTGTTCCAGGTATGTGAACCACTCGGAAATCATAAGGCTGCAATCTCAAGACCCACCTTTCGATTCGTGCACATGGCTTTGAGCGAGGGCTATAAATTGCTTCCAATGCTCTGTGGTCTGTGACCAGATCAAACTTCCGACCATAAACGTAAGGGTGCAATCGTTCACATGCCCAAACCAGAGCAAGCGCCGCGCTCTGTTTGCGAATACCTTTGTTCACACTCTGTTAAGCTCCTTCTCACATAGGAGACAGGAACCATTCCTCCTCTCTGGTCCTGCACTAATACTGCTCCGATGCTCTTTGGTCCAGCATCAGCAATGACTCTCGTTGGTGCATCCTTGTCATAGTAAGCCAGTGTTGTGGCTTCGGCCATCTTTTCTTTGAGAGTTTTGAAAGCTTTCTTTTGTTCACTTCCAAAATGAAATGTAGTGTCTTTTTTTTTGTCAACCTGCGCAAAGGTTCTGAGATACTTGGAAACTGAGGTATGAAGCGACCGCTAAACCGAGAAAACTTCTCACCTCTGAAGCATTTTCGGGCTCTCTTGCCTCCACAACGGCTCTCACCCTCTCTGCCGTCGGGCCTATGCCCTTCACTGACAACAGCATGCCCATAAACACCAGTTTGTCCATGTTAAACTGGCACTTCTCTGCATTCAGTGTCAAACCACAGCTTTCAAGTCTCTTTAGCACTGCATGCATCCTTTTCTCACGTGTCTCTTTGTCAGGTGCATGGATGATGATGTCATCTGATATGTTCTCTACTCCTTCGATGCCCGCCAGGACAGTGGCTATTTCGTGCTGGTACTGCTCACTTGCTGATGAAACTCCAAACACCAGTCTTTTGAACCTGTATAATCCATTGTGAACAGCAAAAGTTGTGATATCTCTTGATTCTGGAGTCAATTCCAGCTGATGGTACCCCCACTTTAGGTCTAGTTTGCTGAAAACGACTGACCCATTCATTCCTTGCAATAGCTCATCCACGGTGGGAATCGGAAACCTCCCACGAATGATTGCAGTGTTTGCTTGTCTCATGTCCAGACACATCCTGATTTCCCCGTTCGCTTTGGGCACAATGACAATGGGGTTTACCCAAGGAGTAGCTCCACTGACTTTTTCAATAATGTCCATGCGGAGTAGCTCAGTTATTTTTGCTTCAACAGCCTCTCTTAGGTGGAACGGAACACGTCTAAGGGGCTGTGCGACTAGCATCACTGTACTGTCTATGTGCAGGCTGACTTGTTTTGTGTTTAGTTTGCCTACTCCACCGAACAATTTGGGGTACTGTTGTCGTATCATGGACTTCACATCACTCACTGATGCAACATTAGCTCCAATCCTCAGCACTCCTAATTTCACAGATGTGTCTTTTCCAAGCAGTGGCTCTCCTCTCCCGCAAATAACTGTAAACTCAGCTGTTGTACTGCGTTTTTCGAATCCAACCTCGCACCAGAAAATTCCTTTCACAGGCAGGGGTTCACTTGACGAATATGCATACAGTTTTTTATCTGATTTGGCAGAACCGCATTTGATCTTCTTTTCTTCAGCATTTCCCACGTTCGTTCATCCACTATGTTGCTTGTTGCTCCTGAGTCAACTAACATGGGTAGCATGACACCTCCAACTGAGAATGTTATTTTGTCCAGGTTGCTCTCTTCTCTTACAACAAATGCAGACTCTTGGTTTCTTTCATCTGATTCAACTCTTTTTAATGTCTGTTTTGAGTTTTCTTTTGTTTTACACATTTTTGCAAAATGATCTCTTCCATTACACTTTCTGCATGATTTCCCATGTGCGGGACATTTATAATCTTTTGCAAAATGACCTGTCTGACCGCATCTGTAGCATGTTTTGTTTGAATCTGAGCTTGCTTTAGTATATTGCGTTCGTTTTTTCTGATCTCTCACTCCTTTTCTGGACACATGACTCACCGTTTCTTTCCCTTCAGTCTCTGGAGAAATGTGAAATGCCGCCATCTGCTGTTCGACACGTTCGCACTGTGCTGCGATTTCTAGAGTGCAAGCAAGTGTCAAATCCGTTCCTTCCTCCAGCAATTTTCGGCGCACATATTCGGAGCTGCACCGACTCAGAACAGAATCCCTTATTTGGTTGTCTCTGTCCGCTCCGAAATCACAATCTTTTGCTCCTTGCCTTAGACATGTGGCAAACTGTTGCACGGTCTGTCCCGGCTTCTGCTTTAACTGATAAAACGTCTGTCTTGCGAACGCCGTGTTTACCTGAGGTACAAAGTATGCATTCAGTGCTGTTACGGCCTGCGTGTAGTCTGTAGGCCCTCCGGTGTCGGCGAGTGTGGAGAAAATATCCTGCACGTCTGTGCCAGCACGATGCAAAAGCAGTGCTCTCCGTCTTTGCTTTGTAGCATCGGTTGCATCGTCAGTTAGGATCAAACCCTTTTCGTCAGCAAACAGTTCAAATGCATTTAACCATCTTGTCCACCGCGGACCCAAAGTGGCTGGGTCGCTGTAACAGTCGAACTTGGGAACGGTACCGTCCATCTTTAACGTGCGCCGCCTATATCAGCTAAACTTTTTTTTTTAAAACTAGTCTGAGTGACGCACCTCTAGCTCACTTTCAGATTTAACTAACGAGTGAGTCCTTGTTGCAACATCCTCGTCGCCAATGTTATTATCTTCCAAGTTATACCGGATCAAACACGCTGACACCAGATTTAACTTCCATCACCTTTACTCTTCATCCCTTCCGTCCTGACGTCGATGACGTCACATCAGTACACAACAGTAAGGGCTCGAGCGTTCAGCGTGCCGTGTTGTCACGGCAACCCAGCGCTTCAGTCGGCACTCTAGATGCGCGGTCTAGACTATGAAACCTCAAATGGGGTTGAGTCCCTTTGCATATTCCCCGATCTAGTTTCTTTTCTGGTGCACCAGAAAGGAGCTACTTTGGCTAATAAGCCTGGGTGACCTGAGGATTACAGTGAGGCATCCCCGCCGGGTACATCTCCTCGGGCCCCCACTCCTCTATCGCATCATGAGCATGCTGAGACTTTGTTCGTGGGTGGTTCATGTGCTCTCTTGAGTCCTGCCCCTTGTGTAGGGGCTTTTAACGTTCAGTGCGAGGGGACCTAATGTCTTATTTGTGGCTCTGGCAGAGGACAGATCTCAACCGCTGCATCGAAGATGGGGCTGTTATGCGCTGGAGATGGAGTTTGGAGATGTTTCGAAGGTGATGGAAGGAGGTTTTGCAGATGTCTTTAATATGGTCTTTGAAGGTCAGCTGGGGGTCAAACTGAACCCCTAGGTTTGTAACTGAGTAGGAGAAAATGATGACCTGGCTGTCAAAGATGAGCTGGGATAAGGGAGAGGAGTGGATCTGATGAGGGGTGCCAACCAGTGCCTCAGTGTTACTGGAGTTCAGCTGGAGGAAGTTTCTGGAGGTGAGTCGTGACAGAGCTGTTGAAGGGCTTGGGGCAGTTTTGATTTAAAGTTGTGTGTCATCAGCATAACAATGAAAGGAAAGACTATATCTGCTGATGACAGGACCGAGGGGAAGCATGTAGAGGATGAATAAGATTGGGCCGAGAACCGACTGTCACGTTTACGCAAAGGACAAACAGGTGCGAGGACTCAAGTGCAGAATAATGAGGATTTATTACAAAATAAAACATAAACTCAAAACAAAAACCCACGAGGGGGAAAAACACATAATAAGAATAACAAAAACTTAAACATACCAACCCGGGGAAACCGGGAGACGGGAGATGTAGACATAACAACGATCCGACAAGGACTGCAAACACACAGGAACTTATAAAGGGAACTAATCAAGGGGGAACAGGTGGGTGAAATCAAAGTGTAATCGGATAACAAGGGGGAGGGATCAGACAATGACACTAGCACATGGCCTAAACTAACAAAACACCACATGTGCAACACGAGACAGGATAGACATGTGACACCGGAAGATGGAAGATGTTGGAAAATATATTATTGAACTAATTCCAAAGACGCAAGTGTGACAATCAGCAGCTCATCAGAAAATGGCATATTGTGTAATTTATATTTATGTATAGAGATGGTCTGTGGAATTAGTTCAATAATATATTTTCCAACATCTTCCAGTGTTCATTTAATGAAAAACATAGTTTTAATTAAGTTAATTTTGTTTAACTTTGCTGAAACCATGTGAAACCATTAATAAAAACCATTGGCCTTGTTAATAAAATGTCTCTTCATTAGATTGTGTGTTATATATATATATATATATATATATATATATATATATATATATATATATATATATATATATATATATATATATATATATATATATATGTATGTATGTGTATGTATATATATATATATATATATATATATATATATATATATAATTAATTTGTAATTTACTTGCAACACAAATAAAGTATACTATAACACAAATAAAGTACACTTATAATACAAATTAAGCACATTTAATATCACTAATCAAGCATGTAATTATGCCCTATACTTAAAGTGTACTAAGTATACTTAAAGTTGTTCCAATTTAGCACATAAAAGTACACTAAATACACTTAAAGCTATGCTTTAACACAACTTAATTACAACTAAAATATACTTAGTACAAAATTAGTTGTTTCAAAATAGCACACTTCAAGTTAACTAGTCATTAACACACTTCAAGTATACTGAAAATGAGTCTGGCTGCAAGTATACTTAGCATACTTTTTGTACACGTACATCATCAGAGACAGCAAACACTCGTGAAAAACAGCATCTGTTAACAGAATATACAAGAGATAAGGTCGGGTGCATATTCATACAACTTTTTATTCACGATTGGTTAAGTTACATTCGTCTTACTTATTATCTTAACGCTAACTTACTTACCTCCAAACAGCAGGACTTTTTCTCCGGTTCTCATTAGGCCATTTTATTCCAAAGCAGTTTATCGTCACCATCAAGGCCAGGCTGCGATGTGACGTAATTGAACTTGTTGAAGAATGAGCCATGTACGTTCCGCTCTCAATGTTTTATTAAATAAATAATGTTAAGCAACATTGTAGCCTACTTCACCTGCAAGGCTGCAAAGGTGCAAATCTCCCGCGAGTGAGCCAGCGTCAGCCAGATGATTACCGTCAGCAGCTCTGCCTCTGATTGGCTGCAGGCATTGAGCAACACAATCTGATTGGTCACAGACCAATTTAAGAGACATTTGCATTCCGATAAGACTACTCAACTACTCACCTCATATTTTCTTGCGTTGTATTTTAAGTGTGCTGTTGGTTTAATATTGGTGTGTGTGTATGATTGTAACACGATTCTTCTCTGCCACTGTAAACTTATTAAACATATTTACACTTAAATCACAACTAAAGTTGGGGTAATAGGCTTAGCATACACTGCATATAAATGGGCTTTTAGTGCATTAGCCATAATTTAACACTTATTTATTCATGCTTAATTTGAACACTTAAATAAATAACCTTAAACATTATTTAACTCAAATATACTACAGCTTAATGATATTAATTATGTATTTAGCAAAATATGCTTTTAGTGCATTGTAAATTTGTTACAATGACAATTTTGAGCATACAGTTTAAAATATACAAAAAAATATTTTAAAGTGATGTTCAAATAAGTACACTTTACAAAAGTACACAGAACTTTCATTTAAAGTATATTTTTAGAAAATATATTTTTAATGGTATGGTATTAATTATGTATTTTTTAAAATATGCTTTTAGTACATTGTTAATTTGTTAAAATGACAATTTTGAGCATACAGTTTAAAATATACAAAAATATATTTAAAGTAATGTTCAAATAAGTACACTTCACAAAAGTACACAGAATTTTCATTTTAGTATATTTTTAGAAAATATATTTTTTGGAAATATACTAAAATACAATTATTTTAAAGTGTGTTAAACGTTGTATCGTGGAAATATGATGTTAATATACTTTGTATATATTTAGAGATGGTACAATTTTTGTTAGTATATTTCCAATATACTCTTGGAAAAGAGAATATATTTGAAATACAATAAAGTATACTTTTTTTTTTCACGAGGGAGAATATTTATATGAGGCCTTATATTTAAGGATATATGGCCTCACTTGCATATTAAAACAATAATTTACACAAAACTTGTACGTTGTTTACAGAGTTTCACAGTGATATCTTCTAATAATAATAAAAAATCCTTATTCACCTGTAGTTTCTCACCTTAACATTTTGCAGTTGTTTTTTAAATATACACATGACCTGTGTATACATGCCGAATTCGGAGAAAATATGAAATATAAACTGAGATCTAAACGTGTAATTCTGAGAAAAAAGATTCTGTAATTCTGTATTACTTTTTCTGCTGTGGAACACAAAAGAACATACTTTGAAAGAATACTGGGAACCCAAAACATTTTTGACTTCCATATGAACAAGGTGTGCTTCTGATGTTTTTGAAGTAAATCATGATTGAATATTCATTTGAGCATTGAAGACTGAGCGTTAAAAAATAGCAAAATTGAATAGAGACAATAGAGAACATGCAGAAGCCATTTCAAAGATTAAGAAGAGAAAGAAAATGAAGGTAAAGATCGGTGTTCACTGCAACAGTATCTGATAGTCTGGCAGGTGGCAGTAATGCACCATCAATAATCAGTACATCCCTCTTCCGCATTTAAAAGGCCTTTGGTCACCTGGGTTTTTTCAGTGGTGTTTTTTTACATGTTTGTCATATTACATTTACATTTTTTAAGTGTGAACACAATGCAGTGTGTTCTTTCTTTCTTTCATCTTGGTTATTGAATGGTAAAGAAACTTATCTGGATAGTTTTAGGTGCAGAGGGCCTGAGATGTTATCTGTTGTATGCTTGCTTTTTTTCCTTGAGGAACATTATCTGAATAAATGGGATTAAAATAATGTTCAATATGTTAACATTAGTTAATGTGATATGGTATTACAAAATTATTTGATAAAGCATTTATTAATCTAGTTTAAAGTGAATTTATTCATCAAAACACTAATATAACTGTTAATTCATGTACTTTCATAATACATCAATACTATTTTAAAATGTTTACAGTACATACAGAAATGAGCGTTAACCTAGATTAATAAATGCTGTAAAGTTTATACTGTAGTACTGTAGATTAGTTTACTTTACAATAGTGTTTTATACAGTTAATGAGCAGGGTGACATCATGTACAATAGTTTGAATCAAAATCGTAAGAAGTTTATGAAGTTGAATAAATTACACTTTTTCTAAGAAGATTATCATGCAGGCATACCAGGCTGACCAGCTTAAGAATCTGAGGGAAAGTGAGGAGATTGGAGCGGATGTTGTTTGCGAGCTCCAGTCTCCAACCGATTTAGCTCTCCGTGCCACCAAGGAGAGCAGGCTCTGGTTATGACTCAAGAAGTACAGAGAAAAGAGGTGAAAAGAGGCTATAGAAGGATGGAGGGTTGCGGCCCATTTTAGATCTGTGTGTTCTCAAACGCGCTGTAGTGAAGCTCAAGTTCAAGATGCTTACACTCAAACAGATTGTGCCACAGATCAGGTCCGAGGACCGGTTTGTCACAATAGATCTAAAAGACACATACTACCATGTATCCATCCTTCCACAGCACAGGAAGTTCCTGAGGTTCGCTTTCGGGGGAGAAGCGTTCCAACACCCTTCCATCATCAACATCCTCGGTCTAGAATTGTCACCCCGCACTTTCACGAAGTGTGTGGACACAGCTCTGGTTCCCTTGCACATGCAGGGGATCAAAATTCTCAATTACATAGACGACGCACATGAGAAAGCTGGGGCTGAGACTAAACTCCAAGAAGAGCGTTCTTTTGCCAGCACAAAGAACTACTTATTTGGTTGTCAGTTGGGATTCGATCACCATGTGGGCTCATTTGTTAGAGCCTCGGATGGGTTCAGTCCTCTCAGTGATGAAAGGGGTGAAGCTAGACCAGCCGCTCATTGTCAAACAGTATCAGAGACTGTTAGGTCTGATGGCAGCAGCGTCCAACGTGATTCCTTGCGGCTTGTTGTATATGAGACCGTTGCAGTGGTGGCCAGACCAGGGGTTTTCTCAGAGGGGAATCCAGATATTCTTGATCTAGCTCGGGTCCACTGCTGCCAAGGCAGCATGGCGACTCAGGTCATGGGTATCACAGGTAAAGTTGGCAGAGGTGGAGTTTGAGATGGCGATTCTAACTCACACACTGACTCGGAGGACCCCGTTTTAGATCTCAAAGCGAATTCTTCAGACCAAAACGAGGAACTAATGCTATCTGCATCTGACTCCGAAGGTCTGGATGCTGACAAGCAGGCAGGTGCTTCAGCAGAGCAGATGCCTCAATTTGCTGCATTTGAGGAGCTGTTTGAGGTTGTAACTTGGGTGATGGACAAATTAACCCTTTGAAACCAGATGTGTCGTCGTCGATTTCCATTAGCAAATCACAGCAGCTTTCAGGGGGAGTGGGAAGGATTTAAAGGGTGATACAGAGCGTGGCAGGTTAGAGTTTTAGAGGATATTTAGGGTACAAAACATAATTAAAAATGGACAAAAACATGGCAAAGACAGATTATACAAGAGAGGAGGCAATTTAGTTTATTTTTGATGACACTTGGAAAGAAGATGAGCAGGTAAAAAGCAGTAAAATGTTTTGTTGTTTTTAAAATTTTTGTCTATTTTCAAACTCACCACACACAGTAAGGGTCAATAACTGTAATTTTTTGAAAGCCTGTTGCACTTTTGCACATTGTGTTTTAATTCTACAGTAAAAAAAAAAAAAAAAAAAAAAATATATATATATATATATATGAAAACGCCCATTTTTAGCTTCAGATTCTAAAGGGTTAAAGGTCAATTGGCCCAATGAGAAGCAAGCCATTAGTCGTTGTAAAGTTTGGAAGTGATTTGGTTCAGGAAATGTGATACCAGAATGGCGTGTCCATTAAAGCAGTGGATCCAGTACTCAATCCATACGTAAATAAATATCAGCATGTGAATCAGGCCATAGTCGCATGGAATCAGAGTGGAATGGGAATAGAGAATATAGAATACCGCTAGATGCGGAATATAGTGAATATAGAGTTGCATGGTTTCTATAAACAAAAAAAAAAACAGATTCTTAAAAACAATAAACACCATGGAAATTAAACCAATGAATTACTAATCATATATAGCAACTAATTCAACATTAACCCTCCTATTATCTTTGGGGTCAATTTGAACCCAGTAAGTTTAACATCTGTAAATACACAAATTACATATTTAGTTTGTATTGCTTTAGATTGAATGACTTTTCCTAATTTAATGGGGATAAATCTGGAAACATAAAATTAACATGATGATATTTTTCCAATGTCCTGTACTCATTTTGTGGCATTGGTGTTCTTTGGGGTCGATTTGGCCCCAGGCTCTTTTAGCTGTATAAAGCATAAGAAATATAAAAAATGTACACACATTTGTTTTGGTTGTTTTATTGATGTCACTATAACATGCTATAACTTTATATATTCAATATAATATTCAAACAACTGTTTTAGGGCCATAACCATACCTGTAGTATTGCAAGAACCACTAGTAGTTCACGTTATTATGGTCCCGCTCCCCACTTGAATGACAAGGTAGGCACAGTGCTGCTAATGTCATCAAAATGGTTCCAGGGCCCACCAGATATGCTGTAGGCCATAAATGACCTGAGACATAAACCTTTGAGACATAAACCTTTGTAAAAAGGCTCATCTCAGGGGCTCATCTTTCTTGGCACATAAATTGTCTCAGGATGAGGGCATTGTTTCTAGCACTGAAACACTTCCTCCCACAGCTGAGGGTGTCACATGCCTGTCCTGTCTTGTGTGCACATGTGGGTTTTGTTATTGTGGCCATGTGCTCCTGTCATTGTTTGATCCCTCCCCCCTTGTTATCTCATTATTGGTTTCATTTGCCCCACCTGTGTTCCCTCATTCCCAGTTTGATTTCTCCCCTTTATATACTCCTTGTGTTTTTCAGTCCTGGTCGGATCGTTGTTATGTCTACGTCTCCCGTTCCACTGTTACCCGTTTTGGTATGTGTTCAGTTGTATTGTTTATTGTTTTGCCCCCTTGTGGTTTTTTTGGTTTGTTTATGTTTTGTTTATAAATAAATCTTCTTTTTCTTGAGTCCTCGCACCAGTTTGTCTTTTGTGTTGACGTGACAGAGGGGCTACGATGTGTTGGTCCACAAGGACAACACTACGGTAGTCTCTTACATCCATAATTAGGACACACTGTGTTTGTTTCCCCTTTTCAGGCAGGCACAGCAGATCCTGCTCTGGGCAAAAGGCAGGCTGCTTTCCCTTAAGGGCAATTTTCATTTCAGAGTGAAAGAATGTTAGAGCATATATGCTGATATGCTGAGCAGAGGCCCAGGGAATATTGACTACATCTTCAAGTGGTGAAGTCTATATGGAAGAGGTATGGCCGAGCAGAATTGGACTTGTTCACCTCAGAGGAGTCAACCCACTGTGCTCTCTGGTTCGCCCTCACACCTCCAGCTCACCTGGGGTTGGATGCCATGGTGCAGACATGGCTGAGGCTTCATCTGTATGCCTTTCTTTTGATTGATTCGCCAGGACCAAGTTCACCTCATTTTAGTGGCTCTGCTCTGGCTGGCCCAAGTTTGGTTCTCTCCTGGACAGCATCCCCTGGGAGATCCCAGTCCGGAGAGATCTTCTATCTAAAGTTCAGAGGACAATACTTCATCTCAGGTCAGAATTCAGCAATCCTGAATTCTAGAGCTCTACCCACTGTATGGCTGCTGTATGGAAGTTGTATGGCCTAAAATAGCAATTGTTTGTATTATGTGTGAGTAATGTCATGTACTAAATCCAGTTAACTGCACTGTTGGAAATTCTTCAAGAATACCTTTTCAGCAGGGTTGACCCCTGCTACTTTAAAAGTTTATGTGGCAGCTATTTCCTGATAGCCACATACCCTTAGAAGGATCTTCTCTTGAGCAATACCAGACGGATGAGACCTATCTGCTGGTTGTGAGTTCCCTCATATGACCTAGCATTGGTGCTAGGAGCCATAGTAGAATCCCCATTTGAGCACTTGGAGTCAGTTTCTGAAAAAATACTGACTTTTAAGATAACCTGATTATTGTTGACTTCACTTAAAATAGTAGGAGACCTTTAGGCCCTGTCAGTAGTCTCCTTCTGCTTAGATTTTAGATCTCCTTTAGGTGATGTTAGAACTATACTGTACCCTAGATCGAACTATACCCCTAAGTACCCTCTGCAGCTGGTCAGCCAGTTATCCTGCAGGCGTTCTTTCCTTCACTTCTTGAGACGACCAGACCAGTGGCATAAATCATCTCAGCTTTTGGTCTGTTTTGGTGGCCGCAACAGAAGTAACATGGTCACCAAGAAGTGTATTTTGCATTGGATTACAGGTTATCACCCTCTCCAATGGGGCATGCAGAATTGTGCTCGCCTTTAGGGGTCAGGGCCCACTCTACTAGGAGTGTGGCGTCTTCCAAGGCTCTTGCTTGTGCTGCACCCTTACATGATGTATGTGCTGCGGCAAGTTTCCCCTCTCCACACACGTTCATCAGGTTTTGGAGTTTGGATGCAGATTAAACCCCAGGGCCGCAAGTCCTTCAGGGTTGATCTAGGGATACGTTTGCACTCAACAGTTGTCTGTGTAGATCACACAGCCCTGTGGGGTAGGCTCTGTTCCTGTGCTATGGTATTCAAGATCTCATAGCGTCAACGGCATGGCACAGCATCAAAGTTTTTTTTTGATGGGGAACGTCAGGGGTTATGTATGTAACCGGTTCCCTGAGAAAGGAATGACATACTGTTGTGTTGCCACGCCTTGCTCACACCTGTGTCTTCTTCAAATGCATCTTCTTCAGTTCTTCAGCATCTTGTTTCTTTCTCTGGGAACTGGGTTACCTGCATAACCCCAGATGTTAATCATAATTAAGTACATTTTTCAAAATACCTGTTTGTGCACAGAACTGTTGATTTCTCCCTTACTTACCGCATAGGTTTTGGAAGAGCTTTGCTTTGCACAACCAAATGTAGCGGCCTCTCATAATTATTTTACTTAACCAGGAAGCATCTCATTTAAATAAAAATGTCTTACAAGAGCGTTCTGTGAAAAATGCGCAATTCCTGTTACACAAATGGTTAATAGATCATAGAATAGAGTCCTGCCTCCTGAACTCACGTCGCTGAACAGGTTGGCTTTGTTTTTTATTTCTAACTTTTGAGAGGCCGTAGCTACTTGCCTTGGTTGTGCAAAGCGGCAAAGCAAAGCTCCACCAAAACCTAGATGCGGTAAGTAAGGGTGACGTCAACAGTTCTGTGCACGAAAAGACAGGGCAAATCGTGTCACATATTGATTCAGGGACAGTGCAGTTTTTTCAATATATGACAATCATGGGATAAGTGAATAAAAGCAGCCTAACAAGTGTTTCAACTTGATCAATTTATCAAGTTTATACATTTCTATGTAAGTGCGAACTCGTGAAACACTATTGCTGTGTGCCATGTACACCAGGACAAACGGAACAATATTGATGTGAAACAAATATGCCTAAAGTTTATTTCTGTTAATGACAAGACATAAGTTTGGCTACTTCAAATAGCTTGCAAAACAGTAGACACATTGACTATTACATTGCACTATGAACGAATTAAACTTCAGTTTCTTTTAAACTGCCACCTTCAGTGGCGCAAAAAGTGGGTATGTGCTATATGCGGCGCATAGGGCCAAAGCGATGATATAAAAAAAAGAAATTGGAATTTTTTATATGTAGCTGCTGTTGTGCGTTTCTAAATCATTTCTGTACTTCCTCAATATTATATAACATTTTAGAGGACTAACAGGCTAGAGTAGGCGCCCTCATAATATTCCATTATATAATTTTGTGGAATAATGGAATATCGCGAGTGGGCGCACCTGGCGACGTGAGCACGCTGAGCGAGCGGCTACATACAGTTGTCACAGTACGCACACAGTTGTTGTCTCGTCGAAAGATGGATAAAGCAAAAAAGCTGTCGGGGGCTAAAAACAGAAAAAGAAAGAGGGAAAAGGAGATGGCATGTCAAGGTATGCGACAGCAGCTAAACAAGTGGATAGTGAAAGGGAACAGGTAGGATTTAAAGTGTGACGTATGTGCTTGGACGCTTGCAAATATTCATGTTAACAGACTAGCTAGCGTTTGCTAACACTGGGAATATAGCAGCCAAATTTAAAGGGTTTAAGGGTTTAAATTAAAGCTAGCTTAATATGCAAAACTGAGGTTGCTGTTCTAAAAACTGGAAAATAGCATGGTCTCAGTCTGCTCCCTGGCCTGACACACACACACACACACACACACACACACACTTTTGAAGCACAGAGAGATTTGCGTAAGGCTCGAGTCGTGCTCACATCGAGTTCTCTTTCGCTCAAACAATAACAACAACACAGAGAAATGTAGCCAAGTTTTGTGGAGTATTCTCATAATAGGAGTCTTAATGAGTTAAATAACATCTTAAATTAACTTGTGAGAAAATGAGATGCGCGTGACGTCATGTCAGATCCTTGTCATGTTCGGCAGCAACAGATCTTAAAGTGACAGCACTAACATGTTGTTTAGGTCAATAAAAACCTTAAAAGCGGAGGGCGGTGAAATGCTGATTTGGGTCTGAAATGGGTCTGTTTGATGTGAAATCAACAATGTCACCAAATAAGTGTTTTTGATGAAGCGGTCCCAACGATAAAGGTTGACGGTCGTGCGTTGGAAGCAGGCGGTGAATAAAACTGCTTCAAATGTCTGTGTGTTGTTGGCTATCGTCACGTGAGTACACATCAGTCAACAACATGATTGTGTAGAGTTAATTTATCAGTGGAGCATGTGAAGTATGGTGTGTGTTTAAATATGTTACATTTGTTTAGATGACCACTATAGGTGTTGAATTAATTGAATTATTTCATATTAAACCTAGGCGACGTTAACACAAAGTGTGCTTCTTCATTCAAATGAGCGAATATTCCATTGTTTTTCTATGTAAACATGCAGTAGTCTGACGTGCAAAGCCGTTCCGCTTGCTACTGTTAACGTTCAGTTAACAAAATAATTTCCTCATAAACCATGAGTAAACACACACAAATGTTGACAAGCCGCTAAGCAAATACAGTTTACAGTAAGTTACATACCACATAGAGACGTCCTACTGTTCCTGCTGCTCCTGTTCAATTTCAGCCTCTGGATCAGATTCTGGATCATTTATGTATAGTTGTATAGTTGAATATGATTGATAGCCATGATTTATTTAGGGTAACACTTTCTTTTCCACGTTTAAGGATTTCACAGCTTTCAGATGCTCTCAACGCAATAGCTGTGCGCGCTCGTGGCTCTTTAGCTCCGCCCACAGGATACGCCTCCAGCCGTTCGGTTTTATTCTGAAAGACCCGGTACAGCCTATCTTTCTTTAATAAATATAATAAAATTAAAGACTTTTCGGAGATATGAAGGATGCAATACTACTTTATAGGTTCTCAAGATTGGCATGAGATTGACTGAAATTGAGAGTTTCACATTATCCTATTTTTTAGAGTCTTTAGCTTCTAGGGGTGTCCCCACCAATTTCAAAATTTCAAAACTTGGTTAAATGTTTTAAATATATAATTTAGAAAATGCAACTCATTTATGCATTTCTGTTCCAACATCTCAAAACGATTGCCAAACTCCTGTCACGCTGTCTGCATTTCTCAGTTGAACCTACTGTGTTGTAAGATTGTAAGATAAGACTTTTTCAATACAATAAAAAAAGGTGTTTTTCCGAGGTTACTCATACCTTCAATGACCAGGTGAGAACGATTTTTATCAAAATACCGCTTACAGTAAATGCATGATGTTTTTTTCATTTTTTCAAACCAAATATAGAGTAAAATAGTGGGTAACGGATTGGATCATCTATTTTTCATTATATAATTATTTGTGTAATTATTCTTTAGTTACTAACTATTTCAGAATTAGTATTTATTGATTTTTTGATTAAAGGGGACCTATTAGCAAAATTCACTTTTACATAATGTTTGAATATAAATGTTTTTATATTAACGTTTTTATATTACACTTTTTAGTTAAAGTTGGGGATTGTAATGTGTCATGTGAGCTCTGGTAGCTCTGGACTTACAATTTTCCATGTCAAATCTCTCAAGTATTTTCTCAATATACCGGTGTTCTGACATTTTAACACAATCAACACCTTGCTCATAATCAATGCCAAGAAAATGTGTCAACTTTCCCAAATCCTTCACTCTGAATTTTGAGCGTGTCTTTTACTCAATTCAGCACAATTCATCTCCTCATCCATAGCCTTAACCCACTCTGTCGCGTTGTTGTTACAGCTTCTTTATATATTTGGGGTACATTGCATACAAGTCTGTAACAATTATCAATGTCAGTTACCTTCAAAACCACAAACACTATCACTTAGATAACCTGGCCTTTTGCTCTCTCAGGAAGGATTTCGCTTTTGTTCAGGTTTATC
The DNA here is from genome assembly GCA_023029165.1 of Gobiocypris rarus. Classification (NCBI taxonomy): domain Eukaryota; kingdom Metazoa; phylum Chordata; class Actinopteri; order Cypriniformes; family Gobionidae; genus Gobiocypris; species Gobiocypris rarus. The sequence goes on along the minus strand of CM040933.1, from coordinate 29,618,838 downwards.
TCCATCCTTTTGTGTTTGGCTTTTGCACACTACTGGCTCTTTTACTGTGGCCTCTTCCTGAATACTTTGCAGGTCAACTTTGGGACTCTTTCTTGCTTCTCTAGGATTATTCCTTACCTCAAAATCATCATCATCATCATCATCATCATCATCATCATCGATATCCTGTCTGCCTCAATACTAATTTTAGGCATAAACTCAACTAGTCTGCGTTTCCAACACGATCTCATGACAATGCGTATAAATAGTACGAGTGTGCAATCTCGTAGAATGTATACGCCAAAATGACTTTTGGCGTGCAAATGGTACGCCGTTTTTGGCGTGCATATGATACGCACTTTATGGCGTGTATATGACACGCTTTTGGGTAGGGTTGGGGGTGTGGGGTTCACACATATAATACGCCATAAAGTGCGTATCATATGCACGCCAAAAACGGCGTACCATGTGCACGCCAAAATGAGTTTTGGCGTATACATTCTACGAGATTGCACACTCGTACTATTGATACGCATTTTCGTGAGATCGGGCTCGCGTTTCTGTACTTTCTTAGGATAGTAGATCATGTATGCTGCACTATTCCTATCATATCCTAAAAAAATACCTCTCACACCTTGAGTTTGTCATGTTGGTAAGCGTAACATTCTAATCTGAACTTCTGCATTCTAGAAATGTTAGGTTGTCTGCCTGTTAACATGAAGTAAGCTGTCTGTTTAGTACGGTTGTTGAATCATCTGTTTCTCACAACAGTGGCTGTCTGGACTGCATAGGTCCACAATGTTTTTGGTTATCTACTCTCTATTACCATGCGCCTAGTGATGAGATAAATTATTTGTTTGTGCATTATTGCTAACATGTTTAGAGAATAATCATTAATATAGTTCATTGAAGAAAATGGGGATTGAAAGCTTATGAGATGATTCATGCATTAAGAATATAGCTTCATGGTTAAGAAACTTATGTACTTTCTGTTGAAGCGTGTGACCAGAGTGATAGACATAGGGTGTTGATATGTATGACAGGTCCATATAAGAAGTTGTTTTGTCATGGGACTGAAGTTTCCTTGTGACACCTCTCTGTGTGTCGTAACAGAGCACCTCTATGTGTCTTAACAAAGAAAGCTGTTTTGTGTGCAGGGTGGAAATACAGGACTAGAATGAGAGGCTTGCAAATGAAGCACAACTGACCAGAAAGTCATCTGACTCCCATGAAAAGACAGCTTATATATTTTTTGTGTAAAAATATGTGGGTCGAGGGACAGACGAGCTGTCACGGACTGCCCGCACAAGCCTCGCTTAGGATTGTGTAATTAGGGACAGCTGTGACCCAGGGCTCTGTATGCTTTCTTCATCTGACTATATTTTGTTTCTGCTCTCCTCATTCAACGAACACGCAGACTTGAGTAAATTGATGCTGAGTCCAACACTAGCCAAGTTCTCCAACTACGTTCGGCAGTGCTGTTTTGGTGTGGAGAGTATGGCGCTGAGGTCTCATGTCTAATACCACTTTGATTCAATAGTGCTTGGTACTCCCTTCCTGTGAACTCTGTACCATTGTCAGACCTGATGCACTTAACCTGTCCATATGGAGCCATATCAGCAAGGATTTTTTCTGGGGCGGTCACTGAGAAGAGTGTCACTTTTCTCTTACTTTAAAAAAAAAATAAAAAAATTTATATTTGAAAAACCTCCCCGAGAGTGTTTTGAAAACTATTTCTGAGGCTCGAACCCTGTCTACGAGACGCCTCTACACCATTCCCCTGTTGCCGGTCAGTCTGTAGGCAAGAACAGCCTAGTTTTCTGGAGGAGTCCAGGAGGCTTAATCTGCCTAGCCCTCTCACGGTCCTTACTTGGGATCTGTCTACAGTCTTAAGGGCTCTTAGAAGTCCCTTTGAGTCACTCCAGTCAGCCAACCAATGACTCCTGTCACTTAAGACCACCTTACTGCTAACCCTTGCATCAGTCAAGCGAGTAGGTTACTTACAAGCACTCTCTGTGAGCGCTTCCTACCTTGAATTTGGGCTGACCACTCAAAGGTCGTCCTCAAAACAATGCACGGCTATGTGCCCAAGGTGCCCTCCACTCTGTTCAGAGCACAGGTCATTACCCTCTCTGCGCTTCCTCCCGAAAGGAATGAGCTAGAGTTGCATTTACTCTGCTATTCTGGGCTTTGAGAACTTGCGTTGAATGTTCTGCCTTATACAGGTAGTCAGAACAGCTCTTTGTATGCTTCGGAGGCTTCACCAAAGAGCATCCGGTCGCGACACAAAGGCTGTCCAGTGGACGCAATTGCATTAGCCTACTCCTCAATAGGCCCACAATGCCCCATTGGAGTATGAGCTCACTTTAGCAGATTGATGTCCATGCTCTGCACTAGATTTGTCTATATAGTGAATTGACCTCTGCTGAGCTCAATTTACTATGAACCCATACTCATATTCTATATAGGATCATTTCTATAGTTGAGATCGACCTCAAATTAGTTAATCTCGCTACATTTTCCTTGTGACTCTGATTTAGGTAAGACATCAGTCGTTCACCTTCTCTTGCCTTGTAAGCTCTTGGCCCATGTTTAACCACCTAGGCCAAACAGGGTTTTTCTTGGATTGATTTTCTAGGGCTGGGCTCAACCTCTACATTTCATCCCGTTAATGCCCCTGGGTGGCTCCAACGTATATCCGAGCCCTTAGAGGGATGGCTGTCACCCTACACTGTCAGAAAAAAAGGTACAGTGCTGTCACTGGGGCGGTACCCTAAGGTACAAAAGTGAAAAGGTACATCTTTGTACCTTACTCACCCCTAAATGGTACATATTTGTACCTCAAAAGGTACATATCAGTACTTTAAGAGTGCATATTAGTACCTTAAAGGTACATATTAATACCTTAAAGGTATATATTAGTACCTTTTCGGTTTTGTACCTTAGGGTACCGCCCCAGTGACAGCACTGTACCTTTTTTTCTGAGAGTGTACTATATCTTGGTTCCTCTGGGCCCTTTTATTACTGCTTAAGACCAACTTGTCATGTTAAGTCATTTCACAGCCTCAGCACGACGTGATTGTATTGGGTTCCCCACAAGCGTCCAGGAACACAGTACAAGTGAAGTAACAAAAGGGAACATACTCGATTACTAATGTTAACCCGGTTCCCTGAGAGACGGGAACAAGTAATGCGTTGCCGACCATGCTATGTAGCTTTAATGGTTGTGCAGTTTCACTGTGTGATTGAAAAAGGCTTCAAGAAAAATGTGTTTTCCCCATAAGTGTCTAGCAGGACATTTATTCACATAATCGACGTCAATGGCAACCAACCGGGTCCAAATCAATGCAGTTTAAAAGGGCTTAGAAGGGCTTTAGAGGGCTCTGCATGATCAGAGGGGTCTTATCTAACGAAACGATCTGTAATTTTCAAAAATAGTATACTTTTTAACCTAAATTGCTCATTTTGCGCTGCTCTGCCAGTGGTTGCGTAATCACATCGGAAAGGTTACGCTAGACGAAGGCGGAAGTACTCACTCGCCAACTGCTTTTCCCCTACTATATAATAGGGAAGTATTAGTATTTCGGACGCCGCCTCTTGGTGCATCCCAATTCACCTGCTATCCGTCCTAAGTCATATATTGAAAATAGAATTAGTATATTCCAAATTGTAGTATGTTAAAATGAGTATTCCAAAGATACCTGGATGGTCTACTACTTCTGGTTATAATTCAAAGTGCAGATCCGTGCAGATAGCTCTAATGGCTAATATTGCCCACAACCCATTGCGAGTTGGACGAGGATTCGATTAGAACTACAAACGTGGATAAAAAGTGTTAAAAAAATGACAAAGATGACGGATGTGCAAGTCTGACAGCTAAGCAGGGTACCTAAAAAGGGTTTGTTTCAGTGAATAATTATCAGTACCAAACTTGACGAAAATATATTTATTTAATATTGTCCACATTATATTTAATCTGCAACAGCATTGTGATATATTGTAATGATATGTTTGGCCATTAACTTTTAAATGAATCTGTTTCCCCAAATATGTGACAGAGCTGTCCGTTAAAGATGAAGTAGTGTGTCCCAAAGCTTGCATATTCTGCTACACACTTAAAAGTATCTTCTTTTTTCACAAACAGAGTAAATATTAGGTTGCAGTACAAGTAGCGAATTGGGATGCAACATCTTTTTCCCCTTTTGCTCCTCTTATTCAATCCATCTGCCAGGTAACTGATTGCCCCCAGCTGCACCTGCTTACCAGTCAAGACAGAGGCAGTATAAAACCAGAGAAGAAACAGCCAGAGTTTGGGAAATGTACTGCCAAAAGCTTTCTCCAGCGTGTTGTATTTGCCTGCTCAGCCTTTTGCTGCTGCTGCTGCTGTCTTGTGGAACGTGGTAGTTGTGGAATGCGGTAGTTGTGGAACGTGGTAGTTGTCGATCGTGTTGACTGTGTTTCCAACATTTAGGAGGTTATTGTTACCACCTTTATCAGTACTATCTATTCTTTCTTTTATTGTTGCTGCTGTTTATAAGCTATCTTAATGGTTGCCTATTTGGTTGTTTATTTGGTTGTTTTCTTCCGTGTTGTGGCCAGAAAGGACATACAGTGCTACGTTCCAGTTCATTTTTATTATACGTTGCTAAAAAAAATCAGAGAATAGCATCAAGTCAGTTAAACTCCTGGGATATTGATCCGGTCAGTTAAGTAGAAGAGGGGGTTGTTAATCAGTTTCAGCTGCTTTGGTGTTAATGAAACTAACAACAGGTGCACTGGATGTGCAACAATGAGACAACCCCAAAAACAGGAATGGTTTTACAGGTGGAGGCCACTGACATTTTTTTTTTCAACATCTTTTCTGACCAGATGTTGCATCCTTTTGTTCATAACACATTACCTAGTACATATTAGTATAGATATCCAGCATTATATTTTTCCCCATTTCTGATGTGTTTTCAAAGTGTTCCTTTAATTTTTTTTGAGCAGTGTACTACCGGGGGAACCTTTGCAATGGGCTAAACTGGAACATCCTAAGCTCTTGATCACTTGGAATCCACAATGGAGTTTTTTTTTTTAATATATATTTTTCTTTCCCCTTGCTCAATTGTTTAATGCAGCATTATATGTGTATATACACTGTAAAAAAATTCCAGACTTTCACAATATTTAACTGTTTTTTTACATTAAAATAGTTTTGATTGTTTTACTGTAATATCACTGTAATATAGATTCGCTCACTGATTAACTATCTGCGGTGATATGACCGCAAATTACTGTAAAAATAGGGTTTTCAGCTGAGAACGAAGGCGCCATCTTCAGGCTACTTTATACTTTACGTGTAAGTAACTGCTCTCTCTTCAAAAAAAGTATTGTAATCGTTTAACCTATTTGAAATTATTTTTTTATAACGTTATATCAGCGAAAAGTCGAAACTTTGAAGTCTGATATGCTCTCTTTGATTCATCTCTTCTCACAACAGCTCTCAGTTTGAAAGCGCTGACGACCCAGGAAGGTATTCTCGGCACTGACGATATCGGATGGAATTAAGGTATGGCTTCGAGGTAAATAGAATGTGCCTATAGTTAAAACAAATATGGCTTTCTAAGCAGTTATGGAATATCAAGGTAGGCTATGTGGTGTTAGAAAGCTGCGCAGCTTGCGCATGGCTAGCTAGCAAGTTAGCGTTTCATAGTGGTTAAAATCCCTGACAGGCATGAAAGCAGCTGAAAAATATAAACTTTTTATTATTTTTTAAAGAAAGGTGCTTTGCAAGCAGTTGTTATGAAATATGTTTTTGTGACCAAAAGGGTTGTTCTAGGACAGCTTGCAAATCGTTTTTTTTAAAAAGAATCTTTGCATTTTGTGCAATTTAAGTCTTTGGAAATAGGTGAATAAATCTTGAATAAGTTTTGTTGGTGAAAAAAATCAAAATATTGGGTGAATCGTCTCGTCACTATTTCAGATCGCGGATTGAGCGGGATGTCTGAGTGTAGCTCGTCTGCATGTCATCCATTTTGCATTATCCCTGTGAACTGACTACGCAACACACGAGAAAAATTGCTGAGATATTGTTTAGTTTGTTGACTAACTTCACTTCAGTTGCTTCAGGTAAAATTGAGTATTTATGTTGTGCATTTGTTATTTGCGTTTAAAAAATATATTAAAACATATTCTTCCCGCCGACTTTCGTATCTGGAAGAAGTAAAAAAACTCAGTTGTTCATCATCCATTTTGATTAATTCCTTTGAACTTCAATTCAAAGACGACGCACGCCACTAAAAAGATAATTTGAGAGATCGACTGTACTTGCACTTCATAGATAAAATAGACTGTTATTTATTTTTGTACTTTTATTATTTGAGTTTAAAAATGCGTTTATTCTCCCCGTCGATCTTCGTATAGCTAACGTTAACTTATCTGGGGAAAAAATCAGGGTCGTCATTTTGATTAATTCCGGTGAATTTCAATGCAAAGACGACGCACGCCACAAAAGATAATTTCTGTGATATTATTCTCCATTTTCTGTAATGTCACTTCAAATATAGGCTACTTTTACATTTACTATATCCTTTTCTTTGGTATCTTTCTATTTTTTCTGTTTTCCTCACCCTTTCAGTTTGCTATGTTTCATGAAATATAAATTTATAAAGTCTTAAGAGAGAGTGAATAAAATATTGAAGACATTTTTTTGGTGAACGAAAACAAAATATTGGGTGAATCGTCTCGTCACTATTTCAGATCGCGGAATGTCTGAGTTTAACTTAGCTCGTCTGCATGTCATCCATTTTGCATTATCCCTGTGAACTGACTACGCTACACACGAGAAAAATTGCTGAGATATTGTTTAGTTTGTTGACTAACTTCACTTCAGTTGCTTTAGGTAAAATTGAGTATTTATGTTGTGCATTTGTTATTTGCGTTTAAAAAATATATTAAAACATATTCTTCCCGCCGACTTTCGTATCTGGAAGAAGAAAAAGAAAACTCAGTTGTTCATCCACTTTGATTAATTCCTGTGAACTTCAATTCAAAGACGACGCACGCCACGAAAAGATAATTTCTGAGAGATCGAATGTAACTTGCACTTCATAGATAAAATTGACTATTATTCAGTCTTTGTACTTTTATTATTTGCGTTTAAAAAAAATATTATCCCCATATAATATTTGATAACTCCGTTGGTCATCATCCATTTTGATTAATTCCTGTGAACATATTTACCATCTTCTGTAATGTCACTTCAAATATGGGCTACTTAATGTAAATTTTTACTTTCCTTTTTCTTTGGTATCTTTCAGTTATTCAGTTTTCCCTCACCCTTTCAGTTTGCTATGTTTCACTGTAAATTCAGTCTGTGTGAGCATGTGTCTGAGACTGTTGTCCAGTATATCCAGCACACAAAGCTCCACAGTAATACTCCAAATTACAGATATCAGTGTGGCATTTCTCAATGTACTCGCATGTACCATAAAGATAGCGTTCTGAAAGCACATATGTATAGAGATCATAGAGGATCGGGCCCATCTCTTAGCAAGCAAGTTGATACTCCGTTAATGTGTGTGGCTCAATCTTGCGAAACTGTGTGTAACAGTTTAACTTCCCTCATTAAGCATTTAAAATCACACATAAGAGAAGGACTCGAAATTAAATGCCCATTCAGAGAGTGTAGTTCTAGCTTTACAGTCTAGTTTAGCAGCTCATATTTCAAGGAAACACAAACATGTTAAAGATCTTGATGATTCTTTGGCAACTGTATCTGCTCCCACTGAGGAGATATGCATTTCTAATCAATCTTGTTTAGAGACACCTGATGAAGAAATATTTGAATGTGAAGAGCCATTTGCTGTCGATGAATCATTGTTCCTGGAAAATATTACACTTCTGTACTTGAAATTACAAGCAAAATTGTTGTTACCAGCAAGTACTATAACACAAATAATTGAGGACTTTCAGAATGCCCATGGAATTGGTCTGTCACATGTACTTAAGATCCTGAGTGAAAAACTGAAGTCACTCGACATTTCAGAGGCTATTGTTAGCAACATCATTGAGGACATGCGTACAGATGATCTTCTGAGGTTTTATAACAGGGAGCTGTTGAATACAGACCATAAAAGAAAGTCTGTTTTTAAAAGTCATTTTGACTATGTTGAACCTCTGTCATTGTTTTTAGGAAATGATGAAAATGGCAAAGAGCGTTTTGCCCAGTATATACCTATAAAGGAAACATTGGCTGCACGGTTCAAAAGCAGATCTGTGCAAGAACAACATGCTTAAACACGTTCTCAACCACCCACTCCTGAAAACGTTTTACGTGATGTTAAGGATGGTGAGGGATTTAAGAGTAATGTGTTAATGAACACAGCTTCTGATTCTCTTGGCCTCATTTTATATCAGGATGCCTTTGAGGTTGTAAACCCTCTTGGTTCAGGGAAGAAAAAACACAAGGTTTTAGTGGTCTACTGTACTCTAGTGGATCTATTGTGTGGCAAAATATCAGTCACAGATCACATGCAACTTGTGCTTCTTTGTAGGGAACTTGACTTCAAATACTTTGGTATAAACAAAGTTTTTGAGCCATTGATTAAGGATCTTAAAATTCTAGAGTAAACTGGTATTTTTGGAAAACTTCAGTCGTGCAGATTATTTCTGCCGATATTGTGAGATAAACAAAACCACATTTGTGAATGAGCCAAACCTGTGTGGTACTGCAAGAACTGTGCAGTCATATAAAAGTCATGTGCAAGATTTAGACTGTGCTGCTGTTGGATCTGTATTTGGTATCAAGGGGGACTCTCCTTTTAATGAGCTTGCACATTTCCATGTTTGCCAGCCTGGGCTCCCGCCATGTCTAGGGCACGATCTATTTGAGGGTGTTGTTTCTTATGACCTTGCTTTGTTTGTTGGTCGTTTAGTTGAGGACAAGCATTTTACATACTTGGAATTGAATCGATGCAAAAATCAGTTCAAATACAAAGGAAGTGATGCATTTGACAAACCAGGAGACCTCTCCCTCAGAAGTGAGTGCTTAAGTGGGCATGCTGTTGAGAATTGGTGTTTTCTTAGGTTGCTACCTCTCTTGATTGGTGACAGGGTTAAAGATCCATGTAGAAATTAGGTATGGCAACTGATTTTGCAACTGAGAGAGATAGTGGAGCTTGTCTGTGCACCAGCTGTAACAACAGGGCAGGTTGCATATCTAAAAGTTTTAATCGAAGAATACATTTGCACCAGGCAAAAGCTTTTCCCTGATAATCCCTTACGACCTAAGCATCATTACATGTGTCATTACCCTCACCTTATACATCACTTTGGGCCACTAATTTCCCTCTGGACTTTGAGATTCGAAAGCAAGCACAGCTATTTCAAGAAGTGTGCCAGAAAACTGCACAATTTTAGAAATCTTTGCAAAACTCTTGCAGAGAGACACCAACTTCGGCAAGCTTACCTAGGTGCAGGCAGCATGTTCCCTCCAGTTGTACAGATACAAAAGGGTGTAGAATTCTATGTTGATGATTACAGTGACAGGATTAGAGAGGCAGTAGAGATACAATTTTGATTCACAGTCTACGGTGGCATGTAATGAAATCACAGTGAAAGGCACATTGTACAGAAAGGGGATGTTTGTTTTGCTTGAAAAGCATGATGATGAACTTTATGCTGGAAAGGATTATTCTGGTGGTTGTCATCAGGGCCGTAGCTAGAGGATTTGGGGCCCCTGAAAAATATTGATGTGGGCCCCACCCAAATCATATACTCTACAATATATGAGAATGGAGGCCCACATGTAACCTAATAGGGTTTATTACAAAATAACAAAACAGATAAATGTAAATAAAGATTTTTACTTAACACCAGCAAAAGCAAAATACACATTATAAAATGGTGGTGTTGTAAACTCTTTATTTTAAAAGGTAAATGTGTATATACATTTTTACAACTAATAAAAACTTAACAAAAACCAAGATATTTTTAATTATTAAGAAATTCAAAAAGTAAACAAATAAATTGTCAAGAATGCAGTCAAATGTAAAGACTTTTGTCTTTTTATAAGAATTACTTGTCTTATTTAAATAAAGACACAATGTAACTGTGTAATATATTATTAAATAAAGCTAATGAATGTATCCATCCAAGAGCAGTGTGTTGTATTCGTGTTTTCTTGACTGTAGCCTAATAAAATAAATCAACAGCCAGTAGGTGCATAATGCTTGTGACATGCGTTGTGACATTTTTTCTGTGTGTTATACAAACAAACTCTATTTACAATAGCGTAAAAAGACAGGGATTTTGACCACGTAATCATTTAATCAGCGTGCGTGCCGGTAATGACAGTAGGCGGCAGGCGGTGGTTTTCCTACGAAAGTAAATATGACAGCGAAATAACAATTCACTAAGTTACTAACCTGTCTTAAAGAACGTCTTGATCTGCTGGGATACAGCAACTCTCCTGGCCTCCCTCTCGTTCTTTTCAAGGCGTTTCTGGTACCCTGATTTATGTTTTCTTTTCCCTGACATTTCCAGCCTGTCTGTCAGTCTCCTGTTCTTTCAACAAGTTCATCTTTAACTTCAGCTGCCGCCTCAACTCCGATTGGTTCTGTTCACGAGCTGGGGTGGGACTTACAATTTGATTGGGTCAAATGATCTAATGTTCGTCACTGACTGATTTTATTAATAAATACTAAACCGGACTGAACCATTTGTATGGAGAGGAGAGGAGCAGATATTTGAAAAACTTCTTTAACCTATTTGCATGGTTTTGTTTTCATTAAAATCTCAGGCATACATCTAATAAAAATATTATAATTATTCACAGAACAGGGGACTATATAGTATAACTTCTGATTTTGTGGGGCCCCTTGGGCAGTGGGGGCTTTGCTAAATTAAGAGACATTGGCGTCTATTGTGAATTAGGAGTAGCTCAAGATGATTATCTTTGTGTTAACCAAGAACATTTGCTTGACTACTATCCTCTTCCAACTTATGAGAAGTTTGACTTGCTACTAATTGCTCTTCATCATGCTTTTCCAGAGGTTTATTGAGCAATGTGTTACAGATTCATTTGAGCTAAACAGACAATTCTACCTTTTTTTTCTTTCAGAAAATGGATCAAGGCATTAAGGATTTAGTGATCTCAATTTTACCAAGCCTCTCAGATGAAACAGTGGCATATTTGTTGGAAGTTCTGGAGGAGCTGGGAGTCGAAAACAAGGAAGACCTCAAGTTGGTCGAAGAAAAAGACATTGAAAAATACTTGCCCCCAATACAATGCAGAAAACTGTTGGCTGCCTTTAAAGGTAAATCTACATGATCAAAATTGAAAAACAAGCAGACAACATTGAGGGTTTAAAAACATAATTATATGATTAGTTCAGAATTTAATCTATGACAGCTTTTTGAAAGATGTAATTCTTGTCTTTTTCTTCCAGTAATTCAGTTAAATTTGGAGGCTGTCCCCTCTCCCTCTTCATCTCTTAGCCTTTTGGGAAGCACATGCAGTCCATCCTCACACTCATGCATTGAAAGCATTGTACCACATATTGGAAAGCCATGGCATGTGGACTTCAGGGTCAATTGGGAACGGATGCCTTCATCCATACAAAAATATTTGTTAAATCAGTCAAGACCACTCCCAGTAGACAGAAAAAACATAGTACAGGCAGTGGTAGAATAGATCTTAGAACAAGATCCTAACCCTAGTAGAGCAACATGCCACAATATAGTTCGGGGCATCATTAGAGAGTTTCCTAAATGTTTTGCAGATATAGGCAAAACAGGAGATATTATTGGAGATGGCTGCCAGTCCCTTCTTCAACAGATTAAAACAAGGGTTGAGTACAAAAACAGAAACAACACTCTTGTACTACGACAGAGGGTGAGGAGGGCTTGCAGTGGAGGAGGGGCAACGGCAAGAGGCCCAGTGGATCAGTATGGATGCGTGAGATGGGCTCCCATCGATCTACCCCAGTGGCGAGACCGAGGCTACATTGGGTGAGATGAAAATGCGCCTGCACAGCATGTTTTCACAGGATGGCTTTGAAGGGGCAGAAAGAGCTGAGCCATTAATGGAGAAGACTTATGACTGCAACGAGGTACCTCAATCAGGTACCTGCGCCAACCATTGAGAAGGTCATAGAAGAATGGCCCTTCCTGTGTTCACGAAGATGCCTTTATGCACACTTTAAGCTGCTCACAGATGTCTCGATCATCAGCAAGCTTAGAGAGGCCATCCACAGCAAAGGCAGCACAATTGTTAAGTTCTGCCAGGGACTCAGCCGTTATCCAGGGATTGCTGAAGTCCTGGCTAGTTGTGACGTTGAAGCTTCAGACAAGGCCATGTGTGTTCTACAGCTCCTAAGGACATACTTTAAAGAACTACAAGATGCCATCATGCTTGAAGCTTGATGTAAGTTCCGTTTTGCAAACACTTATTCAGTTATTGGCATACGGTTTTCTTTTAAAGTACATTCAGTAAAGTTCTTGTTGAATATAAGTCAAAGGCAGTGTACTTTGCACCCCATTGCATCTATGAAACCTTTTTTGTAAAAACATACTTTACAGCCATCTGCCACAGCTGCCGACATCCAAAGGATTGCCAATCACACCCCGCTTGATTGTCCAAGGTAATGCCTAACGTAAGGCCCTATAAAATGGGGCCTTACGTTAGGGCATCCAAGATGTAGGTGTGTTTGTTTCTTCAGTAGAACACAAATTAAGATTTTTAACTTCAACTGTTGCAGTCTGCCAGTCATAATGCATGTGAATGTGTATATGCAAAGAATGGTCATACCAAATACTGATTTTATTTATTTATTATACGTTATCAAATAATGTTTATGACATTATTTTTAAATATCCTCACCGTACAACTTTCGGGTTTCTTTTTCTTTTATTTATTTTTTTACTAATGCCTAAACATTTTCAGTAGCTTTACAGGTAGATTTCTCCAAGCCACCGTTTTTATGGATGTAGTCTGTCTTAGTTGTTTCTATCTCTCCATGTAATCCCAGACTGACTCAAGGTGAGATCCGATCTCTGTGTGGATCATACAGTCTGTTGTGGTGCTTTTCCACTGTACTGTACTGGCTCAGTTTGCTGATAATTTACTCCCCTCAGGTCATCCAAGATGTATCTGAGTTTTTCTTCATCAGAAAAGAATTTAGGATTTAATTTCAGGCCTCCAGATGAAGTGAATGAAAGAGATTGTAGTCCATATTTTGACGGTCCAAAATACATATTTAGGCTGCATCAAAAATCAACGTGACAAATAAAAGTCTTCTGAATTATAACAGTCATGAATAAACTCAAACCTGAGAATTACAAATATTTTTCACTTTCAAACGCTGCGATCGCATTTCTAAATAAACTCACTTTTTTAAGTTTAAAAGATTAGTTCACTTTAAAATGAAAATGTCCTGATAATTTACTCACCCTTACATCTACTCCAAGATGTTCATGTATTTTTTTCAGCTCTAAAAATAATAAAACATTTTGAGGAAAAACAGTGATTTTTCTCCACAAAATGGACTTCAATGGGAACCAATGGTTAAAGGTCCAAATCAATGCAGTTTCAAAGAAAGGGCTTCAGAGGCTCAAAAACTAACTCAGACGAGGAATAGGTCTATCTACAAAACATTGTCCATTTTTCAAAAGTGTGTGTGTGTGTGTGTGTGTGTGTGTGTGTGCAAAGCGTGTGTGTGTGTGTGTGTGTGTGTGTGTGTGTGTGTGTGTGTGTGTGTGTGTGTGTGTGTGTGTGTGTGTGTGTGTGTGTGTGTGTGTGTGTGTGTGTGTGTGTGTGTGTGTGTGTGTGTGTGTGTGTGTGTGTGTGTGTGTGTGTGTGTGTGTGTGTGTGTGTGTGTGTGTGTGTGTGTGTGTGTGTGTGTGTGTGTGTGTGTGTGTGTGTGTGTGTGTGTGTGTGTGTGTGTGTGTGTGTGTGTGTGTGTGTGTGTGTGTGTGTGTGTGTGTGTGTGTGTGTGTGTGTGTGTGTGTGTGTGTGTGTGTGTGTGTGTGTGTGTGTGTGTGTGTGTGTGTGTACTTTGTAACCTAAATTGCTCATCTTGCGACATGCCACGGATTACGTAATAATGTTGGAAAGTTCGCATTAGACGTAGGCAGATGTACTTGCCCCCGTGTTAACGAATACTAATACAAGCATCCTTTAGCATAAAAAGGTAAAACAAAGATGTCGGATGATTTTGAAGTTGGAGATTATTGTAAAGGGCGTTTGTATTAGTCTTTGCATGTTTGCTTGGGGCGGTACTTTTTCCTACGTCTAGCGTGACCTTTCCGACTTGATTATGCAATCCCTGGCGTGTAGTGGAGCAGTGCACAATGAGCAATTTAGGTTAAAAAGTATATAAATGTTTATTTTTATTTTATAAAATGGCCGACGGTTTGTCTGGATCAGACTCTATTCCTCTGGGATGGTGCAGAGCCTCTGAAGCCCTTTCTTTGAAACTGCATTGATTTGGACCTTTAACCATTGGTTCCCATTGAAGTCCATTATGTGGAGAAAAATCCTGGAATGTTTTCCTCAAACTTAATTTCTTTTCGATTAAAGAAAGAAAGACACGAACATCTTAGATCTTAGAGTAAAATATCAGAATTTTCATTTTGAAGTTAACATCCTTTAAAAATCCAATTTCACTCTATATCGTGACTCCTGTCTTTCCATCCATAAAATTAAGAATATTTTTAAAACACCTTAGGGTAAAGGGTGCTCATTACTGTTCTTGGATATATACCTTCCTGCAGAGTTCAGTTCCGATCCTGATTCAACATAAGGTAGATATACAGCAACGGGAATGAGCATGTCTTACCTAAGGTATTTCGCATGTGCTGTTGTGATCAGCAAATGTGGAAAAACTTAATGGATTATTGAAAAATAATCATTGTAAAGTATATTCTGATGTAAGACTGCTTTTTCAAATATGTAACAAAAATAGGAACACTCTCAGACATTGAAATGTAACTCTTTTTTCTTGTTGATTTAGGTGCTTCCTGGGCATCAATCCTGATACAGGATCTAAATCCAAAAAGAAGCAGGAAGGCATCAATCAGCAAGTTTGTTCTCTGCTGCAAAAACTTGTTGATTTTGAATGGATGGCAACATAAGCAGATTTTGTGTTGTGTATGTACTCGTTTAAAACCTGTGTGTTGAGGCTCGGGTTGCTGTTAATTGTTCCTGTCCTGTCCTGCTCTGTTTTCGATTAGTTGTGTTTTCTTTTCTTTTTTTCCATTGTTGGCTCTCTCCGTTTTCACCTGCCAGATCGCCACTGAATGTGTTGGACTGATGTCTCATTGGCGACTCCTGCCCGCTCTCACACTTAAAGAGTACATTGTATTAATCCATACATAACATTGTTCAATCCTACATATTGTGCCTTTAAAGGGTTAGTTCACCCAAAAATTTAAATTCTGTCATTAATTACTTACCCTAATGTCGTTCGACACCCGTAAGACCTTCGTTCATCTTCAGAACACAAATGAAGATATTTTTGTTGAGATCCGATGGCTCAGAAAGGCCTCCATTGACACCAATGACATTTCCTCTCTGAAGACCTTTAAAAGGCACTAAAGACGTTGTTACAAAGCCCATCTCTCTACAGTGGGTCTACAATAATTTTATGAAGCGACAAGAATAGTTTGTGCGCAAAAAAATTTAAAATAATGACTTGTATAGTGATGGGCCGATTTCAAAACCGAAGTTTCGAATGGCTATAATTCGGAAATCACGTGACATTGGCGATCCATCAATACGTACAATTCATGACGGTTCAAAACTTTTTTTTGAAATCGGTCATCACTATAAGTCATTATTTAGTTGTTTTTTTGCGCATTAAAACTATTGTCGTCGCTTCAGACAATAATTGCAGAGCCACTGTAGTTAGATGGGCTTTGTAACGACGTCTTTAGTGCCTTTTATGGGTCTTGAGAGAGGAAATGTCATTACTGTCAATGGAGGCCTTTCTGAGCCATCGGATTTCAACTAAAATATCTTCATTTGTGTTCCGAAGATGAACAAAGGTATTACGGGTGTCGAACGACATTAGGGTAAGTAATTAATGACAGAATAAATAATTTTTCCTAGCTTTGTTCCATGCTTGGAACATTTTAATTTTTGCTAGACTTTGGCATGTAGTCCTAACATAATGCACCATGTTTGTTTGATATTGCTGTATCAATTGTAAAAATAAATCAATTGTGGAAAGTATTTTATCTTTTTTTTTTTTTTTTTTTACTACTAGTCTGTCATCATATTGCATTACTCTATTTAAATGTAAGTTTACAGTTAATTACTAGCTACATTCATTTTACAGCTGAAAAATAAATTATTGTACAATTTATAGTTAATAACTGTATACAGTTATGCACTGTGAAATTACAGTAATATGATATCATTAACTGTGAAATCACTGTATACAACTGTCATTTTACTGTAATTTACATTATAACTTTTACTGTAAATTACTGTGAAAGTAATGCAATTAGCAGCCAGTAATTTACTGTAAAATCACAGCAGAATTTTTTACAGTGTAGGTGTGTTTGGGTTGTTTTAAATATTTTGAAAAAATAGTTGTTTGTGGTAGAGTGAATTAAACGCAATAAGTGGTGACGTCACAGTCGTGTGCATTGTGGTATATGGAGCTGCCTGAGGTGTACATATGATGTAGACTCGCGCCCTTTGTCAAAATCGAGGGAGCGAGGCTCTACTTCCCTCGTCCACTTTGTTAAGTGGAATGCACTTCAAAATGGTGGCAGGGATTCTCCCGAGGGGAAGTGCTTAGGGAAGTTTGCAAGTACGCGTTGAGTGGATTCTGCGCAGCCCAATTCTGTTTTTCTTTTCTTTGGTAGTTTATTTCGAGGTATAACTCCCCCAGGCAGATCACTTTTTGTATTTTATTTTACCCTTGCCCCCTCCTGAAGCCATTGCTATCCTTTTAGACTAAAGACTGGGCTAAAGACTGCGGCTTTATTAGTGCTGTTCATTGATTTGAATAAATGTTAATATTTGGATAAAAAGTGTTTTAATTCTACAATATATGGTGTAAAAATGTCTGAGTGCTGCCCTCTTAAGTTCGAATGTGGCTAAAGTTGCATTTTCCTATTGGTCATTGTTGGCCATTAAGACGTATGTTGGCCCTTCCAATGGCTCACTCACCCCAAGCCCTAAGGAATGTTTCCCGTATTGATCACATTAGAACAGCTTCACTATTAAATAATGCAGTTGTCAGTACACGTCAGGCTTTTCTTGCGATATTTTTGCCGCCCGTCATGTGTACAGATACTTTTTATACATGAGATGCGCTGACCTTGACACACAAGTGGTTGCCGTGGTCAACAAACAACAATAATGATGGCATATATATTCTAACTTTTATTTCAATTCAATTAAATTCAAATATATTTGTATAGCGCTTTTCACAATACACATTGTTTCAAAGCAGCTTTACAGAAAGTGCATTTCATAAATGTACATTGAAAAATGTTAGAAAAAGTTAATCAATCATGTATTAATTTAGGCCATAACAGCGCTGGCGTTGAGTCGTCTCTTCACAGGCGTCGAGTCGTCTCATCACAGGTGTTGGGGCATCTGAAGTCTCCATGAGAGGCTGGATACAAACTGGAGCTGACGAAATATTTACCTCGGGACTAGTGTCCCGAGATAATAACAGAAAAGCAGATGGGAAATAATTAGCATAGCTGCTGTTCAGAATATTAATGCTTTTGATCCGATTTAACTGTAGTATAAAAGGTAATTATAATGTGAATGCTTGGCTAAAGAGATGCGTCTTTAATCTAGTTTTAAACTGGGATAGCGAGTCTGAACCTCGAACAATATCAGGAAGACTATTCCAGAGTTTAGGAGCTAAATGTGAAAATGCCCTCCCTCCTTTAGTGGACTTAGATATGCTAGGAATGACCAGAAGCCTCGAGTTTAGTGATCTTAAAGAGCGCATTATTTGAGGAAATCTGTTTATAATACTATTAGGTATGGCTGTGACGGTGGCATTTTTTTTACCACCGTGGTGTTGTCGTTTAAACACCTTTATAACGATCATGTTGATATAACGTGCAATGAGTTTGCAATTCAGAGGATCTATTTACATCACGTAAATTCATAAATTTTCCCCGAAATACATAAAAGTAAATGGCCAGTGAACATGGGAGAAGAACAAACTTTGTTTCAAACACAATGTGTATCTGACATGAATGAAACATTTATTTAAATTATAATTGAAAGCATTATTATTGCAGCTTCCATATGCAGTGTATGAAATTTAAATTTATCAAACTATACATTTCTTTTTGTAGGCTAGTGATTCATTTAAATGTCTATTTAAATCTCTGAAACCTCAAATAAACATTATGTGGTTGAATAGTGATATATGAACAGTGATATGAAAAGCACTGACGCTCGTTTCTGGCTCAGCGCCAACAAATGCGCGGAAGCATGTTTGAATTTATCAGTGACAAACAAACAAACCAAAATAGTAGACATGACTTTTTTTAAAAATTTGATCAATTATTAAATTATTATTAAAATGAATCGGCTCAGGTTATGTATATAACCCTTGTTCCCTGAGAAAGGGAACGAGCACTGCGTCGGAACGACAAATTTGGGGACACTCCCTAAGCAACAGCGTGTCTGAAGTATGAATGAAACTATCCCAATCCTGATTGGTGTTGCGTCATGACGTAGCTGTGACGGCATACCCGGAAGATACATAAGGGGAGCCGGTGCATAGTAACGGCAATTATCGCGATGAAGCATGCGCTCCAGGCGTGCCGAGGTGTGGCGACGCGACGCAGTGCTCGTTCCTTTCTCAGGAACAAGGGTTATATACATAACCCGAGCCGCCTCTTCCGAGGAACTCACACTGCGCCGAACGACCAATTTGGGGAACGAGTACCCACTAGGCCACACCGAGGTAGCGCCTGCCCTAGTGTGAAGCCAGAGACCGGGCACAACTAGGACTGGAGCACCCTAGCGCCAGGCGTCGCAGGAAGGTGCAAGCTATAGACAGCTGTACAGAACTCCTGTGCAGACTCCACTTCCCTTCTTCCGCCGTCATGTGAGGCGGAGGATGAAATGCCTGAAGAACCAAAGACCTGACCACACTAGATGGTACCTTGGGCACATAGCCCACCCTAGGATGTAAGGTGGCCTTTACTCCGCCAGGGGCAAACTCCAGGCAAGTCGGCGTAGCGCCAAGGCCTGAAGGTCCCCCACTCTCCTCAGAGAAGTGATAGCTAAGAGAAAGGCCAACTTAAGGGTCAGGTTCTCTGCCTCAGCTGACTCTAGTGGCTCGAGGGGCCTCAGCCAAGCCTTCAAGTACCACTGCCAGATCCCTAGGTTGGAACTCTGGAACGAGCCGCAGGCCTCATCCTCTGAGCCCCACGGAGGAACACAACCAGATGGTGCCTACCCAAAAGGCCCATCACTCACAGGAGCGTGGAAAGCCCAAAGGCAGCCACGCACACCCGGAGTG
The DNA here is from genome assembly GCA_023029165.1 of Gobiocypris rarus. NCBI lineage: Eukaryota > Metazoa > Chordata > Actinopteri > Cypriniformes > Gobionidae > Gobiocypris > Gobiocypris rarus. The sequence continues at coordinate 29,599,363 of CM040933.1, read as the reverse complement.
TGGACGGGGTAAGACCTGCAGAGAAGCGATTTTGGAGGAACTCCAGCACTGAAGCCACTGGGCAGTTAACTGGGTCCACCTCACGCTCTCTACACTAAGTGGAAATACGTTCCACTTCGGGCTGTACACCCTCCTGGTGGAAGGAGCCCTGGAGCTGAGCAAGGTCTCGATAACATCTGCTGACCGTCCAGCCTCTAGGTACTGGGCCCCTCAGGGCCCGACCCAGAGATCCCAAAACTCTGGGCAGGGGAGACATATTGTGCCCCGTGCCTCAGACAGCAGATCCCTCCTCGGCGGGACCTGCCACGGGAGACCGTCTAGCAGTGCTATAATGTCCGAGAACCATACCCGGGTCGGCCTGCAGGGTGCTACTGAGAGTAGGCTGATCCCTTCTTGGCTGACCCGCTCCAAGACTCCCGGGAGCAGAGTGATCAGGGGATATGCATACAGACGCAGCCTCGGCCGCGTCTGAACCATGGCATCCAACCAGCGGGCTGGATGCAGAGAAAAACCCTCGCACATGGCCTCCACCACCTCTGGGTGGAGTCGCCACTCCCGGGCCTCAGCCATTCCTCAACAGGATGTCTGCTCCCTGATCTTGGACCCCCGGGACGTACATTGCCCTGATGGACAACAGTTTCCCTTGGGACCGCAGGAGGATCTGATGCGCCAGTCTACACAGAGAGGCGCGACCTCAGACCCCCCTGCCGATTGAGGTACGATACGACAGCTGTGTTGTCTGTTCGTACCAGGACATGGTGACCACGGAGGTCCGGGAAAAAGCTCCTGAGAGCTTTGTAGATCATCTCCCGGCAATTTATGTGCCAGGAGGAATGACGGCCCTCCCATGGGCCTCAGCGGCCGTCCATGACTACGCCCCAACCAGTGAGGGAGGCGTCTGTTGAAGCGGATTTCCGGCAACAGGACGCTCCCAACACTGGCCCCTGGGACAGAAACCAAGGTTTCTTCCATATGACTAGGGAACGGCTGCCACTGCGCGTTACCCTGATCATACAGAATGGATTTCCCCTCAAGGAAAGTCACCTGGTTTACTTCCGTATCAGGACATGGTGGCCGCGGAGGTCCGGGAAAAAGCCCTCAGAGCTTTGTAGACCGCCAGCATTTCCAGGCAGAAAATGTGCCAGGAGAAATGTCGGGTCTCCCACAGACCTCCCGCAAAGCGGCCGCCATGACCACGTCCCAGCCAGTGAGGGAGGCATCCGTTGAAACAGTCTTCCGGCAACGTGATGCTCCCAACACTGGCCCCTGGGACAGAAACCAAGGTTTCTTCCATATGACTAGGAGCGAAGGCATCTGCGCGTTACCCTTATCATACAGAACGGTTTTCCCCTCGAGGAAAACCCCCTGATTCCCAGCCACCACTGTAAGGGTCTCGTGCAGCAGGCCAAGAGATATTCTGTTGGACGCAGCCGCAATGAGCCCCAGCAGTCCTTAAAACTGCTTCACAGTGATGCTGTGGCCTACTTCACTTTAGAGACCACCGCCCGTATGGACTCAATACGTGCGGGAGACAATTTTGACCACAACGTAGAGAATCCCATACGATTCCCAGGAACACTGTTCTCTGAGAAGGCGTCAACACGCTACTGCGTGTAGAGTCTCAACCCCAAGCACTGAGAGCAGCCAAGGCGACACCTCAATGCCGAACTGCTGCTACCACAGAGGGGAAGGGCTAGGCCGTATGGACGAACCCGATATTGGTACGCTTTGCCCCCAAAGCGAACCTCAGAAACTTCCTGTGACACAGAAGGATGGATACAGGAAGCATGCGTCCTCTTTAGACCCGTCGTGACAGACCAGTCCTCAGACTGGATCTGAATCACAACGGAGGAACTGTAAGCATCTTGAATCTGAATCTCCTCAGAGAACGATTCAAGTACCTCAGATCTAAAGTTGGATGCAACTCGCCATCCTTCTTAGGAACTATGAAGTACCGGTTGTAGAACCCGGACTCCTGTCTGGCGGAGGAGCACCTTCTGTGGCCTCCTTACCAACGGGGAGTGGACTTCCTGTTCCATTACCCGAACCTGCCCAGGGACCACTGCCGTCCAGACCACCCCACTGAACTTCGGGGGAAGGTAACTGAACTGCAGTCTGTATCCCCTTTTCTACAGTACGCAGGGCCCACACAGATATATTCGGAGGCATAACAATGCGCCAAGATAATCTGTTAAGGGAACCAGCCTCTCGAGGCCGGCCTCGGGTGTCAACCGAGCCTCCTCCCCGACCCCTGAAGCGGCTAACCGGCAGGGTGAAATCGAGGAAGATTTTCGGTGTGCATACGCGTTTGCTGGACTTCCGCAAGTCTTGTTAGAGGTGGCTGGTGCAGCACGCGTCGCGATGTGGCCCGAAGCATACTTGATGGCGGGAGCACAGCATCGATTCCCGAAAACTCCACAGGGGAGGCGACCTCGATCGCTCCTACCCGGGAGAGGGGGCTGGCCAGCAGGGGCCTCATCTAAGGGAGCAGCTCTACAGGGCCGCAACACTAGTGCGGACACTGGAAATAGCAATTGCCTGAAACTGATGTGTCCCGCAGGCCACAAGGCGGCGAACGACATCAACTTCAGGAGGGCTCCACCTTAGATGAATATCCAGACAAGTCAAACATGCTTAGGTGACATAATTAAAGTATCCAACTTATTAAAGTCAGATAACATGACACTCAATTCCTCTGAATTAAATGCCATCATAATCAGCCAACCCGTGCAACCTGGTCTGAATGATAGGCTGAATAAAAAATACATCTAACTCCTCAAAGTCAGATAATATTTTAATTTAATTCCTTGTAATTAAATACAGCCACAATAAGGTGAAACATGGTCTGAATGATAGGCTGAATATCTAACTCCTCAAAGTCAGATCAAATTTTATTTAATTCCTCAGAATTAAATGTAGCCATAATCGTCAGACGACACTGTTTTATTGTATTTATACGGACTCATAAACCATGCGTTGCCTCAGCAACGTGGTTCAACCGTCATAATACAATTGGCTTTCATCGCCGAGAAAAAGCCAAACAGTATCACGGTGAAACATGGTCTGAATGACAGGCTGAATATCTAACTCCTTAGAGTCAGATCATATTTCATTTAAATCCTCAGACTTAAATCCAGCCATAATCATCAGGCAATACTGTTTTATCGTAATATACGGACTCAGAAACCACACGCGTTGCCTCAGCAAGCGTAGCTCAACCGTTAAGCCAACCAGTATTCCATATGCACACCGATCGCGTGTGTTCACCTTAATAGCAGACCCATAACCTGCGCGCTGCCTCGCAATCGTGAGATCGAGTCTTGCATATAAGAAGTGGCGAGCTCGTTATAACCGACTGCCCGATGCTGAGCACGTCTAATTCCCAGAATCAGACCGTTCAAGCATCGGGTCCTTCACCCCGGGGGAAGAAGCCGCATCGCGGGCTTCCACGCGGGGAAGGAGAACATCTGAACTGACAGACAAAGACTGGGAAGATGCCTCAGCACAGTCCCAAGTCTCGCTGACATGTCCATCCCTGAGCCCCATGACCGGCCTCGCCGCACCGCCTTGGCGAATGCGGGACCGATCCACGGGCTCACGCAGGCTGGCCGGCCTCATTGAACACGCCAGCCGCAAGCGGCACCCTGAGCGGCAGCTTATCACACCGCCGCGGCGCTTCCTCAAAGCCGCCCTAGCGTGCTGCACGCCCAGGCACTGTACACCAAGCATATGTGTGTCCGTGCCCGACCTATAACTGGGACACTGGTGCACACAACGCTAGTATTGCCCAGTCGCCAACTTTATATATATATATATATTCTTTTTTGTGACAAACAACACCAAATAGACAGACAGTTTGAAACACAGAGCGCTATGCTGAAGAGCGATAACTGCCGTTACTATGCACCGGCTCCCCTTATGTATCTTCCGGGTATGCCGTCACAGCTACGTCATGACGCAACACCAATCAGGATTGGGATAGTTTTATTCATACTTCAGACACGCTGTTGCTTAGGGAGTGTCCCCAAATTCGTCGTTCCGACGCAGTGTGAGTTCCCTCGAAAGGGAACCGTATGGATAATAGTTAGTGACAGTAACAGTTCAGTTTATTCCCCTTACATGGGTGTTTACAGAGCAGAGGTCACATTTCTTTAATTCCTTTCTTCAATTCCAAAGGGAGAGATGGACTGTTGTCTTTATTATTTTTGTGTTGTTTTATTTGGATACTATGTTATTTCTGGTTCAAAAGGTAGCAACAAATAACACTTTAAAATCCAAAGAATGTTCATGTAATTGTATACATTGTTGTGAAATTAATGAAAGCATAATAATCATGATACTCGTGAAACCGAGATTATTTCTTCTACTATAATCGTACCAACAAAATCTACAACCGGAAATTTCAATTCTCAATACCAGCAGGAAAAGCTGTTGGTTTATCCATATTAGTCAGGCATACGTTTTGAAATGTTACCTTTCTGTGTGAGATTTGGCCAATAACATACCTGGAAAATGACGTATCTTCTGTGGAAAGTATATTGAAAGACATGTAACCATATATTTAATCTAGAACAAATTCATAGCCAGACTATATCCAGTCTATAGTTAATAGTCATAGATGCTGGGTGTTTTCTACTTTTCCTGTATACCAATGTCTAAAAGCCGGGATCAAATAATGTCTGCTAAGGTAAGATTTGTAAAAAAACAAAAAATTTTGGCGTATGCTAACTTGCCAAGCCTGTTCTGCTCGGGAACCATGCAGTGGTTTGTCTGTAAAAGTGACAGTGAAGTGCCCTGATGCACCCTCTGATAACACAAATACTCCTCATTGCTGGAAATTAGGTGTGCCTTGAGTCAGATCACTTTCATCATTTTCTGTTCTTTAGCCTTTCCAAAGAATTGTAATTGAGAGTGAGACAGAAGTGAGTCAAAAAGGAAGTCGGTTTCAGGTTGTTTAGTTTTGTCAAAATAGTATTTTCACTTGAAAGCAGAGTGTTCATGTGCAGAACCGTGCTGAGCTTTATTGACTTAATACATTATTTTAAATAAATTAACCGAAAAAATGAAACATCTGAAAAAGACCACAATCTACATGAAGGTCTTTTGAAACGTCATTATGATAAGTAAACTAAATTAAATGAAACTAAATTTAATTTTCACTTAAGTGAAAAGTCTACATTCAAATTAGATCTATAATTTAGCTTTTGTTTATGGTGAAATGAACACTATTAACACTAAAATAATTAATTCTGGCCATGATATCTATTTTTTCTTCCACATGTCAAGTGTGATGCTCCGTATTGGAGAATCAGTATGACAAATATTTGTTTCCTTTAATTTTTTTTAGGTCATTATTCATGTTTTTCTGAATACGGTATAAAGTACAAAACACTACCATACTACTCTTACGATTTCTACCATAGAAAGATATTAATTAAACAATTAAACTTATTTTATTTAATCTAGTTGCCAAAGCAATATTTCTCATTTTGGTTTAGTTTAAGTTGAAGTACTAAAATAACTAAAACTAAAGCTAAACACTTAAACCTAATAAAACTATATAGACATATTTAAATATGCACACACACAGAGAGAGAGAGAGAGAGAGAGAGAGAGAGAGAGAGAGAGAGAGAGAGAGAGAGAGAACAACAATTCAAAATATGAACTAAGGCTATAATAGTACAACACTGACCTGGTTCCTGCCCTTCCAGATTTGAATATCCCCTCCCCTCTATCATGGGTTATATGAGCAGCCTTGAATACTGTCTCTATATGAGAAAGAGGGAAGCTCAGACTCAGTCACACTGGACTGCTTGAGGATCACAGCATATCACCTCCTTCAACATGAAGACCCTTCCTGTCAGTTTGCTCCTGGTGCTGGTGAGTTAAAGACCTGTGTCATCTGATACCGCTAGAGCCGTCTCGCTAGCTCCTGTTTCTCTGCTTATATTTCTAGACAGTGGGTGTTTAAATTGCAGGAACAAAGTCTATCACAATGTTGAAGGTGAAATCCAGGTTTGTGTACAATGAGCTAAAGAATATTTGGTTTCCATTGAACGATAAGATGATGGGATTATTTGCCATGTGTCATATTGTAAGAACTGTAGATGGAGTTTAATGAATTAGTTCTGTTGACTTAGATATGTGTTATCACTTTAGGGTGTGGATTAAAGTAGCTTTCATTTCTGTAAGTCTCTGAGATCATGACACATGCACTTTAAGAATTGTTTTCTTTGTCATCTCATGCCTTAGGTATGCTCCCAAAAAAATGTATGCATTCATACAATAATGAATTCAAGATGTAAATTCAGTCAATTGTGCAGTGGTGATATCTAATTACAAATAGCAGGCTATTCTATATATGTGCAAATGTGTGCTTTTTTCAGTGTTTGACATGTCATCAGGAGAATATTGGTTTCTAGGTGTATATGTCCTCAAGCATTGTTAGAAAGGGAAACGTCACAGAAAGTTTGATTTATTACTTTGAATGCAGGCCAAAAACAATAAGAATAAAGAATCCTTTATGGAGCATTATTAATTCTTCACAAGCTCCCTTTCGGCTGTATTTGAATCGCCCTGATGGCATTTTAAAAAGCTTGTTAAAAGTGTTCATATGCAAAGCAATTTGGGGACAGCATTTGAAATGTAAAACCAACTTTACTATTATTATTTTTTTTAAGTTGTTGATAAAAGGTTATTACAAAAAAACATTTCAGGATTTTTAACTTACTTTACATTTAATTCAATGTTACTTGCCATTCTTTGTAATTATTTGTGAAATTTACTAGCAATTTTGGACTGAATACTGTTGCAAAGTAAATCCTCACCAATTTAAAAATACAAAATAAAAAGTACTGGCAGCTGACCTTGACATTACCCGGTAATTTTACAGATATTTCTATTTACCCTAAAACACAATGCAATGAAGTGCACGATTCAAAATACAGGCGAAAATCTGTTAAAAGACAGTACATTGTGCACTATTTTTACTGGGGTTTTTTTCTTGTTTTTTGAGTGTATGAGGCTATCGTTAAGCTCTCGAGGAGAATCAGTAGGAGAAACACAACCACTTTACCATAAAGGTTAAACATTAAACAATACAGGACAAAGAACAGACTGAAACTGAGGGCTTTAGTACTAGGGCTGGACGTCTTTAAGGACCTCACGATCCGATTTGATTCTCTAAGTCACATTTTGATTCCGAAACAATTCTTGATCTACTTTTTTCTTTTTAATTAATTCATTTCTTAATCTTAATATATTTTGTTTTTATTTAATTATAATATGTAATTATAAGTACTTTTTATTCTATATATATATATATATATATATATATATATATATATATATATATATATATATATATATATATATATATATATATATATATATATATATTAGTGGTGGGCATAGATTATTTTTTTTAAACTAGATTAATCTCACTGTGATCTTGGAATTAATCTAGATTAAAATGGCTCACTTGAATTCTGCCGCAGGCATTCAGAATTTGTGTGCTACCCAAATAATGACTGGTGCTTTCACACTTGGTTCGATTGCTCCCCCTCCCCCTGCTGGACAGTGTTCATATTACAGTATATTATTTGGGTCCGAACCGGGGTGCGTTTGAGTCATCAGAGCAGCGGCTGTTTACCCCGTTACTTGGTAACGACGTCGAGAGAGAAGGTGGCAGAATGAATAGCGTTGTTCACCTAACTTTTATATTTGTGTTTTTGAACCGTTGGTTTTGTTACCAAAGCTTCAGTACGTAATGACCCTTGCGTCTATCTGCCGCGGATGTACGAACAAATACTCTGAAGAACGCTGACGACGAGCAGAAATGATATGTGCAGCTCTCTGCTTACAGTATGTCAGTCACGCTCGTCAAGTATGGGATGATTTTAGACTCAAAATGATTAATGCATGCACACACAATTATCCATGAACTTTTCACTATCCACAAACAAATGCCTTTCAACTTGTATGTGCAAAACACAGAATTGCATGAATGTGCTGCAGTTTGTACAAATAGAGACATTTGTTTGAATACAAATGTTTTATTTTGCATTAGTGTATCATAATTTGCACATGCAACAAATAAGATGTGCATTTGTGGATCATGTGACGCGTGTGCATTTATTGACGTCTTTTCTGCATTGATCTCATTTTATTCATTTGGATTTTGAGACTTTCATTTCGCGTTTTCAAGCATTTCACGTTTTCAAGCATTTCACAAACCACACACAAACAACTACCAGTGAATGCGCCTGGTGCTGATTATTAATGTATGCACAACTACCAAATGTGCATTTCTACATTAAAACTTTACAACTTGTATGTGCAAAGTCCAGATTGACATGAATGTGCAGTATTTTGTACAAACAGAGACATATTTGTGAATACAAAAATTCGATGTTGGTCAGAATTTGTGCGTGCACCGAGTACGATGTGCATTTGTGGATCCGGTGATGCGTGTGCATTCATTGACTCGTTTGTGAGTCGATCCTATTTGATTCATTTGGATTTTGAGACTTTCATTTCGCCAGTTTGGCCTTGCGATCCACACACACAGCTGTCTAAGAAAACCTGCTACCACTAGATGGCAGTATTCTGCCGAAACAGACAATGGCATCGGAAGCGTTCTTCTGCCTATAAAACACTTAATGTTTCCTCATTATAAAGACGAGAAAAACGCTTAACAGTATAGGCAAGCAGATTAAGTTATGAACACAACATTTATCTCAATATTTTTCTCCTATAGAAAACCAATATAAAATGCTTAATATGAAATATAGCGCATAAAGTGTAGCCTACTCAGTTTTAATATCATCGTCTTACTGCATTAAGCCACATTAAGCGCTTTCTTTTATAATAGGCTGATTAGGCTCTATGGGAGAAAACGCTTAGTCCCCACATACTATTGTATATTATAGTAAAATTACAATAAATTAGTAAAGGCCTACTATAGTGTTTTTGAACCATGGTAACGATATTACAGTAAATTGTAGTATATTATATAGTATTTACTACACTTCGTTAATTTACTGTAGTACATTTACTATAGAATGATTCAAAAACACTATAGTATTTACTAGAGTAATTTTACTATATTATAGCCTACTATAGTATTTTTCCATGTGGGGACTAAGCGTTTTCTCCCATAGAGCCTAATCAGCCTATTATAAAAGAAAATGCTTAATGTGGCTTAATGCAGTTAGACGATGATATTAAAACTCAATGATATTGAGTAGGCTAAACTTTATGCGCTATATTTCATATTAAGCTTTTTATAGGCAGAAGAACGCTTCCGATGCCATTGTCTGTTTCGGCAGAATACTGCCATCTAGTGGTAGCAGGTTTTCTTAGACAGCTGTGTGTGTGGATCGTGCAAGGCCAAACTGGCGAAATGAAAGTCTCAAAATCCAAATGAATCAAATAGGATCGACTCACAAACGAGTCAATGAATGCACATTTTTCTTTATTCTTTTCATGGGCGTTGGAAGCAAGTAAAATGTGGGTGGGTCCTCTCTCAGATTTTTTTTTACTGGAGTAGCGTTAGATGCCTTTTACATTAAATACAACTATACCGCAGTTTACTCAACGATTGATTGGGCCAGACAAAATTACAGAAATCACGGAGTTCCTCTTTGCGGCAATAGTGTAGGGGTAAGACGCATGGCATCAAGTTTTGACGCAAATCGATCTGAGATTCGAATCCGGCTTTTGCCAAACTCACTCTACTACCTTTTCCCATCACATATCAGATCGCAAAGGCATTTATTTTCAATAAAAATTAAGAAAATATTAGAAAAGTGGCAATAAAGTGTCTAACGTGTTTAATAATAAGTGTTTATCGGTTAGGGGTAGGTAAACAGACTAAAAGTGAGAGGGTCCAATATCATTGGTCATAAAAAGTGGGTGGGTCTTGTCCCACCCACACACAATGGTTCCAGCCATGTATGTATGTATATATATATATATATATATATATATATATATATATATATATATATATATATATATATATATATATATATATATACAGGAGTGCAGAATTATTGGGCAAATGAGTATTTTGACCACATCATCCTCGTTATGCATGTTGTCTTACTCCAAGCTGTATAGGCTGGAAAGCCTACTACCAATTAAGCATATTAAGTGATGTGCATCTCTGTAATGAGAAGGGGTGTGGTCTAATGACATCAACACCCTATATCAGGTGTGCATAATTATTAGGCAACTTCCTTTCCTTTGGCAAAATGGGTCAAAACAAGGACTTGACAGGCTCAGAAAAGTCAAAAATAGCAAGATATATTGCAGAGGGATGCAGCAGTCTTAAAATAGCCAAGCTTCTGAAGCGTGATCATCGAACAATCAAGCGTTTCATTCAAAATAGTCAACAGGGTCGCAAGAAGCGTGTGGAAAAACCAAGGCGGAAAATAACTGCCCGTGAACTGAGAAAAGTCAAGCGTGCAGCTGCCAAGATGCCACTTGCCACCAGTTTGGCCATATTTCAGAGCTGCAACATCACTGGAGTGCCCAAAAGCACAAGGTGTGCAATACTCAGAGACATGGCCAAGGTAAGAAAGGCAGAAAGTCCACCACCACTGAACAAGACACACAAGCTGAAACGTCAAGACTGGGCCAAGAAATATCTCAAGACTGATTTTTCTAAGGTTTTATGGACTGATGAAATGAGAGTGAGTCTTGATGGGCCAGATGGATGGGCCCGTGGCTGGATTGGTAAAGGGCAAAGAGCTCCAGTCCGACTCAGACGCCAGCAAGGTGGAGGTGGAGTACTGGTTTGGGCTGGTATCATCAAAGATGAGCTTGTGGGGCCTTTTCGGGTTGAGGATGGAGTCAAGCTCAACTCCCAGTCCTACTGCCAGTTTCTGGAAGACACCTTCTTCAAGCAGTGGTACAGGAAGAAGTCTGCGTCCTTCAAGAAAAACATGATTTTCATGCAGGACAATGCTCCATCACACGCATCCAAGTACTCCACAGCGTGGCTGGCAAGAAAGGGTATAAAAGAAGAAAAGCTAATGATATGGCCTCCTTGTTCACCTGATCTGAACCCCATTGAGAACCTGTGGTTCATTATCAAATGTGCGATTTACAAGGAGGGAAAACAGTACACCTCTCTGAACAGTGTCTGGGAGGCTGTGGTTGCTGCTGCATGCAATGTTGATGGTGAACAGTTTAAAACACTGACAGAATCCATGTATGGCAGGCTTTTGAGTGTCCTTGCAAAGAAAGGTGGCTATATTGGTCACTGATTTGTTTTTGAATGTCAGAAATGTATATTTGTGAATGTTGAGATGTTATATTGGTTTCACTGGTAAAAATAAATAATTGAAATGGGTATAAATTTGTTTTTTGTTAAGTTGCCTAATAACTATGCACACCTGATATAGGGTGTTGATGTCATTAGACCACACCCCTTCTCATTACAGAGATGCACATCACCTAATATGCTTAATTGGTAGTAGGCTTTCCAGCCTATACAGCTTGGAGTAAGACAACATGCATAACGAGGATGATGTGGTCAAAATACTCATTTGCCTAATAATTCTGCACTCCTGTATATATATATATATATATATATATATATATATATATATATATATATATATATATAGATATAGAGAGAGAGAGATTTGTCTTGTCTTTTTAATTCCTAAAGACATAACTGACTGTGTTTACATTAAATTCACATCGTAAAAGCATTTTGACATGCAAGTACATTTAACCACTTAAACGGATGTACAAGCGCTTTTAACAATTGCACAGGAGCATTTGAAGTGTCCTTGTAATTCGCTTTAACCTTTCTGAACCTTTTTTTTCTTCCATCCCTATTAAGTAAAAAGGGCAAACTGTAACATTTCTCCACTGATCCACTGGAGGCAAGTTTTAGTTAAACCCAAATGCAGCATTTATTATATCCAAAACGTGAGCAGGAATACAATAGATTTAGACTTGACTTGACTTGACTTGACTTGACTTGACATGACATGACATGACATGACATGATCAAGGAACAAGAACTCACCAACAGCAGTGTTACACAAACAATATACAAAAAGAGACAATGGAAACATGAGGCCTATATATACAGAGACTAGAGGGAACACATGACTAAAACAACCAATGAGAACAAGACACATGAAACAAGAGAATCGATCAGGATATGACACATAACTAAACCAACCAATAGCAAGCATATGACATGATCACATGATGGGAAGGGAATCACATGACAAGACCAGGAACTGAACCATGGCTGAAATTAAAAAATTAGAGACATGAACACAAACGTGAAACCAAACACGAAACCGACTGTGACACAAACAAGGAGCAGGAAAACTAGGTCAAAGAAAAGCAACAACTGACCACCATAAAAACTAAGACAAAACAAAACCGTGACAATTTCTTTCAATGTTTCTATAGTTCCACATTATCAAATGAATTTGGTTCTGTGACTTTCACACGGCATTACAATCTTAAGTCACAGGAACAATCTTCCTTGAGCAACCAGGGGTTATTGGCTTTTTTCAAGGGGAAGAACGTGGTAGTTCAAGATTTGTTTCTTGAGGCTTTTAAACCTTTTCAAACCAATAAATCTTTGGGTAATAACTCACATTTTCAGCTGCTAGAATAAATCACCCATCTACTAAAAATGTAAAACAACTGTACAACTGTCAACGTCTAAGCTAAGATTCCCTAAGGTTGAAATAACAATATTCTTTATTTAATGAATCAAACTTAGGTAATCCTACAGGAGGAGAGAGAGAGAGAGAGAGAGAGAGAGAGAGAGAGAGAGAGTGAGAGAGTGAGAGAGTGAGAGAGAGAGTGAGAAGGTGTGTGTTCGTGACTCTTTAGCTCCGCCCACTGCAAGCTTCCACGAGCTCGGTTGTTTTCGGAAAGAATCGGTATAGCTGTATCGGTCTTTTATAAATTTGATAAAGCTAAAGACCGTTCGGAGATATGAAGGATGCAATACTACTCTATAGGTACTCAAGACTGACATGAGATTAGCAGAAACTAAGACAGACTTGACTTGGAAATTGACTTAGACACAAGGAGCAGGGAAACATGAAGCACATACAACAGGTAACAAAAGATGATGATCCAGCAAAGGCCTGCAAACACAAGGGCTGAATCCAAAATCGCCACCTAAACCCTCAATTACAATCCCTACTTTAGTCCACTAATACAGTTCACTTGAAGGAGTGAATGAAAACGAGAACAAATTCAGACAGCGGCTGTACACTCGTTATTGCAGTGCAATGTGGGATTGAATAAGTGCATTCAATGACGTCCACTATGGTTTCGGCCACCACAACAAATGGCTGTCCCCTCAAATAATGCCTTATTTGAGGGTATAGGGTGCGATTTTGGATTTTCAGCCATGGAGTATAAATAGGTAAGCAAACGAAAGAGGATAATAAGGGAATACAGGTGGGGCAAATTAACCAATAATCAGATAACAAGGCGAGGTTAGACAAAGGACAGGAGAGCACATGCTTCGATTTATAAATCGAGCGAACAAATGAGCAAATTGAACGCACAATTTAGCCTACTTTTTTTCTGCATGTCATGTGCGGGCTCTGTAGTAACTGACTACAATTTGTAAGTGTAATCTACCCAGCAATTAAGGTAATGGAAATGTAGGTAAAATAGGACATGTTATGGCCAGAATTTGTGAGATTCATGGATTGATAAAACCTTTATAACATAACTTTCATAACTTTCATTACCTATGGTGACTTCTTTTTAACTCAGTTTGCCTGGACCGCGTGTGTGTGGGCTAACAGTGGAAGACAGAAGCGCTCATGGATCATTGACTCTTTTAGTATTGAGGAAGAAAACCCTGGTCCATTTCCATATAAACTAGGCAAGGTGAGCGGCATCAGAAACAGTTACCTATGTCATTCAACTTGATTAATTTTGGAATATTTGTGTACATATGTGTAAAAGTACTGGATTATCATAATAATGTGAACATTTTGAGTGTGCATGTTGTTTGTGTTTCAGATTGTACTTGAAAAGTCTTATTTTGTAAGATACCAGCTAAAAGGTCAGGGTGTGGATGAAGAGCCAAAGGGTCTTCTCACGATCAATAATGAGGGTTATGTTTTAGTACATAGAAAGGTGGACTATGAAAATAAACAAGGTTTAAAAATTCTCCATGTAAGTAGCCCCATACATAATAGCATTGAAATTCATTTAAATACACTGCGAAGAAGGATTGCATATTGACATTCTCTGGACTCAATTACAGTTGACATTTGAAGCAGTAAACAACTCAAATAATGAAGTGGATACACGGCTCGGGGTTGAGATCAAAATATTGGACATAAATGATAATGCCCCAAATTTTCAAAAGTCAGTCTTTGAAGAGACTGTGGATGAGTCACATGATCAAGGTAACCCATAATGTTTGCACTTTACTAATTATTTATGAAATTGTAAAATTAAATGATTAGGTCATCCACAAGGCATTTGTCATTTTTAAATTTTTAAACTGGCACCATATGAATATATACCGTAATTTTCATAACAGAAGCAAACATTTTATAAAAACAATTATTACACACGACAATAAATCTCTTTCATTGTCATGTTTAACTCTCTTTTTTTTTTTTTATACAAGCAGAGTTTAAATTAGAGGAATTGTAACATGGTTATTACAAGATATAACAGGAGTATTTTCAATTAATAAAAATCTAATTTTGGTCATTTTCTTACACAGAGTAAAACCAACATGAGGCAAAACACTGTAGAATCGTGTACACAATAAGTGCATTATATAAAATGATTAATTTGAATGTTAGTTACTTGTAGTTAAAGACACTTAATATAAAGTGGGACCAAAAATATTATATTTCCTAAGTGAATTGACCAATGGTTGCTAAACAGATTCCGTAATACATCCTCTAAGGCAGGGGTGGGGAACGTTGATCCAGAAAGGCCTCTCTCTTGCCGAGTTTAGCTCCAACCCTGAAAAAAAACACTCACCTGCCTGTAACATCAGTGATCCTGAAGACCTTGATTAGCTTCAGGTGTGTTTGATTAGGGTTGGAGCTAAACTCTGCAATAGAGGATCAACGTTCCCCACCCCTCCACTAAGGGTCACTCAGGGCTTGCAATAATTATTAATAATTCCTGCATAATTCTTGCAATACTTTTGTATTCCACTAAAATAACAGTATACAGGTTTTAAACAACATAATGGTGAATAAAAATAAGGGCTGGGTGAACTATTCTTAAATATTGAATAAATACTTTGATGTTGAAGAAATGTTTTTCATTCATGTTACACTTTTCTTAATATTGTTTTGTAGGTAAAGATGTACTGACAATTCTGGCATATGATGAAGATGATTCAAGGACCGACAATGGAACATTTGTCTTCACAATCAAGTCTGTTGTACCAAAAACAGATAATGTTGAATTTTATATTCTGCAGCGCCAAGAATCCGGGACAGTTTATTTTAGGGGGTGTTTGGACTATGAGGTATGAACCTTTTTTCATTCATTGGTTTTTGTACCTTTACCTGTTATTCCATACAGATAGCATGCATTGCTTTTTTGTGCTTTATAAATATTTCTCAATTCCCACATAATATATCTTCTACTAAATTAATCTTTTTCAGAAAGCTCAGAAATATACAATCTTGGTTGAAGCAAAGGACAAGGGGGAAAAGATACAGCTCTCAAGTACAAGTACACTGATAATCAATATTTCGGATGGTAACAACAAACTTCCAGAGTTCTCCGGCAAAAAAGTAGGTCTCATATTGGATTGGAAGTTTTAATGCTTGTGATATTCTCTTTGTTTAATGGCAAGTTAAAGGGGTGGTTGATTATGATTTCACTTTTTAAACTGTAGTCAGTGTGTAGTGTTGCTTTTTTAAAATAAGTTACGACGCTCAAAGATCAAAGCAAAGGGAGATATTTTATTTTAAATAACGTGTTTTTTAAGGACTACAACAAATGGCTGGTAGGGACTACACAAGCTTCCTCCCAGGTTAGTGACATCACTAACCCTGAAATGTATATAAACCCCGTCCCCGGGAACACACATCAAAGGGTATGAGATTATCCTGACAGAATATGATAATCAATTACTTGACTATAGTTAACTCCAAATCAGCTACATTCAGGGGCGTACATTTCATCTAACAGTTGGGGGGGACAATAAACATAAAATTCTCAAGAGTAATTTTTGAAGGGGACACAAATAATACAGCCAAAAACATACTTGTAAGAATATGTGTACCACAAAGAATGTTTTGTACTTACTTGGCATTTTGGTCCACTGAAACATTATCAAATGTCCGTTTTTCTTTTCTCTGACCCTCTGTCATTTTATCTGATTTTATCTGATAGTTGTTTAAATATGAGTAAGGTTCACCACGCAGTCATATTATAATTAATAAATTATCTTGCATCCTCCACATAGTATTTTATACTATGATATTCAGATATTTATATATTCAACTGCAGAAAGCCCTCTGATCTGCCACTTATCATATTGAGCAAAACCCAACACATATCTGACAGTGCGGCTGTGCGCATATACTTTCGGTTTAGATTTTGTGTCAATTCTGGGGTGGCCGTGGCTTGAATGGATTCATTTTTTTGCCCTGTTTGCGTTTACACAATTATTTTAAGTATATATCATTCGATTGTTTACAATACAGTCCTCAGATTATTTCTTCCCTTCGATTCCTTCCAGAGACCCTTCCTGTCCCAACCTTTTGTTGCAAAATGTAAAGATGGCTCCCTTTCACCTCTGCATCCCAGCATCTCTGTGACTTTTCCATCATTTTCATCCAAATTTGGACCTTAGCTTCTGCTTTACTTTATTAAAATTGTTTTTTCAACAGCTTCCCTTTTACTGGCATTTCCCAACCCCAACATGCATTGGAACCCATCTAAATTTTACTCTCATACCCATCTGACAAATGTGTGTGTAACAGTACCTCATATGCAAACTCTTTAAAACTGAACTAGAATCTGAGCAAATTACAACTTTATCTGGTCTACCCACTGCAACGCCAACCAAATACCCACCAGCTCTATTGTAAATAAAGATAAATTATCAGACAGTCTCTTCTGTACCTTAATTCCCATCTTTGTTACTCCGAATGCAGCCCCTGTTTGTCCAGATTGAGGATCTTTAGACTTATCTGTGTACATATCTAAAAATCCCTGTATACTCCTAATTCAACTGATTATACAATATTTCACATAAATCCAAATCCCTTCTACTTTTTAGGTAACTATATCATATCTGCAGGTCCACACTAGGCAAACTAGGCTGACTGGTATCAGAACTGTTAGGCTAAATGCCTTTCCCTCCAGCCCTATCTCTTTCTCTATAACATCACCCACACATCCAAAACTCTGACGTTTAACCCTTCCATGCTCCCAGTATATCTGCAGAACTGCCCTTGAGGGGTCATATTGTATTATTATTGTATACTTTATATTCCTTCCCTTTTTCCACAAAGCCCCATCATCCGCAAACAACGATCTTCGAATCCCAGGCCCTACCTCTGAAAATACATAATTTATTATTATGGTGAAGAGCAAAGGACTAATGACACTGCTTGTAGGGGTCCCATTTTCTACAATATATCTACAAGATATTTTTTTTCCGATTTTCCCCTGAATAGAATGTATAGAAAATCCTTTACTTAGTTAAAGGCCATCTGTCCTACTTTCAAAAAATCTAGTTTAATCAACAACCTCTTTCCACATCATATCATAAGAAGACTACCACCACTCTTTCCCTATACCTGGGATTTCCTGATTTCATCTTCCAGGCATTGCACTGGATCCATTGTACCTCTACCCTTCCTGAATCCACTTTGAAATTGTGTAATTAATTCCCTCTTCTCCAAAAAAATAGACCAATCTGGCCGTTATCATCCGTTCCATAATTTTACCTCCATGAGATGTTAATGCAATTCTAAAACTAGTAGGTTTAGTATGATCCTTTCCTGGTTTCCTAATTGGGACTACAACTTCCCAACTGCTTCCTTCCAACTTTTTGGAAGCTGTCCTTCCTCCCACACTCTATTGTATAGACTTAGCAGTCTCCTTAATGCTACTTCACCCATAAAAGACAACATCCTAGCAATGTCAATTCTGCTCTAGTAATTACTCTCTCCATCTCTTCCTTAGAAAATGGTGCACTCAATGGATTATACATTTTTTTTCCAAGACCCCCGGATATGCTTTCAATGTCTTTTCCCTTCCTTTCTTCCAATCCCCTTCTAGCTTATCAGAGCTATGTATTGCTACAAAAGCATTTCTTGTCTTTACCAGTCACTGCCTTCTCCTCCCCACTACCCAGTACAGGGTAGTCCCATTCCCTCCTTACTCCACCCATCTTCCTTATCATTCTCCATACTTCTCCAACAGGTGTCATTCTTCCTTTTGAGCTGCAGAATTGACGTCAACAATTCCTCTTAGTCTTGCGTATGGTCTTTCTTACTAATGCGTTCACCTTTTCATATTGTAACAAATGCTCATATTTATGAGTCCGTCTTAATTGCCCGATTCCTAACTCTTACTACTTCTCTGAATTCCTCTGTCCACCATGGAACCGCTTTCCTTCTCATTTTCACAGGACTCTTAGGAATAGTTTCATCTGCCACCACTCCCTCTTCAGACTGTTCTTCCACCTTCATTCTAATTTAGCATAATACATCTATTGCTGACTCATTTCCTGAAGCCATATCAATCTGTATACCTCTACCATCATTAACACACACCAGCCCTTTCAAATCCAACAACTCCTTTATTACCCGACTGTGGCAAGCAGCGAGGCGAGGGACCGTGAGAGTGGGCCGGTAGCGAATGATGATGAGCGCCAGCTGTGCGCCACTCCGGTCGCGTCTCATGGAGGAGTGACGGGAGCATAAAATGAGGAACGACGACAGTGCAAGTCCTTTTATGCTCCCGTCACTCCTCCATGACACGCGACCGCTGGAGCACAGTTGGCGCTAATCATAATTTGCCACCGGCCCGCTCTCACGGTCCCACACCTCGCTGCTTTCCACACCGACCATTTTCATCCATCTTCTTCCCACCCCAAAGAGAACTATGAGCGTTAAAATCCCCACACCACACTACCTTTCTTCTTTCCTGTCCCTCAATCTCTTCCATGCTATCTAATTCTAATCTCCTATATTATAAGAAGCTAATTATATATATATATACTGTCCTGTCCTAACCATACCTCCACCACCACATATTCCAACTCCTTTCCCTATCCCAGGATCCTATATGGAATCCCCTTTTAAATAATCGTAGCACATCCTTGCCATTTCCTTAATTTTTATCTTGACGAATAGCCACATACCCCTGCATCACAAAATCCAGGTTTGGTCTAAGCCAGGGCTGGGGAACGTTGATCCTGGAGAGCCACTGCCCCGCAGAGTTTAACTCCAACCCTGAAAAAAATACTCACCTGCCTGTAACTTTATTAATATTAAATACCTTAATTAGCTTGTTCAGATTTGTTTGATTAGGGTTAAAGCTAAAGTCTGCAGGGCAGTGGCTCTCCAGGATCAACATTCCCTACCCCTGGTCTAAGCCATGTCTCCTGAATACATATAACATCTGGCTTTTTCAGCATTTCATCAATAACATTTTTAAACTCTTGAGCATTTGCGACCAAGCTTTGGACATTCAATTATATTAATAACACCATGATCAATATCAACCAACCCATGTTTCCTGACTAGACTGATGTTTGAGATTATCTCTCACTGTTTCCCATGTCAGTCCTGTTACATCCAAATGTAGTACTGCGGCTATGACAATCAACTGTATTCTTTCTGTCTTTGATTTAAGATCTGCTGTGCCATTAATCACACCCGCAATAAATGTCACTAGCTTCCTTATATTCACTTGCATCATATTCTTCTCACTTTATTTGTCTGCTTTGTTCTCCACACTACCAGCACATCTACTTTCTGTTGTCTGGTGTCAGACTTTTTTAACTGCTTCTGCATATGACACTTTCTGTCCCACTCTCATGCTGTACCTGTACCGCTTCATTATGAGCACCTCCGCAATTACAACATTTAGGTAGTACACCTTCCCCACACTGACCATAACTATGATTCCCTCCACATCTGGCACACCTTCTTTCCTCCTTGCACATTGCTGCTACATGTCCAAACCGCTGACAGTTATAGCATCTAAGTGGTTTTGGCACATACGGTCTAATGAAGTAACTCATATATCCAATTGTTACTTTCTTTGTGAGGACCACTCCCTCAAACTGTAACAAAACTGACTTACTATCCTTCTTAACTCCCTCTCTTGTTGTTTGAAGTCTTCATACACTCATGCACTCATCATATTCCCACCCCTTAAATTAGTCTTCACCTCTTCCATTCCTACACAAACTGGAATACCTGTAATCCCTTCCTCCATGTTCTTCTTTCCTGATCATTTACAACACTTTCCACCTGAAACTGCCCCAATCTTTCCCATTTAATTGTCCAATCCTTCTGAACCGCGTCTTTACACATAATCAATAAACTTCCATTTCTTGGTGCCCTTGCTGCAACCATATCATAACCTTTCCACCCTTCCATCTCTTCCTCTTCCATCTCCTTCCTCCATCTCCGGTCCAGTCACAGTACAGCCATGCCAAATCGCCGCCCTCTATATGATCAGATATCACCGTTGTTCAGTTCGTATTATTTTCCCTGTAGATTCAACATTCAAATTGCTCACTCCTTCTCCCAATCGAATCACTCAGGCATGCCAGGGTGAACAGTTTCATTGCAACAGTCTGCATGAGGTAATCAGAGCTGCTAACTGGAGTTCTTGAAGCTCCGCCCCATGAGCAGCAGCTCATTAGCATTTGAAGGGACAAACAAATACAGTACGTTTTTGCTCACCATCAAAAAGTGACAATTTTAACATGCTATAAATAATTATCTGTGGTGTATTTTGACCTAAAACTTTACATACACACCCTGGAGACAACAGATACTTCAAGGGACAATCAAACACCCCTTTAAACATATTGCCCTATATAATCTAACCAAATATTTGACTTGTGTTGCAGGGACATGGGAAGGTCAAGGAGAGAGAAACTGGAGTTGAAGTTCTGAGACTACAAGTAACAGACAAAGACACGCGTGGTTCAGGAGCCTGGAAAGCCAAATACACTATCCACGGAGATAAAAACGAGCAGTTCAAAATTGAAACAGACCCGGTTACAAACGAGGGGATTTTAACAGTTGTTAAGGTAGGCAGATGGTTGACGTTTTATTGTGTTAGCGATCCTGCTCAAAGTTTGAGGCACTGTTGCTGGTTTGGGCTGGTTATGATTCTAACAAACAGAAAATGTTTTGATGATGGCAGAGTTTGCACTGAAATGCAATATTATGTTATTCTGGGATAGAAGCTATTTTGACATAGAAAAGATACAAAAATATGTTTGCATACATTCAGGTTGACACTTCTCTGAACTGTCTTTATTTTTCGGCTCATTATAAACACCCAGCAAATGGATTACGAGGAGCAAACATACCAAAATCTATCCATCAGTGTGCAGAACGAAATTCCTTACTTTTCATGTAAGGTCAAAAGACAAGTACAGAATGGCATATGGGAGCTTGAAAAAATACCCCAAAAAGTTGGCATGAGTGTTGCACACCTCTATAATACCATTCCAGTGACCATTAATGTTGAAGATGTCAACGACCCTCCAGTATTTATACCCCCTGTTAAACACGTCCCGGTAATGGAGAACATAGCCACAGGAACAAGTCTTACAACCTTCACTGCTAAAGACATGGATGGAAGCCATACAAACACATTTAAGTAAGAGAAAATAATATGTGTAAAACTAATGCCACTGTAGTTTATGGAGGAACAGGATCACATAAACAAAGGGGAATTCATGTGGTGCTTCTTTCAATTCTCAGATTTGTTAAAGGTGAAGATATTGCTGGATGGATAACTGTAGATGCAAAGACTGGACAAGTATCCACAAATAAAATTCTGGACAGAGAGTCACCATTTGTGATTAACGACACCTATAGAGCAACCCTATATGCCGTGGATGATGGTAAGATGATGGTTATTAAAGAAATGTATACTTTTTTTCAGCAAGGATGCATTCAATTAATCAAAAGAGACAGTAAATACATTTGTTACAAAAGTTTTATCTCAAATAAATTCTCTTTTTTTTTACTTTTCATCAAAAAATCCTGAAAAATGTATTAATGTTCCCACAAAAATATTAAGCAGGACAGCTGTTTTCAGCATTGATAATAATAAGAAATTTTTCTTGAGCACCAAATCATCATATTAGATTGATATCTGAAGGATTGTGTGAGTAATGAGGCTGAAAATTCAGCTTTGATCACAGGGACAAATTGCAATATTATTTTACTACTGCTTTTACTGTATTTCTGATCGAATAAATGTAGGGAGCATAACAGACCTAAGAGAAATATTACCAACCACAAACGTTTGAACAGTAGTGTACTTGCTGTATAACTATTATATATTCTCATATTCTGAAGTATACCTAGACAAAGAAGTTATTTTATTTTATTTCACAGATGATGAAAAATGAATACATTTTCTAGTCAGTCTTGTGTAACCAGAGTTACGATAATGGCATGAAGTTAGGACATTCTGTAGCAGGCAATGTCAGAAATGTTAGGGTGATACAAACTTGTCACATGTCAGTCCTGTCTTGTTTTGCACATGTGGTGTTTTGGTTTGAATCTGGGCCATGTGCTCTTGTCTTCTGTCTGGACCCCGCCCTTCATAACTCATTATTGTTTAATTAACCCCACCGGTTCCCTCCTGATTATTACCCTTTAGAGTCTCCTCGTTTTTGCAGTCTTGTTGGATCGTTGTCTTTTGTCTCCTGTTTTCCCGTCATTCTTGATGTTCTGTTTCTTGTTGATTTTGTATTTCTAGTGTGATTTTGTTTTGTTTTTTTGTTTATTTTGTTAATAAATTCAAACTTCACTTGCATTTGAGTCCTCAATCCAGTTTTTCCTTTGTTTTGACGTGAAAGAACGATCCGACCATTAGAGGACTCAGCCAGAGTTAGAGTTTCTTTGTTCTCCGTCCTTCCCCATGGAACCCCTAAGACCGATACAAGTCATGAGGAAGGTGAGCTCTAAATACAGAGTTCGCTTGCCGATTCCTTGTGGAAGTGGATCATTTGGTCCTCAGTGAGACAGAGAGTAAGGAGGCTTTTAATCTCTGCCTGGATATGCCACTCTGTCCGGGGGAGATGGAGACGCTGGGGATGCTGGGATTCTGGGACTTTGTTTATTGCTTGAAGGAGTCCGAACATCTTCGGCCAGCAGTATCCCAGCCCACTGACTTTCCCCGTTTTCCACCTACAGTCAGTGGAGGCCCCAGCCTTCAGAGGACTCGGGGACGGAGAAGGAGAAGGAGAAGGAGGGTCCCGAGTCTGGTGGTCACAGTTCCGGGTTGTCCTAGTTCCGATGGTCCCGAGTCCGGTTGTCCCTGTTCCGGAGGTCCCGAGTTCGGTGGTCCCCAGTCCTTTGGTCCTGAAATGGACGAGGAGAAGAAAGGCACCCTCCGTGACAGTTCCGATGGTCCCAAGTCCGGTTGTCCCAGTTCCGGTTGTTCCGAGTCCAGAGGTTCCAAGTCCAGAGGTCCTGAGTCCTGACACAGCCTGGAGGTTTTCGTGGTGGCAGTCCTACGAGCCTGGGAGGAGCACAAGGCTTCCACCAGACATTTGGGGAAGGATATAACAACCCACGGTCTTTGCGGAGGAGTGTCCTGAGTTCCATTTCCGTGGTCCCAGTTCCGCGGTCCCGAGTCCGGTGGTCTCCAAGTCCAGATGTTCCAAGTCCAGAGGTCCCGAGTCCTGACACAGCCTGGAGGGCTGTCCTGGGTTTTTTTGTGGTGGCAGTCCTATGAGCCTGGGAGCAGCACAGGGCATCCTCCAGACATTTGGGGAAGGATACGGAAGGGACCAGAGAGGGCTCCGTTCCGTGCACCGAGTCCTGAGAGGGTTCGGTCCTGTGTACCGAGTCCAGAGAGGGCTCCATCTTATTCACCGAGTCCTAAGAGGGTTCTGCTCCGTGCACTGAGTCCTGAGGGGGTTTCATCCTGTGCACCAGGTCCAGAGAGGGCTTCATTCCACGCACCGAGTCTGAGTAATGTCACATGTCCTGTCCTATTTTGAACATGTGGTGTTTTGGTGTGTATCTGGGACATGTGCTCTTGTCTTCTGTCTGGACCCCACCCTTCTTATCTCATTATTGTTATACTCTTCTTGTCTCATTAATAACCCCACCTGTTCCCTCCTGATTATTACCCTTTATAGTGTCCTCATGTTTGCGGATTGTTGTCTTTTGTCTCCCGTTTTCCCTGTGATTCTGGATGTTCTGTTCCTTGTTGATTTTGTATTTCTAGTTAGATTTTTTTTTCCTCCCTTGTGGGTTTTGTTTTTGTTAATAAATTCAACCTTCACCTGCATTTGAGTCTTTAATACAGTTTTTCCTTTGTTTGGACGTGACACAAACTGTCCTCTTATCATAATGAATGAAGGAATAAGCCTCATTAAAGACCCCCTTAACCTTGCAACCTCATGAATGACATTATCATGTTTTATACTCCAGCTGAATTTCTGATGTCTCTGATTGGCAGGATTGCCACCGCTGACAGGCACTGGAACTCTATTTATTCACCTGAATGATCAAAATGATAATGTACCAATGCTGGAAGAGAACACATTCAACATGTGCCTGGATAAAGAGCCCACAATGGCCAACATCTCAGCTGTAGACCTGGACCTTCCTCCATATAGTTCACCTTTCTACTATGAGCTTTTAGGAAATGTTGAGGACAAATGGAGATTTGAACCAGCCTATGGTAATGCCTCCTTATACATCACTCATCCCAGTCCACACTACACTATTCCTCACTGAATATCCTGTTTCAACTGGAAAACATCACAGAAGTAAAATGAGTTGTTGACTCTAGGTAGTAATACTAACACATCTTTATCTCTCAAAGGCACAATGGTGAGTCTTGTAAAAGGACAGAGTGTGTATTCAGGTCATCACCTCCTCCAGATCAAAATATCAGACCAGCAGGGCCTTTACGCCATCCATAACCTGACGGTCACAGTGTGTGACTGTTCTATCACTCCCAACTGCCATGTCAAGATGGAACGAATGACTCAGATGGGACCTTTTGCAGCCATGATGGTTGTTCTTACAGTTCTGATCTTCATAGGTAATGCAGTGATTTACAATGCTTTGGTGGCATTAACAGTCCTAATAGGTGATTAAAGGATTTCACAAACAGTTACATAATACGGATGCATCCTGCTGTACAAGCCAAATCCAACCATCAAAGGTGTGGTAAACAACAACAAAATTCTGTAGAAACCTGGATTTAAATGACATATTCATTTGAGAAATACACTTCTATTGCATTGCCCCAAATTGCCACTGAGAATCTGTTTAAAATGTTTATACAGTCACATGTGACTCTAACCAATGACATACCGATGCCTATACATGCTACCTTTAGCACAGTCTGCTTTGTCACAAATGTCATCTGCATGGATTTATCTGATTTAAAGGACTCATTGGTTTTCCAGGGTCTCTTGTCAGGGGAATATCCTACAGTGGCCCAGTAGTGCACAACACAACAACATTTAAACAACACAACAGAAACAAGCCACAACAAAATAAACTTGAGAACCCTTAAAGTTTTCATGGGGCAATACATTATCATTAATTTGTGCAATTAGTTCATTCACTGAGCTGTTTCTATAGAGGTGTTTCAATGATAAACATGCTAGCTTTATACTAGTGGTAATGGACGAATCCAAATTTTCAACAGGTTTTACGGTACCAATATATTTATGAACCCTTGAATCTCCCATATATTGTCAATAGAGCCGTCTGTTGCACAGTTAGCTAATTTCACTGTGCCTTTTCTTAAACACATGTGTGTTAAAGTTACCATGCAGGATTTATACTAGTGGCGTTGAAATCATTAGTTAACCAGGGTACTCATTACCATCTTACTTGGTCTAGTGGTGTTTGTGTGATTTTCTAGGCCTGATCTAAGAACGCTCACTGGTTTACCAGAGTATTGTGTTTGGTTGCTATGATAACAGTTGGTCCAGCCTGTCACGTGGCGATTCTTGTTTCTTGTCCCTTCTAATACGTGTTTCTTGTTGAGTAACAGGATGAGAATTCAGACCGATCCTCAGCCTTAGACGCTTGAACAGTCACCTCAAATATCTTCCTTTATGCAGGTTATGTTGTGTGGTAGATGTATTGCGATGCGCTTACCTTTGTGTTGCGCTTTGACATAACTACAGTATGTCTTTCGTGAAGTACATAGAAAATAACGAACTTAGCACAGTCAAAACTGATTAATCGTTGATTCAAACCTCTTTCAGCAGCTCTCAGGGATACTAATAGCTTCCTACTGGCCAATGATGTTGTGATTTAAAGGAACACTCCACCGTTTTTAGAAATAGGGCTTATTCAACTTCTTTCCTATATTTAGATATGTGGGCAAATACATTTTTGTCTTAGTGCATGCATTGTTTTAGTTTGGCAGGGTCGCCGCTAGCTTAGCTTAGCATAATGAATGGAATCCCATGTTGCCAGCTAGCATGTCCCGAGTGAAAGTGATAAAAAAGCACAAAAAAACCCCACCTAATTACGTCGCCTTTGCTTCCCCATAATATAGTCCCAAGTCAATATCTGCCTGGGAAATCGCCTAGTCTTAATCTGCATCGCTATTTGTATTCGTTGTGAATACGCAGGCCACAAGAAGTAATTAGGTGGGTTTTTATTATTTTATTTTTTTTATCACTTTTACTCGGGGCATGCTAGCTGGCAACATAGGATTCCATTCATTATGCTAAGCTAAGCTAGCGGTGACCCTGCCAAACTAAAACAATGCATGCACTGAGACAAAAATGCATTTGACCACATATCTAAATGTAGGAAAGATGTTGAATAAGACCTATTTCTAAGAATGATGGAGTGTTCCTTTAAGTCTCCTGTTAACCCTTACAACTGCTCCACCTCATCCATCAGAGACCTATTGTCTTTGGTGGATGGGACAATATGGTACCTATTTCCGACTTATTTCAGATTGAAGTTGTGTGTCTGAACCCTGGGTGAACTGGTACGTCATTGGTCAGGGTCACATGCGACTGAATGTGAGATTTTCTGTATCGTACATTAACGCTCAACCTTTCCACTATGACTAACCATCTGTGGGGGTCTAACACTTTTAATTGAACCCCGGTTGCACCAAATTAAATACAAATTCTCTCTTTTTCAGCAATGTGCTTAATGGTCCTTCTGATCTCCTGCAAGGAAGATAAAAAAATGATTGAAATGGACGATGCGATTGGTCGTCTCATCAAAACAAATACGGAAAATCCAGGAACAGACTGCATGGTAATTTCATCAGACAACCCATAGAAGCGGTCTCAGTAATATTTGAATTTGTGCATTTTATTGCCATTTTATAACACTTTACAACAAGGTGTATTGTGTATTGTACAACAAGGTGTATTGTGTATTGTACAACAAGGTGTATTGTGTATTGTACAACAAGGTGTATTGTTACTCCCTTTAAAGTTAAATTCCTCATCCTGTTTTCTATCATATACAGGAGATGTACCTTTTCTTAAAATTATATTTTTGCTTCAAAATATCCAGGTGAAGCATAAAGCACAGCAGGCAGTTTCACAGACTCCAAAGCCAGTCTACACCGACCAGTTCAAACGCTCAACATATAGGGTGAGTATTAACAACCACAGCAAGTTTCCAAAGTTATGGTCCTTTTAATTGGTCATGTGATGGACTGTCTCTGCTATGTATGTATTCTAGAGTTCCACAAGAAGTTCATACAAAGAAAATTTCCAAGTAAGAATAAAGTGACAGTAATAATTCACACCATATGCTAATATCAGCTCAGCCTTTCTTACATCATCTGTGCTTTTTTTCAAGCAGCGATCGAGTATCAGATCGAGTTTCAGAAGTGCTTGTTACGGGAAGTCAATTTACTTGAATGACAACCTTGCTGATCTCATCAACAAGGTGATTCTATGTAACTTTACACATCTTTTAGAAGCAATTTTATGCTTTCAACATACACAACTAATTGGACACATCTGTTATAAGCAATTAGCAAATATTTTTAGACCATGAGAAACGTCCATTTTTTTGACAGGATGGATTTTCATTTCCCCACCCCTTCTTTTCTTCAGAAACTTGCTCTTCAATCCCGTGATGAGGAGTTTGCTGTTTATGAGCCGCACTGTTACGCAGATGAAGGCCAATCTATGGCCAAAGCCGAACTGGACGCAATCTCTATTCCAGAGAACGACTTTCATCCAGAGATGCTAGGAAATCTGGACAACAGGTTCAGTCAACTAGCAACAATTTGCAGACCTGACCTGATCAAAAGATGACAGTAATTTCAAGAAGTGTACCAGGCTTTTGGAAAACAAGATTTGGAATGAAAACTTGAAATCAAAAAGAGGGATACACAATATTGAACGGGATCAGGGATGCTGGGTCAAAAATTAAGGACAAATGGAAAGCGGGTCTTCAAAGATTTTTCTACTGTTTAATAGTGTTTTTATGTAAGGGAATCTCAGGTTTTTGGTTTTGGGTCAGTGAAAATTTATATTTTGTTTTGACTCATCATTTTTCTGTTGGCTGCATGAGAAAATATATAATCTATGTTGATTCTTTTTAAAAAAAAACTTTATTTTTATAGTATAAATCAGGGGTTCCCAATCCTATTCCTGGAGATCTACAGAGTTCAGATCCAACCCTGATCAAACACACCTGTCTGTAATCATCAAGTGCTGACCAGGACTGGAGCTAAACTTTGCAGGAAGGTAGATCTCTGGGAACAGGATTGGACATTCTGATGCAAATCATGATGCAAGTGTTAAATAGGCTTTGCAAACATTTAATATTTGGGTATGTATACACAACAGTGTCCTAAAAACAGGTGACAACATTGTCAAAACAATCCCTGTTCACACGGATCTGTGAAACTGACCAAAGGCAGTATTATGCATGTCAGGCCAGTAGTTGGCGATGTCACTTTGTCAAGAAACACGTGAACATGCATGCACATATTAGCTGTGTCCCAAAGTGAAGGGTGTGCACTTTGAAGGCCTGGCCTTTGGAGTGCAGGAATGGGCCTTCGAAGTGCACAAAGGGCGAACCGAGGGACAGGGGGTAGGTGATAGAACTATTGATAAAGTAAAGACAACTTAAACCTGTATACTATAGGCTACAAACAGCTCACAGCAACAGTGTAAAAGTAGCCCGATTCCAGACTTGGCAACACTGAACCAAGCGCCTATAGCAGGTGTGTGACAACAGTCCATCCCAGTCCAGCAGCTCCACTAGCGTCTCCCGATCATCTCAATGAAAGTGTACATACAAATGTTTTTTTTTTTTTAGCTGTTACTTTAAATTTCTGTTGTTTCTGATGTTAAACTTCAGTTATATTGTATAAAAAGTTGTAAAAGTACTTTAAGTACCCTAATGTACCACATTTATTTTCATTTACACATTTTCATTTGCATGACAAAATAAATGTATAGAAGAATTTGTTACAAATTACAAAAATAGCATTTGTACAGAACAATCATTTCTCTTTTATTTAGCATACACATTTCAAGTTACATGACGAAAATAAGCAATGTATAGTATTACTTTGGTTAATTTACAAATAACTTAGGCCTACATTACAAAAATAAACATAGGCTATAGAGCATTTTCCTTTTTAACTTGGGCCTATAGCCTACATTATAAAAAAAATTAACAATGGAGCAGTTAGGCCTACTTTGTTACATTTACAAATAACTTGCATTACAAAAAAATAAATAGGCCTACGTTTTAAAAAAGAATGTATAGAAAAATTGCTCTGTGCATCCCAGCCACGAGTTTAGAGAGAATAACATTCAGCGTTTGTGGTCGGATTTTGGATGAGACTTTCGGTAATGGACCGTTGTCAGTGAGCGACATTCATTCATTCATTCATTCATTCATTCATTCATTCATTCATTCATTCATATAAAAGACTTCATTTTGCAGTAGCCTACAACTAGTAAGTCAATGGTTTTTGTTTATTTATTTTGTCTTGTAGTTTTGAGTGACAGTCGTATTTGATTTAGCATATCTTTCTCTGTGACATTTTTAAGGTGTTGACCGTATTGATGAAAAAAAATTTTAAAAGTGAATTTTAAGCGCGAGCGGGAGTGAGTGGAATAGATCATCCCAGGGCCATAGCTCTGGAACATCCTATAGCGTTGAGAAATACATTTATGCAAGTTAAAATTGGGAAATAAAACTTTATAATGCCAAGTTACTCAGGGCAGGGAATTGTGCGAATGCCACCACTACAGAACGTTTTGTTCACTTCAAGTTAAAGCGCGCTTGCGCTAGACCACTCAGTCCCATCCAAAGTACACCAGAGTTACAGACTGCTACGTCTTTAACTGGGAAATGTAATCCCGCACTGCAAGAAATGGGATTGAGTGCCGCGGGAATGCAGAACAGTCTATACAAATCCCGTTGTCACCGCTGTGCTATGGATTCTGGGATAGGTAGGCTGTGAAGGGGTCCAGCTGCTGTACCCTTCCTTTGCCTGAGAAACAGAGGGCGCATTATGAAGTCACTCTCGAATTGCGGCAACCTTCGTCGCGCTGCTGTGACGCAATCACATTTCAAATGCGGCCTTCAGAGGTGCGGCCTTCACATTGTGACCGCCCTCGTAATGCCGCCGTGGACGCAATCACACTTCAAAAGAAACCATTGAAGTGCGCGCCCTTCACTTTGGGACAAAGCTGATGTCACTTTTTATATGGAGACGATAAAGGCATCGTTTTCAAAAGCTTGCGTTTTCAGGCCCACACAAAAAAAAATGCTGTTGTGTAAATGAACAGGCAAAACTATTAAAAAGTTGTATTTTTCAGTTGAAAACAGTGTCGTGTAAACACACCTTAAAAAAAAAAGCTTTTATCTGATAAAAACATGGGTGGATGGTGATAATGCAGTCTTTGTTACTGATAAGCATGTTTGAAGAGAATATCTACTGTGACTGTCAAGCAAAAACATGTGACATATCTAGGTCTGTTGTTCCCTCAGGTGCAACATTTGTCAGTTAGGTAGCAAGTGCTTTTGCTTCAGGTGTTTTTTGAGGCATTACTGTAAAAATGTTCAACTGTGTTGTTTATTTGTACATTGACAAATGGGAGCTGATAAGTCCTTAATAAAACTCAGTATTTAATCTACTGAAAGTAGAACATGCTACTATAAATGGTCTCATTCATTGGGAACTGCAAAAGTTGTGTTTTATTTTGACAAGTCCCTTGACCTGTTCAACCTGTTTTGTTATTTATGCTTAAAGGAACACTCCACCGTTTTTAGAAATAGGGCTTATTCAACTTCTTTCCTACATTTAGATATGTGGTCAAATGCATTTTTGTCTCAGTGTATGCATTGTTTTAGTTTGGCAGGGTCACCGCTGGCTTAGCTTAGCATATTTTATTGAATGGAATCCTATGATGCCAGCAAGCATGTCCCGAGTAAAAGTGATCCAAAAAACCCCACCTAATTACTTCTTGTGGCCTGTGTATTCACAAAGAATACAAATAGTGATGCAGATTAAGACTAGGCAGATGTTGACTGGCGAAGCAGTGCTACTTGGGCACAGAGATATCACGCAACACATGAAATGTATGTTGATGGAATTTGTGAGATTTCATGTGTTGCGTGAACAAGTCCACTTAATATGCAGCTGAGGTAAAACAAGTGCTGGAAATGACCTGGGCTCAGTGAGCTGGAGAATGAAATGATGGAATTTGCAGAAAGGTGCCAGAGTCCACTGAGGTAAACAGGTCCAAACAAGCAAAACAAAAAAACTGAGAAACAGAAACTAGAAAAAGCTAGGTGACAGATAATGGAAAAGTGAGCTGCAAATACCAGGGCCACAAATAACAATCTGGCAAAGGACAAGACAAACAGAGGAGTATATATGGCAATGAGTAACAGATAAAGGCAGTCAGCCTGTGAGGTGAACGATGGGTGTTCCAGTGGAAACTCCAACCCAGAAACACAGAAAATGGAAAACAAGACCAGACCAGCCTCTGTACAAATGATGTAGAGCACATTAAAGTACTCGATGACTGTGGCAACTCTAAGGGTGCATCTCAATCAGCTCCCTGTTCATTAATCAGAGCACTGATCAGGGAGTTCATGTACACGATATACTGATTCACGACTTAGGAAACTAGGAAGCTGATTGAGACGCACCCTTAGAGTTGCCACAGTCATTTAGTACTTTCTGTACATAAAAAAAGCATGGTCATAAACTTCTCATTTTATTCTTATTCAAAGTGCAATAACAGAAGAAATGAAGAGCATTTAAAATTCTCCTAAATAAACAGGAGTCATTTTACAGACAATCAAACATTTATCTTTGTCTTATGTACCCTGTCAAAGGGGTGTAGGTTGTGGCTTTAGATTGAATTTATCTGTTTAAATTAATCTTTTTGTCTTTCAGGGACTTTCTAAAACTACATGCTTTGCTGCACAGACAAAGAAATGCAACTTTGCAGGGAGTAGTGGATCCTCACAAGCTTCTTTCACTACTGAGAATGTTTTACGCATGTTGAAGTGGTAAACTTGTCTGCTTCTACTGTTTTCACATAGGTTCTTAGATGAGGCAACATCTCTAGCGCTCTTGCAACATCATCGATTTTCTGTAAGAGCAGAACTTCTTTGGAAACCGTGATCAAACTGTTATTGTGACATAATCATCCCTTTGTTTCAAGGAAGGCATTTCAAAATGCATTGTGTATACTGTAATGAACATGTCCCAGTATCAATCAGTTGTGTCTGTACACTCAGACAATAAATTGATCTGACAATCCTGGTAGAATGTAAGGTTTAGATTGGGCCCATCCATCGATATCTGAAGATTACTCAAATCAAGCTCTTCTGTCAAGTGCTTGAAATGTTCTAGACAGTTCTCTCCTTTACCATGCCCCAAAAAGGCAGAATCCAAGTAGTGTATGGAGACCTAGTTTGCAACTGAATCGAACAGTTGCAGCTTCACATAAGAAGCAATGTCATAATTAACCTCGTAGGATGTCTTCTTTTCACCACAAGCACACGATTTTGTCTGGAATGTCTGGAAACATTAGCTGGAATAACGCGGAGTTATCCTCAGCACTCGTTAGAATAGTGGGATGTAACACTCTTTAGAGTCAGAATCATTTCAGCCCGCCAAGTATATGTCACAGGTCGGAGCGGACCGCGTGAGTGCCGCTCCTCCCTCAATTTCCACCTCGGGGAGGTTCCCAGGATACCTCAGACGACCAGACACAACGAGGACACTGGAGTGGGGTTTTAAAACACAAATCTTTATTATTAATTTACTTAAAATGGGGAATAGGGAAGTGGAGGGGGCTAAAATCCAGGGGGACACTGGATGGGTGAGGACGCCGCCTCGGAGCTTGCCGTCTCCGTCACAGGGGAACCTCAGGTGAGTCGTCTCGTTCCTTAACTCAATGTCTGGCTCCAATGTCCTTCCGTTTGCTTACTCGTCTCTCTTTCTCTTTTCCAGTTTGGACCTTCAAGGCGTTCACAACACGGCTCGCTCCTTCTCCTGAGCACAGGAATATATATGGTAAGTACTGGGATCGGGGGTGACAGGGGTACCTCTTTTCTTGGGCGTGGTCCGGCGGCTTCCTTTAGGGATGGGTCAATGGTCCGGTCAGTATCTGGGCAAGCACCTCCAGGGCATCCGCTGGATCTGGGTCAACACTGGGGCTTTCGTTTGGTATGCAGGTAAGTATAACTTCGCTCAATGGATTTTACTCACAGACTTCGTAGACACAGTTCGTCCATTTCTCTCCTCGCCTCAGGCTCCGTGATAACAGTGGCTCGGGGTGGCTTGACCACGGCGGCGGTGCTGGATCGAGCGCTTCTCCGGCGACTCCACACAGGTAAGTGTAGATAAGTGTATACGCCCGAGGCGCGTTTGTTCGGAGCGTGCGTGAGCGTTTTCCTCTTCTCCACTCAGGCACTGCACACACACACACGCAATTTCCTCCAACACTGCCACGTTTCAATACAGTTACTCAAGGGGGTTCTTACTTGACTCCGGTCGTACTATCGTCGTCGAAGCAGATATTAGGTTGATGTTCGCAGCATGAATTTAGGGCTAGTTGCTCCGCCAGCTTCGGGATCTTTTCCTCCACAGAGAGTGGGTAGATCTGGAAAGTGGTCTTTGTGACAACACGCGCACAACACAGCACAGCACAACACGGCAGTTTCCAAGTGTACACTCACAGTCAAGGCACTGACTCACCCACGGCACTCCACACACAATCCAGGTGCAGTTTAAGGTCCAGAGACCACTTTTCCCACGTTGTTTCCTCGGGGACCACTGAAGCGCTGTATATAGCGAAGGACCAGCAAGAGGGACGTCGCTGCTGCACCACCCCGGCGTCTTTCACTGTCTACTGTCTCTGGCTCTCCCACGCTCACTCTCCGCGATGGGGCCACTCGTGTTCCTAGATCCAACTTCAACAAAGCTCACAGATGATACACTTTCGACGAATTTGCTACTGCATAAGTTTCTCAGGGTACTCACACATTGATCAACCCGTGTTCTCGTCCCGTTCTCTCTTCCAGTGCTCGGCTCGCGTCCTGCCCGCTGTGCTCTCTCTCCCAAAGGGACTCGTTTATCAACACTTCCGGTAAGCTGTCCTGCATGCAACTTCACAGAATCGGATACACACTTGACACTTGAATCACAATGCAACACACGGTCTGTATTATACTCAGCCCCGTCTCTTTCTTTCTCTTTGCAGTTCTCTGGATCCTTGTTCGCTCAGTCCACAATATTCACCACATATGGTCCTTCGTGTTTGCCCAGATGCCCAGATCCTCTCGCGACGGCTGGAAGCGGTTACCACCACGCTTGGCTTGAGCCTGAACCGGAACTAACAGCTGTGTATCCCCGCTGCAATGACTGACACTCACTGAATTTTTGGAAGCCTATTTATACTCCTCCCGCTTCCTCTTCCTCCAATCCAGCGGTCGCGCTGTTCATTTGCGCAGCTGCCGCCGATCAAGCCCGATTTTGGCGCCGGGAGGGAAACCGGAAGTGGCGGTGTTTGATCCGGGCGGAACCAATCTCTGCCACTATGGTTCCGCCCAGAAAGGTTCCGCCCAGAAAGAGTCACCCGGTGACATCCTCCTGCCAAACCGTTCTAGTCCCTAGAACGCCTTCGCCGCCATTCTCCATAACGTGCTGGGGGCCGGCCACGGTTCTCTCGCTGGGACCGTCGTGGTGGCGAAACAGGGTCAATGCCAGCAGGCATATCCACTGGATCTCTGGGGCCATTTCGCGGGAGCATTTACCCGGCCTCCCGGAATCACAGCCCATCCGCTACCCACGGGTTACGGCCTCAGGCTCCGTTGGCGCCTCCTCACGGGCTGGGGTAGTTTGGACAGGGGCGGATCTTGTTCCGATGGACCACTCTATCGGGCCCGGCCTTCCCTTCGGGCCGAATCGTGTACACCGGCTGTCCAGGCCGCTGTTGGCCCTGGATCACATAAGGAGTGGTCTCCCATCGGTCACTGAGCTTCCCTTTCCTGTCGCCGGTTGTCCCTTACTAGGACCCTTTCTCCAGGGAGAAGGGGGGCCTCTCGAGCTGTCCGGTCGTACAGCCTCTTGTTCTTCTCCCCAGCCACTCGGATCTTTCTCGAGACTTGCTCGACGCAAAGTGGAGGCGCTGGTGGTGGCGCCCTACCCACTCGGTTACGCTTCCTCCTCCTCGGTTGCTGCCGCCCCCAGCATCAAGTCGGTGGGCATCCGCACATGCCTACCGAACATCAAGTAAGTAGGGGCGTAGCCCGTGGTACTGTGCGTGCTGTTATTATATGCTTGCATCAGATTTGGCAATGCACTCACCCAGTCGCTCTGATGTTCTTGGTCTAGCGTGCCTAGCAAGTTCAATAAGGTCTGATTGAACCGCCGCATCCTCCATTTCCCTGGGGTGGTAGGTGGTGGTATGGGTCTTGGTGCAACCATACAATTGGCACAGCTCTCTAATCACCCGAGACTCAAAGTTTGGTCCTTGGTCCGAGTGTAGAAACTCGGGGCAACCGAACGGCTGGAAGACAGCTCTCCACAGGGCAGTGGCGGTGGTGTTCGCCGTCTGGTCCAGGGTAGGAATGGCCCAGGAGTACTTGGTGAAGAGGTCGGTGACTACAAGGATGTTCTGATAGCGGTCTGCCGGCCGACCCAACGTCAAGAAGTCCATTGCGACTATGTGGAGGGGGGCCTTCGCCTGAATAGGGACCATCGGTGCTCGTGCTTCCTTCCTGGCTTTAAACAGGGTGCAACGGGGACAGGCCTGCACAAAGGTACGTACCGTTGCTTCCAGTTTAGGCCAATAAAAGTGTCGCCGCAAGAGGGACACGGTCTTCTCGTGCCCTTGGTGCCCCAGCTGGTCGTGGTAAGCTGCCAGTAGCCCTTGTACCTGGGCTTTGGGGACAACGATCTGCCAGAGTTCTTCGTCCAGCCCCGGATCTCGGACAGACCTACACAGCACTCCCTCCTTCATCCGGAGTCTGGTCCATTGTCTCAGCAGCTTCCTTCCTGTTTCCCCTTGGGTCCGCTGCTCGCCAACGCGTCGGCTTCGGCCCTGTTCTAGCCATCGTGCCAGGCTACTAATCACCCCGTCGGCCTGCTGTCGCTCCTTCCAGCGGCAGGGGTCCCATCCCCAGCTCACAGGCACCGCCTCGTGTTGGGCCCCAGGCGCCCACAATGCCCACCAGATACTCTTCCCCTCGGGATCTGATGTGGTTCTGGTGGATCCTCGGGCCTTGGGCTTCGGGAGTCGGGACAGGGCATCAGCGTTGGTGTGTTCCGTCCTGGCCGATACTGAAGCTGGTAATTGTAATTGGCCAGCTGGGCCACCCAACGCTGCTCCACTGCCCCCAACCTCGCCGTCTGCAGATGTACTAACGGGTTGTTGTCCGTTACCACCGTCACCTGGGCACCCCACAGATAATCTTTAAACTTCGCTGAGTGCCCACTTCAGCGCCAGTAGTTCCAACTTGAAGGAGCTGTAGTTGGCATCATTCTTTTCTGCTGGATGGAGGCTCCTGCTTGCATAGGCTATTACCCGTTCCACGCCGTCCTGTCGCTGCCAACACGGCCCCTAGGCCGAGATTGCTAGCGTCCGTGTACAGGACAAAGGGCTTGGAGAAGTCGGCATACGCCAGGATCGGCGCCTGAAGTAACTCCTGCTTCAATCGCTGGAACGCAGCCTCACACTCAGGACTCCACAGGATAGCCGGGGATCCACGACCTCGGGGGCGCCCCGTCCCAGCCAGCAACTGATTCATGGGCTTTGCGATCTTAGAGAAGTCTTTGATGAAGCGGCGGTAGTACCCTACGAAGCCCAAGAATGACCGGACTTGCCTCACTGTCTGCGGGGCGACCCAATCCCGCACCACGGACACCTTCTCCGGGTCGACAGAAACTCCTGCCGCACCCACACAGTGGCCCAAGAATTTGACTTCCCGCCGTAGCAGATGGCATTTGTCCGGCTGGAGCTTCAGCCCATACTTCTCCATGGCCCTGAAGACCTGCTCAAGGTGCTGTAAGTGGGAGTCGAAATCTGGGGAATAGACAATGACATCATCTAGGTATACCAGGGCGGACTCCATCAGCTGGCCTCCCAGGCAGCGCTGCATCAGCCTCTGGAAGGTGGCAGGAGCGTTGCAGAGGCCGAAGGGCATCCGGTCCCATTCAAAGAGACCGAACGGGGTGGTGAAGGCGGTCTTCTCTCGATCGGCCTCGGCCACTTGCACCTGCCAGTAGCCACTTGCCAAATCCAGCGTAGAGTACCATGCCGAGCGTGTCAAGCCGGCCAGAGAGTCCTCAATCCTGGGTAAAGGGAATGCATCTTTCTTGGTGACCAGATTCAGCTTCCGGTAGTCAACACAGAACCTCCATGCGCCAGTCTTCTTTTGCACCAACACAATGGGAGCTGCCCACGGGCTGCTGCTTTCTCTCACAACCCCTCGATCGAGCATACCCTGTAGAAGTGTGCGGACCTCTGTATACAAGGTAGGTGGGATAGGTCGATACCTTTCTCTGCTGGGCTCAGCCTCCCCCGTGGGGATTCGGTGCTGTACGACATTGGTGCAGCCGTAATCCTCTTCGTGTGCCGAGAATACATGTTGCCACTTGTTCAGCAGGTCTCGCAACTTCCTGGCCTGTGCGGGCCCCAGCTCCTCCTTGCAGGAATTTCCCTTCAGGTGGCCAGGCACCTCCTTCCCCAGACTCTGGGGCGACGAGTTCGCTTGGGTAAAGGCCACTTCCACCACAGCAGGGCGTACCTGGCGAAAACTCACATCTTTGTCCTCCCGCACCTGATGAGGCTCTACCGATGTCACCTTGACCAGCCGCTGGTGCTTATGTAGGTGCACGACATGGGGCGTCCCGTTTCGGACCTTCACCGGGACCCGTCCTCTTCGTATCACGGCCAGACCTCTGGCGACTTCTACCTGCTGGCCATCCCAGTGGGGTTCCACCAGCACCCACTCTTCTGGTCCCACGTCCCGCTGGGGGACTCGTACCCACACTAGGGCCTCACTGTTCGCCGGCACGGACAATGCGTACCGGCACGCTACCCGTCCAGTTCCTTCGCGGCCTTGCCGGGCCCTGGACATCTGAACCCGTCGGCAGTCTGTAGCGACACGTTCCCATTTCTGCCGTTCTGCCGGCGAGATTATTCGAGCGGGCTTGGCCCGAAATAATTCTTCCCAACACTCGGATAGTACGTTCATACCTAATAGGGCCCGGTGACTTCCCAAGCAGTGGTCCTGTACAATGATCACTCCTTTCTGGGGCACGACAACTCCGTGGATCTCCAAGTCCGCCAGCCTGTAGCCAATGTAGGGAATATCTAGACCATTCGCTCCTTTCAGGGTGAGCCAAGGAGCCTCCGTCCCATGCATTCTCTGGTCTCCGAACAGCTCTTGCGACAGGCTCTCTGCGAATAAGGTCACCTGGGATCCGGTGTCAATGAGACAGGGCACCTTCACGCCGCACACCTGGACCTCCACCACTGGGCTATGCCCGACCAGCCTGTCTTGGGAGCCTACTCTGACGGGTGGGTCATCTAAGGGGGTCCCGACCACACGACCCACTGTGGCCGGTCGACCTAAAAACCCCCCTCCGAACCTCTTCGGGGGCCACACTGTCGGCTGTAGTGGCCTGGTTGGCCGCAGCGGTTGCAGATAGGTCGCCCTTGCTCGTCCCATTCAAACTGGGGTCGGTTGGGCCGATTAGGTCGCCTCCCCAGGTTCCTGTTCCCATCAGAGTATGCACGGTCCCGGGGGATGGGCCTCACCTCTTGCCTGGCAGTCCCGAGGCGTAGCTCATCCACGAGTGTCTTAGACAGCTCTGCCATCTGCTCCCGGACGTCCTTTAGGAGTTCGAGCTTCAGGGTCTGTTTCCAATCCGCCATGTCGGGGACAGCCGCTGCAGAGCTACTTACGGCCGCGCACACAGGGGGCTCTTTCACCTCAGCCTGGTCAATCTCCAACGCCACCGCTTCTTTCTTTAAGTCTTCAAAGGTAAGTTCGGGCTCCCTTCTTAATTGTACTCGGAGACTTTGGCGTACTGGGCCTTCCCTTAGCCCCAGCATGAATTGGTCCCTCAACAGGGTCTCGCTGTTGCCGAGACCATGGTCCTGGCGTCCCTGCAGCCTGGTAACTTGCTCCCGTAGATGGAGGGCAAAAGCTCTGACGGATTGGCGGGGGCCCTGTTTACTGCTGAAGAACTGGGCCCGGAGAACCGCAGTTGGAGTGGCATCACCATACCTTTCCGTCAGGAATCTAAATACGGACTGGGCGGTGGCTCGGACGGCCGGGCGGCTTGGACTTCCCGCCGTGCTTCCCTTCAAGGGAGTTGAGGGCAAACTGCAGCTGTTGGGCCGCGCTCAGTCCTTGGAGCCCGGCCAGATACTCAATTTGAGCCCGCCATTCAGAGAGGCGTATCTCCGACTCACTTCCTCCATATTTCTGGACCCAGGGGTTTCCCATGAATACTGGCATGACTCGGGTGGGGCCTCCAGTGCCTCGTCGTCCGGCCATCTGAGGATCCTGGTCGCTCAACCCGAGGTGGAACCCTGCCGACTACGCCAAATCTGTCACAGGTCGGAGCGGACCGCGTGAGTGCCGCTCCTCCCTCAATTTCCACCTCGGGGAGGTTCCCAGGGATACCTCAGACGACCGGACACAACGAGGACACTGGAGTGGGGTTTTAAAACACAAATCTTTATTATTAATTTACTTAAAATGGGGAATAGGGAAGTGGAGGGGGCTAAAATCCAGGGGGACACTGGATGGGTGAGGACGCCGCCTCGGAGCTTGCCGCCTCCGCCACAGGGGAACCTCAGGTGAGTCGCCTCGTTCCTTAACTCAATGTCTGGCTCCAATGTCCTTCCGCTTGCTTACTCGTCTCTCTTTCTCTTTTCCAGTTTGGACCTTCAAGGCGTTCACAACACGGCTCGCTCCTTCTCCTGAGCACAGGAATATATATGGTAAGTACTGGGATCGGGGTGACAGGGTACCTCTTTTCTTGGGCGTGGTCCGGCGGCTTCCTTTAGGGATGGGTCAATGGTCCGGTCAGTATCTGGGCAAGCACCTCCAGGGCATCCGCTGGATCTGGGTCAACGCTGGGGCTTTCGTTTGGTATACAGGTAAGTATAACTTCGCTCAATGGATTTTACTCACAGACTTCGTGAGACACAGTTCGCCCATTTCTCTCCTCGCCTCAGGCCCGTGATAACAGTGGCTCGGGGTGGCTTGACCACGGCGGCGGTGCTGGATCGAGCGCTTCTCGGCGACTCCACACAGGTAAGTGTAGATAAGTGTATACGCCGAGGCGCTTTGTTCGGAGCGTGCGTGAGCGTTTTCCTCTTCTCCACTCAGGCACTGCACACACACACACGCAATTTCCTCCAACACTGCCACGCTTTCAATACAGTTACTCAAGGGGTTCTTACTTGACTCGGTCGTACTATCGTCGTCGAAGCAGATATTAGGTTGATGTTCGCAGCATGAATTTAGGGCTAGTTGCTCCACCAGCTTCGGGATCTTTTCCTCCACAGAGAGTGGGTAGATCTGGAAAGTGGTCTTTGTGACAACACGCACAACACAGCACAGCACAACACGGCAGTTTCCAAGTGTACACTCACAGTCAAGGCACTGACTCACCCACGGCACTCCACACACAATCCAGGTGCAGTTTAAGGTCCAGAGACCACTTTTCCCACGTTGTTTCCTCGGGGACCACTGAAGCGCTGTATATAGCGAAGGACCAGCAAGAGGGACGTCGCTGCACCACCCCGGCGTCTTTCACTGTCTACTGTCTCTGGCTCTCCCACGCTCACTCCGCGATGGGGCCACTCGTGTTCCTAGATCCAACTTCAACAAAGCTCACAGATGATACACTGACAATTTGCTACTGCATAAGTTTCTCAGGGTACTCACACATTGATCAACCCGTGTTCTCGCCCCGTTCTCTCTTCCAGTGCTCGGCTCGCCCTGCCCGCTGTGCTCTCTCTCCCAAAGGGACTCGTTTATCAACACTTCCGGTAAGCTGTCCTGCATGCAACTTCACAGAATCGGATACACACTTGACACTTGAATCACAATGCAACACACGGTCTGTATTATACTCAGCCCGTCTCTTTCTTTCTCTTTGCAGTTCTCTGGATCCTTGTTCGCTCAGTCCACAATATTCACCACATATGGTCCTTCGTGTTTGCCCAGATGCCCAGATCCTCTCGCCGCGACGGCTGGAAGCGGTTACCACCACGCTTGGCTTGAGCCTGAACCGGAACTAACAGCTGTGTATCCCCGCTGCAATGACTGACACTCACTGAATTTTTGGAAGCCTATTTATACTCCTCCCGCTTCCTCTTCCTCCAATCCAGCGGTCGCTGTTCATTTGGCGCAGCTGCCGCCGATCAAGCCCGATTTTGGCGCCGGGAGGGAAACCGGAAGTGGCGGTGTTTGATCCGGGCGGAACCAATCTCTGCCACTATGGTTCCGCCCAGAAAGGTTCCGCCAGAAAGAGTCACCCGTGACATATATAATTGTTTTGGACCTAAGAATCTGCAAAAGATGTATAAATTAAATCACACCAAATTTATTCAGTCATGGCTATCTAGCAAGCATGCAGTGTTGGTTATAACAGTTACAAAGTAATTATTTTAATGCAATCAAATTTTTCGCTATAAAACTATTGTTTATATTGTAAGAATTGTTTATAAATCACTAAAGTTATAGATATATGGTATTCAAAATGCAGTATACAACTTATTACATAATGTAATAAGCGAGCGAGCCCATCTAATCTTCCAATCAATAGCGCATAAAACATCTGCTAACCTCTCCTCAGTCTCAGAT
Source organism: Gobiocypris rarus (assembly GCA_023029165.1). Taxonomy (NCBI): domain Eukaryota; kingdom Metazoa; phylum Chordata; class Actinopteri; order Cypriniformes; family Gobionidae; genus Gobiocypris; species Gobiocypris rarus. The sequence continues at coordinate 29,556,800 of CM040933.1, read as the reverse complement.
GTTCCAGCATCCCACCACCTCCCCAAACTCCACCTTTATCTTAGGTACCTTGTCCTACATAATCTTTTAGTCACTATGGGGGGTATATCAGAGCTTGAGTTGAAACTGCATCATCGAGCCCCTCATCAGTAGACAGCAAGTCAAATAAGCTCAACCTAAATATCTTAAGATTATATGGGCAAACAAATTTGTTAAAGTTACTTTGAGCAAAACAATTTTTTGTGAAATGCATAACTTTTAATGTTGTAGAATAAAAAATAGGAAAATGTTTAACTGTGACAGACATGACAATAAGGGGCGTACATAGACTGACATGACACCATAATCATGACATGACATGAATATGAAGGAGTTTCATGCATGTTTATGACAACAGTCATTAAGTGTCATTCACTCAATTATTTCATTTTGAATGCAAAGAGGACATTATTTGAGACGTCTTTGTTATGACAACTTGACATAAACCAATATATCATAACCTGTCATAAACATGACATAGCAGATTAATTATCAAACGTAAGAAACTACTTAGCTTTATGGGTTACCATTACAATTAACTGTCATGTGGTTGGTTTTGACATTGGCTGTCATGAGGCCATTATAAAGTCATACATTTTTTTATGACCAATTTTTTCAGGGGTAAAATTGTCATTAACCTATTAACCAGCGCCCCAATTTTGAAATTTTCTGAAAACGACATTCCCAAATGAAAATGTCTGCAGCTCTTAAACCCTATGGTCTATATTCATAAATCTGGTCTTATTTTAAACTAGACACTTCAAATAGTGTTACCCAAGAGTCATAATAGCTCCAAGTTGTATATGAACAGAGTAATATACATGTAAATATACATGTAAGTGACTCACGTTTTTATTTTTATTATTCACTTAGGGAAAAATTATGAGATTTTAATGTTAAGGTCCTGAAAATAAGCATAATATAAAACTGAATGTCTGATCATGTTTTGATTCAAATTTGAGGATGATTCTCTCAAAATGTAGCTTCTGTAAGCTTTTATATCAAGAAAAGACTAGGCGTCCTTTCCAAAAGGGCTTTTATTTTAGAACATTTGTAATTGCAAAGAGTAGTTTTTTTTATTCAAATAAATCTGCAATAAACTGCTGATTATGATTAATTTACAGTTACTGAAAAACTAAATGAACTATTTACAGAATTTTTAAAGTGTAAAAAACTCATTTAGTTGATAATAACAGTCTGTCATAGAGTCAGCGTGCTCCACTGCAGTGTTGCGCAATCTGACTGGCAGGCGCTTGGCTGCTATGGAGATTGTGACTAGAGGCATATTCACCAATAATGCTTACAAACACAACGTAAGATAATGCATTGTGATTAGTACGTCCGTCAATCAAACCTTTGCTGGCAAGGCATTGGCTAGGCATTGATTGCCTTCATCCAACGAAAACCATGCGCGCTTTGATTGACAGCTGGCGGAGCGAGTAATGTGCCAACTCTGTGTAATGACTCGTCAGAAAGCCTGTGATTGAAGCAGAGAGACCTGAGAGGGTTTAACGGGACAGGAAGAGTCCACAGCACAGGGGAGATCGTCAGAAACGGATTTGAATCACTATTTCATTGAAAATGGACACGATTGATTACTCTAACTCAAAACGCCCAAGCAAACAAAGAAGTATTTTTAGTTTTTTCCTTATTTTTTCGTTGTTTTGGATTAAAAGTGGATGCATTTGGAAGAGTGGACTCTTACACGGACATGTATGCAGTTGTTTTTGGATTGGTCGATCTGATCTGCACGATAGGAGATGAAAGATGAGTACTGCGTTCATTATGCTAATGTTTAAATAGCTACTGCTACAGCATTTCATTTAACCTTTTCCTCTCTGGTGTATTTATTGCAAAAACGAGTTCAGAACATGAATCTCGAGTGTTTTAGCTTTCAAATGATGCATAGTTTGTGATGGTTGATTAAATAGTTTGTATAAAACAAAAGTGAATAAAAGTAGAGACACGCCCACTTACGTCAACCTCGCCCACGAACCTGTGCGGGAGTTAACTCGTTAAAATGTCATTAAGGGTCAATACCCTGTCAAATTATTTGATAACAGTGTTAAGAAATTTTTTCTTGACCTAAACTATGGTGTCATAAAGGAAATCGTTTGGAGTCATTGAAAACTCACCTCAAAATGATAGATTGGCATCACTGGTTAGGTGTAGGCTGTGACGGATGTTGGCCGAGCCTCAGTCAGGTTAGTTTGTTTTGGTATTTAAAGGGTTACTTCAGCAATTAGCATTAAGCTTTGTATCGGTAGAAACCAGGGGCTGTATATTCAAATTATCGTACTTTCCCCCTCATATGACCCTGAGATGAGAGAATTATGTATTTTATTTCTGGAAAAATTCCTCCGATGACGCAAATATCGTCATTTTGCGTCATCTGAGGAGTTTTTGGCCAGAGGCTAAAGACTACAGCCAGCAGAGGGCGCTGTTTCCACATGTTTTAAACATCACACTCACAGCACTCGGCTCGGGGAGCTGCGGAGATTCATGTAAACGGTGTGGTGAAGAGCAAAGGGAGTGTTTCAACTTTTCAAATGAACTTCCTATGAAAGTTAAGCTCCCAAGACATTAACTGAAACTGCGCCAGACTGTTCATGAATTCGTGCTGTGAATGTATGCGGCCGCAAATCCCGCGATTACCTCAACTCATGTGATGAATGCATCTGACTCCTGCTGCGTTTGTGCCGTGACGGTCGTGACACTCAGGCTCACTCACATTATGTTGAACAGACATGTTCAGTTTTTAATTGTAGTGTCTCTAACTGAACTGATTTTATGAAAACGAACGCGATGGGAAAGTGATCCAGCCAGTAGCCATGCCTAGAGAAGGAGGGCAGCGAAGTGCATTCTGGGAATTGTTGTCTTTCATCCCCATGAGTTTTCTCAGTCTAAAAGGCACCAAATTCAAAAATAATTTCATATTTCTACTACATTAATGACCCAGTTTAAGTACAGATTCATCTTCCCAGCGCTGAAGTTCTCCTTTAATGGAAATTGTGTTTGCAGTAACAAAAAAAACACAACAACTTATTGTAATGGTTTATGAATACATCATCTCACCTTTTCTGTGTGTGTGGTTGTGTTGGAGGTGTGGTTTCTGATTGCTGATCACTCTGATCAATTCCACCTGCTGCACTCATCACCTGGGCTATTTATATGTGTCTCACCTAGCCTTGTTGTCAGATTATTGCAGTTTGTCCGGTGGTCCTGGTCATGGCTCTTCGTTCCGGATTCCTGGATTCCGCCGGTTCGGTTTGCCCATTGCATCCCTGCGTTGCTGTGCTGAGTGGCTGGGCCATCAGCGTTCCTTGCCTACTTCAGACCTGAACTGTTCTCCTGTGCTTCGTATACTGGGCTGATTGTGACCACTTTGAACTTGAGTATTATAAATTACTGTTTGAACTCGCTATTGGATCCTCTGCCTTTTTTCCTGTCACCAGACGTAACACTTATTTTTGGTTTAACAGACTTTATTTAAACTTTCGTTTGGAGTTGTGTGCGCACTTTTTAACAAATTGTTTGAGTTTATTCTTACAATTTCTTTGTTTGTCTGTTCGTTATGGCTGAGTGCCGTGAGCTGGTGCACCATCTAAAGGGGTTTGGGAAACATTGGATCTATATATACTGTTCCTGCCCGGGATCTAGCCGCAACCATTTTCCGTTCAGTCCGGGGTGGGGCTCCAAGGACCATTCCTTATTTTTATACATCAGAAGTGAATTTATAAAGTAAAGTCATTTGACAAAGTGTTATTTTCCGGTGTTTGTTTATGTATGTATTTGAGAGTTATATATGTTTATTTTGTGTAATAACCATTATTTGTGTATGTATTTTCCCCTTTTTGTGTTAACTGGTGGTGGTCACCAGTGTATAAATTCATGCCTTGTGTTTGTAGTCTGTAGTCTGTTTGTCTTGTAGTCCCTAGACCCCTGTAGTATTTTTTTGGTGTTGTTGTTGTTGTTTTTAGAGGCAAATTCAGGACCCCCTTCTTATACTTTGGTTTATCTTAGTTAGGTTAACATTTGTTTTGCTTATTAGCCTGCTGCCCATGTTATTTCCCCTTTACTGGTCACATCTATCACATATGCCATTATGACGGTGTCTTAGCTGGACTTATCCATGATGTAAAAAAACATTTCAAGAAAATATAAATGTGTGGGATGCTATAATTAACTGTTTTTGCAGTGATCTGGACCAAACACTGCATGGCTTAACCCACCATTGTACTGTTTTCATTTATTTTTGGGTTACTCAGTCTGCAAATGCAATAAAATATAATTTTATCCATTTTAATTTGTATTATTATTGGATGATTGATTTTATTTCTTGAACACCTATACATATTTAAGACATTTTAAATGGTCTATTATCTGACCTTCTGTTGGAGCTGGTGGAGGAAACTTAAAAATTACATTATGAGCTTAAAAACATTCATGGCGCTGTTATAAAATAATTAGACAGTTTTAACACTTAATTTGACATTTTAATGACAACTTCAACTTGTACCACAAAAAAACAATTCATGACATTATGGCCTCAGTCAGTATCAAAACCAACCACATGACAGTTTAATGTTAACTATACAGCAGAGTAGTGTCTGGAATTGGATAATCTGCTATGTCATGTTTATGACAGGTTATGTTGTCTTGGTAATGTCAAGTTGTCATGACAAAGAAGTCTCAATATCATCTTTGCATTAAAAATGACAATTGAGCGAATGACAGTTTTCATAAACATGCATAAAACTCCTTCATATTCATGACATGTGTCATGTGTAATGACAGTTTTATGCACACCCCTTCAAGAAAAGTGTTACCATTAACATAAATGAAACGGAGAGCAGTGGGTTTATTAGACTGCTGTTTCTTTAAGACCTGATGCACGTCTCACGAATCTGACATGAATTTTGTTGCATGACATGAAATGATTCTTCCAACTCTTCATGTTCCTTTAAGACTTGCTTAAGAGGATACAAATGATAATTTTGAGAATTTTCTGTTTCGTCCGTTCAATAAATCAATCAAGTTTTCAAGAGTCAAAAAGTCAAACTCAAGTACATTACGCACCTTGCACGAACCCTGTAGACCAGACTAGCTGCGTGACACTGTAAGGGAAGACTAATATTTTTATGTTTTAAGAGCTATTGCAATTATCACAAAATGACATGTTTTTGCTGAGTTAATAATGTAATACATTTCTTATAATGTAAAAATTGCTGTTACATTATGAGCTCAATATTTTTTGAGAAAATACATTATCAGTTGCTACAAACCTCCAAACACTGTAACTCTATAAAACCTGTTGTTTGTCATGCAAACAACAAAACCTGTGTTCTCTTTAGGATGTATTTAAAACAAAAAATAAATTAAAATCCTTAGTGAACAAACATGAATGGATGGGAAGGAGGAGGGAAATTTGATCATACATACTTTCAAGATGAAACCCATGAAGAATTTCATGCATGAGGTCCCAGAACACCCTGTAGTGTAGTAGTTGGTTCATCTGGATGAGATTCATTTCTGCAGCGATCCAGATACTGATTGATCCAAGATAATTTCCTCCTGTAATTACACATACTATATGCTATAAATCTGACAGTACAGCTGTATGACATTGTGATTTATTACCATTATTAAAGATCTCAAAACTCAAGATACAAAAAGCCTGTTGTGCTTCTATGGTGCCACCCACAGACTGCACATACTGTAATATCTTAAAACAACATGTCAACTAGATAAAATAATTCAATATTATTATTGTGAAAAGTACACACCACAGAACAAGCTAGTTAGGCTTCAGTTGTGCTGCTGTTAAAAAAAAAAAAAAAAGCATCATTTGCACTTAGATTTTAAAATGGAATAAAACAGCAACGATAAAAATAACTAGCTAGGTTAGCTGATTAGCTTAAAAGTCAATAGATATCACCGTCAGTTCTTACAACCATTAACACTTTCATCGAATGAATCATCAGAGGTGGAAGGATAAGTGGAGACACCCTCTCAGAGCCCAGAAAGAAATTGGGCACACAATGGGGTTTCAATGTCGATTCTTTCCTTGAAGGTACTGCTCTCAGGGAAGTCTCTGCTCTTGAGTCTCCAAAGAAATGGCTGCAATATGTCCTGGTCTAACCCACGTCAGAGGACTTCCCTCGCCAGAGTCGGCAAGACACAAACCATCTTCCTCTGTCTCTATCTCCACTTTGGTCCACCCAACCATCCCTGCCATAGGAAAATTGTCTGTCAAAGGGTTGAGACAAGCCCTGATGATCTTAGAGTTAACTCACACTAGGCATGGTTGCCTTGTACCGTGCCTGAGCACGACTGTTGCATGCAAACTGCGCTCGAGCCCAACCGAACCGTGCTCTGGCTCACCTCTTCCAAGCGGGCAAGGACCGCACGGGCAAGGAATAAAGCACTCACACTTGTGAAACGAACCGGGCTTTGGGGGTCAACCACGTTCGGGCATGATTCAGAGCGCCTAATGTGAGTACACCCTCAGACATCCCGTTGTGCATGGGCCTCACTCTCTCACTGCTCAACTCTTCCCTACAGCTCCTCCTCCCCGTGCTGGAAACCAAATAAATATATCCTGCAAGTGTAAAAAACGGGTTAAGCTTATGGGTTATTACTTTTTAACTTTTTTTCTACAACAACTGCATCTCTCTCCCCTTTGATATTAAAGGACATATTGCAGGTTAGAGACTCCAGTGAATCAATGTATAGAACAATAATGTACTTACATACATATGCTAATAAGGCTTTTGGAGTCATTGTTTTTTGTTTTTTTTTGTGAAAATTTTACTTCCGCATCTAAAAATGCCAAAACCGGAAGTGAATTTCAACGATAGGAAAACAATAGATCGCAATGACAGTTCGGATGCTGAGAAAATTATAAATGTTTATTAATACTCATACAGCCATACAATTATGACACAATTAGGGACAGGTCAGGATTAGACAGAACAATGATCAGACACATTGAGTTGTTAGGTGAGGAGAAACAGTGGAGAACAGGGCAGGTGTCTCGGTTTTTTCAATCAGCCAACGAAACGGCCACTTCATCTACTAAATTTGTGCTCTTATGTCTTTTAAAACAATTTAAATCCTGCGTTACCTTTTCATATGGTATTTTCACTCAAGGTTATATATTCATTTTGAAAAAAGAATTACCTGCAATATGCCCTTTAAACAGTTAAGTGTTCCCCTCTTTGGCTTTGGTTTGAGTCATTTTTCAAGGGTCCATTACATCGTTTCATCTGTTACCTTGGGAAGTTTTCATCCAGTCCTTTAGTCACAGCCAAGCAGCAACCTCCCGCGGTCTCTCTTGAAGCCAATACGGAAGTGACTTAAACTGCAGTTCATCGACTGGCCACTAGGGACAGGCTCCAGAAGGGAGCAGAATCTCATTGAGACCCATGTTAAAATGCCCAACTTTACAGCAGAATAAAACATGTTTACAGCCTGGTACAAATTCTAGTTTTGGTCTATACGGCTAATTTTGCCCTTCATGATAACTGTGAGGGGGGTGAATTTTTTTATAACTCATTCATTTACATTATATAAGCCTTAAAGTTCTGCATAATTAAGGGCGTGTCCACGTTGAGTGGCAGGTGGATTGCCATTTATCTGTTGTTTGTTAGTCACGCGTCACCTCAGCTCCGCCCACGTCCCGCCTCTTTGCCCATTTTCTGTTATCCGGGAGTGACGGTTGATGACGCTGCCAAGATGTCAACGGCCAGCTCGACCCTACTTTACGCCTCAAAACTTCTCTGCAGAATCCTATGGGTGACGTCACGGACACTATGTCCATATTTTTATACAGTCTATGGTCACAGCAGATCAACCACAGCTGCTCAAATTGACCAAATTGCGTCAGTACTACAGAGTACCGATTCACATTAATTCAATCAGTACCAAATGTGGTTCCTGAGAACACATCTGTTGATAGTGTCTATGAATATTAAAACAGCAAAAAGACGAATCCTGCGTGTCCTGCGGTACCAGTTAAAATGTGAACGGTACCCAAGTTACTGCTATATTAACATAAACTCTTAAGAACCAGATGCCTATTTCAAAATTGAAACTCCCAGAGCTAAAAGCAGGAATAAAATGTTACAGACACATATAACACAGTATGGATGATACACTGATTTTGCTATAAATATAACCAGTATCCAATTCTAAGTTAGATACCATCAGAAAATGTCCCATGTATACCAAAAATTTTGGGTAGCATGAGATAATTGTAGTTACGTTCATAATCGGTTTGCCTGCAGTCAGAAAAAAGAGAGAGGATGCCTGTCTGTCCAACAACATTATTTCTTGCGAACCCGTAGTCTAAGTGCTGCCTCAGCAAGCGCGAAACCCAAGCCATGAATCTGCTGACTTTCTTCCCTCAAGACAAAAGTCATATGGGGGCGAAGCTTAAACTGAAACTCCCGATAAATAGTGCATGCATGAACAAGTTGGGACATTTTACTTACAGATCGCTCCTGAACATCTTCCCTCATAAGATACAGTGAAGGCATAGTGGCACATCTCAAGTGAAAAATAAGCAACGATCTAGGCATAATTATTATTATTAGTAGAGGCGTATTATTACGTTTAATATATTATTACAGACATAGCTAAATCTACCGTACAACAGTAGCCTAATGTATTCTGTCAATTTCTTCACTGTCAATTTCTTCACGGTTGCCGTCTGTGTTCATGATATGACAGTTTTCTCAAATGAAACGGTAAATGCTCATGAAGTGACGGTTTATGCGTTCGTGTCCTCATAAAGTGACAAAGCAGAGACTACAAAGAAGACGAGCGAGTGTCACGAGTGTCTGCTCTTAGATAAACACGGAAGCAAAATTTCTATACCCACTTTGTACCGAAGTACCGGTAGCTACTTGTGACATCCCTACTTTAGACCTGAGGCTTTTACATATTACATTTTTTGTTTTTACACAACAAACATAAGCATCTGAAGACAAGCGAAGCTTATGGTGTGGATTCATTTCAGAAAACTGCATTTCATTTTTTATGGTCTCTGTGATGCGACGCCCAGTATGTCGCCATGTTCATTCGCTTGGTCAATCACATGTTTAGACGAGCTTCAGTCCAATATACTTACAGAGAAGTTTGGATTTACATCAGGGATTACAATAAGTCTGTGGGAAAGGGGATGATTGTAACGCATTTTGGAGGGAAAAAATGGGAGTGTTTTGTTTCAGATCACATTTCCAAAATTACACAAGATCTGCCAACCACAATATGAGTCATTTAAGATAACAGTAAATATGACTTTTAGAACTGATGTTAAGAAATGATTCGTTCCACCCTAATACTGAGGTAAGCGGCATATTTGCTTTAATGTGCAAACAGAACAAGAACATTACTGTGTGTAAAATTTGCCACAGGGGTAATTTGTGGCACTTAGATGCAATTAATTTGCTCTTCAGATAAGGAGAAGAAAAGATTGAGAGGAGCTAGTATACTCTATTATATTACACAATGTTTCCTAGCAACTGGAATTAGAATAAAGAATCTATAACAAATGACAGGAATATATATTTTCTTTAGTATAACAATAAACCAACAACAGTGAAATCACTTTGGTTTTTAAGTTTTTGAAACAGTTTAGTTTTTCAACGAGACATGCCACAAGCGCATAGTAATAGAATTTGTTGCATTTGGAACCACTGACACAACTTACCCTGAAGAATCTGACACACTTAATAAAAGAAAAATCTTACTATACAATCTTATACTATATAATCTTATACTATACACTATTCTTAATCCCTCCCTGTTCTAGCTTGAACTGTTCTGAACAAAGTCTGAAACATTATATTGCTAGCCCTTCGCTTGTTGGGGAAGTCGCTTTGGTTAAAAGTGTCCGTTAAATTAATAAATATAAATGTAATGTGGGAAACAATTTAGTATGGGGAACACATAATCACTATTAACTATGACTTTTGCCTCAATAAACTCCTAATTTGCTGCTCATTAATAGTTAGTAAGGTATAGTTGTCATTTAAGTTTAAGATTAAGGGGTGTAGAATATGGTCATAAACATTCAAAATGCAAGCTAATAAGCAACTGGTTAAAAGTGAGAACTGCTTCATACTAAGTGTTACCGTAAAGTGTTTGTGTGTGTGTGCTTGTACGTATAAATGGTTTATGACAATTAAATGACAATTATATGTATAATTCCATGTCATTACTATATAACCATGGCTTATGAGGACACTTCCTATGTAATTCAAACATCTTAATAAAACGTACTAAAGGTTACTTTATGGAAATTCAAAAAATGCCTTAAGTTTTCCATGATGGTTATGTTTAGTGGTTGGGTTATACATAAATTGTGTTTGTATGTGTGTACCCACTTAAGGGGACATATTTGCACTCAGAAGTGAGCCTTTCGGGTGTAATGAGTAACTGTGTATGGTTTAGTTCCTGTTAAAAGGGTCGGTAACGCTTTAGATTACGGCCCGGAAAATACTGCCTAAGTAAAATGAATTTACAGTGTAACTTTCGGTAATAATAGTGTAACTATAAAGTATATATGTGTAGGTGTAAGGGAACAATAATATTTGAGGAATAAAGGGGTAACTACCAGGAAAATTAACTAATTATTTATACTGTAAGGATTATAAAATACATTCTCTGTTTATTTTTTCTTTGTTTTCACACTGTTATGAACAACCCAGTTTATAAATTCCTTAATTTTCCTCCCTCTTTTTAATATTAAATATCGCCAATGTTCATAGGTAATTAAGACACAATATCATGTAGTTCCATTGATATTTTAACATTTTTACACAATAAATTGAAAATAAAGAATAAGACATTTCTTTCAAAATTAACAAAAACCTTCACCTGAAGGTGTAAAATACTGATGGAGTTGACAAAGGCTGAAGGAAGGCTTTTAGTGATTTTTCCTTCTTGAAAGTTGCATTAATTTCTAGGTAGGTTTTAGTAAACAAGTAAAAAAAAAATAACTTGAATAAAACTGCTTAAAGTTAAGTAATTAAAGGTTTTATAATAAAACTATATAAAGTCTTCTGCTGGCTAGGGGTATGGTTAAATTATTGTATTTATAGCATCTCCATTTAGATAGCTCAGTTCTCCCATGTCAGGCATTGTATTGTTTGCTGTTGAATGGTAGTGACATTTTCATGATATTAAAAATAAATTAAAATGTAAAATACACAGGCTAATTAAAATATGCACTTGGTTAAAAACAATTATATTACATTACAAACAGGTGTACATCATTACAGATGGTCATGACTGTTAAAATCAGGCGACACTGACCTCTTGTGTTCATCAGGTGACATGACCCTTGTGAATGTGGAGAATGGAAATTCGTCTTGGTTAAATGCAGCGCAGAATAATGCAACATTATGTTCTGTGTGAATGGACCCTCAAAAAACTCTTAGCAGGACCCTTTCCTGCTATGGTGCAAACAGCAAAATCAGCATTATAGAGTTATTTATTCATGGTTCAGTATATTTAAAAGCCTGCTGACAACACAAAGACTGAATGTCTGAAGCTCAATCTGCAGAGACCAATACAAACATTTAAACATGAACTGCACAGAATTACATGACACTTGCAGCATGTACAGATGGCATCACTCATATTCAGTCATATAAAATAACAATTGTAAACTCAACTAGCAAAGAGAAAAGTAAAAAATAAATTGTACTTGCCTGCCAACAAAACATAGATCAAAGAATTATGAGCTAGAACAAATATAATGCTATTGATGTGGATACAGGTTAGGTTAGGGACAGGTTTGGTGGTTTAAGGTTATGGTTTTAAGGTTGGGTTAAGGTAAGGGAAGAGTCAGTGTTATTAAAGATGTTGGTAATTGTGCAGATTGATTTACTTGCAGGTGTTTTAATATAAGTAGGCTACACTCTAAAGACATAAGTGCATTGTATCAAATTATTAATTTAAATGTTAGTAAACGTTAGTAGTTAAAGACACTTTCAGGAGATGCTGTCAGGAGATAGGGTACTACGGGGCTAAAGGCACACCTTAAAGGGTCAGCTCACCCAGAATTGAAAATCACCCCATGATTTTCTCACCCTCAAGCCATCCTATAACTATGTGTATATTCTTTCAGATAAATACAATCTGAGTTATATTTAAAGATGCCCTGGCCTATCCAAGCGTTATAATGGCAGTGAAAGGCAGCCCAAAATTTGAAGCCCAAAAAGTGTACCCTTCCATTAGACTGTGTGTTCACCAAAGCGTTTTTTTTCATGCGGCTTTCTGGCATATACAATTGTTTTCAATGGGAGAGTCACATTTTTAGAACGCCATGAGCGAGGCGCTGAGCGTCTATCTCACGCTCAAGCACTGGGCCCTCAGCGTTTTTTACTTGTAGTTTTTTACTCGCCGAGAGTTGAAGAATGTTCAAGCATAACAACAGAAGAAAATGATTTCAAACAAGAGCCAGAGAGAAAATACTTTACATACTTTACATAAAATTAACATTTTAACTTACCGGCCAATTTGGCTACTACATTTTTAAGTTCAGAATTTCTACTAGCCAAAAAAAAAAAAGCCAGATTAACCAGATTAACTAAATTATATTATTATATTATATATATATATATATATATATATATATATATATATATATATATATATATATATATATATATATATATATATATATATATATATGTATATATATATATATATATATATATATATATATATATATATAGTGTGGTCAATAAATAAAAAAGAATGTACTAATTAATTGCACATTGTTTCTGTAATTAATCGTGATTAAAAACATCCAAGTTTTTAATATTTTTATATTGTAATCATTTAGTTACTCTCCAAATTTCTGTGAAATCGAATTTTTTTTACATTAATGATTAGACAATCAACATTACAGTATAATTGAAACATCAATTTCAACATTTATTAGGCTTAAAAAATAACAACTTTTAATTTAAGAAAGCTTAAAACAATCTTCACATAAGCCCTTTATAATAAGGCCACATCCATATGAAGCCAAGCTTTCCCTGTCCAATCTTTTTCCCCCTCGTTCTAAAAATGTTTTTGTATACATGGTGTCATCTCCAGAAATGTCTGTGCACACACAAAACCACTAAACCATGTTGTAGCATACATGCCAGACCAATATGTGGTGCTGTAATTCTGCCACAGAGATCCATTAAAAAAGGAGAAGAAGACTTGGAGCATGCGCGTAAACCTTGCACGCTGAATAAAATCCAACACAAGAGGAAGATGAAGATGGCAAATGCAACAACATTAAGAGCAAGAGTTGAGTCGTTCATATAGACCGTTGACGAAGTGGAACTTCTACTCAGACTTACACTCGATTACAAGTCGGCTAAACTCCAAGAAAATGTTGACTGGGAGTCGTGTCACTTTAAATATTCCAATATAATGGACGCTTTTCAGGGCCAGTATCCGAAGGGAGCCAACTGAGAAGGATGTCCCTCACGATGCCAACATGGTTTCAAAAGCCCAAGTCACCACAATGTTATATGTAGCAAATACAGGCCTACAGGCAGATGCTTGACACAGGGCGCCGGAGTGGACAAGGACGGAAGGTGCTCATATTTTATGAGCTTTTGCGAGGAGATCTGGGGTGGATCTAAATGCTCCATCAATGCCGGCATCGAGACAGGTGACCTGGAAGAGTCGTCTACATCAACAGTGGAGCTGCCTGCCGATTCTCCAAACTCCACTGAAATCCCCCAGCTGTCTTCCTCCTGCAGTTGTAAATCAGAGTCGGAATTTTCTTCTGGTAGGCAAGCTTAGCGAGTTAGCCATGTGGTATGTTAGGATGGATGCATGTATGTTCTTTGTGTAGTTGTGACACTTTAGTGCATTATTCTCAATATGGCTTTGGTCTTAACTTGTTTTGCTTAATTATAATGCAATTTGCTGTTTTATTTGCTTTATTCAAGGCAAAGTTGAAGAGCCACAGAGGGGACAAGCTAAAGAGGAAGGTTGCGACTGATCCGGTAGAGGAGGACCTACAAATAAAGTGGAGGATGTTGGAGTTGATGGAGGACTCAGCTAGACGCAACTCTGGCAACATGCTGCAAATCAATATAAGCATTGCTAAAATAACTAGCACCATTCAGGAGGGTTTTTCCTTCATGAGGGAATTGTTGTTCCAAAGCCATTTTGCACACCCACACAGCAGCAGTGGACAATTCCTAGAGCACCCACAATCATTCATGCACGCACCTCGGCCCAATCAAACAGCAAACCAGTGGACAATACCCCCCTGACCAATACACACCTACACGAGCACTTGGCACCTCACTGAAGCAAACCACGTTTTCATACAGACGTGCATATTTGGAGAATCTACTAAATACTTATTTGAAACAAAAGACCAGTCGGTCTTGTTGGCCAGTCTTTTGTTAAGGATCAAGGTATTTTGTGAGCACTCTCCTCACTCTGACTCTCTTTCCCTCTCCTCATTACAGTCTGTGAGGTATTTGTTGCATTGTGTAGGAGGCTGTAAGTCTCTATCACCTTGTATTGTTCCAACACAGAGTTTTCAGGAACAGTCTTCTTACTTTCCTCACAAAAAATGTGGACAACAAAGCAGGCGTAAATGACATGGGGCAGGTCCTTCAAGTTGATGTTTATAGACCTTTTCAGTGCAGCAAATCTGGCTTTGAGCCGAGCAAAAGCACACTTAATGACCATCCGTGCCCTACACAAACATAGCCCAAAGTATTGTTCTTAAGGTGTGGCGCCACTTTTTGAATATCCCTTCATCAATTAAGGAAGCAAAGGGTAGGCTGGGTCACCAAGAAGAAAAATTGGTATGGCCTCCTCATTGTCCACAATCTGCTTTTTCAGAGCAGGGATCTTGCCAGTCTTAAAGTACAAGTTCAGCTTTGAATTAGTAAAAATCTGTTCATCGTGTACACTCCCAGGCCACTTTATCACAACATCAATAAATATGTACTTATAATCATAGATCGCCTGTACATTAATGTTTGCCTTTCTTGTTGACATAGTCCATTGAGTTGCTAGATGGCTGCTTGATCTCAATGTGGGTGCCGTCAACCTCTCCCAAATACTGTGGCATGCCATGAGCATGATGGAAGCCCAAAACCAGATCCGCGCCCTCGGAGGCTCCGTAAAAGGCACCTTGATGTGTTTTGGACACAGGTGGATAGTGATTTCTTTGCAAGTTTGCCTGACAACAACAGACACAGCCCATTGCGACATGCCAAAGTCTTCTGTAGCCGCCCCCTCATCGCTTAAGCAATAAAGCGTTAACGCAACCCTTTTGATCGCCTCAATTGGTGCCCTCATGTTTGTTGTTTGCCCTTCGATATACAGACTAAGTTCTTCATTTAGGGCGACGAGAGATTTCCGTGTGGATGGGCCTAAATGTCATATTTACCTGTAGAATTCATACCTGTCTAACAGGTGGGAGATATACAGAAATCGAAATTTTTGGGGAAAAGGATTTTTATTCACATTATAGGCTTCTATGACAACCAAAATTTTGAAGGTCCAAATCAATGCAGTTTCAAAGGCTTTGAAGGGGTTCAGAGGCTCTGCGCGATCCCAAATGAGGAATGTATCTAGCCAAACCTTTGGTCATTTTCAAAACATTTTTATATACTTTTTAACCTTAATTGCTTTGTAAACACAGGGGCGGTACTTCTGCCTACGTCTATCGTGACCTTTCCGGTGTGATTACACAATCCGTGGCGAGAAGCAGAGCAGAGCAAGATTAGCAATTTAGGTTAAAAAGTATATACATTTTTCATTTTTGTTGAAAATGGCTGATGGTTTCGCTAGATAAGACCCTGTTCCTCGTCTGGTATTGTGCAGAGCCTCTGAAGCCCTTGGAAGCCCTTTGAAACTGCATTAATTTGGAGCTTCAACATTTTGGTTGCCTTTGAAGTCCATTGCTATTGGAGTGCTGTTGAGGGCTAAGGGGAGTGATGATGACTTGCAGGTTCAGGAGACTGATGAATGGGTGCAGGTGGTGAGCTGGAGGGATTCTGGGAAGTATACTGTTGAGGTGACTGAGCTGGTGACTGTAACATATAAAGCTTGGAAGAACCAGGACATTATTTAATATAACTCTGATTGTATTCGTTTGAAAGAAGAATGTCATATACACCTGGGATGGCGTGAGTAAATCATGGAGTGATTTTGATTTTTGGGTGAAATATCCCTTTAAGAAAAATGTGCACTTCTCCCGTAGTTTATGATTTCAAAAAATATATGTTTACATTGAACATTTATGGAGCAACAGATTTTGTGTGAAAATCGTATAAATGTATGAGGGGGCGAGGGGGGCCTTTTACCCCCCAAACACAACGGGGTAAAAATAGCACAGGGCAAAAGACACACATTATTGATACAAATATGCTAACATAATATGTTTTTAATAATGTCTAAGCTAATACTCTCATTTGAGAAAAGTTTGTGCTATTTTCTATTTATTTTGATAAATAAACTAATTCATTATTGTTCGATAAATTTGTACAACAATTTAACTACACGTGATTATTCTATTTAACACTTTATTCTTATTGAAATCATTCATTTGGTTTTCAGAGTTGCACAGAATTAATAAAATGTAACAATTTATTATTAGTCAGGTAAATGTATCATGACAATTACATAATCAATTCAAAGATAACCCATACATAACATCAAATACTCTGAAGTAAAGAAAGATTAAAAGATGGATACCTAGACATCTGAAAATTGACAGACACCCTGCGTTTCGGGCTGACCTGTATAAAGGTTCACGCTCTGACCCATCTGCAACATCCCTTAAATACTCCAAGACAGAAACTCCTTTCAAATGTAAACATGGGAATTTGCATTAATAAAGTCCTGTAGACCTGTAATTTATACCTTATTGAGGACAGGAGGTAAAGACCGATTGGCAGAGGACACACCCACCACAATAAGCAAAATATCGCTAAACTCTTAAAACCTTTGTTACCTTTTGCTTTACTTCTGTGGGAATGAGACCTTTGTACCAGTCGCACTGAGATGTTTCAAATGATTTCAGACATGTATAATACTGTATACATCTTGTTCACAATAACCCATATAGATTTTGGATGAATGTGGAGAGCCTCGGATGGGGATGCCACTTTCACAAGTGAGAGTTTGAATGTTAATTCCCCGAAAGATCCTGTAGCGAATTAGCTCAAAGGGGAAATATGAATCATTGTTCATAACTCATTATGATTAATTATGAATATCTGAATCAGTTAATGAGATTAACTTGATGTAGCTACATTAACATTACAATAAATTAATCAGTTCATCCTGTGAATACTCAGTATTGATTATTGATTAAGGATAAGAAAAGGGTATTTTTTTTATGGCCACAGAAAAATAATTCTTCCTTTTGTAATTATTATTTTTTCTCCCTTTCTTCCAGCACTAAGAGCGCATACATAGATTGATCGTTTAAGTAACAATTTGATTGCAGGCAGGGAGTCAGAACCAAATATGTATTGTGCACAAATTGTATTTACTAAATCACAAACACGACTAAACTAACATAAAAGCATACATACAAATCACATATACATGGTAAGATGAGAAGTGAGAGAATGAAGAACCGAATTGGATCAAAGGAATAAAACTATGGAAACACCTGGGAGTAGGGTTGCCAACTTTCTGAAATGGAAATAAGGAACAGTGAGCGTGGGCGGGGGTGGGGGTTGGGTTGGTGGGGGCGTGGTTTTGGGGTTAGGTGACATGCCCCCATGGAAGAAATTTTTGAAAAATAACCCTGAAATGATGACTTCTGGTGAATATTGTGGAAACTAATTGATACATTTAAATAAATATATTACATACATTATAGCATATAATACAACTTATTAGGCCTATATATATTTATAGAATAGCAAAGTAGGCCTAATCAATATACAAGACTGAACCACACAGATGTGAAATATAAAGGCTATCATGATCGTTTTGCCAACAATGAACCATGAATTTGTTTAGTTTATAATACATTTTATTTTGAACTTAAACAAATACAATATATTACATTCAAAACTCATCAGCTTAGACTGCATTTGAAGAAAAATAAACACAACAGTTTTCTGTAGCCTTCTGCAAACTTATTCAATAGAATTAGACTTCTAGAATGTTTTTAATTTAATTAGACAACATTTTAAGGAAGTGTAGTGCAATTTTTAAAATATAATTATTCTTCCATTATACTTTCTTTCCAGGGCAAAACAATAATACATAAAAAACACTGCGGAGATGTATATGGAATGTTAGGCTAAACCTGTACTATCTCTTTTAATATAATCACCTTCTTATCAACTATATTTGAGTTTTAAAAATCCACATGATTACATAGCCTACCATATCAGCCTCTGGAGTCGTCTGACGGACAAGGAACCTTGACATCGCTCCCTCCTGTGCTCGCAGCCTCTCGCTCCTCTTGTGATTATCGCCTGATGCGTGCTGCTTAATATCACACACTCCGCCGTGACAAACATAAAAAACGCGACGGCATATGGTACAGTTGGCCTTGTATTCATTGTCCCTCACGCATTCCAGCCACGGGTAGTCTTTTTCCCATTCAGTTCTATATTTTTGTGCTCTTTTCTTTTTCGCCGGCTGCTCGGAGGTAGTCATTTTACATTTCCGCTGTTGTCACTTGTCGTCATCGTTGCTCGATACGTGACTCACAATGACTGAAACGACCAATTAAAAGGGCATTCTCTGATGATGTACCAAGATGTTAAAACGCCACGCTGACAAGCAAGGGGAGAAATTAGTACCGCACACTGCAAAAATGACTGTGATTTTAACTGTTAAAAACTGTGAAAATGTCTGTCATGGATTTGCACTGAATTGATTATCAAAAATACGGAACAAAGTGCGTTCCGTATCAGTTCAATACGGAACAAGACTTTTATGTGTAAAATACGGGACGATTCCGTATTATACGTAACGGTTGGCAACCCTACCTGGGAGAACCATTATTGACTACAAGCTGTCACATGCCTGTCCTGTCTTGTGTGCACATGTGGGTTTTGTTATTGTGGCCATGTGCTTCTGTCATTGTTTCTTCCCACCCCCTTGTTATCTCGTTATTGGTTTAATTTGCCCCACCTGTGTTCCCTCATTCCCAGTTTGATTTCTCCCTTTTATATACTCAGTGTGTTTTTCAATCTTTGTTGGATCGTTGTATCGTCTATGTCTCCTGGTCCCCTGTGACTTTAATGTGGTATGTTTTGAGTATGTCACATGCCTGCCCTGTCTTGTGTGCACATGTGGGTTTTGTTAGTTTGGCCATGTGCTTCTGTCATTGTTTCTTCCCACCCACTTGTTATCTCGTTTTTGGTTTCATTTGCACCACATGTGCACACAAGACAGGACAGGCATGTGACAAGCTCCTTTGTCCGAACAAAGGGAATTACAGTTTTTACTAACTACACAGCGATTTGTATATATATGTTACTTGGATTTAGCCTGAGCTGTTGAAGACCGTCCAATGTAAAATCACAGGAGAAAGTCTTGATAGTTTGGTCCGATGGTGTTGAAGTTACAATCAATTTCTTCTGCGTTGACTGAAAAAGATATGATGAACTTGCATTAATTTAGACTCCATCAAGGTTGAGGAAGTGGTTTGATGAGAGTAGGCCTTACAGCCTGGCCATGCTTGGCTAAGCTGAGAGACAACCGAGCTGACTCGTCATTTGTTGGTCCAGAAAGAGAGAGAATGAGGGGTGTCACAATGGACCAGTGTGAGTGCCCGCGTTCACCAGAGGGTATGTCACAATGGACCAGTTGGAGTGCCCTCTGGTGAACGCGGGCACTCACACTGGTCCATTGTGACAGGGGGGCTCTGCAGGGACTTTTAACCTCTCCTTCAAGTGGTCAGTGAGACAATCATAGGAAAATTTTACGATCCTTTGTTCTCAAGCAGATTGTTTGTATATGTAACTGGATTGGTTGCTGATGAAGGCACTATTAAAGATGCTTGTAATACTAATATGTTGCACAGGTATCATATACACAATCATTTAGATCTTTAAATTACAACTTTGTAGACACCAAACATGTCTTACACATGATCTTAGTTAGCCATAGTATGCAATTCTAGAACATAAATCCAACAGACTGGATTAATACATAGACCAAACCCTATAAAAGAAAAATCATGAGATGAATATATGTTTATATATTTCTCAAGTGGTTATATATAGGCTATATGGTTTTAAGATGGTTTATTTGTCCTTTTTAAAAATAATTAAGTGGGAGTCACCTCTCTGCAAATTCATTCTGGTCGTAAACCTTATCAGTTATGTGTCCTGTAACCAGAGGCCTCTTCTTGCTCTTATGGGTCTATTGGGGGATGAGTTTTAAAGGTTATTTGTTAAATTAGACAAATAATTGTGTCTGAATTGTCTCAGTTGCTACAATCCTTGGGAGTAGTCGTTCCTTAGCCCAGACTTTCCAGCATTTGTAATGTCTGCACAAATGTTGGGCAGCGGCTCAAAGATCACGCCTTAGGAGAATACTGTTGATTTTATTTAAAAAAATTATAGAATAAATTGCATTGCTAGCCTACCCCAATAGTTACACACAATAATATTGACTAATTCAGACCAATGCTTAATTATAGTAAAATTTATTCTACTGAAATTTTTTTTTTGTAAAACAAGCTCAATTAAATTTTTGTCATATGACATAGCTACGCATGTGCCATGGGGTGACTATGTTCAGTGGGGGAGGAACACACGCTAGGGAATGTGTTTCACTTGGGGAATGTTTTTAATGCATTACCCAGCAAAATGGCTGTCCCTTATGTAAACAGTTGTCGATCTAGTGATCTATTAGACAAACTAGCTTCAGGTGTCCGGCGGGAGGAAACTAGTCTGGCGATTGGCACATACGTTGGTGATAGTGCTTTATATGGTGGTTGGCAGTACGTGCACAGATTCGGGGAGAAGACGGCACCGTAAAAGGCATCCAGCTGGGGATTGGATGAGGGTTTTTGTGTGAAAATGATGAGGAGTCAAAACGAAACTGGCATTCTGACAGAATTGGATTTCACGAGCTGCAGCCATTGCGGAAACACAGCCCGATGCCATCAAGTTAAGTGCTATGTCTGATTTGTAGTTCAATGTGGTGAGACGGTTGATTGTCTGTGTCTCCCCATCTGTACGTCATTGTGGGATTCTCTCATATCTTTGGTTCTCCGTCTCACTCACTTTTCTGTTCTCTTAAATAGCAGCTAACCAGCCCAACTTCAGTGAGACGTTTGCCTGGATACTGTTCGTTTTCCTTGGTCAAGTCAAGTCATGTCCCCTTTATTTACAACTTGCTTCATTGATACTAACTAGCCATCCATTGCCCAAGCCCCTGCTGGAGAGAACAGGTACTTGCTGCGCTGATGATTACTAGCTTTCCATTACCAGACCACCTGCTGGAGAGAACAAGAACTTGTTGCATTGATGCTAACTAGCCGTCCACTGCCCAAACCCCTGCTGGAGAGAACAGGTACTTGCTGCGCTGATGCTAACTAGCTTTCCATTGCCAGACCCCCTGCTGGAGAGAACCAGAACTTGCTGTGTTGAAACTAATTAACAGACTACTGCTTAAGCCCCTGCTAGAGAGAACAGACACTTGCTGTGCTGATGCTAATTAGCTTTCCATTTCCAGAGCCCCTGCTGGAGAGAATTAGAACTTGCTGTGTTGATGCTAACTGTAATGTATTGTCATTTTGACAATGTTTCTTTAAGTGGCGCTCCGGCCTCCATAGTCGATCCTATGACTCCTCCTACTTTGTATGTGCATTCAGTTCACAGTAAAAATCTCGTCACTGAAGCTCTGTGTCAGTCGCATTATTTTACATGGTGTCAGAAGTCTGTCAGGAACAGATATTAAGCAAAGTATGGCATAATCACCCTAAGATCGACTGGGATGCTCCAGATCTGTATCAAGAGTTCAAAAGATTTCGGAGCCACGTCACATTCGTCTTTGACGGCCCACTATTGGAGCAAATGTAACCAGCCTAATTCTGACCACCACACGATCACGGCCCTCTGCGTTGTGTTGTGTAGGCTAACTGAAGAAAGACACAGGACAACTGGATCTGCTGCTGATCTGGAGAGTTTATTTTCTGCGGCTGGATGGAATAAAGAGATACAGCATGAAATGTTGGCTTCTGTGATTTTATCACCTGCACAGATCAAAGACCAATTAATTAATCGGCCAAAATCACCGCATTCAATCGACGCACACACATACTCAAACCGCTGTACTCAGCTATAAAACTATTATATCCAATCCATCCATGCATAAAACACTTCGTAATACATTTCTAACACTCTTAACATGAATATAACTGAATATCATGCACTCGATTGAACTTCTGTGAACTTTTACATATATTGAAGGAGCACCGCTAGCAGCTTACCTCTCCTCAGCGCGCTCAAAGCAGACTGGGGACGCAGCACGAGTTGAACGGTAATGACGCCTGTACAATTAAACATAAAACTCTTTTTTTCCCAAAATAATACTTATAAGATTCAAAACTAAATTATGCTTTCTTAGACAAAATAATATAGAGAAAACTAAATAAAAACTGACAGGAAGGATTATTAGTGAAACATTCATTTACATTGTGAACACACTGTGAATTTAAACATCCGTCACATTCACCCCTCCTGAATTTCACTAATATCCTGACCAAATAACACATTTGATCCAACAGACCTAGATTTTTAACGAATCTCATTCGCAGTTCAACATAGTAAGTTACCCGCTTTACAGGTCAAGAAAAGTCCAAGGTTGATCAAGTCTTAGACATTCTCAGAACAGTATGCTGCCTTTTACAACATCCAATAATCTGGTCTATATTACACTTCGTGAAATTCACATCTTGCATACATTCTGACAGTATTTTCATAGAACCAAATACCTTTTAAAACAAAGAAAGAAATTATTCTGATCTCCTTGCTAAAGATGACCCCATTCTCTGAACATAAAATGGTCTCTGTGCCATTGACTCAATTAACCGGTTGACTTTTCTGACTACCCTTCCTGCACAGGTCCTAACACCCAATGTGTCAGTTGGAATTTGTGCTTGTGTGTCAATAATACTGTTATCATGCATGTCATTCGCCGTTTCTGTTAATGAGTCAGGACTACTAGCAGAAGATTCAGTCTCTATGACAGGTGATCAGAACCCCCAACAGCCTCATTTTCACTGGGATTTTGTTCGCAGACACTTCTTTTACTGTAGACTGAATGATCAGATTCCAGAACATAATCTCGGCCTTCAAGCACCCATGCCCTCGTTCTATCATCAGAACTCTCCTCTTCCAACGAGTCCGACAACTCAGACACACAAGACTCGCTGCTCTCCATATTGTCAACATTAGACTGTATGTCCATGTCATCTTGAGGTGGTTCAACTGGTAGGAAGCTGATATCCAGAATCAGATTTCGATGCACTACTTTGGATTTGCCTTCCTCGTCAACCATTTTGTATATGTTTGTCTGAAGGTTCCGATCCTTTACAGTATAGACAGTTGGGTCCCATTTATCGGCAAGCTTTCTCTTTCCTCTTTCACTCTTGTTTGCAAGGAGCACCCTGTCTCCGATGTTCAAACATGTGCTCTTAACCTTCCGATTGTAACCCTTGGCCTGCTTTTTCTGCTCTTTTTCAGTATGTTTCTGAGCAATGCGAGTTGCTTCATGCAGGTAAGACATGAGGGTTTTCGCATAGCTGCCATGGTCAACAATCACCGGGTCATGTAACACCTGCCCAAACATGACATCAACAGGTAGCTTTGGGATGCGACCAAACATCAACTGGAATGGGGCATAACCAGTGGTCTCATGTACTGTGGCATTATATGCGAATGTCAGAGTCTGTATCTGCTCGGGCCACTTGTGCTTCTCCTTGAGAGGCAGAGAAGCGAAGCATAGTGCCCAGAGTCCGATTAAACCATTCTGTCCCACCGCGTTTCCCATCGGGTGGTATGCTGTAGTGTGGGATTTTTCAATACCTGCCAGCTTGAGCAGTTCTGCTATGACGGTACTTTCAAAGTTGGTCCCTTGATCCGTATGAATGCGTGTTGAAAACCATAAACGCAAAAGCCGTGATCCCACAGCTTCTTTGCTATTTGTTTTGCCTTCTGGTTTACACATGGAAAGGCATTGGCCAACTTTGTGAAGTGATCAGTCACAACTAATACGTCTACAGAACGCTGCTTGCTGTCCTCGGCACTCCAAAAATCCAAACATACTAGCTCCATAGGGTAGAAGTTCTAATGCTCTCAAGTGGGGCTTGTGCAGATGGCTCTGGTGTTTTGGCCAATATACATCTCTGACAACACTTGACATAGTCCCTTATGTCACGCTCCATTCTAGGCCAGAAAAGCGCTGTCGAGTTAGCTGGAGAGTTCTTGACTGTCCCTGATGTCCAGCTAGATCGTGTACACCAGTTAAGGCTTTAGTCTTAAGACTAGAAGGAAGAACAAGTTGAAACCTCTTGTGCTTGCTTAGAGGATCTTTAGAGAAACGATAGACTACTCCATCTTGAATCTTCAGCCGATCCCATTGCTTAAGAAGAACTAGAGACCTGGCATCCATTCCAGCCCTCTCGCCTTGATGGACGCTTCTTCTGACTCAGGTAGGGCATAATTTTTGAGATGACTGGATCCGACTCCTGGGCATGTTGGATCTCCTCAAGGGGGATTGCTGAAATTGTGTCATACCCAAGCGGCACTGCATTCTGAATAGCCTGAATTGCCTGCATAGCCCTCAGCTCAGTTACAGTCTCCCATTGATTATGGAGGTTTAAATGAGTTCCGACTGCTGTGTGATCACAGGACACCACAGAATTCGGCTGAAGCAACATGTGAAGACTGTTCATTTGTAAACAGAGAGTGTCTTGAATTCCGTCTTCAGTTACACCTGCAGCTTCAGTGAGTAAACCACCATATCGCTCTGTAAGGAGCCTGTGACTGACTGTTTTTGCAAAAGGATCTCGGCTCAAAGCGTCAGCCACAATGTTCTTCTTTCCAGCAATATGTTTGAGGTCAAAGGTGTAAGCTGAGAGCTAAGATACCCAGCGCATTTCACAAGCATTGAGTTTAGCCTTGGTTAGAATATAAGTGAGCGGGTTATTGTCCGTCCATACAGTGAATGCATGGCTATGGAAGTAAAATAATGCCAAATGTTTTTGAAATAAAAAGCCTGTTGAATTGCACTACTTGAAAAAATATGCATTGCATTAACCATGATTGCATTTTAATGCATTGTATTTTAGGGCTTGCATTTATATGGGCTGAAATTCAACATGGTTGTATATTTAAGCTGTGAATATTTCAATTCAAAACATTTCAAACACATTTTCATTAATAAAAATTCAATAATCCATATTCTCCTTTCATATTTCACTTCAAAAATATTCAAACTGTTTAAAATACAACCTATAATATTCAACAGGCAATTTTCGGTCTGTTTTATTTTGCTTTACAAATTCGCTCCACAATTCAGTGGTTCAAATTCGATGGCAAATTCGACATTGAATCAGGGACTGGAGGAAAAGCAATAGACTACCGATGCATTATATCTATCTGCTGTTAGTCGCCCTCACCAGTAGGTGGTGCAAGCGCAACGCGTGTTGACAACATCAAAGCAACAGACAGAGACGAGAAACTTTCATAAAACATCATTTGCTGAAATGGACCGAGCGGTGAGTACGAGTTATTATGAGTGTATATATAGTATATAACTTACATGTTGAAAAGGCTGATTAAGACACAAATCATCACACGGCGTTTACTCAAGTGTCTTATGATCGACTTTTACAGCGTTCAAAGGAAGGTGATTTTCTGATTAATCCAGAATTCCCTCGCCTTTAGCATTGATATAGGCCTAAATACTTTGCAGTCACGTCACTAACATGGATACCTGGCGCGGCAACAAACGCTGACAAAATGTGGTTATTGTGCATCCAATCGCACAACTATCTGGCATGCAGGCGACGATCGTTTACACCTCAAAACACCAACTTTTGTATATTAATACTGGCGACGTCCTGGCAAGATCCTATTAATTCATACTTTGCACGTGATGTCACTAGTACTGGCTGGCAAGTACTTCATTCTCTCAGTGTTTGCCTTTGCCTGCCAGGTATCCATGGTAGTGACGTGACTGCAAAGTATTTAGGCCTATATCAATGCTAAAGGCGAGGAATTCTGGATTAATCAGAAAAATCACCTTCCTTTGAACGCTGTAAAAGTCGTATCAAGAATTGACAAGAATTCCCAGATGTGGACAACTGTACATGACTGAAACCTTGCAACAGTTCAAAATCTTCTACAGCCAGACATGGGAATACATCTGCAAGCTTACGATTCCTTTTTAGGGTGACTGGTTTGTCTGAAAGATTGGTAACTTTTAGAGGAACCAACGATCTCCCCACAACGGTGTAACAACTCGCCAACGATGATGTCCCGTGGCATGGATCTGGAAGAAGTGGCCTCCACAATCACAGTACTCCCTGGTGACATGGCAGTATTACTTGGCAGCCTTCTCCAGACAAGGTGCTCTGTTTTGGCCATTAGGGTGACTGACTGCTGAAGTTTAACAGTTCCAACCTTGTCAGGTGGATCTCCACTCTCCAGCGGCAAGTATTTGCCATGATATCCAAGAATTGTTCACACGATGAAGATGGCTCTGAGACACTGTTAGACACAATCCTCCAGTAATCATCACTGATCTTCATCCTGTGCATGAGGAACTTAATCATGTTGGTACCAATGATCAAGTCGTCCCTTTGTCCAGGCACAACTAGAACAGGTACCAAACATCTCTCGCCATACACTTTCAGCTCAACTTCATACATACATTTTGGCTTAGTTGCTTTACCTCCACACCCTATTAACATTACTTCCTGTGACATTGGAGTGGGCTTCAGCAACACATCCTCACTCAGCATTCTGCTCTCCACTGCTTCACTGAAAGTACATGCCATGGATCCGGAGTCCAACATTCCCATCATCTGGAATTTGTCGTTGACACAGACGGGAGCATAAAACAATTGATCAAACACATCAAGGGTTTGCATATTCTGTGCAATCACTTTAACTTCAACAGGAGCTTGTGCGCAGGCACTTTCATAAACTTGCATAAGATCAGCATCTTCGAGGGTTTGCTCCACTCTACCCACACGTCCCCTCTCCAGGTGTGGGTTGACTATTTTAAAGTCGGTGAACCTTGGTGTGGCTGTGCAAACTGATTGCGATCACTGGGTTGGATATTTGCACAATCCCTCTTTATGTGACCAGGTTCGAAACAGGCAAGACAAAGTCGTTGTCTTCGACAATGTGCTAAAGTTGAATGCTCAGAGGAATGGCATACCTTACATGCTCTCACAGGAGGTTGGCTTGGCCGAGGACGCCTCATTTCTGCTTGACTATTCTGGGAAAGAGCACGATCAAGTAAACCGATGAGGGTCTTCATGCAGTTATCATCATTCTGTGGATGAGATGGTGTGCTTGTATTAACATTATCAGATGGCAAGACAGGAAAAACACTAATGGCGAGCTCACACTCCATAGATGACTGGGTATGAGTTGTAACGCTTCTCACAGCAAAGTTACGCTTGGATTTGACCGCCAACTGTTCCTTTTGCTCAGTGTGATATCTGTCAAGATGCTCTTGTACCTCGTTCGCTGTCCACTTATCTGGTGCTTTCAAGCGGAAAATGGCTGACAGAGTTGGGTCCGGGCAGTGTTTGACAAACAACATGGCTGCCTCCTGGCATGGATTATCCATCTGTCGATTAAGTCTAGTTAGAGCCTCCTCTGCAACATCCACAGCCTTATTTAAACGGACCCAGTATTCGACTGGGTTCTCTCCGCAAAAGGCACTGTGCCATAGAAATCGGCTAAAGGCATGAAGGAATATCTGACCTCGCTGAAATGCTCTTTCAGTATATCAAATATCACTTTGGGGTTCTCAGAGGGTCTTAGGGAAGTGTTACTGCGAAGAGTAATTCTAACAATGTCTTTGGCTTTACCCATCAGCCTTGAAAGTATTTCATGATGGTGCTCCAACATTGGTATGCCTCTTTTCCGCAGGTAAGTGTCCATCAAATCCTCCCACTCATGCACACTGAACTTATCTGTTCCATCTCCTCGGAAAACAGGGGGTTCTTTTGCTTCAGACTGCATGACTAGTTTAACTCCTGTCAGATTAAGTGAGGATGTCTCTGAGAATGACTGACCTGCACCTAAACTTCGAGTCTGTGCAGTGCTGGTTTCTCTTTCCCCATACGCTACCCCACTTTGAGTAGAAATTATAGTCTGACCTACTTCCTGAGCAATGTGTGTTATGAGATTATACCATGCTGGATCACTTAAGTCTGCATGGGCAAACTGATAATGGATTACCCCGTAACTGACTAGGTGTTTGTTCATTTAGACGAGTGGAACAAAGTTCAGGTGACGTTCGTTCTACATTACCCCTCCCTGCAACAGGTGTGAATGTACGGTCACTGAAAAGTCTACCTCTCCCAAAACTTGAATCTGTCATGTTCCCATCAGCATTAAAATTGTCTGCATTGAAAATCTGCATTGCCATCATTCCTCATTAACATACAGGTCACCAAACAATGAGTAATGTAAACACCAAATAGAAAAAAAACTCTTAAGCGCCAACACAACAAATGATTAAAGGATACTAAAGTAAAAAAAAGTAAGTATACTGGCGCTAATTATAGTGAAATGTCCCGTTCAGCAAAAATGAACCTATTTGTGTTACTGTTCATTAAAACCTTGAATGAAGTGCAGCATCCACCGGCGACCAAACGGCATTGATTCTTGGATGAAGATCCTGGAAGACGAGCTGATCTTCATCCGGGTCACGGCACCACTGTAACCGGCCTAATTCTGACCACCACACGATCACGGCCCTCTGCGTTGTGTTGTGTAGGCTAACTGAAGGAAGACACAGGACAACTGGATCTGCTGCTGATCTGGAGAGTTTATTTTCTGCGGCTGGATGGAATAAAGAGATACAGCATGAAATGTTGGCTTCTGTGATTTTATCACCTGCACAGATCAAAGACCAATTAATTAATCGGCCAAAATCACCGCATTCAATCGACGCACACACATACTCAAACCGCTGTACTCAGCTATAAAACTATTATATCCAATCCATCCATGCATAAAACACTTCGTAATACATTTCTAACACTCTTAACATGAATATAACTGAATATCATGCACTCGATTGAACTTCTGTGAACTTTTACATATATTGAAGGAGCACCGCTAGCAGCTTACCTCTCCTCAGCGCGCTCAAAGCAGACTGGGGACGCAGCACGAGTTGAACAGTAATGACGCCTGTACAATTAAACATAAAACTCTTTTTTTCCCAAAATAATACTTATAAGATTCAAAACTAAATTATGCTTTCTTAGACAAAATAATATAGAGAAAACTAAATAAAAACTGACAGGAAGGATTATTAGTGAAACATTCATTTACATTGTGAACACACTGTGAATTTAAACATCCGTCACACAAACAGCAAAACAGCGTGCAGGCTGGCTGGGCACGTGGATCTGTGAGCAGGGCAGAGAGATTTACAAGACGCTGAACTGGGGCGAAGGTGAGAAATATGACCCGTCTAAAGTCCTGGACAAGTTCGCCAACTATATAAGGCCTAGGAAAAATAAAAGAATAGCCAGGCACCGCTTTAAACAAAGAAAACAAGGAGTCACGGAAGGTTTTGATCACTTCGTGAAGGATTTGAGACTCCTACTGATGGATTGCGAGTATGGCGATCCAGATGATGTGTGATCGATGCAATAATAGTGGGTGTCAGAGAGAAGCTTGTCCAAGAGAGACTGTTAGACAAAGGGGAAGACTTAACACTACCAAAAGCAATTGAAATCACCCAGAAGTTTGAGCAATCACAAAAGCAAATTAAAATAGTCAGAGAAGAAGAATATCAAGTGCAAGCGGTAAAAGTGAAAGCAAAATACCAAACTGCAAACAAAAAAATCTATCAGACAAATCAGAGGAATTTTGTGCAGAAAGAAATGCATGAAAATTGTCCAAGTTGCGGCAAAGACCCACAGCATAAGTGGAACCAAGGAAAGTGTCCAGCAAAAGGCTCTGAATGCTCGTACTGTCACAAACCAAACCACTGGGTGGCAGTATGCCGCAAAAGATCAGTTAACACAGTCAGTGTGCAGCTGCAGTCGGAATCAGAAGATGAGGAGATGCTGAGCATAAATGCCACACAAACAAATGATCAAAGTGATGATAAATGGATAGCAGACATTGAAGTTCTGTTTCAGAAGCTGCCATTTAGAATTGATACTGGTGCAAAATGCAAAACATTGACTTTAAATTGTTATCAAGCACTGCAACATGATGGTGAGCTTAAACGCTCTAATCGAGTGCTGAAGTCATATTCTAACCACAAGCTAAAGCCTGTAGCTGCAGTTGACCTTCTGACTAAGTACAAGGATGCTGAGATATTAACAGAATTTGAGATTGTGGACATTTTTCAAGAAAATGTGCTCAGTGGTGCAACAGCTGAAGCCTTAGGCTTAGTTATGCGGCTTGATGCATTGCAGCCTACTAAGAAAGAAAATAAGTCACATTCCGGTCACACAACAACAAAACAAAATGTGCCAGCTGGGCTAGATGATTATCCAGAGCTGACACTACTGGAACATTACCAGGGAAATACACAATTAAAATTGATCCTGATGCAAAAGGTGTAGTCCATCCTGTCCGCCGTCAACCAGCTGCACTGAAAAAGAAAATAATAGAGAAACTAGATGAGATGGTTAAAGATGGACATATCACCAAAGTCAGCCAGCCAACAGAGTGGGTGAGTTCAATGGTAGCAGCTGTCTGTAATGGCAAGATAAGGATTAGCATTGACCCGAGCGACCTGAATAAGGTAATAAAAAGGGAACATCACCCAATGCGCACCATTGAAGAGGTTGTCTCCACAATGCCTGGTGCTAAAGTGTTCTCGGTCTGCAAATAGAACTAGACGAAGCATCATCATTTTTGACAACCTTCAACACGCCCGTTGGTAGATTTAGGTGGCTTAGGCTTCCTTTTGGCCTGAAATGCGCACCTGAAATCTTTCAGTGTATAATGGATGAGATGCTTGAAGGCATCAGCGGAGCAATGAGTGTCATGGATGACATTCTCATCGCAGCACCCTCAGTAAAGGAACATGATGAGACCCTCCGCAAAGTAGTTCAGAGAGCAACAAGCTGCAATCTGAGCCTCAATTTCGACAAATGCTACATCAAGCAATCGTCTGTGCCCTACGTAGGACACCTGATAACGTCCAGCAAAAATAGAGGCTGTCAAGTCCATGCCGACCCCAACAGACAAAGATGGTGTCCGTCGTTTCCTAGGTTTCGTCACCTATTTGTCAAAATTCCTGCCAAACCTCAGTGAAGTTGACACACCTTTAAGACAGCTTCTAAAAGCGGATGTTGAATTCGCATGGCAACCAGCACAACAACAAGCCTTTGACAAACTTAAGGACTTATGCACAAAGTCTCCTGTGCTACAATTTTTCAATCCGTCCAAGCCTGTTGAGATCTTCTGTGATGCAAGCAGCAACGGCCTTGGTGCTGTCTTATTACAGGACAATCATCCAGTTGCTTTTACATCCAGGTCACTGACGGATACAGAAACGCGCAAATTGAGAAAGAGATGCTCTCAATAGTTCATGCATGTGTCAAGTTCCACAATTACATATTTGGAAACCATGTCACAGTGTACAATGACCATAAACCTCTGGAAGATATTTTCAGAAAGCCTCTGCTTTCCACTCCCATCCGCATACAGAGAATGCGTCTCCCCCTGCAGTGGTATGATCTGACTGTTAAATACAGACGAGGAAAGGATATGGAACTGCCTGACACACTATCTAGAGCTCAGTTACCAGAAAACAAGCCAGAGATGGAAGGCTTCGAGTGTGTCTCCATGCTCAACTTTGTTTCAGTAAGTGAGCAGTGAGCAATATTCAGAGCTCCAGGACTGCACAAAGAAGGAGCTGAGCTGTCTTCAGCAAACAACCCAACAAGGCTGGCCAGAACAGAGGCGTGATGTGCCTAATGCAGTACAGCCATTTTGGGACTCACAAAGCCAACTTGTCATCACTGATGGTGTTGTCTGTAAAGGTCTGCGTATAGTTGTACCCCGTCCATGCGAGAACATATGCTGAAGCTTATAAATCAGTCTCACTTAGGAATAGTGAAGAGCAAGCAGAGAGCTCGCGAGGTCCTATACTGGCCAGGCATGAGTGCTGAAATTGAGCAAATGGTGAAGAACTGCGGCAAGTGTGCAGACTTCCAGAACCGGTTGCCTAGACAACCACTCAAACCAACAGAAACGCCCGAGCTTCCATTCGAAGAAGTAGCTTCCGACCTGTTTGAGTTTGAAGGAAACCACTATGTTCTGCTGGTGGATTACTACTCAAAATATGTTGAAGTGGATAAGCTGAAGCATTTACATTGTTGTGCTGTTATAGAAAAGCTCAAGGCTCAATTCAGTAGACATGGGATCCCCACAATCCTTCGAACAGACAATGGTCCACAATATTCAGCGGATGAGTTTGGGTGTCGACTCTGTAATAACTTTATATGCATACAAAGTGATTTGTTAGCATGTTTTTGTTTCATGCTTAGGAGGAGATGTAATGTATTACACATACGCCACACTCCAACGGTGAGGCAGAGCGCAGTCCAGACTGTTAAGAAACTTTGGTGTAAGGCACCAGATAAACACCTTGCGTTGCTTGACTACAGAACAACGCCACTGGAGTCAGTAGGTCTTTCACCAGCTCAGCTGCTAATGGGCAGGCGTCCCGCAACAACCTGCCTGATGCCCATCTGTTGCTCACACCAGCATATGACCCCACAAAGTTAAACGGCAACTAGATAAAAGCAAAAGCGTTCAGAAGTTTTACTATGACCGTAAGAGGGCAAGCGGCCCTCGTCCTGCGCTGAAGCCTGGAGATGAAGTAAGGATGCAACCACATCCTGGCAGTCACAAATGGTCTCCTGGAGTTGTGAGATCACACTGTGCCCCAAGATCTTATGTTGTTGACTGTGGAAGTAGAGAGTACCGTCGCAACATTCAGCATCTTTGCAAGAGTACAGCAGCTGCCAACGAGTCCCGTCACGGGCTTAATGATGGACAATGGGCAGAGATGACAGAGTCAGTGAATGTCGAGGAGCCAAAGTCTGTGGAACATCCTAGCTCATCCCAAGCATCATCTACTGAACTCGGGACTGCTAAGCAGACGCTGTCAACTGGGCAGTACACTACCAGAGGAGGCAGAGTAGTGAAGCCTCCCCACAGGCTCTGTTTGTAGTCAGGGAAAGGCGTGGTAAAGACACGTTGTGGAAGTGATGTGCTAGTAACCTCTCCTTCCTAGTTACACATGTTTATGTTCAACATTCATTGTTGTGATAAATGGTATCATTGGCTAGGCTGCATATATATATATATATATATATATATATATATATATATATATATATATATATATATATATATATATATATAAAGGAAAAAAAAGTGCCAACATCTCTTTAATATTTTGGTATGCAAGCTTAATGTCAATTCCTGAATCAAAAAGCAAATGCAGCAATGTTTAATACTTGTAATAACTTTATATGCATACAAAGTGATTTGTTAGCATGTTTTTTGTTTCACGCTTAGGAGGGGAGATGTAATGTATTGTCATTTTGACGATGTTTCTTTAAGTGGCGCTCCGGCCTCCATAGTCGATCCTATGACTCCTCCTACTTTGTATGTGCATTCAGTTCACAGTAAAAATCTCGTCACTGAAGCTCGGTGTCAGTCGCATTATTTTACACTAACTAACAGTCTACTGCTTAAGCCCCTGCTGGAGAGAACAGGTACTTGCTGCACAATCTGCAGCCTCTCTGTCAAAGACGTTTATTCAGATAGTCTTCAGAAAAAGAACTCTAGCTTAGTGAATACTTGTCTCACAAACATGAGACATGCGTCTAAAGAAACATTGAAATGTCAGGTTTTAAACGATGTAAACCAAATCGAAAAACAAATATTCTGTGTTTATGTAATCTGTTCAAAAAGAGATAGATGTCAGTCACCCACGAGCCACTTCATTATCCGGTAATGCGACCACGTCCACGGAGTGCGTGCTCTTTCAGATCCAAATACTGACGATCCAGAGTCGACACCCACACATACAAACACATCTAGTGAAGCGTTATAACCTTACTTCAGCTGCATCGTTTTTAGACGCTATGAGGAATAATTCACCTCATGAAAAGCTATTCATGTTCTGTTCAGACTGAGCAAAGGATTCAGATTGTAAGGTAGGCCAAGTTTATTCTGTTAGCATCTGTGAATATTAAACGCAAATAGACTGTTTAAATATGAATCCTGCTGCAATATAAAATGTCATACACGCAAAACTGTTTAGACAAGATTTATTTGGCTGTTTTGGACAGATTATAACGTGTTTATTATAAAAGAGCCTAGTGTCACATCAATAAAGCTTTTATTTGCAAATGTCTGCTCAGATGCTATAAATATAGTACCAGTCAAACGTATTTTGCATCATATTGATGTTTAAATATTATAGCCTAATGGTATTTAACATTTAATATTAAAGTTTGTTTTATTTTTTATTTTTTTTGTTGTAGAAAGTGAATTGCTTTATTTACAGTGAATTTTGTTGTGTATAAATTGTATCTTTATTTTAATTATTTATTATTTAATTGTTTTGCATAGTCATTTGTCTTGCATTTACTAGATAAGTACAATTTTCAACTAAATAAGAAGAGCATGTTTTTCAGTGAAGTCAAATCTTTTGATCATTTAAAATATAATAAGCCTTTGTTCACTACATTCTAAATAAATTATTCTGGAGTTTTGTTTTATAGAAAGTGAAATGCTTTCTTTACAGTGAATTTCGTTTTGTATAAATTGTATCTTAATTTTAATTATTTATTTTTTTTAGCATGAGACTACTTTCAAAAACATAAAGTAGTACAAACAAAAATGTAGAAAAAATGCTCTTAGTAATTTTTGTCTTGTTTCTAGTCTAAATATTTAAACATTCTTAAATCAAAATGCATTTACTAGATAAGTGCAATTTATAATATATGTCCTATTTCCTGTCGCTCTCTGTCACATAGGCCTACCTAAAGCTGATTTATTATGCGGGCTATTATGTTATTTTGTCCTCTCAGGCGATACCCATTATTATTCATTAAATATCAAGCCTGTCTTTGTGGAGAAAAACTGTCTTACAAATTTTAAATCAGTGCATTTTTTTTATGTGAATGAGTAGGCTCAATGATTCTCACATCAGTTTGAAGCAAAAAAATCTAGACAACACCAATTAGTCAAAAGTCTTGTGGACACATATCTATTGTGTGTTTTGAGGCATTCGTTTTAAAACTTTTTTCAAAAATACAAGCATGTACATACATGTTGCTCAAATATAGCCGATTAACCCCACATCCTATTGCCATATCAACACTGCTGTGCCAATTCTGCGGCTTTATTTTGAAGCAGCTTACCACAATGCACACCTTCACCTGTCTTTGACTGCAGAAATTAGGGACAAATTTGGATGGCAGGCTAAAATCTGATCATGGGTAAAGGGACATTGAGGCTATCCTTGACTGAGTGCACCCATCTGCCTCATTACCTCATACAGAGAGTACAGAACCCTGTGCAAACTCTTTTCAACAAGTGCTCAAGTGCACAAAGCATAGTAGATTGAGCCTTTGGCATTCTGAGAACATGCAAAAGGCTATTTTCTTCATGGCCAGAGGTGAGCCATGCCTTTATGCCTGAGGTTGTTGCATAATATGTATAAGAAATGTATGCGGCTGAGGTAGACTTTGATGGATCCTGGCTGAATGGGTTTGGTACTATTCAGGAGGGAGAGAAATAAGTTCTTGAGAGAAGGGAAAAATCTGTGAAAGCTATGTTATGAGTTCCAGGCTGTCCAGTAGGATTGTAGAGTTCTTGAAGTGACAGCTTGCAATATTGATTCCATGGAAAGGTTGTGAAGATGACTGAGAAAGGGTGCACTGTGGGAATATGAGGGGAATAGGGAGGAACTCGTGTCGGTTTGTAGACTGATTCTGGAACCAGTGTTTTGAATTTCTGGAAAAGAAAGCAAGAAAGAGCATCAGCAATTTGGTTTTTATGGGAGGGATATGTTCAGCTTTCACAATGAATTGGTTACAGGCGGATGTCAAAATGAGACGTCTCATCAGGTGCATTATTTTTGGAACATTAGAACAGCCTTTGTAGATGTAGTGAATAGTTTTTGTTGACCAGTTCAAACCTGCTACAATTATGTATTATGTGTACTGTAATGAAGTTCTTAGTTGTGGGAAGGAAGGAGGTGGGAACCGGCAAATATTTAAAGACTTTAATAATGTCTACCACGCACACACATAACAAAGCATAAATAAAATACAACATAAAATCCAGGCCTGGTCCTCTCTCGTCCTTCACTGGTGTCGCTTGTCCTTATATGCCTCTGAGCTCCCTCATGAGAGGACACGAGTCCAGTGTGACTCACAGGTGATGCTCATTAGTCACACACCGATCTCTGATCGCTCCTCCCACATCTCTCGCCACATGTACAATTATGATACATCTCGAACAGTGCGATTGATTGGTCGGAATGGGGGGACAGAGTGAGCTCGGGTGGCCAGGTTGAGGGGAACTAATGGCCTTCGTTGTAACCTCCAAAACCTAAGGAGGGGGCAGCGTCTGTGAATAGATTGAGGTCGTTGGCTTGGGACAGAATATTGTTGTAAAATAATGTAAGCCCGTTCCATTGCTTTAGGAATGTAGTCCAAAGTTTGAGATCTGAACCACAAGGGGAGTTTAGTTCGACTTCGAGACCTTGAGCTGTGGTGGTAAGAGTCAAAAGATGTGAAATGAAAGACCTGCCTTGAGGAATTATTTGCATGGCATAGTTTAAAGGTACCCTATCCATTTACAACCCTAGAAATTGTCCCTAGAATGAAATGCTCTTATTTGGAAGGGTAATGCATATTAATATTAAGCTCTGCTCTGATTGGCTTGTTTCAGCAGCTCACACAAGTGCAGTCGTTCAGCTAACACAATCGGCAACAGAACAAGCGACTCCTGACAGATCACAGACCGACTGAATGACAATTTAAGCAGAAAATCTCAAATTGAGATAGCTGAAATGCAGTTTAATGGTTTGTCTGTGTTTTCAGATCACCTGCACACACGAGAGAGAGCCCTAGGCAAGATTTTTTTTGGCGCCCCCTTATATTGCGATTTATATCACCAAGTATTTAGACAAAATAATAAAAAAATAATAATAACACTTGTATAGCACTTTTCTAGATACCCAAATTCGCTTTATGAGAATGAGCCTAAATTATTTTGCCATTGACGTTTTCATTTATTTTGTAAAAAAAAGGGTTTCAAACTCACATGTTTAAATAGTGTGAAAGAAAGTGCAACAGTTTTGGCAAAATGCATTAGAAATGCATGCAAAACTCTGTAAAGCATGTAAATATTAGAACAACACAGTCCAGTGTCCACAGATTTGATGTAACACAAGAACAGAAAATAATTATTGTAATAATTAATATGCAAATAATTGAATGTTAACCCTCTATGGTATGGCGTTGCCTCAAGGCAACATAGTCTATTTTAGTTTATTTTTTATAAAATTAAACACCAATTTATTGTTCAAACCTATCTCAGGGAAAAAGAACACAAACACTAATTAATGTAAGTGCAAAAAAGTGGTCACATGACCCACAGGGGTCCATTTTGTGTCCTGTTTCATAGGTCACATGGCTCCGTATTTTCACCAAATGAAAATTGCATTTTTCACTAATTTCCATCCAGTTAATCAACCACAAAAAATATGAGTCACCTTCACTGGTAAGTAAACAATTATTTTCAAGAACTTTACATTATATATCATCAAATGTTTTAGAGTAAATAACAAAAAACGTCTCAGGTTATGACTATAACCCTTGTTCCCTGAGAAGGGAACGAGACACTGCGTCGTCGTGACAACACTTTGGGGAACGGCCCCAGCGTGAGGCGTCTGAAGCATGAATGGAATCTGTCACCAAACTGATTGGTGCTACGTCATGACGTAGTATGTGACGGCATATGCGGAAGCTATAAGTGGACGCTGGCACATAGTAAAGATAGCTTTTTGCGATGAAGCGGGCGCTCTACCTGTGATAGGTGTGGCGGCGAGGCGCAGTGTCTCGTTCCCTTCTCAGGAACAAGTATTATAGTCATAACCCGAGACGTTCCCTTCGAGGGAACTCGCACTGCGTCATCATGACGACACTTTGGGGAACGAATACCCACTATGCCACACCGAATCACGCTCGTCCTAGTGTGAAGCTGGCCCTCCAGGCACACTTAGACGCAAGCACCTGGCGCCCGGCGTCACCGGGAGATCCAGCTTATAGAATCTAATGAAGGTGTGAGGGTTGGCCCAACCCGCCGCCTCGCAAATCTCCAAAGCGGCTCCAGAAAGGAGGGCCACAGAGGAGGCCAAGCCCTCGTAGAGTGAGCCCTCACAGCCATGGGTGAAGGCAAATTGCGCACCCGATAAGCGCGGCTATAGCTTGGGCGATCCAGTTACTGATCGTCTGCTTTGCAGCAGGCAGCCGTTCTTAGGTGAGCCAAAGCACACCAACAGCTGGTCCGATCTCCTCCACTGTGCAGACCTCGCCTGATAAATCCTCAACGCCCTAACCGGGCAGAGCAAGTGAAGCCTAGCTTCCTCCGCCGTCGCGTGAGGCGGAGGATGAAACGCCTGAAGAAACACTGACCTCATCCCCACCGATGGAACCTTGGGCATATAGCCCGGTCCCCCCGCCTGGGATGTAAGATGGCCTTCACCCCACCCGGGGCAAACTCCAAGCAAGTTGGCGTCACCGCCAAGGCCTGGAGGTCCCCCACTCTCCTCAGAGAAGTGATGGCGAGGAGAAAGGCCACCTTAAGGGTCAGGTTTCTGGCCTCAGCCGACTCCAATGGCTCAAAGGGGTCTCAGCCACCCCTTTGAGAACCACTGCCAGGTCCCATGCTAGGACCCTGGGATGAGTCGCAGGCCTCAACCTCCTAGCCCCACGGTGGAACCGTACAACCAGGTGGTGCCTACCCAAAGGTCCAGAGTCTATAGGCGAGTGAAAAGCCCCAATGGCAGCCACATACACCTTCAGAGTGGATGGGGTTAGGCCGGCGGAGAAACGGTCCTGAAGGAACTCCAGCACTGAAGCCACCGCGCAGTTCACTGGGTCCAAGTCCCCTCTCGACACTAGATGGAAAAGACATTCCACTTAAGGCTGTACAGCTTCCTCGTAGAGGAGCCCTAGAGCTGAGAATGGTCTCAACGACACCAGCTGACAGGCCCACCTCTAGGTACTGAGCCCCTCAAGGGCCAGACCCAGAGGTCCCACAGCTCGGCCTGGGGTGAAAAATTGTGCCCCCTGCCTGAGACAGCAGATCCCTCCTCAGAGGGACCTGCCATGGAAGGCCGTCTAGGAGTGCCACGATGTCGGAGAACCAAACCCGGTCGGCCACCGGGTGCTACAAAGATAAGGCTGATGCCCTCCCGGCGGACCCGCTCTAGAACTCCCGGGAGCAGAGCGATCACCAGCCATGTGGTCCAGACCACACCGTTGAATTTCGGTGGTGGAACTCTGAACTGTAGTCTGTACCCCCTTCCCACGGTACGCAGGGCCCAAGCAGAAATATTCGGGAGGCATGACCATGCGCCAAGATATTCTACTAGGGGAACCAGCCTCTCGGGGCTGGTCTCTGGTACCCACCGAGCCTCCTGCCCGACCCCCTGAAGCGGCCACCCGGCAGATCTTAGTCGGGAGGATTTTCGGTGTCGCGCGCCGCTGCCCGCGCCGCAGATTGTTCTCGAGGCGGCTGGAGCGGCGTCGTCCGCTGGAAACAGATGAGGCCCGGCGCGTTAACGGGCGGAGCACAGCATCGGTTTCCCCTGGGGCCAGCTCTGAACGGTCCTGCCGCAGCTAGGACTGCTTGCCAGAAGCCTTCTTTGCCTGAAGGACGGCCCTCAAATCGCCCTTCGGCTCAGAAGCCTTCTGGCGAGAACGCCGTCTCCGTTGCCAAGCTCCCTCAAGAGGGGCGTGGGAGGCGACGCTCTCTTTTTGCGCCTGCCTGTAGGCAGCGCTGGTGGACGGCCAGGACTGCCCACTTGAGGCCTCCTTTTTGTCCGAGGGCCCCGAAGGGCGAGGGAGATATTGCCGAAAGCCTGCCGACTGTTTCCTCACCTCCTGGAATCTCTTGATGACGTCATTAACCGCGCCGCCGAAGAGACCCGCAGGGGCTATCGGGGAATCCAGAAGAAAGGATTTCTCCTTATCCTTAATCCCCGACAGATTTAGCCCGAGGTGCCTCTCCACGCACACCAAACCAGCCATAGAGCGGCCGATAGCACGGGCCGTCTCTTTGGTGACGCGGAGAGACAAGTCGGTGGCCTTTCTTAGCTCCATGATATCATCCGGAGACGGTCCCTCGCCCTCATCGAGCTCCTTTAAGAGCTCCGCTTGGTAGGCCTGCAGGACCGCCATGGTGTGCAGGCAACTACCAGCACGCCCGGCCGCCTTATAAGCCCTGCCCACCAGGGGAGTATCCCTGCATGGCTTGGTGGGCAGGAGCGGGGCTTTCATGGACGATGCCGCTTCGGGAGACAAATAGCTCGCTAGTGCCTCCTCGACGCGTGGCAACGCCCCATAGCCAGCCTCAGACGCGCCTATGACACACCCGAAATCTAAAACCGGGGGGTTCGATAGGCGCGCTGAGTACGGTTTTCCCCACGACTTACACAACTCATTGTGTAAGTCTGGGAAAAACGGCAAGCCCCTCCGCGGTGGCTGAGCCCGCTTTTTGAAGAAGCGTCCATCCAGCTTGCTCACAGGCTGGACTTCCACTTCTTCCTGTGGCCATTCAATGCTCAGTTTTGCCACAGCGCGGGTCAGTACATCCACCAGCTCTTCCTGAGCGGGAGAGTGAAGAGGTGAGTCCACCTGCACTTCACCCGCCTCCAGGCTGAACTGATCTGACCCCTCAGAATCAGACAGCATCAGCACTGGGTTATCCGCCTCGCGGGAAGAAGCCGCATCGCGGGCTTCCGCACGAGGCGGGAGAGCTACTGAATCCTCGGACGAGGAGTGGGAAGATGCCTCAGCATGCCCGCCTCCCGTCGCGAGATCCAATTGAGAGCCCCATGATCGCCGCCACCGAGCTGCCTCATCAGACGCGGGACCCGACACTTGGGGCTCGCGAGCCTGGCCGGTCGCGGTGAACACAGCCAGCCGCGAGCGCAGCACTCGGAGCGGCAGCTTCTCACATTCGCTGCAGGCGGCCCCCTCGAGAGCCGCCTGAGCGTGCTGCGGGGCCGAGACACTGCACACACAGCTGGTGTGTGTCCGTGCCCGTAATGAAACGCGGGCACGGGTGCACACACCGTTTGAACTGCTCGCTAGCCATCCTTTCTCTAGTGACAGACAACAATAAATTGACAAACAATTCAACACAGAGCGCCTCCGCTGAAGAGCAAAAAGCTATCTTTACTATGTGCCGGCATCCACTTATAGCTTCCGCATATGCCGTCACATACTACGTCATGACGTAGCACCAATCAGATTGGTGACAGATTCCATTCATGCTTCAGACGCCTCACGCTGAGGGCGTTCCCCAAAGTGTCGTCACGACGACGCAGTGCGAGTTCCCTCGAAAGGGAACTGTGTGTTGCCTCAAGGCAACATTGTACCTTAATGGAATCACATAAGGCCATACCAGACACACTGGGTTGGATACAAATGTAGTATATTTCTAAGGAAAAGAGTTAGAATTATCTAAATATATTTGCATTTTTGCATGATTTTGTAATGCACATATAAGATTAGTAATTCACATACTATAACTGCACATATTATGATCTGCACATTTTCTATAGCACTTTAAAAAAGTATAAAACATAACCAATGAGGGTGAGGATGAGGTGTCATGTGATGAGGAAGATGAGGGTCATAGTGACAATCTGGCAGGGAGAGAGAGTGAGGGTGAGATTGAAGATGGAGATGAGGATGAAGATGGATATGATAACTTGATTTGATAACTTGATGATAACTTGATATGATGGTTTGGTAATACTTGTGTTCCACGATGGTACAATGTTGCCTGAGAGCAACAGCTGAATTTGAAATGTTACTTTTTATTAAATATTACATCTGTAATACATTATAAAGTGGATAAATGTGTTTGTTCAGGTGTCTGGTTAAAGAAATGCATGTTTGTCAATAAATATATTTCTCTTTTCTACATGCAAATGTCAAATGTTTCAATTTTTCCGTTGTGGTACAATGTTGCCTTGAGGCAACAAACTTAAAAAAAAAAAAAATTAATGAAAATGTTTATTGTTATAGTGTCTAATTTTAAGCAGGAAAAACATCCATTTTTTTTTACTCATTGAAATCATATTGTGGACCACGGAGGGTTAAATAAATGAATAGATAATACACATTAAAAAATATTATAAGAAGTACAAAGAGATATTTGAAATAATTCAACATAAATATTACCTGTCTACGCCTCTAGACTTACTGCTCAAATTAACATTCTATAATCAAAGATATCACTGGTAGGTTTCCACCTAGAAATATCCATCTTGTAGTCTTAGATGATGATTCTGAGCAACTAAATGATTCTACTATTATGCCAAGGTGATAAATCATCTCTTGCCTGCTTAATATTGTCTCATACAGTAACAAATTATTAGGCCTTTGCTAACTGCGTTTAATGTGCCTCTCTAACTAATTACAGAGACATTTCAAACCAATTGGCATAGCATAAAAAACGACAATGTTGTTGGCCTTAAAAAATGCTGCTATAAAGCCATGGTAATGCATGTTTTTGAAGGATTGCATATCAGTCTGTTTATGTAGATATTCATCTGTAAAGTTATCTGTTTAACGTGTTATCTTAGTGCAATTAATTAATTCAGTGTTTTCTTCACACAGTCTTACCTCTGGCTTTTTCGCGTTGTTCCTCCTCTTCTTTTCGTTTTTTTCTTCCTTGCGCACCAAATAATTCATGAGGTCGTTTTGACATGTCGCCACTTCGCCCCTCGCTGAGCCGTTACAGAAAGTAAACAAATCGGCACATGGGGTATGGGTGGGTCTCACCTCACTCCGGCCATCCTTCAGGTGTCAATCAATTGTGGGCGGGTGCAGTAATGCCCTTATTTTTAGATTTTTATATAATACAAATTATTAATACTAATTCTAAGTTTAGTTTGCTAAAGATATCAGCAGTTTGGTTATGTTTGTAACTTTAAAAAAAAAACATTTATAATTTTTTTATTATCCCTTGGCCTCTTTGGCGCCCTCTAGTGAGATTGCGCCCTTAGCATTTGCCTATACTGCCTATATAACGGGCAGGCTCTGTATATGCGTTCTTTTGACAGAAAAGCTATGATTGGGGGATTTAAATTACTGAAATCTGGCAACTGCAACCACGAACGCTCCTCTTCTGAACTTTGGGTTCAGAGTATTTATTTTTTCTCTAAATAATGTTGATATGGCAACTAGTAAATACACAAGTTTTGTCATCCTGGCATGTGTGGAAAGTGTTAAACCATGCGTGTTACAATTAACCCTGCGTTAGATTGTGCCCTACGCTCCCCTAATCGTTTAGAGATGTTTGTGTCCTCTCGTCTGGTCTTAAAATAGGTCGTCAATGAACATTTTTTGTTATATTTAACAAAATTGACACTATTCAGAGCAAACTAACAACTTTGAATTAAATTTGTGCTGTACCCTGTTATAAACATCAGCCATGCCTGTTGACAGTCCTGTTCTGTGGCAAGACTATGAAAAGTGCTCACATCCCCTGTCCTGCCTGGAAAAAACATGTATATTCATGATCTGCAGTTTTAACTATATTGTCCTCATCTTCACAATACCTGCAGAACTTCTGTTGATTCGGTCCATGTTAATACTGCTTGGCCTTGAACATGGGCTGGTTATATGCAAATTTGGGGAGGCATAAATATTTATGATCATGACGGTTACATCACAGTCTACATCACGTTTTTCAGTGGTCTTTTTCAAGCACAAGATTTACCCATGAAGGAGGAAACAATGGTGTTTGAGGCTCATGGTATGTTCGTTCCAGAAATCGTATTAATCAACTATGCCAAGGTAAATACAGTTTTCAATTTTAGGGCACCTTTAAATGGCCTAGAAGAGAAAGAAAGTCATGCATGCTGCAATGGCTGCTTATAGCAAGTTTGAAGAGATTGTCTTCTCCTTGGGAAGAGAAACTTGGAATTTAATGGAATCAAGAGTGATTCCCAGGAATTTCAAAGATGTAGAAGGGCCAAAGGTTTTCGACGGGGAGAGAGGGACCCTAACTGTAAGAAGACTTTTTGTACAATGTATAGGTGTTCTGCTGGGGGAAACTGGCTAGGGAAGATTGTGAGAAAATCGTTGAGAAGATGAATGAGTTAGGGAATGGCGTAGTTGTTTTGCAGGATCCAGCAGAGAGCTTAGGAAAGGGTATTGAATATTTTTGGG
This sequence comes from Gobiocypris rarus, assembly GCA_023029165.1. Classification (NCBI taxonomy): domain Eukaryota; kingdom Metazoa; phylum Chordata; class Actinopteri; order Cypriniformes; family Gobionidae; genus Gobiocypris; species Gobiocypris rarus. Next base: position 29,512,075 of record CM040933.1, on the reverse strand, counting down.
CTGCTTTTGCAATCGAAAGTCAAACGGACAGCAAAGTAAAAATGTTCATGCCAACCAATGCTGAACAAAATCCCAAAATCAGGGTGGATGGGCATGACCTTTAAAGCTGATGTAATATAGACCCTTGCGTGCCAGCATGTTTGATTAGATTGATTGCTTGGTCATGATAATGCAGTGAGAATTCTTCTAGAGGGATTAAGCTGTTGATACTTGGTTGATTTTTCTCATGAGGGGCGGAAATTTCATAACAAAAATATGTTTTTCAAAAAAAAAAATTTTTGCATGTAAAAGTTCATTTTCTTGCTGTCAACTTAATCAACTATTGTGCCAAAGCAAATTGATTCAGGTAGAAAAAATTATACATGTTGATTAACTACTAACATATAAAACCATGTAATGATGCTATCTGAATATTAGCCTGAATTGCTGAGAAAGATAGTTTTTTCTGAAATGTGGCAGTGGGGTAAATGGGCTCTTTGCACATAACTACTTCCTTACCAGAAATGCGGCTTAGTCTTTTCCGGTCTAAACATGGCGCTGTTCTACACTAGATGTTTACAAGACAAGAGTTGCCGAAACTTTCGATAACAGATGTACATTGCAAGTCCTCCTCCAAATCACCAACCAGCAAATTAGAGAAGGGCTTTAAGATGTATGCATCTTCATACATCCACAGATATGAAGGTAAGTCTATATCTCTCAAACTTTATGGCTTAACGTTACGTTAGTTTGCTAGGCTAATAAACAATCCCGGTTTGACAGAATATGCGTGTTGTAATGTAGTACGGTTTTCTCGTGTTTGGCGGAAAATTTCTGTGTCCTGTACGCTTACATGTATGTGCCTAACTAATTATTGTGTTAATATGTGATTGGCATTAGTGTTAAACAAAGACAGAGCCACTAATGAGCGTCTGGCCACTGTTGCTGCCTTGCATGTGCTTAACTTTTCCAAAATCTGCTTAAGTTGTTCGTTACTGCTTTCTGTCTGTTTTATTATGATGTGTTTGAATGGGATTGTGTTTACAGTGTGCAGCTTTGGATGTCAAATATCATTATTAATGACTTAATATAATGCCATACTTGCTGCACACTACTTATTACAATCCCATTTAAAGACCTCAATTTCTGTGTTTTTTGTGTTTAAAAGGATGCATTCATGTCAACAGTTCACAAGTCTACCATGACCATATAGAGTAATTACGACTGATCTATCAACAGATGGTCCTCAGGGACACAGTTCCTGTAATTATGGTGCGGTGCAAATGCTTGTGTGTGGCGGGGACAACTCTATGCAACCGCACAGTTGCCCTATTATTCCAGACAGCTCACTTGTCCCAGCTGGGTGTGCCAGTGGTTCCTCCTGTACACAGCTGTACAGAATCCGAGCAACAATGGCACAAACCCCGAACAGCAGTAAGTTTCATAGCAATGCATGGTTCATATGGGATAGTTTCCCACGTTATAGGTTACAGTAGTGCTGAGCATCTTGCAGAACAAATTATTAGAGGCACCAGACCATCTGCGGAAATGAGGAGAGGTTCAGAAATGGAGTTTCAGGCAGCAAAAGAATATACCCAGTACAACAATGTCAATTACTCCCCTTGTGGACTTGTGGTTCACCCACAGGCTCCATGTCTAGGGGCCTCGTCGGATGGCCTTGTTTATGATCCCAGTGTAACACCTGCTTACGGTTTGGTTGAAATTAAATGTCCAAATGCTAAAAGTTACATTGACTGCAAGTACTTACACATGTCAAATGGTGCTTTTAAACTGTCTGGGCAGAGGAAGATGTCTTTGTGCAGCGACTGAACTTAGACAAAGAAGTTCAAAAAACAATTAGGCAAAAGTGTGATCATTTCTACTTCAGCATTTACATGCCAAAGGATCTCTCAATGAGACGATCACAACTGATTGGCAGGTAAAGAAATCCTATTCTTATTTGGATTCATTATGATGTGTATTTTATTGTGCATTCAAATGGGAATATATGTTTTTGACTTAATATTACACCATACTTTGTGTACACTGCTTTTCATTTGTTACATTTCCTACTCGTACCTGTATATATTTTGCCTGAAATTCAATATGATTGATAAATGACATGATCTGTGATAAAATGAGTCTTCAAAACACAGTTGAATAAGTAATGTCAGATTTATTCATGAACTTCATACATATGGCATTTTACAATAAAAATCATTGTTTATAATGTTTGTTGTGCGAGGTCACATCTGTTGTCACTGAAACAGAATTTATTCAGAAATAAATAATGATTAATACTTACAGAAACCTACAACTTTGAAATGTAATGTAAACTTGTCAGCACTACTTGACCCATGCCGTGACAAAATGTTTATTTTGTTAATTGCTAAGCAGGCAAGCAACAGCAAAAATTTCATTAATGCTTCCAGCAATTGACAAAGGTATAACCGAATCAAAAAGTTTATTCTCCTTTACCCTTCGGATGACTTGTTCAACGTACACAATTACACAAGCAATTTTCTGTGTTTGGAGGACACTGGGTGCTGGCATCTGGCTTTTATTTTTGAGAAAAGGTGGACAGTACACCTTACACTTCACACAGTCAGTGATCAGGAAACCTTTATCAACCATCACGGCCATGTCATCAGTTAAAAGGTCAGCTAACCCTGACCGCCTAAAGAGTTCTTTATCACTTATTGACCCCTCATAGTGTGAAGAGATGATGGTCACTGGACCATGGGGGGCAATCCCGATAAGTCCTTTCATTGTACAGTGAGATTTATATGTAGAGAACATCTCACTTTGGAGGAGAGGCGAGGATGGCGTCTCGGGCACTTGAGCTCTGTACAGTCAACTACTGTTTTATCTGAGTATCGGGAAGTCTTTGAAATCATCAGGAAGGTGAGCTTTAACATGTTCAGCCTCAATCCAGATAGACACCGAGCCCAAGAGTGTGTACAGGTAGTTGGTCCATGAAGTGATAATGCAGCTTACAGTAGAGATGTGAATGTTGAAACGGTTTGCCAAGTCCTGCTCTTTTAAACCAACTGACAAGCACATTAGGAAAAGGAGTAGCTCATCAATGGGTTGCAATGATTGTCTCTGGTGAAAAAACACACACACAAACATCCTTAAACCTAATGTAACCTCTCTAGTCTAATAGATAAAAGGATGTGAAATTATCATTACTATATAATTAAAAATACAACAACAACATGAATTTATATATTAAATATGTATTTATACCTGGCACTATGACTGTAATAGGCTATTTAGACACCTAATTTATTGATTTATACCTGGCACTTGAGACTGTGAATTTAGAGTAGATCTCACTTAACTGTCTTATCTCTAGCCTTCTACATCCATCCATCTATTGCCTGTATTAAAAATGTAATACCAAAAACTTGTAATGACAATTGCAAAAACCAACCGTGTATGTGGGACGGACAGATGTTTCTGCCTCTTTCAATTTTTCAGCAGCTTTGGCCCTCGACGCACGAACCATTTTATGCACCGATGGTTCAATCAATCTCCAAAAAAGCATGAGATTATGGTAACTGGGAAATCTATGAAAAGAAACATAACAGAAAGATTACACAACGTTACAATATGGTCACGTATGGTCCAAGTTACTAAGGTTAGGGGTATCTTGTTTGAATCTTACCTTGTATAGAATCGAATGTCGTCGTCAGAGTGGGCGAATCTATGTAATCAAAATTTACAGCTAATTTTCAGCTCCTGGATCTCTCTCTTTAACGAGTAATTTTCTTCTTTTAATTTCATGTTTTCGTCGACTGCCGAGTCCACGAAAGCGGGTTCTGGGACAGATAAATAGTCATTATCAGCAGCAGGAGTGCAGTCCATATGTTGCCCATCTTCTGCTGATGCCGGCTCCGGCCGAAGTTTACTTACTCTGTCCCAAACGCTCAGTCTTGGTGATGGAATGGAGTAATCATTCCACTGGAACAATACCGGAAGAGCTACTTTCTTTAGTTGCCTTTTCCCCTCTGGTGTTTTCGGGTGAATGATCTGCTCCGGTGTGAAGTGCAAACTACAGACTTTGCTGTGTCCTGTGACAATGAACCTGTCACGACTAATATTCACCAGCCACCGCTTTCTGAGTACAACATCGCTGGGAAATCCGTGGTAGCTTAAAACGCCATTGAATTTAGATGCTGACGTGCATGTAGGAACACAACAATGTTCATGATATTTTTTCTGTTGCCTCTAGAAAAAAACTCTATCTTTTTTAAGGCTCATTTTCCGCTATGATTTTCCGTTGTTTACGCCGCCATATTTCGCCAAACCGGAAAAGGGTGGGCCGTATTTACCCGTTAAGGATATGACGTCATGCGGATTTGTGCAAGAAGCCCATTGAGACAAATGCTGTGGGGTAAAGTGAGACATGAGGCACAAGTTAAGTTTAGTCTTAAACATATTTTAATGTAATATTACATAACATGTTTTATTTTTAATATCATAAACATTGTAGAAAAGCCATCATTCCAAGTCAATGCACCAGGAAGGCAAGCTCGGGCATATGTTTCTAAAAGTGATGAGGTGAAGAAGCTGCCTCAACCTAAAAGATCTGGAGGAACCACACGGAGAGAGCAACTCCTTATCTTTTGCTGTAACCTTCAGGGCTGGAATGTAGAGTAGGCCTAGTTGTAGAGCATGACAGTAGGCTGATGTTCTATTCCAGGTGGATCTAGTACTGTGTTCTGAGTCCCAGGCTGTTCTAGCTGGTTCTGACTGTCCTTTGCTCTGACCCCCAGACACTGGCTGGCTCTAAGGGTCCTGTGTTCTGACCCCCAGACTGTGTTCTAATCTGGTTCTGTCTGTCATTTTAATGTTAATTAAAACATTTTGAATTATATTGTGTTGTATTTGATTTTGATCAGAGTTACTTTCAAGTGTTTAAAAAAAGAAATTGCTTAATTGACCAATCCTCATGATTCTGTTAATAGTCCGACATTAGTTCTGGAATGTGTGGTTGTCAAGCTAGCTGTCAGGATTCTTACTTTTACAACATGTGTTGTTATGGTAGTTTCAGAGTGGAAAAAGTAAGTAGTTCACTTTACCCACTTGATTTCTTTGGTCTGGAGGGGGGCGCTCCACAGTGGCGACCAGCAGTACAGTTGGTACATCTCTTCTTTTTGTTTGTTTGATTAGTTTCTTGCAATCATTGTAATCATTTTTGGTATAAACCATCATCAGATGTACTGTCTAACAGACTGTTACCATAGTCACTATGAGTCGTGTATGGGAGCTGGCTTTAATAGTCGGTCGATACTGTTTGTTATTAGCATGGCAAGTGAACCGGTGGCACATGTACGCTACAACAGAGACTTTCTTTTAAAACTGAGTGCCTACGCAGGCTATTGGAATCATACCGATGTAAACATACCCACGGAGATAAAAAGAACTGTCAATGACAAGAAACACAAGAGAAAACAAGGGAAGAGGGGAGGAGTTCGCCAAAGACTCAGGAAGAGAAAAACAAAAGTGCCACTTCCAACTATCATTCCAATTGCTAAAAAGAAAAGCAGAGGAGTTGCGAGCAAACACTCGTTACCTGCATGAATACAGAAAAGCCTGTATCTTTACCTTCTCTGAAACTTGGCTTAATGATAGATCTGTAGAAGGTGTCCCTAATTATTTTTAAAACTAGCTCCTACTGGGCTGCGGAGCCACAGCTCGGTAAGGAGCACACATGTGGCTCTCATATTTTTAATGGGGATGCATCGGCAGCCTGCTTGGTTTCCTTATGTCCACACCTTATTGTTAATATCAGGGGTGTCCAGGTACCCTGTTTGATAGATACTGGTTCCATGGTGTCAACCATTACAGAAACCTGTTTTAGGTTGAGGTTTGAGTCATGGGGCCAGGATCGTCTGCAATCGTGTAACTGGTTACAGCTCCGTGCAGCGGGCTCGGAATTCCATATATTGGATATCTTGACTTAGATATTGAATTGTGTGGTAGTAGAGTCTCTGATTGTGGGGTACTCATGGTTTGTGATCCCCCCTGGTGGTGGCACTAACATTCCTGGTATTCTGGGAATGAATGTGCTCAGTCGCTGCTAACAAGAGCTTTTTGGTCGTCACCGATCCACCTTTTGAATTACCTTTTGTCACCCAGGATTTAAAGATTAGCCAGGCATTTCAAGAATGTTGAAGAAAGTTGTTTCAGACTGTGGCAGTAACGTGAAGGTAAGAGGGCACAGCGTGTCTCGCATCTCAGCTGGCACTTTGAGATTTGTGACTGCAACGTGTTCGTCGTGATATTTGAGCCCCTTCGAGACTGGTTTGCCTGCAGGACAATTGCTTCACCTTCTTTAGTACCAGTGAATGGGGATACCGTTTTGGTGCCCATAGTTAATGTTGGCACCGTTGATGTAGTGCTTTATCCCACTACAGTTATAGGAAAGTATATATGGTAGGTCCACCCACTGGACTAACTGAAATCCCGTCAGTGACCGCTCAGGTAGCTTCCTGTGACATTTCCGCGATGTCAGTATCAGAGCAGATTGGTTGGTTGATTTAGGAGGGCTACCTCTGAGAAGAACAGGAGCAGGTTAAGGCCCTCCTCCGTGAGTACCAAGGCGTGTTCTCGACACACGAGATGGACCTGGGTTGTACAAATCTGCTCTCCCATGAGATCACCCTGACAGATGATATTCCGGTCACATAGACAGATTCCGCCATCAGAGTATGAGCTGGTAAAGACCCATATTAGTCAGTTGCTTGATGATCAAGTTATTCGGGAGATCTGCAGCCCATACACCTCTACAGTTGTATTGGTTAGAAAGAAGGACGGTTGCCTACGCATTTACGTAGACTACCGTCAGCTCAACTCCAAGACACGCAAGGGTGCTTTCCCAATGCCTCGTATTGAGGAAACGTTGGATTCATTGACAGGTGCCCACTGGTTTTTCACTTTAGATCTGGACAGTGGGTACGAACAAGTCCCTGTCTTTTAATCCAATCTTTCTAAGACCGCCTTTTGCACGCCCTTTGGGCTGTTTGAGTGAAATCGCATGCCCTTTGGCTTGTGTAACGTGCCAAGCACCTTCAATCGCTTAATGGAGCGGCTTTTTGGTGATCAGCGTGACCAGTCTGTCTTGTTATATCTCAATTATATTATTGTGTTTTCCTCATCTGTGCAACAACATCTACAAAGACTGAGGATGGTGCTGGGTTGATTAAGAGCCGAATTCCTCAAAGTAAAGCTGGGGAAATGTGAGTTCTTCTGTAAAGAGTTAAGGTATTTGGGGCATGTGATTTCGGCACAGGGAGTAACGACTGACCCAAGTAAGGTTGAGGCCGTAGCTCGGTGGCCTTGTCCTAGGACGGTGTCTGAGCTACAAACCTTGTTGGGGTTCGTCAGCTACTATAGACATTTTGTGGAGGGTTCGCTAAGTTGGCAGCCCCACTACACAAAGAAGTGGCCGAATCAACTTGTGGTAAATCAGGGAAGCGTAGTCAGGAGTTGGCACTGGTGTGATCCCCGCAATGCGAGGAAGCGTTTCAGGTCTTAAAATGTACGCTTACTATGGCATCAGTCCTGGTGTATGCAGATTTCATAAAGCCTTTTATATTGGAAGTTGACACCAGTTATTCAGGGCTGAGGGGCGGTGCACTTGCAGGAGGTTAGTGGTAAGGTTAGACCTGTTGCCTACGCTAGCCATAGCCTTCGGCCGGCTTAGCGTAACACGGCTACGTATATAGCTCCATGCGGCTCAAATTTTTGGCAGAATAATTTTGAGAATACCTGTTAGGGCACAAGTGTGTTGTACGCACAGATAACAATCCGTTATGTCATCTGGCCACAGCCAAGCTGGGTGCTACAGAGCAGAGGTGGGCTGCGGAATTGGCTGCATTTGACTTTGAGATCCAGTACCAGTCAGGTAGGACTGACCAAAATGCTGATACACGTTCACAGTTACATTCTGTGGGGCAACAGCTTGACAGTTGTGACTCATTGGGGGTAGTTGTGCTGGAGCTGTTGAGGCAAGCCATGGTTATAGAACCTGTGTAGGTATTTGCATCGAGTGCGGTGTAGGCCTTCCCGAGTCATTCTGCGCTCAATGTTTTGGCTTTGCAGGAGGCAGACCAAGTTATAGGGGAAGTTTTGAGGTTTTGGCAGCAAGGGCGATGCCCAGGGCCGCAGGAGCGATGACTCTTGCCTAAACCAGTGGCTACGCTCCTTTGACAATGGGACCGGTTAGTGCAGCAAGAGGGCCACAATTTTGAGTCCAACTTCATCCAACACTTGTGCAGTCTGTACAATGTGGGTAAGTTCTGCAGCACTTCACCAACCGGCCAGTAACGGCCAGTTTGAAAGGTTCAATTGGACCTTACACAACCTGTTGCGGACCTTGCCCATTGAAAGGAAGAGGGACTGGGCATCCTGCTTACCACATGTGCTATTTTGTTATAATACCACTCCCCAACAGGCTACCGGTGAGTTGCCCTACTTCTTAATGTTTGGGCAAGAACCAAGGTTGCCTTGATTTCCAAGATTTCTTGCTTAGCCAGATACAAGAGCCGCTGGCGGGTCGAGTACATAGGTGGATTGAGGAGCACCAGGCACGGCTGCAGGTTGCCATCTAGGGTGCTCGAGAACGGCTAAAGATTGTGGCAAGCCGTCATAAGGCGGGACATGAGCAACTGGTGAAGAAACTACTGTTGAGCGAGGGCCAGTTGGTCCACCTGAGAAACTATGGGGTCCGGGGTCAGAAGAATGAATTTGTGGTATGTGTAGAAAGGACTACCACCGAAAGAGAGGCTGAGCTCAGCTATGATGGAGAAATAATCATTGAGCTCTTTGCGTCTTGTGAGAAAGAAGGTGCATATGATTTCTGTTAGTCTACTGAAAGCTATGCAGAATTCCAAAAAGGTGAGTATTTGTTTGGTAATGGCGGTGGAGTCTTTTAGGTGTAAAGTTAAAGGACTACATTCGAAAGAATGATTGGATTCGTTGTAGGAACTGATATATCTGCATCTGCAAGAATTAGAGACCAAAGTTGTGAAGACACTGGTGGAGGTTCCTGGGCTACTGTGTGACGAGGAGGTGATAGAAGTTCTGCAGACATAAGGGTATGGGATGGCTAGCAAGCTGAGGCTGAAGATGTGGTGGGCTGAGCTAGAGGCATCCTTGTAAATGCTTCTTGACTGGTATAGGTTGCAGGTGGAAAAGAGTGGGAAATAGAAGGAAAAGAAAGAGGTGGGACTGACTGCAGAGGCATCCTCATGCTGTGTGTTACGTTCGCTACAAAGGAAAACTGGTGCGAGGACTCAAGTGCAGAAAAGAAATTATGTATTTATAAAAATAAACATAAATACAAAACAAAAACCCACGAGGGGGAAAACATAAACTACAAATACATAAACTCAAACATACCAAAGTGGGGAAACAGGAAACGGGAGACGTAGACAATACAAAGATCTGATAAAGACTGCAAACATCCAGGAACGTATAAAGGGGACAAATCAGGCCAGTAAAGAGGGAACAACAGGTGGGGCAAATAAAACCAATAATGAGATTACAAGGGGGAGGGATCGGACAGAGACATAAGCACAAGGCCCAAAACAACAACACACCACATGTGCTCCACAAGACAGGACAGACATTAGGGCTGGGAATCACTGGGTACCTCACGATACGATACGATACGCGATACATTGTTCACGATACCGATAATATCACGATATGGCGATACTGCGATAATCGATATATTATCAATAATAACTCACGATATATAATTTAAAAAAATAATTTAAATTAGGCAAATGAATCTCCATTTATTTATTTTTTGCTGAAACAATAACAAAAACAACTTGTCTTATTAGTTGCAACAAAACAGTCACAGACACTATTTTAGTATAATATTGCTGCAATTAGTACAACAATATCTTTGACAAACGGTGACACCATTTGGGTGCAAAATAGCTGTAAGGCTGAGGACAGATTCAGTGTAAACAATACTATATGATTGTCCTTCATAAACATGAATAGTGACACCATTAAGTGCAAGAAACATTTGGGCTACTGCTTTCAAATAAAAAATAAAATAAATATATCTGGGATAAAGTACAGCTAAAATGTAACTTAAAATTCAACCAAAAATAAAAGAATTTCAGAACAAAATAGAAAACAGCTTCATGTGATGTGTTTTATATGTTCATATTTTTCTTGAGAAAGAGGAGTTGGTCAGCATGTTCAGGAGTGAGTGAACTTCTTTGGGCACAGATGATATCTCCTGCAGTTGAAAAGACCCTCTCAGCTGCTACACTGGTCCCAGGAATACACAAATGCATTTGGGCCAGCTTGGAGAGGAGAGGGAATACATGTTGCTGAGATTTCCACCACAACAGTGGATCTTCAGTGAGAGGCAGAGAAGGAGCATCTTGATATTGCTTTATCTCCTTCTCTGCAATTGAGGTTGCTGATGTAGAGACATAAGAGGTCTTCTTGAAGGTCTGACCAAGAAGATCAACAAGTGCAGATTTTCTTTTCTTTGCTGTGCAGGTCTCCTCTTCCTCTGAATCCCCCTGAACATCACCACAAGGCACTGGATCATCCTCCTTTAAAGCTGCAGCTTTTAACTGTAGTTTTGCATAAGTGTCTTGAACTTCTTCAGGTGACAGAAATAAAAGGGATTTAAATCTAGGGTCCAGGGCTGAGGACATGTGTAGGAGATCTTTTTCCACCTCTGATTGATATCTCTTCGAAAGGTCTTGATTGATGGCTCCTTAATCTCTCGAACCAGAGGAGAATCTTCTTCCGTGCTTGTTGTGTCTCGCAGCAGTTGGGCATGAAGAGGAGCAACCACTGATATGGTGGGATTCTTTTCCTCACACATGATGTTTGTTGCCACAAGCATTGGCCTAAGTGCTTCCACCATCTTCTCAGCGCTTGAGATGTCATTCTCTGTCAGTGCACAGTCAGTCACATTCTTTCTCACCTTGATAAAAAAAAAAAAAGGAAAATGCAATTTATTAATAAAATGTATATAATTAATGTTCTTTATTTTAATGCAAATAAAGCATGACATGTATGATGTAATCTAATGTTTTTATTTTGAGTTATTATATATATATATATATATATATATATATATATATATATATATATATATATATATATATATATATATATATATATTTGCATGCATACATACACACCTTTTTAGAATGTATAAAGTATTTATTCATTGTATCAAGTTTATATCGTATTAGTATTTATTTACAAACTTATTAATTGTATAGGATAAATTATTCACATTTATTACACATACAGATTACAACTACTACATTGCAAACTTGTCTTACCTCTGGTGATAAGAGGGCAGCACAGACAGCTGCCTGTTGCTCAAGAAACCTGGAGACCATTTCATAGGCACTATTCCAACAAACAGGCATGTCCTGATGAGCTTGTGATGGGGGAGGCCAAGGAGTTTCTGGTTTCTTTTCAGTGCTTCTGCTCCAGTTGTGCTTCTATGAAAGAATGTTGAGATCCTCCTAACTTTGACAAGTACCTTGGCAACTGCAGCTGTTTTCAGCGCACGTTGGGATGCAAGATTTAAAACATGAGCAAAACATCTAACATGTTGGTATTCTGTTAGTTCCATTGCTACACGCATGTTTGATGCATTGTCAGTGACAACCACTGGCTTCTTAGCGTCAAGATTCCACTCCCCCACTGCGGCTTTCAGTACATCGGCAATGTGTGTCCCAGTGTGGGTTTCGTGCATTGCTCGGGTTTGCAGGACATATGATTTCATATCCCATTCTTCGTTTATAAAATGTACAGTGAACGTCATGTAAGACTCCATGGCTCTCGATGTCCACCCGTCACACGTGAGCCCCACTCTTTCTGCCGACTCGAGTGCCGACTCAACTTTAGCCCTGGTCTGGTCATAAAGTGCAGGAATAATTTTTTCAGCAAAATATTTCCGAGAGGGAATATCAAAGCGTGGCTCTAAGATTTTCATCAAAAAGCAGAACCCCTCGTTCTCCACCTCGCTGTACGGACGGAGCCCTTTACACATGTAAACAGCGATCCCATGTGTGATTGACTTTGCCCTCGCAAAACAAGGTGGTAGCTTTGCCTGGAATAAGGTGTTTACGCCGGGGTGTGTCGGATTTGAGCCAGCACCAACCACGGCTCTCTCACAGAGCTCCGGGTGATGCCGCGTGAGGTGGCTGTGCATGTTGGTCGTGTTTCCCGTGTAGCGGACTTTTGCAAAGCATTTCTTGCATATTGCGTAGTCCTTTTCTAGCTTTGACCCGTCCGCACTGCTATAAAATCCAAAGTGAGTCCACACTTTGGATTTAAATGTTGCTGGAGCGTCCTTTAACTTCTTGCTCTCACTTCTACTTTCCTCGCTTGACTCCGCCATTTTCAAGTGTGTGCAGTCTGTGCACGTCTTTTTCCGCCCACAACAGCCAAACTCGTAACGCGCGCCCCCTATCTATTTCCGAAGAAGGCGCTCATCAATAGATAAATTAGTAGAGCGGCTTTTAGATCGCTACTTGGCGAGAGGGCATCGAGAATCGATCGCGGGAGTAAATATCGCAAGATATCGCCATATCGATATTTTGGCGCACCCCTAACAGACATGTGACACTGTGTTCATCACCTGAAGAAAAAGGAAAAGGTTGGGTGGGGCGGAATATTTAGCAGAGGCAACCTCACGCTGGATTCTGCCCCTTTGTGAGAATTAAGATGAAAAGTAGCAGGAGAAAGAAGAGACATTAAGGGATTTCTGTCTCAAACCTGGAAGATCTTAAACCTGAAAAGAACCTGAGGGTTGTTTTGAGCTGTATCTGCTGTGGAACTATGCTTGGTCACACAAATATGAGTGGTCACTATAGGAATATCACACTGTGTGGTAGAAATTATTCTTCTGCTGCCGGGAAGAATAATTGGCTGAGGTGCGTTGAATTTTGCTCTTGGGCTTTTTTGTATGTAGTTTAGGAGGGCTGGGTGTGTTATTTGAACTCACCAGTAGCTCGAATAGTTGGATCTTTGTAGATCTGTGTGAAAAATGGACACCGGAATTAGCGAGAGCTTGATGAAGACTGTTTAAAGTCCATTTCAAAATAGAGGGAATTGACGGAGCCTCTATACGAGTAGGTAGAGATGAAGACTGAGGAGGAAGAGAATGAGAATGAGAGATGGAGAAAGCTGTGAGACTTGATGGAAGGAGGTAGGTGGTTGCTTATATGCTTTGGCAATTAATTGAAAGATTAGAAATGTTCAATCCTCCCAAACTGTGAACTTCACTAATTAAAAGATTAGATGGGTTCACTCCTCCCGAAATTACGCTGTGAATAGGGCTGGGCGATAAAACGATAATGATAATAATTGCGAAATAATTTTCTTTTAAATGCTCCATTTAATGATTACCCGCTATGCGTAATGCCGTGCATGCGTTTTGCAGACCGGGCTTCTGGGTGCCGCATGCGGTGTTGTGGACAGTCACAGTGGCTGACAGGCTTGGAGGATTAGAGTGGAGTGGAGCAAGAAAAAATTTTGATAGTGAAGGAAATTCAGCACTCACGACCAGCTCAGAGGACACATAAAACACAGCGACGTGTGTTGTATCCCGTAAGACTATGTAAGTACTTCAGTATAAAGACGAGGTTAGTATATTGATTTTAACTTCTTTATTCCACCCTACTTTACGAGTACACATTAACCATGACTATCCCGCTTCTCTCCTCTTTCTCTCTCTCTCTTCTACCCACCTTGTACTCACTAGTGCCCTCTAGTGCAATTACACAGAACACAACATTCCCCCCTTACATAAAGTCAGTAGGTGACTTATTCAGTATGTAACCCATAAGGCAATATGTTGTTTAAGACATCAGCATAACAATTGTAAAACTTCTTAGTATTACAAGAACCTTATGCATTACTGCCAATGTCATACTTCAAATCTCTTGATTAACCTAAACAGCATTAATTTGACATATCACTCTAAATACCAATCCAGTACTTTAACAGAATAGAACAAGTACATGTGATTTTCACCTCTTTTTCACAATACTTTTTTTCACAATCATGTAGTCTTTAGACTTCACTACTTTATGAAGTCTTTCATCCACACTGGTGGTTTAACGACTCTTTCACTCCTCCTGGGAGTGATTGGACAGTTTTGAGCAGGCGGTTTTGATCCCTGGACAGTTTTTTCAGTTTGATCTGGAAATTTAGTCAGTCTCAGTCCATTCCATTTCTTTCCATCGCTAATCAAGAATGAACTTGGTCCGATCTTTTCACGAATCGTCAACGGTAAGTTATACTTAGGACTTCCTTTAGGAACATGCTCTGGCTTTCTGATTCTTACTTGTTCCCCCACCTTGAAAGAAACAGGTTTGGCTCTCCTCTTCCTGTCTGTGTATTTCTTACTTTTTTCCTGTCTTTCCTTGACAGCATCTCGTACACCAGCACATTTGTCACTTTTCCCCCTCACAGGAAAAATGTCTACCTTCGTTCTCATTTTCCGGTTATGCAAAAGTTCAGATGGAGATACACCGGTAGTAGCATGAGGAGTAGCACGGTAACTCTGAAGAAACTCAACTACTGACGGTCTCCACGCTTTTCTCATTTGCTCCGCAGATAAGATACACTCTTTCAGCACCTTGTTCCAGCGTTCAACTGCACCATTTCCTTGTGGATGATACACACTTGTACGTAGGTGTTTGATACCACGTTCAGAAAGGAAATCCGAAAAAGCTGAAGACGAATCCATTTTCGGCAACCAGTACAGTTCATGTAACCTTTGTTTGGTTCTGACCAAACCTTGGTGTGTTTCATGAGCCAGCTTCACCAGGCTTGAACGAAGAGCGACAGGAACAATGACTCGATGTTCACCTCGCATGATCAATCCGTTGTATACGGACAGTTCATCACGAATGAAAAAAAATGATGATAGAGCTGGATCTACATCCTTCTTTTTGTGCGGCCAGCCCTTCAGTATTTGCGTTCTAAGTACACTCAGCTCAGGACAGGATTCAGAAGCTTTTATAAAGTCCTCCATGGACACAGAACGTAACCCTGAAAAGACCACAGCAACCATTTCTGGTTCTTCCGTGAGTTCAGTCGTCAATGGTATGGGTATTCTTGATAGGCAATCTGCGGCCTGGTTTTGAGCACTAGGGCGGTATTCAATGTCATACGAAAAACACAGCAACCGGGCTGACCACCTGGCTACTCTCATTCCAGCACGTCCGATTCCTTTTGTAGCCAGCAAGGTAGTTAATGCTTTGTGGTCCGTACGTAACGTAAAGTGATGACCCCATAAGTATGGGCGCCATTTCTCAACAGCAAACACGCAAGCTAAAGCCTCTTTTTCCACTGTAGAGTATTTTCTCTCAGCCGCGCTAAGCGTACGTGAAGCGAAAGCAACCGTGCGTTCTACACCATCTGCATGGAGTTGTGTCAGTACTCCCCCAAGACCATAGTCCGAAGCATCAGTTGACACAATAGTAGGAAGTAAAGGGTCAAAAAGTGCAAGCACTGGGCTCTCCACCAACACAGCTTTCAGTTTGTTAAAACAGCGGTCTGCTTCTGCAGTCCATTCAAACAAAGTTTCAGGAGCATTTCTCAGAAGAGCACGTAACGGTTCCACCTCCGTGGCAAAGTTTGGGAAGAATTTACTATACCACGAGATCAATCCAAGGAATGAACGAAGAGACGAGACGTCATGTGGGGTAGGAGCATCGACTATAGCTTCGATGTGAGCAGTGTCTGGTAAAATTCCTTCCTTTGAGATCACGTGACCCAGGAATTTGAGGGAAGTTCGGTTGAATGTGCATTTCTGTATATTCAGTGTCAGACCAGCATCTGTCAGTTTCTGAATGACAGTGTGGAGAGTTTTGTCATGTTCAATCTGTGAAGCGGCATAGACTATTATATCGTCCAAATAGTTCACACCTGGAATGCCTTTTAGCACCGTCTCCATCATTTTCTGGAATGTTGAAGGAGCCGAAGCTAATCCGTAAGGAACACGACAGAATCTGAAAAGACCCTCATGCGTAATAAAGGCAGTGTAGTCACGACTGTCAGCATGTAAGGGTAGTTGATGGTACGCGCATGTTAGATCAATAGTTGAAAATATAGCTGCACCCCTTAACTCACTCAACAGCTCATCCATGTGGGATAACGGATGTGTGTCAATTATTAGTGCTTTGTTCAGTTCTCGAAGGTCAACACACAGTCTAATTTTTCCTCCTTTCTTTGTAGTGACTACTATTGGTGAAACCCAGGGGGAAGCATCGATTCGCTCAATAATATCTTGATTCAGCAGAGATTGTAGTTCCTCTGAAACTGCATTACGCACAGAAAAGGGAAGTCGTCTGAGTTTTTGTTGAACTGGAACTGCATCATCACGAGCTTTGACCTTGTGCACGAAGCATTTCACACACCCCAAGGGCTCAGCATTTGCAACACTGTGTACTGAAGCAGAGGTAGTAGAAACAGTAACAGTACAGTCATGGCTAATTGTACATTTCAGTGCTTTAAGAACATCCATGCCTAATAAGGGAGTTCCGTCTTCCACAACGTAGAGTGAAACGGTAACAGATACTCCATGTAGTGACACATTAGCTGTGAGACATCCTAGAACTGGAATGTGTCCTCTCATGTATGTGACCAATTGAACCCTCAGCGCAGACAGTGGAGATCTACTGAAATAATGCCTGTACAAAGTCTCTGGCAAAATCGAAACTGCAGAGCCTGTATCCACGACAAACTCGATCTCCCTATACTGGCCTGTGTCAGTAGAAATGTGGACACAACACTTAATCCTGTCATCAGAATTTACACAGTTCATATTGCATATTTGTACTTCGGGCAGAACTGCACGCACGGAAGTTGTCGAACGGCATACTTTCGCAAAATGTCCTGTTTTGCCACATGAATTGCATTTAGCTTTAGATGCTGGACAATCCGATGCATTTGCCAAGTGCTTATTAGAGCCACATCTGTAACAAGTACGCTGTGACGCAGTAGGCTTAGAAGGTTTAGTTTTAGCTCTGTCCTTTGTAGTCGATCGTTAATGAGAAGTCTTTGAACTCACCGCCTGTACCGGAACAATATCTCGAAGTAAATTTGCGTTGTGTAAGGCTTGTTCAATCTGGCATGCAACAGTTACAGCAGCCTCCAATGAAGCGGGCTGATCCAGTAGAAGTTTCTCGCGCACTGTTGTAACGTACGCTGTCTCGATGAGCTGATCCCGGATCATTTCTTCCTCTACTGTACCATAAGCACAATTGACTGCCAATTCTCGTAGCGCTGAAGTGTATTGTGCAATCGTTTCATCCGCACGTTGAGCTCTCTGTCTAAACTGGTGACGTGCAACAACAACGTTGACTTTCGGAATGAAATGCGCTTCCAAAGCGGACATTGCGTCGTCATAAGTCGTACCCGTATTTTGCAAGGTGTAAAAAATACGTTGTCCTTCTGTCCCCAAGCAATGTAAAAGGACTGCGCATCTTCGAGCAGGTGTCCAGGAATCTCCTGACGCGTTAATAGCCAGCATGTAGTTCTCGAAAATTCGTTTCCACGTGCAGAAGGGTATCGGTGGATCAGAAGCGCATGGCAGGAACGGAGCAGGTGTGGGATGACTCGCCATCGTCGCCAAATTGTTGTATCCTGTAAGACTATGTAAGTACTTCAGTATAAAGACGAGGTTAGTATATTGATTTTAACTTCTTTATTCCACCCTACTTTACGAGTACACATTAACCATGACTATCCCGCTTCTCTCCTCTTTCTCTCTCTCTCTTCTACCCACCTTGTACTCACTAGTGCCCTCTAGTGCAATTACACAGAACACAACAACGTGCACTGCTTATCATAGGTTTACCACACGGTATATAATTATTCAATTATCTTGCTGCTTCGAAGTTCTTCCCTATAGTATTGATCCTAACACAGCAGTAGATTTACATTAGCCTAATATCAGTTCACGCATAGGCTTAACGCCTTGTTAGTTGTAGTGGGTGACTTACAACAACCTAATGTTACCAAATTATAATCACTACAACATAGGACTTATGGAAAAATACATCGGTATCATAATTTTTTGTCTTTGGTGATTTCTTAATAATAAAATAATTTTATCCAATGTTTAAAGTGAATAAAATGGTCCGAACAGCCCTTCCACAACTACTGAACTTTGTGCTCTCCCCCAGCCCACCGCAGTTGTATGTCGGTGAGGTCCGCGGTGGACCAATCCACTGTAAGGCAAGAGAGGGGGGACTCAAAATGTTTCTTAACTTAAAACCCATTTTTTTGCATTTTACTGTTTTACTACTTACACAATTATTTTAATTAAGTATATATATATATATATATATATATATATATATATATATATATATATATATATATATATATATATATATATATATATATATATATATAATTATAAGATTGATATATAGAGTATAGAATAAAAAATGCTGACCACAGTTAAGATTTTTCTTTTATTTCTTTATTTTATTTATAATGTCATTGTCATTTATTTAAAGGTTTGGCATGCTGACCAGAAAGATTTTTTTTTTTTTTAATCAGTTTTGTTTATTGACATTAACATTATCTTAAAATACATTTTAATTTTGCTTTTGCAGTCAGTAGAGCCTAATGTTATCATTACAGTTCTAGATTTTACTATAGATATTTATTTTATATATTCCATTTTTATTCCATTTATATTGATAATATTCTACTATATTAATGTTGATTTTATTATTAATAAATACATTTTTTTTGTTTTGATAAATTGTTCACCTGTTTGGGAAGTGTTTCTGATGTTTTGACAATAAAGGATAATTTAAAACCACAATTAACTGTCTCTTTTCCTAATCTTTCACTCACGAGTAAATATATGCCTTTGATCAGGGGAAAATCTCAAATAAAGATTTGACTTTTATTATCAAATTATCAATATCGACTGATATGGAAAATTATGTTGTGATAATTTCTTTTGGGCCATATTGCCCAGCCCTAGTTGTGAACTTTACTTATGTGCTCAATTTTGCATTTAAATTGTTGAAGTAGTTGCTGATGTGTTAACTTGCTTTTTATCCAACACAAATGTTCCTCAATTTATCAGCATTACTAATGGACAAATAAAATAGATACTTATGTTTAGTTACTTTATGTATATGTTTATTTACATTACTTACATTCATGATGAATGATCTATATAATAGCACACATACATCACTCACTCAACGTCTCAACGTATAACCCTAGACTCACGTGTTAATAAAACGTTTTTTTTGTTCCTTCTCCTTCATGCGTTTCATTACAGCCAACATTACCGTGATAGTGTCTCAATCCAGATTACATTCATGCTGGTGTATTTAGGAATCCAAACAAAAGTTTTGTCCTGAATTATAAACATTAAGAACAATGCATTACTGTTGTCGACTACAACAGTAATCGGGCAGCCATGGCCTTATGGTTAGAGAGTCAGACTTGTAACCCAAAGGTTCAATTCTCAATACCGGCAGGAAATGCTATTGGTTTATCCATATTAATCAGGCATATGTTTTAAAGTTTTACCTTTCTGTGTGTGATTTGGCCAATAACATTACCTGTAAAAGGATGTATCTTCTGTCGAAAGCATATTGAAAGACATGTAACCAAATATTTTGGCTAAAAGTGGGTTACAAAAACTAAACTAAAGTTAATAGTATAGTTACTTGCTGGGTGTTTTTTATTATTGTTACGTCCCATCCCACCCATCAGCATCAGTTATTTTATAAACATTTGTAAGTGATAATCCAGCAAATAGTAAGAAATGCATTTTATTCATGCCACATACAGACAGATAATATTGTCATCAAAACTGCAGAAACTAATTAAACATACTGTAACCACACAGTTTTTGTACAGTGAAATTTTCCTGTATACCAAAGGTAAATTTTGTAAAATACAAATAATGGACTAAACATAGACTCACTTAGCGAGTGCTAACTTGCCAAGCCTGTTTTGTGCAGTAACCATAAAGCTATGTTTTCGTTAAGGTGAATGTGAAGTGCTCTGATAACGCCCTCTGATAACACAATCTCCTCATTGCTAGAAATTAGGTGTGCCTTCATTCAGATCACTTTGTCATTTACAGTTATTCAGCGTTTCCAAAGAATTGTAATTGTGAGAGTGAACTTTAAGACAGAAGACCTGGTTTCAAGACCAGGCAGTAAACAGTTTCTGCTATAAAGTTGGGCATTTTAACATAGAGGAGATATAGATTTGACTCCCTTTTGGAGCCTGTCTCTAATGGCCAGTCGATGAATTGCAGTTTAAGTCACTTCTGTGTTGGATTCTAGAGAGACCGTGGGAGGTTGCCACTTGGGGGCTCCATATCAGATAATCAATATGACAAATATTTTTCCCCTTTATTTGGTCGAATTTGCTCTTTTTATTTTTGGAGTCATTATTCATGCTTTTCTGAATAAGGTATAAAGTACAAAACATTTGCTGAATTCATAACTGCATACTACCATACTACTACTCTTACTATTTCTGCCATAGAAAGATTTGGCAGACGTAGTATGAGTAGTACACTAGTATGCCTTTCTGAATTTAGTTTATTTTTAGTTTATTTAAGTTATCTTTTTCTTTTCTTTACCCTATTAAACTAAAATATAAAAGCAATATTTCTCTATTTGGTTTAGTACTAATATAACTAAAACAAAATAAACTTAAGCTACAAACTAAAACCTAATAAAATTATACAGACATATTTAACCACAGAGAACAACATAATTCAAAATATAAACTAACATTTTAATAGTATATCAATAATTCTAAAATAACACTGAGCCAGTTCCTGCCCTTCCAGATTTGAATATCCCCTCCCCTCTATCATGGGTTATATGAGCAGCCTTGAATACTGTCTCTATATGAGAAAGAGGGAAGCTCAGACTCAGTCACACTGGACTGCTTGAGGATCACAGCATATCACCTCCTTCAACATGAAGACCCTTCCTGTCAGTTTGCTCCTGGTGCTGGTGAGTTAAAGACCTGTGTCATCTGATACCGCTAGAGCCGTCTCGCTAGCTCCTGTTTCTCTGCTTATATTTCTAGACAGTGGGTGTTTAAATTGCAGGAACAAAGTCTATCACAATGTTGAAGGTGAAATCCAGGTTTGTGTACAATGAGCTAAAGAATATTTGGTTTCCATTGAACGATAAAATGATGGGATTATTCGCCATGTGTCATATCGTAAAAACTGTAGATGGAGTTTAATGAATTAGTTCTGTTGACTTGGATATGTGTTATCACTTTAGGGTGTGGATTAAAGTAGCTTTCATTTCTGTAAGTCTTTGAGATCATGACACATGCACTTTAAGAATTGTTTTCTTTGTCATCTCATGCCTTAGGTATGCTCCAAAATATGTTAAGGTAAAACCATTGAATAATTATGTATAATTCAGTCAAATGTGCATTGGTGATATAATTATTACACATATGTAGCGTTGTGCACTTTTTTTCAGTGTTTGACATGTCATCAGGGTAATATTGTCACCTAGTGACCGACGTTAGATAAAATGAAATAAATTAATCAGGTCCCAGCCAGAGAAACAAAACAGACAGTCAGTGTGTGGATACAACAAATATTTCTTTATTGGGACAGCAAGCACTACTAGGGCTAGTGTTACTTAAGGGAAAAAGTTAATCTAAAATGATGTCTCTGAAGCCATTTGGAAAGAGGTAAAAGTTCAGTGACTTCACAACAATTCACTCCAACTGTCCTCCCTCCAAAGAAAGTCAAGCAGACACGTCCAAAAGATCACGGCAGTCGTCCGACCCACAGGCGAAAGTTATAATACTCTCAGCAGTAAACAGCAAAGCCGAGGGAGATCCTGGTGTAACCAAGGCAGTCTTCACAGCAACACTGGGCCCAGGAGCCCAAGATGGATAATCCAGAGGCTAGAAGAGAGCACCAAGAATGACCACTAACAATCACAGATAGCAGGTCACACTTACACTGTAGTACAATAAAATATAATTATGGATTAGAGAGCGTTGAGGGAGGTTCGAGGGTAGCCACAGTCTTCAGGACAATGCCAGCCACGGTGGTCAGCCAAAGATGCCTGGAAACTTGGGCTTCACGTGCAGAGCAGGGAAGTTCATTGTCCACAAAATGGCAGCAGATCAGCAGCCACCACCCCTCTCTGTTTCAGAGAACCAGTTTTTATCTCCTTCATACTAGGCGTGGCCGGCTGTTAGACAATTAGTCACTAATTGCCATTATCAGCAGCAATGCAGATGCAATAATAAAGTTACTCAATCACAGGAAGTGTCATCCAAATATGGGCAGAAAGGTGGAGCATGGTAACAAGTTCTAATGAATTAATTAAGTCACATTAACAGAGGAGGAAGCACAGTCCAAATATGGGCATAGTAATAAAACAGGAAGCGGGTTGCCAGGTTTGTCCATAAACAAGTGTCTATAAAGGATCAGGCAGGGCAAATTAAGGAATAACAAAACCCACTACAAATTTGATGCACATGCACAGTACATAACCACTACAATTCAGAGTGCCAATAT
The DNA here is from genome assembly GCA_023029165.1 of Gobiocypris rarus. Taxonomy (NCBI): domain Eukaryota; kingdom Metazoa; phylum Chordata; class Actinopteri; order Cypriniformes; family Gobionidae; genus Gobiocypris; species Gobiocypris rarus. The sequence continues at coordinate 29,489,511 of CM040933.1, read as the reverse complement.
ATTAATGCACACAGTAAACACCATCACACAACACTGCACACAGTAAGGCCCAAATGTCTCTGATCAAAAACAAACAAAAATAATAAGTCAACCTGTGACAATATTTGTTTCTAGGTGTATATGTCCTCAAACATTGTTAGAAAGGGAAACATCACAGAAAGTTTGATTTATTACTTTGAATGCTGGTCAAAAACAATAAGAATAAACAATACTTTATGTAGCATAATTTATTTTTCACAAGTTCCCTTTTGGTGCAAACTGTATTTTAATTACCCTAAATCTTCTCAGCAAAGTGTTTATATTCAAAGCAGTTTGGGGACTGCATTTCAAATTTAAAACCAACTTCACAGTAAAAAGAAAAAAAAGAAAGTACAACTGGTTATTACATGAAAATATCTTAGGATTTATAACTTTAAAAAAATGCACATTCAATTCAATGTTACTTGCCATTCTTTGTAATTATTTGTGGAATTTACTAGCAAATTTGGACTGAATACTGTTACAAAGTAAATCCTCACCAATTTCTGTCACAGTAAAAAATACATTAAAAAAGTACTGGCAGCTCATTACCCAGATATTACCCAGTAATTTTACAAATATTTCCATTAACCCTAAAACACAATGCAATCAAGTGCAAAATTCAAAATGCATGCAAAATCTGTACAAAAATAAATACCCATCCTGATTAAGTACAAAGGGCAAACAAAGAAGCAGGAAAACTAGGTCAAAGAAAAACTGCAACTGACCACAATGAAAACTAACACAAATCAAAACTTAAAGGGATTAGCATTAAGCTTTGTATCAGTAGAAACCCGGGAGTATATTCGAATGATCATACTTTCCCCCCTCATGTCACCCTAAGACGAGAGAAATATGTATTTTATTTCTGGAAAAAATTTTTGCCAGAGGCTAAAGACTACAGCCAGCAGTGGCCGGTATTTCCACATGTTTTCAACATCACACTCACAGCACTCGGCTCGGGGAGCTGCGGGGATTCATGTAAACGGAGCGGTGGAGAGCAAAGTGAGTGTTTCAACTTTTCAAATGAACTTCCTATGAAAGTTAAGCTTCCAAAGACATGAACTGAACATACGCCAGACTGATCACGCGCTGTGAATGCGGTCGCGAATCCTGCGATTACCTCAGCTCATGTGATGAATGTAATCCGATCCTGCTGCGTTTGTGCCGTGACACTCAATCGGCTCACTCACATTGTATCGCACATACACATTCAGTGTTTAATTGTAGTGTCTCTAACTGAACTGATTTTATGAAAATGAGCACGGCGGGAAAGTGATCCAGTAATCCAGTAGCCGTGCCTAAAGTAGGGCAGCGAAGTGCATTCTGGGAATTGTTGTCTTTCATCCCAATGACACAAAAATACATTTTCTGTGTTTTCTCAGTCTAGAAGGCACCAAATTCAAAAATAATTCTACTACATTAATGACCCAGTTTAAGTACAGATTCATCTTCCCAGCGCTGAATGACCCTTTTACCCTGACAATTCTATATTTCCACAAAACAACTCAAATTTGGTTCCTTGACTTTCACACGACATTACAATCTTAAGTCATAGGAACAGTTCTCCTCGATTGGCTTATTGGCGTTTTTCAAGGGGAAGAACATGGTAGTTCAATGTTTGTTTCTTGAGGCTATTTTGGGTAATAACTCACAATTTTAGCTGCTAGAATAAATCATCTACTAAATCATACAAAAACAATCACACTGACTTACTACTAAAATGAGAATCTCCTGCATGTAAAACAACTTTCAACGATGAAGAGGAATAAGATTCCCAAAAGGTTGAAATAACATTATTCTTTATTAAATGAAACAAACTCAGGTAATCCAACAGGAGATGAGCAGAGAGAGAGAGAGAGAGAGAGAGAGAGAGAGAGAGAGAGAGAGAGAGAGAGAGAGAGAGAGAGAATTTACAACTATCTTAATGAGGGTCAGTTTGAGTTTTAGACCATCGAATAAGGGACAAAGAGAGTAAAGTGAGGATATGTTGGCTGATCCTCACATTCTGAGAGCCTTAAAAGGCCTGTTTGAGGGTCAAGACTTGGTTTTAGGGATCAGGTTATAATTAGGTTAAGGGTAGGTTTAGGGGAATATTTTGGGTGCCGACTTAGTTGAGATGGTTAAGGTCAGGGTAAGGAGCTAGAGATTGCAATGTGTCAATGAATGTCCTCACAAAGATAAGAAAAAAAAGTCTATTGCTTATATATGTTCAGCGAGTCTTCCAAGTTTCTATTTACATGGCAGAATTTGCCCGCCTGTAGGCGTATATTACTAACACGCTCTTTAAATAACAAAAAAAATTTGTTTTACTCAAATCTATGTGATAAACGAGTTAGGTCAGAAGTAATCTAAAAGTAATCAAAATAGTAGTTCAATTATATTACTGAAATTGATTACGTCACTAACAAGCCTACCATTTTTGTCATGTAATTTGTAATCAGTAATTTAGGGATTTACATGACATGCAAGAAAAAAACAGCATGCACACAATTTACTATTTTGTTTCCTCGATTTTCTAAATCTTGGCATGCATTATAAATCAAGGGAACAAAATAATAAATCGAGTGCACAATTTAGGCTACTTTTTTTTTTCTTTTTTCTTCTGCATGTCATGTTCGGGGCTCTGTAGTAACGGATTACAATTTGTAAGTGTAAGCTACCCAGCACTGAAGGCAGGGGCGATTCTAGGATTTTCATTTTAGGGGGGCTCAGCCCCCAGTGAGGGTATGAAAAAAATGGTGACACTTTATAGAGTCCAATTGTCACTATTAACTAGTAGCTTATTAGCATGCATATGATATTGGCTGTTTATTACTTATACTTATATAGCAAATATTATGGCCTTATTCTGCATGACCATATTGTACATCCCTTAATCAGACCCAGGAATGTAGGTAGGTTTATAATCACTGAGATCCCAAATGTGAGGTAGTTATGGGGGTTCGGAGGCATGCTCCCCAATAAAATTTTTATTTCTATGATCTACATAAGTGCATTTTAAGATGTTCTGAAGGCCAAAAAAAGATACAATAGCTTGAAAACCATGTTAATGAGCAGATATGACTAATATATTCCATTTTCGTCAGTAAAGAAAGTAATCATATGGTTAACTGATATTTATGTTTTATGAATCATTTTCTACCAGGAAAGCTAGGTAACAAAGTTTATTAAATTAATTCACCATATGCACACGGATTAATCTTATGCCCAATACAGTCTGAAAAAGGGCTACAAATCACATTATATTAATTTACAATATGTACACATTCATTATTAATCTTATGCCTAATCTAAAGAAAACGTCTTTGTTAATATTTCTTGTTTGTTAATTAACTTAGATTCTGAATCACATTACATGCCTATTTTCAATTCAAAATGTTGAAATTAGACAAAAGTGTATTAATTTGCCTTAATATTTTTGTCAATTGTTTAACATTTCTGACTTGAAACAGCTGTCAAATATAAAATGTTTAGGTTTTGATACTCACATAGGCATTTGACGTCGAGTTAAAAATTTGCGCTCAGTCTCATCAGCTTCTGTGTGAACACAAAGGCCTACTCTGATTTGATTGGTTTTCTCAAATATTTTGACATTAACGAGCGGTGGCAGACCAATGAGGCTCAGATGTACACACACACAGACACACACACACACACACACACACACACACACACACACACACACACACACACACACACACACACACACACACACACAAACACACACACACACACACACACACACACACACACACACACACACACACACACACACAGACACACACCTCTGCTTCTAACGTGCGCTGTCTGCTCGGTGCTGCGTATTGAAGAACAGGCACGCTGATTAACTGACTAAAAGACGTGACAAAGTTGAAGCCTTCCGCCAGTTTTAAATGTTTTAAAGGTTTATCACATTTTTTAGGGGGGCTGGGCAGAAATTTAGGGGCTCAAGCCCCCCTAAAAAGGGCCTAGTGATGCCCATGAATGAAGGTAATGAAAATGTAGGTAAAATAGGACATGTTATGGCCAGAATTTGTGAGATTCCTGGATTGATAAAACCTTTATAACATAACTTTCACAACTTTCATTACCTACGGCACCTTCTCTTTTACTCAGTTTGCCTGGACCGCGTGTGTGTGGGCTAACAGTGGAAGACAGAAGCGCTCATGGATCATTGACTCTTTTAGTATTGAGGAAGAAAACCCTGGTCCATTTCCATATAAACTAGGCAAGGTGAGCGGCATTAGAAACAATTACCTATGTCATTAAATTGGAATAACTTTGGAATAATTTTGTAGATATGTGTAAAACTACTGGATTATCATAATCATGAGAACATTTCAGTGTGCATGTTGTTTGTTTTTCAGATTGAACTTGAAAAGTCTTATTTAGTACAATTCCAGCTACAAGGTCAGGGTGTGGATGAAGAGCCAAAGGGTCTTCTCACGATCGATCCTGAAGGTTATGTTTTCGTACACAGAGAGGTGGACTATGAACATATTAAAGTTCTCAAAGTAAGTACAGCCTGAAAAACAAACCACCCTTTGCATAATAGCATTGGAATTAATTTAAATACACTCTGAAGAAGGATTGCATATTAACATTCTCTGGACTCAATTACAGTTGACATTTGAAGCTGTAAACCACTCAAATAATGAAGTGGATACACGGCTCGGGGTTGAGATCAAAATATTGGACATAAATGATAATGCCCCACATTTTCAGAAGTCAGTCTATGAAGTGACTGTGGATGAGTCACATGCACTCTCAGAAAAAAGGTACAGTGCTGTCACTGGGCGGTACCCTAAGGTACAAAAGTGAAAAGGTACATCATTGTACCTTACTCACCCCTAAATGGTACACATTAGTACCTTCAAGGTACATATCAGTACTTTAAGAGTGCATATTAGTACCTTAAAGGTACATATTAATACCTTAAAGGTACATATTAATACCTTAAAGGTACATATTAGTACCTTTTCGGTTTTGTACCTTAGGGTACCGCCCCAGTGACAGCAATGTACCTTTTTTTCTGACAGTGTGCTCAAGGTAACCCATAATGTTTGCAATTCAATAATTTATTTATGAAATTTTAAAATTAAATAATTAGTTCACTCACAACAAGGCATTTGTCTTTTTTTTATACAAGCAAAGTTCAAATTAATTAGAGGCTTTGTAATATGGTAATTACAAGATATAATATTAAGTAATATTTTCAAATAATAAATAACTTATTTTGGTCAGTTTCTCACATTTTGTTTAAAAATCTTACTACTGTATGGGGTTGTGATGTTGGGGGTTACCCTGTGCGTCTTTACCCCGTGAGTCTTTACCCCCACAGGGTAAAACCAACATGAGGCAAAAGACAAACATTATTGTAACAAATACTATTATACAAGTTAATACTTGTTCAAAATAATCACTTTAGCAAAGTTTCCACTACTTTCTGTTTATTTTGATAAATATACAAATAAGAAATTGTCAGTTCTGTCTTATATAAAAAAAAAAAAAACAGAACAATGTCTTAAAGCTGCTATGTTACAAGCTGTACAGAAAACAAGCTAAAAAACACAGAAATTGTATATATTTTTACATTTTTTTACGGCTACCAAACTGTAAAAGCCAAGCTTTAAGGAGAAAAAATTGGATACAGGCAATAAGACGTGAAGCATCACCAGGAAGAATGGGTACATTTTGGGATCCTGTCTCTCAGAATGCCTATGTGTGCATTTTGTCACTGGTAAGTCAAAAATCCAAATGTCAGTTTTATATATTATTGCGGCGAGGTAGACGAGCGAGAGACATGGGAGGAGCAATCAGAGATCGGTGTTTGATTGAAGAATGAGCATCACCTGCGAGTCACACCGGTCTTGTGTCCTCTCATGAGGGAGCTCGGAGGCATATAAGGACGAGCAACACCAGTGAAGGACGAGAGAGGACCAGGTCTGGAATTTACGTTATGTTTTGTGGTTTTACTTTCAGTTTGTTTATTTGATTAAAGTTGATAAATGTTTGCCGGTTCCCACCTCCTTCTTCCCTGAACAAAGAACTTCATTACAATTATATTTTAGCATATCCTGCCGCCGATTACATTCCCCTCCAGTTGGCGTAGTTCTCCGAGTAATATGTCTCAATTGCCTGTATCCACTTTTGTCTTCTTAAACGCTTATTTTTTTGGATCGACAGCTTACAAAAAAAAAAGTTCTGGGTTTTTTAGTTTGTTTGTTGTATACCCTGTCACATAACAACTTTTAGACATTTTTTTTGTTATAAGACAGAAATGCATAGTTCTGTCATGAAACAGCAGCAGCAGCAATCTACAACAAAAGCAATAATCAACAGCAGCAGCAATTCAGCAGCAGCGTAGCATATCTATTCTGCCAAGACCAAATACATTAACATTGTCATATCCATTACCATGCAAAAAATCTTCCCTGAGAGTTGTCATAGTAGGGAGATTAAGTGAATTTTGACTTCAAGTCATGATGCAAAGGTCCCCTTTGGTATGGGACCTTTTGGTATATACCTTAGGGACATATAAATAAATGTATCTTAAGACACAAGTGAGATCACATTTTGTATCTTATACATACGCACATTTTTTTTAAAATGGCCGCCGACCATACTTGAGAGGCCCATATCTTTGCTTCTGTTATCGCTATAATGACAAATTTGGTATCAACGTGTACATTTTTGGGGTCAAGGAGTCCAATAAAATAGGTTCCAAGACTAAAAACAATAATGTTGTCCTTACCATGACAATTGGAGGTGAAGAATGCAATTTTTTTATTTAAAAATGCATGCCAAACACACAGTCCATTCACAACTTAATAATAATTAATAAATAACAACTTAAAGTGTTGAATAATATTGTGGGTGCAAAGAAACTGATTAGTGAGACAACAAGTTCATAACTATGTTCACAGTTTAGAAGTAGGCAATGCCATACCTACAATATTCTAGTGATGAAGACTAATAGTTTAGTGTAAATATATCACTAAGATGATTTTCTATTTAGATGTCTGCACCACTGTGGTAACATGAGCCACGACATCCACAGAGAGAAATGCAAGGCAGCCCCTGCATGCAGCATTTGCAAGGTGCCTTACAGTGAGTCTTACACTTGCAAATGACAAGTTCTGGCAAGTCCTTTGAAATAATGGCAGTTGTGGTGTAGACAGGAGTTTGGTGGAGAGTCTGGGGAATCCTGCTGCCATCCCCATAGAGACGGCGATACTGTTGCATGGTCTTTGACAAGTGTATTGCCCCATACATGTCCACTCTAAGAGAAACATGATTAGTGATAAAAAGGCCCTTCATTATTCTTAGCCATGTTTATATTATGCCCCTATGCAAAGTTGGGATCAAGCAGGGATGATCTCCATCAACACCTCCGTCGAGTAGCTTATCGATAAGCTAATCGATGGAGGTGTTGATGGAGAACATCCCTGCTTGGTGGCATGTGGTCAAAGTATTTTCCTTTTTGGAAATAGAGGGAGAGTTGCGCAGCATCCACAGTTGTGATGTTGTCCTCAGATAGACCATAGAGCATCAGGACAAATCTCTGGAGGGTGGGTGTGTGGGTTCTGATCATCTCAGTGGTGGGGGTTGGGCCAGAGAGCAAGTGGTAAGGTGAGCTCAGGCAGGGACTGCCACACGGACCAGGCTGTCTTCTTGCCTTTGCCAAATAATGCAGAGCTAGTGTAGCACTCCGTTAGGGCATGAAATGCTGGCAGTGCCATTGCCTTGGATGGTCCAAGACTGTGAGCAATGGCATGTGCTGGAATGTACCTGGAAAGGGGAAAAATAGTTATTGATAGGTCTACTGAAATAAGAGCTAATAGAATAAATGCATCTTAGTGAAATGATCTATACCTGAAGTGGCGCCGTACACCAAAAGCAATCCAGAGTTTGTCGATCTTCTGTCCAAGGTTGACAAAGGTGGCAACCAGTACAACAACATCACTATCACTGCTGCGGACAATCACTCGACGATGTCCAGCAGCAGTAGCTGCAGCCACATGCAGGAAAATATGTGTATCGCCTTCCTCATGTGTGCAAGGGGCCAGTGATTCAGTGTCAATGCCAGCTGGTGAACTTACACAGTTCTCAATCATAGTGGTGAAGAGCTCCTTGCCCTGGAACAAGAAAGATATGGATATCTGAATGTCACTGAGGATATGCCAGTGAAGTCAATTGTACTGACTACAGCATGTAACAGAACGATTTAAGGAATAAATGGAACAAAAAACAGCAGTGGACGGCTCCTCTGTCTCCGCTGCAGGACGGAGAAATTTAAAATATCCTTCGCTCCTATACAGCCATTAGGCTGTCTAATTCTTCAATAATTTACAGAAGAGCAAACCGACTAATTGAATATCGGGGATAAATAATTTTGAATTTGAATTAGATTTTTTAGAATACCTGTGGAAGTGTCATGAGCTTCAAGCTTTTGCCCAGCTCCATGAACAATTCCTGCTTGTTCAGATCCACTCGTAGGAAGGATGCCCAGTTGCCAGGAACTTTGGTTGAGAGAGTAACCCTCCTTCTTGCACCAGTGCCTCTTTGCTCCCGAGTTCCGGATTAAAAACTAGTCTTCGAGTACACATCCCAGACAATGTCATCGCAGTCATTTCTTTCAAACCAGGAAAGGATGTATGGTGCAAACACATCTGTAAAATATTGTCCAATGGTCACAGCACTTCCAGGACAAAGCATCTGAACAAGGACAGCACCATCCAGCACAGCTGCAGTTGTCACAGGTCTGTGGTTGTCTAAATCTCTCGGGACAATGCAATCTAGAATCTCACTCTTGTTTCTGTGATGCATTTTTCCCTTCCGAGTGAGTGAAGGTGGATGGGGAGAACTTTCATGTGAGAACACTGTCTCATCAATTTTGTGACCAGAATGAACAGCCAGAAAAAGTTGGGTAATTTTTGCTTGTTGGTCCTTGACCACAGCCATCTGATTTGTTGCATCGTTGAGAAATTGGAGCCTTGAACAACTTCAGCCTGGTGAGTGGTATTGGAGCTGTGAATGCCTCTTCCTGTGACCTCACTCGCTTGCCAACAAATACTGTGTATCTTTTCATTCCAATGTTCTTCACTTCCCTTACACTGTCTACCACATCTGGGGGCATGACGATTGATTTATCTATGTCCAGCAGATCCACACTATCCTCCATTAAGGTATTTCCCAGATCCTCAATGGCATCCACCAGTGCCAGTACATCAGTATGAAAATAAAATGATTAAAAAAAATTACAAATTATTCATGCCACTGAAATGCATAGTTATCTCTCAATTTACAGTACAACAGAAATGTACCTTATAGTCATTTTGAAATTTGGGGTATTGTTCATGGTGCCTCCGTTCATCTGATTCCTTTGATGCCTCGAATTCTCGGACTAGGCGTGCCAGCTCAGGGCGAACAACCTGCTCTTGGCGAACTGTGTCTGGGTCGTCCAGGTTCTCTATGACACCACCATGATTCTTGAGCCAATCAATTAGTTGCTCATGCATCTGGTCATGGGGTCACGGTCATGGTCTCGACTTCTACCCCATGAAGTGACCACTCTGGAACTCCACAAACAGAGCAAGATGTCATTCTTCTAATGTAGCCATATCACGGAGATGGATGGGTAGGTTCTGGGCATAGTGCGTATGATCCAGTGCAAATACCCATGGCATCAGAGAGTCAAGTGTCTCCATGTAGAGGGAGAAGTCTGCTGAGTGACAGGACTTGACAAACTGAAAAAACTAATAATATTTATATTAAATACTTGGTGAAGGAGCTTTAATCTTGACTTAAGAATATGCATTGAATAAAGGACTGAATGAGACACACAATTTGAACATATCTTACCTGAAGAATGAGAAGATCCAGCTCCATGGATTTGAACCAGAAAAAGGAAAAATGGTTAAATAATGATGTGATTTGAAACAGGTGATGTCAACAGGTGATTGTAATTATGATTTGGTACAAAAGCAGCATCCAAGAAAGGTCTAATCCTTTAGGAGCAAAGATGGGCCGAGGATCGCCAGTTTGCCAACAAATACGTGAGAAAATTATTGAAATGTTTAAAAACAATGTTCCTCAAAGAAAGATAGGAAGAGATTTGGATATTTCACATTCAACAGCGCATAATATAATTAAAAGATTCAAGGAATCTGGAGGAATTTCAGTGCGTAAAGGACAAGGGTGCAAGCCTAAGCTGAACAACCGTGATCTCCAATCCCTCAGGCGGCACTGCATCAAGAATCGTCATTCATCTATAAGCGATATCACCACATGGGCTCAGGACTACTTTGGCAAACCTTTCTCAAGTACCACAATATGTAGTTACATCCACAAATGCCAGTTAAAACTGTTCTGTGCCAAAAGGAAGCCCTATGTTAACAGTGTCCTGAAGCGCCGTCGACTTCTCTGGGCTCAGAGGCATCTGGGATGGACCATCACACAGTGGAAACGTGTACTGTGGTCAGATGAATCAGTATTTCAGGTATTTTTTGGGAGGAATGGACGCTGTGTGCTCCGGACCACAGAAGAAAAGGATCATCCAGACTGTTACCAGCAACAAGTCCAAAAGCCAGGGTCTGTCATGGTATGGGGTTGTGTCAGTGCCCTTGGCAAAGGTAACTTGCACTTCTGTGAAGGCACCATTAATGCTGAAAAGTACATAGAGATTTTGGAGTATAATAGGCTGCCTTCAAAAAGACATCATTCCAGGGACGTCCATGCATATTTCAACAAGACAATGCAAAACCGCATTCTGCACACATTACAAAGTCCTGGCTGCAGAGGAAGAGGGTACGGGTACTTGACTGGTCTGCCTGCAGTCCCAACCTGTCTCCAATAGAGAATGTGTGGCACATTTTGAAGCGCTACAAAGACCCCGTACTGTTGCCCACTTTAACACTTGTTTGCAGGAAGAATGGGACAAAATTACACCTGAAACACTTCATTACTTGGTGTCTTCAGTCCCTAAACGTCTTTTAAGTGTTGTGAAAAGGAATGGCAACATTACAAAGTGGTAAATGCTTTACTGTCCCAACTTTTTTTGAAATGTGTTGCAGGTCTGAATGACAGGAAATGATGCATATTTACAAATGACATGAAGTTGACCAGACAAAACATGAAATATTTTTGTTCATATTGTCTGCAATGAAATACAAGTCAAAGTAAATTTAGAAATCACTTCTTTTTTTTTTTTTTGCGTTTTCCATACTTTCCCAACTTTTTCTGAGTTGGGTTGCACTTATCATAAGCCTTCTTCATGAGCACATAGAGAGCAGCTATAGACACCTGATGCATGTATTAGTTCTGCATATTTGGTGAATACTAATGAAAGCCTGAGCTTTGCCACTAGTCAAGATGCCACTATTGATAAGAGCTGTGGTCCACCCACTGCCATCCAGCCAGTCACCAGACATGCTCCACAGCAGCTTTTATGCAAATTTATATTTATGCAAATTAGCATATCTGTAATAAGATTATGCACCATTTGTCCATGTTAACAAACAATAAAAAAAAACATATAATACATTTTTTGTTTGTCTTGATATAAGTAATCAATTCAGTAATTTTCACAGTGATATCTAAAGGTTACATTTTTTACCCTATTCATGTGAGAAAAATAATGAAAAGGCGTATGGATAGGATATATTTGGGTCTTTTTCGGAACTTTCCTCTAATGGGATTCTTAGGGCTTTTTTTCCTTACTCGGGACATAATTAGGATACAATATATATATATATATATATATATATATATATATATATATATATATATATATATATATATATATATATATATATAAATAACAAATGCATACTTCACCTCCAATTGTCATGGTAAGGACAACATTATTGTTTTTTAGTCTTGAAACCAATTTTATTGGATTCCTTGACCCAAAAAATTTACACTTTGACACCAAATTTGTCATTATAGCGATAACAAAAGCAAAGATATGGGCTCTAGAGTATTTTCGGCGCATTGGTGGCCATTTAAAAAAAAAAAAAAAAAAATTTTATTTCTGATACAAAGTGTGATCTAACTTGTGTCTTAGGATACATTTATTTTTATGACCGTAAGGTATTTCCATACCAAAGGCGACCTTTGCATCATGACTTGAAGTCAAAGGCCTATTTTTTGGGCTTAACCTCCCTACTATCATGCTAGAAATTACAACGAGACAGTTTCATGCAATACAAAGTCAATGGAGATTAGATTGCCCCCCGTGGTTTTCAGATTAAGACGTGTGTAAGTGTAACTAGGTATAATAAAAAAAACACTGTAAAATCTTGTGTGTACACATAGTTCATTATTTCAAATTATCCATTCGATTGTTAGTTCATGGAAGTTAAAGACACTTAATATAAAGTGGGACTGAAAACATATTTCCTAAGTGAAATGACCAATGATTGCTAAACAGATAGGATTGGATTCTGTAATACATCCCTGTCCTAGAGTGATCCCTAAGGATCACTAAGGACTACATAATTCTTGAAAATGTATATACTTTTGTATTCCACTAAAATTATAACAGCATAGATGTTTTAAACAACATAAGGGTGATCAAAAATAAGGACTGGTTGAAGTATTCTTAAATATTCAATAAATACTTTGATGGTGAATAAATTACTTTACATTCATGATACACTATTCTAGGTAAAGATGTACTGACAATACTGGCATATGATGAAGATGATTTAAGGACCGACAACGGAAAATTTGTCTTCACAATCAAGTCTGTTGTACCAAAAACAGATAATGTTGAATTTTATATTCAGCAGCGCCAAGAATCCGGGACAGTTTATTTTAGGGGGTGTTTGGACTACGAGGTATGAACATTTTTTTTAATAATTGGTAATGAATAACTATTTTTGTACCTTTTACCATTCCATTCAGATAGTATGCCTTGCTTTTGTGCTTTATAAATAGTTCTCTATTCTCACACAATATATCTTTTACTAAATTAATATTTTTCAGAAAGCTCAAAAATATACAATTCTGGTTGAAGCAAAGGACAAGGGGGAAAAGATACAGCTCTCAAGTACAAGTACAGTCATAATCAATATTTCGGACGATAACAACAATCTTCCAGAGTTCTCGGGCAAAAAAGTAGGTCTTGGACTGGAAGTTTTAATGCTTGTGATATTCTCTTTGTTTAATGGAAAGTTAAACATATTCCCCTATAAAAACCCAACCAAATATTTGATTTGTGTTGCAGGGACCTGGGAAGGTCAAGGAGAGAGAAACTGGAGTTGAAGTTCTGAGACTGCAAGTAACAGACAAAGACACGCGTGGTTCAGGAGCCTGGAAAGCCAAATACACTATCCACGGAGATAAAAACGAGCAGTTCAAAATTGAAACAGACCCGGTTACAAACGAGGGGATTTTAACAGTTGTTAAGGTAGGCAGATGGTTGACGTTTTATTGTGTTAGCGATCCTGCTCAAAGTTTGAGGCACTGTTGCTGGTTTGGGTTGGTTCAGATTCTAACAAACAGAAAATGTTTTGATGATGGCAGAATTAGAGTTTGTTCTGAAATGCAATATTATTATGTTATTAAACAAATTTATGAATACATTCATATTGATGCTTCTCTGAACTGTCTTTATTTTTCGGCTCATTATAAACACCCAGCAAATGGATTACGAGGAGCAAACATACCAAAATCTATCCATCAGTGTGCAGAACGAAATTCCTTACTTTTCATGTAAGGTCAAAAGGCAAGTAAAGAATGCCATATGGAAGCTTGAAAAAATACCCCCAAAAGTTGGCATGAGTGTTGCACACCTCTATAATACCATTCCAGTGACCATTAATGTTGAAGATGTCAACGACCCTCCAGTATTTATACCCCCTGTAAAACACGTCCCGGTAATGGAGAACATAGCCACAGGAACAAGTCTTACAACCTTCACTGCTAAAGACATGGATGGAAGCCATACAAACACATTTAAGTAAGAGAAAATAATATTATGTGTAAAACTAATGCCACTGTAGTTTATGGAGGAACAGGATCACATAAACAAAGGGGAATTCATGTGGTGCTTCTTTCAATTCTCAGATTTGTTAAAGGTGAAGATATTGCTGGATGGATAACTGTAGATGCAAAGACTGGACAAGTTTCCACAAATAAAATTCTGGACAGAGAGTCACCATTTGTGATTAACGACACCTATAGAGCCACCCTATATGCCGTGGATGATGGTAAGATCATGGTTTTTAAAGAAATTAATACTTCTATTCAGCAAGGATGCATTAAATTGATCAAAGAGACAGAAGATATTTATGTTACAAAAGATTTATATTTCAATTATCTTCCATTTCATCAAAGAATCTAGAAAAAAAATCCTATTTTTTAGCAAAAATATATGAAGCAGCACAGCTGATAATAATAAGAAATGTGGTAACGCTTAAGATTATGGCCCGGAAAGTACTGCATAATTAAACCGAATTTACAGCATAACTTTCGGTATTATAGTGTAACTATAAAGTACGTGTAGGGATAAGGGAACAATATGTAAGATTTGGGGAATAAAGAGGTAACTATCAGGAAAATTATTAACAGATTATATATATTCTTTTTACCCTCTTGTTTCATGTAGTTACAGGGTAAGTACGAATCTGCAGGCTGTAAATTAAAGTGGCTCTTGTTCTGCTCTTGTTTCATGTAGTTACAGGGTAAGGACCAGCGTGTGCATTAGATGCTTCAAGCTTTCATGACGTTCTCGTGCGCGTTTCATCTGAATCACACGTGAGAACTGCGTCTCTGTCTTGTCTTCTAGTCTTGTTTGTTTTAAATTGCTATTATCATGTATTATGTTATTGTTTGTATACTGTTGTGAGCGTTAAAAAAAAATGAAAACCGACATCATCCGACACCCGCATGACCAGTTTTTCGGCGCGCACGTCACGCTTCAAGTTACTTCAAGCGTGAAATCAACCCTCGCATCCACACGCAGATGACTGCTGGTTGGAAGCGATAGTCTACAGTTTAACAAAATGTAAATATTTTTTATTTTTCTTACAAACACTCATCGTTTGACTTCAGAAGACATTGATTCATCCATTGGGATCATATGGATTGCTGTAGTTATTGCTGTATGTGCTGTTTGATGCTTTAACTCTTAGAAACCCAAATGAGTTTTCATTAGCAGAGATTATTTATTTATGTATACGACTTTATTTAGAATAAAGTCTTATACATCTGGGATGGTTTGATGGTAAAAGACGAGTATATGGTGAGGACATTTCTGCACTCACTGTATTTTCAGTGTAACAGATGCTAGATACATGTGGGATTCCTTCTTAAGATTCATCTGTCGCAAGGACGAAAAAGAAGAGGAACAAGAGGAGGGTGAAGCCAAGCAAGAGAAATAATTTTTTTAAATATAGGTTTCCGAGTGAAATCAGATTGTGTATGTGTTTTTATTGTACTTACCCTGTAACTACATGAAACAAGAGGGGAACAAGAACCACTTTAATTTACAGCCCAAAGACTGATACTTACCCTGTAACAACATAAAACTAGAGGGGGACAAGAACCACTTTAATTTACAGCCTGCAGATTCATACATACCTTGTAACTACATGAAACAAGAGGGTAACAAGAGCCCCTTTAATTTACACCCCGCAGATTCATACTTACCCTGTAACTACACGAATAATTACCCCTTAATTAAGAAAAAAAGTTAGTTACCCCTTTATTCCCCCAATATTACATATTACAAATGTGGTGTGTAGGTCAAACTCACGAAGGTCGAAGGAGAACTTGGAACAGGAAACTTTTAATAGAAACAACTCAGGAACATCCAAACACACCACAATACACTGACTAAATACACTGGGCTAACAAGGTGATTAACAGGACAGGTGATAGACATTAACTAATTAGACAGACTGGGGAGAAACTAGGTCACAGGGGACTTAACTCAAAAGACAAAGAACACAGCAGACAGAGTATACATATAACAATTGTTCCCTTAAACCTACAGTTACTTACTTTATAGTTACACTATAATACCGAAAGTTATGCTGTAAATTCGCTTTAATTATGCAGTACTTTCCGGGCCGTAATCTAAAGCATTACCAGAAATGTTTTTTGAGCAGCAATATCAGAATAATTTCTGGAGGATCATGTGACACTGAAAACTGGAGTAATGATGCTGAAAATTCAGCTTTGATCACAGGAATAAATTGCAATATTATTTTACAATTTTACAGTAGTCTTGGTCGAATAAATGCAACCTTAAGGAGCAAGACAGACCTAAGAGAAATATAGGAATATAGAAACAGACCAGAAACTTTTGAACAGTAGTGTACTTACTGTATAACTATTATATTTATTCTCATATTCTGAAGTATACCTGGACAAATAAGTTATTTTATTTTATTTACAAATTAATTTGAAAGAAATGCAAATTTTCGTGTGAATGTAAAAATTTGCTATCTAGTTAGTCTTGTGTAACCAGACTAATGATAATGGCATAAAGTTGCAGGACATTCTGTAGCAGGCAATGTCAGAAATGTTAGGGTAATACAACTGTCCTCTTATCATAATGAATGAAGGAATAAGCCTCATTAAAGACCCCCTTAACCTTGCAACCTCATGAATGACATTATCATGTTTTATACTCCAGCTGAATTTCTGTTTACTCGATGTCTCTGATTGGCAGGATTGCCACCGCTGACAGGCACTGGAACTCTATTTATTCACCTGAATGATCAAAATGATAATGTACCAACGCTGGAAGAGACCACAGTCAACATGTGCCTGGATACAGAGCCCACAATGGCCAACATCACAGCTGTAGACCTGGACCTTCATCCATACAGTTCACCTTTCTACTATGAGCTTTTAGGAAATGTTGAGGACAAATGGAGAGTTGAACCAGCCTATGGTAATGCTTCCTTATACTTCACTCATCCCAGTCCACACTACACTATTCCTCACTGAATATCCTGTTTAAACTGGAAAACATCACATAAGTCAAATGAGTTATGAGTTTTATGTTGGCTCTAGGTAGTAATACTAGCACATCTTTATTTCTCAAAGGCACAACTGTGAATCTTGTTAAAGCACAGAGTGTGTATTCAGGTCATCACCTCCTTCAGATCAAAATATCAGACCAGCAGGGCCTTTACGCCATCCATAACCTGACGGTCACAGTGTGTGACTGTTCTATCACTCCTAACTGCCATGTCAAGATAGCTCGGATGGTTCAGATGGGACCTGTTGCCATCTGGATGGTTGCTCTTGCAGTTCTGATCTTCATAGGTAATGCAGTGACGTACAATGCTGTATGGCATTAACAGTCCTAATTTTGCAAACTGTTTCGTAATACTGAAAACCCATCTATACAAGTTAATCCAACCATCAAAGGTGTGGTAAAAACATCAACAAAATGATGTGGAAACCTGTAGAAACCAGTTTTTAAATGACAAGCTTTTGAGAAATGCACTTCTATTGCATTGTCCCAAATTGCCACCAATGGTAATCATAGTGGAAAGGTTGTGCACTCACGTACGCTAATGAGAATCTTTTTTATCCAGTTACATGTGACTCTAACCAATGACATACCGGTTTCTATATATGCTACCTTTAGCACTGTCTGCTTTGTCATTCTCACAAAATGATCTTTCTCGAAACTTGGGGGCTCCATCTCCATGGATTTATCTTAACACAACGAACTGAACACTTTAAGTTTTTATTGGGCAATACATTATCATTCAGTTGCACAACCAGTCTATTCACTGAGCTGTTTCTATAGGTGTGTCAACGATAAACATGCAAGTGGTAATGGTCTAACGAAATCCAAATATTTAACAGTTTTTATTGTACCAATATATTTTTTATGAACCCTTGAATTTCCCACATGGGCCAATAGTGTCACGTGTGAGCAGGGATGAAGCAAAGTGAGAATCCAAATGCAGCACAAACATTTATATATTTATTTCAGGAGGTAAAAAAACTGCAACTGTACACTTGATATAAAATGATAAAAAAAAACATCTGCAGTATCAAAAATAAAATAACAAGGAACTAAATAAGCAACAAGATTAACAAAAAATTACAAAATAAGCAATAAAGTAAATATAATTAATAAGCAACAAAAATAATATACGTAAATAAATTAAGCAGCTAAACAAACAAACAAAAAAAGTAATAGAACCAATAAAATAAGCAATATTTTGGTGTGGTAAGGCTTTCTGGTTTCTGTTAGTGTCGCAAAATCCATTTCAAACTGAAGACTTACAATTAGCTGAGATAGAAAAACAAAGAATATTACAGAGAAAAATTGTTGTATTTTATTTATTTGTTTTATCCTGTAATCAGCTTTGTTTTTTATAGTCATATTGTAACCAATGTTGAGAGATGGCAAGAATTGATATAACGTACATTTCATAAATTGTTTGATTATCTGTTTTTCTATCTCAGCTAATTGTAAGTTTTGCAACACTAACAGAAACCAGAAAGCCAAGTGTACAGTTTATATCAAGTGTACAGATGCAGTTTTTTTTACCTCCTGAAATAAATATATCTATGTTCTTACCCTCTGCATTGTTCATTTCCTTCTTCTGTTTATTAGAGAACTGAGCCTTTAAATCTCCTTTCTAAATGCTTTACAAGGCATACACAGTCCTCACTTTAGATGAGCTCACAGAAAGAGTTAACTGACAACTACTAAATGTTTTATAACTACCTGAATTAATCATAAACTACAATAGGAATACATGTTAATAAAGCATTTATTAACACACTGAGTAACTATTACTATATGTCTAAATAATAAGATGTACAAATGTACATTTAGATAGTTTATTAATTATTTACTTACACTTTCTAAATGATCTTATGAACCGCTGACAACTCCTAAATAACTGGTTTGTAAATAATCAAATACTTAATTTAGAAATGATAAATTGATCATTAATAAAGTATGAAAATACAATTATTAAACGCATTATAGATATGCTTATAAATCAAGAACAAAGCATTTACAACTGTATTTATGAACTGCTTACTAATGCCTTATAAATGATGAATTGATTATTTACTAATGCTCCATAGATATGCTTATAAATCAAGAACAAAGCATTTACAACTGTAGTTATAAACCGCTTACTAATGTCTATTAATGCTTTATAAATTATGAATTGACTATTTACTAATGCTTAACTAATGCTTCATAGCGTGTAGTTATTATAAAGTGTTACCGTTTTTTTTTAATATTTATTGATCCTTTTTAATGTAATTTCATATACTGAATGCTTCTGAATGTTATTTATTTATAAAATCACTTATGTTATTCATGATTAAGTACCATATTTAATGGAAACGTATTTTTACTGTTGGTTATGTGAGGCAAAAGTTATATAATAATGAAGGATAAACTGAAATTCACAGCATTTTGTAGTGGACAGCACATTCCAGGGCCCTGTTTATGGCCAGGCCCCTCTCTGCCCATAACAGTGGACAAAGGTTTGCTACATTATGATTGGATCTTGTTGGACTAACACAAACAAACTGTCCAACGTCATCAGATAAAGATGCTAGACAACAGCCATATACCTCTTATGGCACTTTTCCACTACACAGTACCAGCTCGACTTGACTCACCTTTGTTTGGTTTTCCACTGTGTAAAAGTTGTACCTGTACCTGCTTCCAGGTCCTTTTTTCGTATATCACCTCCGGTGAGGTTCTGAGCGAGCTGAGGCGATACTAAAATGTGACGTGAAAACACTGCAGACTGCTGATTGGTCAGAGAGAATCATCACTATTCACTGCATCATCATTGCACGCGCCAGACGGAGTATCCTGAATAACCGCGGCATTTTTAAATAGTTTGGCCAGAGATTGCGTGATACCATAGACAGTAAAAGTGATATACCCATTACTATTATGGCAACTCGGAAGAATATGCAATGGTCAAAAGAGGAGGTGCAGACTTTCCTTTGTTTGGTTAGTGGGTGTGTGTCGTGAAGAAGATTACGCCACGGCAGTTTCCTGTGGCGTCGCTATGACGACCAGGTACTATCTGCAAAGGAAAACGGAGCAAAGCGACCCGACCCGAGCTGAGCCGAGATTGAGTTCAGTTGAGCTGGTAATGGAAAAGCGCCATTAGAGGGCAAGAAGAAGACCTCTGGTACCAATCCCAGGAAGGACAGGACTTCTCATTGGTCCACATGCAGTTTCTGTTCTTCACCCATCTAGAGACTGATCCCTAATGTCCTGGTCTGTGACTGCCATAAAAATTCCTGTGGAAGTCTTAAATATCGTCAATAAACGTAAATATCACTTAACCAATCACTTTTTTTATCACTTTTTAGAGACCTTGGCATTACTGTTTATTATCAGTATATGATTTCCTAATTTACATTAGAGGTACTATAACTGATGCTAGTTAATAACAAATAATTGTTTGTTTATTTGTTTGATGCATAATAAGGTTCTTCAACTTGGTTTCAGAGAAACGACAGTTTATCATTCCAGAAGATAACATAACTCTTTCATAGCCATGCTGAACTTAATCACATGTATTTTATACAGCTTATGCACTTTATTCCTTTATCATTCCTTGTATTCATTTAGTGGTTGTGTTAGTTATTCTTGTTTATCTTTTGTTGATAAAATCTATTTTATCACAATTTCGTCTTCCTTGTGCTGATAATACAGAAGAGGCTCTATAAGTTGGAAATCTCACCAATCTTTCAGATAAATCAGCTGACCAACTCTCCTCACTTTACTTTCATTCTAAATGATTGGACAGCCTCCTATTTGGAGTGTTCTCATACAGTCAAGGTAAAAGACCTTGACTAGTGTCCCAAACTAAGAGAGGCAGAAGGTGGTCATCTGATGTGCTCATAACCACAACTTAAGTGATGTGTGATCCAAAAATCACAACGTCATCCTGAGACTGCAGGAGAGACAGCACAGACTAATACTAATAGTATCCTACTGGTCAATGATGTGGTTAAGTCTGTTAACCCTTACAACTGCTCCACCTCATCCATTGCCGGTTCAGAGACCTATTGTCTTAGATGGACCGGACAATATGGCACCTATTTCCGTAGAGATTGAAGTTGAACCCTGGGGCAACGTCACATCATTGGTCAGGGTCACATGCGACTGAATCAATGTGAGATTCTTTGTATTGTACATTAATGCTCAACCTTTCCACTATGACTAACCATCTCTGGAGGTCTTCCACTTTTAAGTTAAAAGAAATTCCCTCTTTTTTCAGCAATGTGCTTAATGGTCCTTCTGATCTCCTGCAAAACAGAGAAAAAAATGATTGAAATGGACGATGCGTTTGGTCGTCTCATCAAAACAAATACGGAAAATCCAGGAACAGACTGCATGGTAATTTCATCAGACAACACACAGAAGCGGTCTCAGTGATATTTGAATTTGTGCATTTTATTGCCATTTTATAACACTTTACAACAAGGTTCTATATGTCAACATTCATATATGTAATAACATGAAATAATTAAATTTTTGATCAATTTTATATGTTATTGTCGAATAAAAGTATTAATAGTCCCAAACTTAGTCCCAAATAGACCCCCAAACTTTTGAAAAGTGCTGTATGGTGTACCTGCACTTGATGTGACGTTTGTGAAAGTATGCGTAGTTCTTGTTATTTGTAGAATATCATTATAGCAATGTGATTTATGTAAATTAAATTACCACGTTAACTTTTTTTGTACATTTGTAAATGCTGTAAAAATTATTGTTCATAGTACATGCTACCTAATTTATTAACAAATAATATTGAATCAAACCTTATTGTAATGTGTAAAGTATTGTGTAACTTTATTATTTAAAACATCCGTTGTTGCCCTGAATGCTTTTTTTATCTAAACCATGATTTTTTCATAAAGGTTCCTTCTAGTATAGGCATTAAAAAAACTGATTCTATCAACATAAAAAATACCAGCACAAATGTGTCTACAAATCTGAATTCAAGCCAGAATGTCACGTCACAAACCGTGAGTAACAATACTCTTCATGTTTGGCTTTTGGGGCTAATTAGAGCATTCTGGGAAATAATATTTGGCTTTAAAACATTATTAATATCACCTAATGTTTCTGGAAATGTTTCTGTTTTTGTGTGCATGATATACAGGTGCTGGTCATTTAATTAGAATATCATCAAAAAGTTGATTTATTTTGCTTATTCTGTTCAAAAAGTGAAACTTGTATATTATATTCATTCATCACACACAGGCTAATATATTTCAAATGTTTATGTCTTTTAATTGTGATGATTATAACTCACAACTAAGGAAAATCCCAAATTCAGTATCTCAGAAAATTTTAGGACCAATACAAAGAAAGGATTTTTAGAAAACTGAAAAGTATGAAGATGAAAAGTATGAGCATGTACAGCACTCAATACTTAGTTGTGGCTTATTTTGCCTGAATTACTGCAGCAATGCGGCGTGGCATGGAGTCGATCAGTCTGTGGCGCTGCTCAGGTGTTATGAGAGCCCAGGTTGCTCTGATAGTGGCCTTCAGCTCTTCTGCATTGTTGGGTCAGGTATATCGCATCTTCCTCTTCACAATACTCCATAGATGTTCTGTGTGGTTAAGGTCAGGCGAGTTTGCTGGCCAATTAAGAACAGGAATATCATGGTCTTTAAACCAGGTACTGGCTGCTTTGGCACTGTGTGCAGGTGCCAAGTCCTGTTGGAAAATTAAATCTGCATCTCTATAAAGTTGGCCAGCTGCAGGAAGCATGAAGTGCTCTAAAACTTTCTGGTATACTGCTGCGTTGACCTTGGGCCTCAGAAAACACAGTGGACCAACACCAGCAGATTACATGGCACCCCAAACCATCACTTTCTGTGGAAACTTTACACTAGACCTCAAGCAACGTGGATTGTGTGCCTCTCCTCTCTTCCTCCAGACTCTGGGACCCTGATTTCCAAAGGAAATGCTAAATTTACTTTCATCAGAGAACATAACTTTGGACCACTCAGCAGCAGTCCAGTCCTTTTTGTCTTTAGCCCAGGCGAGACGCTTCTGATGCAGTCTGTTGTTCAAGAGTGGCTTGACACAAGGAATGCGACAGCTGAAACCCATGTCTTGCAAATGTCTGTGCGTAGTGGTTCTTGAAGCACTAACTCCAGCTGCAGTCCACTCTTTGTGAATCTCCCCCACATTTTTGAATGGACTTTGTTTCACAATCCTCTCCAGGGTGCGGTTATCCCTATTGCTTGTACACTTTTTCTTACCACATATTTTCCTTCAATTCGCCTCTCTTTTAATGAGATTGGACACAGAGCTCTGTGAACAGCCAGCCTCTTTTGCAATGACATTTTGTGTCTTGCCCTCCCTGTGCATGGTATCAATGGTCATCTTTTAAACAACTGTCAAGTCAGCAGTCTTCCCCATGATTGTGTAGCCAACAGAACAAGACTGAGAGACCATTTGAAATTTGAGTATGGCACCAGGTGTCTTCAATATTGAACCTTTTCACAATATTCAAATTTCTGAGAAACTGAATTTGGGATTTTCCTTAGTTATCAGTTATAATTAGGGTTGGGTATCGTTTTTTTTTTTTCGATACCGATGCTAAACTGATACTTTTAAAACGGTTCCGGGTGTGTAAACGGTGCCTGAACCGATACTTTTAGAAAAAGAGCCACAACATGAGGTGGATGAGATTAA
This sequence comes from Gobiocypris rarus, assembly GCA_023029165.1. NCBI lineage: Eukaryota > Metazoa > Chordata > Actinopteri > Cypriniformes > Gobionidae > Gobiocypris > Gobiocypris rarus. Next base: position 29,465,801 of record CM040933.1, on the reverse strand, counting down.
AGAATGGCTTTTTATTTAAAATTTATTTAATTATTTAAATTGAACAATTTATTACAAGTTTAAAGGATACTTAAATATATAAATATATAATTAAATACAAAACACAATTTACTTAACAAATTCACAAGCCACCTAACCCAACTACAACAGGCCTAATTTAGCTCTAAATAAGAGTTACAGTAATAACAGCAGTCGTCTGTATTCTTGGTCTGCTACAAACCAGCTTCAAGCTTCAGCTTTAATTTGCAGAAACAAGACCATATTCTCTGGTGAAATATTTTAGAACGCGTCGCCTTATTGTTTCAATGGAGATGTGTTATGCTTCTCACATGACACACAACAGCCGCAACAGCGCTGTATAACAGATCAGCTGTCTCGGGTTTATTTCGTTTTTTCTTTTTTATTCAGAATATTCACAAACTTGCTAACTATTTCATGAACTATCTGATATTCTGATTTTCAAATATGTGTGAGGAAATGTGTGTTAGTTGATCTATACTGCGCGATGGTCAGCGCCACGTTAGTTTGCACCTCAGATAATCGGATCTCGGATTTACATCACATAAATGTATCTTCGTCTCATGAAATACATGAAAGTAAGTGACCGCTGCTGAACTGGGAGAAGAATAGAGTAAACTATATAGTCACTATATAATGTGTATCTGATGTGAATAAAACACGTTGTCAAGTTATCTTAACTGTCTGAAAGGATTGTTTTTGCCGCTTCTATAGACATCAGTGTGTATTTTTTGCTAGTAATTTTTACAGCATTTACATGTCTGAAACCTAAAATATACATGATGTGGTTGAAAACACTGAATAGTTGTGATATGTGATGACCGTTGAGCGTGTCTGTCTCTGGCAATGAGGCACCGAAATCTGCATTCTGATCCGGTCCAGTACATAACGATTATAAAAGTACCGGTGCCATATTGGAACCGGGTTTTGGTACCCAACCCTAGTTATAATCATCAAAATTAAAAGAAATAAAAAATTTAAATATATCAGTCTTTGTGTAATGAATGAATATAATATACAAGTTTCACTTTTTGAATGGAATTTGTGAAATAAATCAACTTTTTGATGATATTCTAATTATATGACCAGCACCTGTGTTGTTAAACCTGAGAGTAATTCAAACTGATTTTTGTAAATAAAATAAATAAATAAAAACATCTAAAAGCAGCCAAATGTATTACAACTTCTTTAAAATTACATTCTGCATCCTGTTCACTATCACATACAGGAGATGTACCTTTTCTTAAAATGATAATTTTGCTTCAAAATATCCAGGTGAAGCATAAAGCACAGCAGGCAGTTTCACAGACTCCACAGCCAGTCTACACCGACCAGTTCAAACGCTCAACATATAGGGTGAGTATTAACAACCACAGCAAGTTTCCAAAGTTATGGTCCTTTTAATTGTTCATGTGATGGACTGTCTCTGCTATGTATGTATTCTAGAGTTCCACAAGAAGTTCATACAAAGAAAATTTCCAAGTAAGAATAAAGTGACAGTAATAATTCACCCCATATGCTAATATCAGCTCAGCCTTTCATACATCATCTGTGCTTTTTTTCAAGCAGCGATCGAGTATCAGATCGAGTTTCAGAAGTGCTTGTTACAGGAAGTCAATTTACTTGAATGACAACCTTGCTGATCTCATCAACAAGGTGATTTTATGCTTTCAACATACACTACTAATTAGACACATCTTTAGAAGCAATTAGCAATTATTTTTAGACCATGAGAAACTTCCACATATTTGACAGGATGAAAAAAAAATTAACACCCCCCCCCCCTTCTTTTCTTCAGAAACTTGCTCTTCAATCCCGTGATGAGGAGTTTGCTGTTTATGAGCCGCACTGTTACGCAGATGAAGGCCAAGCTATGGCCAGTGATGAACTGGACGCAATCTCTATTCCAGAGAACGACTTTCATCCAGAGATGCTAGGGAATCTGGACAACAAGTTCAGTCAACTAGCAACAATTTCCAGACCTGACCTGATCAAAAGATGACAGATATTTTAAGACGTGTAGCAGATTTTGGGAAAACAAGATTTTGAGTGAATATTTAAAATCAGAAAGAGGGATACACAATATTGAACAGGATCAGGGATGCTGGGTCAAAAATTCAGGACAAATGGAAAGCGGGTCTTCAAAGATTTTTCTGCTGTTTAATCGTGTTTAAGGGAAGCTCCGATTTTTGGTTTGGGACTCTCAGGGCTGCTTATTATTTTCAGTTGGCTGCATGAGAAAATGTAATTCAGAAAGAACATATTTTGATCGCTGTTTTTGAATGTTGTATATTCTATGTTGATTCTTTTTTAAAAACTTAAATAAATCAGGGATTCCCAATCCTATTCCTGGAGATCTACCTTCCTGCAGAGTTCAGATCCAACCCTGATCAAACACACCTGTCTGTAATCATCAAGTGCTGATCAGGATTGGAGCTAAACTTTGCAGGAAGGTAGATCTCTGGGAACAGGATTGGGCACCCCTGATGTATATCATACATTTGAACGGAGTCTCTATGTTGAATAGGCTTTGCAGACATTTGCTATTAGGGTATGTTTACACAACAGTGTCCTAAAAACAGGTGACAACGTTGTCAAAACAATCCCTGTTCACACGGATCTGCGAAAATGACCAAAGGCAGTATTATGCATGCCAGGCCAGTAGTTGGCGATGTCACTTTGTCAAGAAACATGTAAACATGTAATATGCATGCACATGACGTCCCTGTTTATATGGAGACAGTAAAGGCATCGTTTTCAAAACTTTGCACTTTGAAATCTGTTTTCAAAAGCTTGCGTTTTCAGGCCCCCAAACACTGAACAGGCTAAATTACAAAAAAAAGTTTTATGCTTTCAGTTGAAAACAGTGGCGTGTAAACACACCCTAAAATTTGCTGTGACTGTGTTTATGCAAAAACCTGACTTATCTAGGTCTGTTTTTGTAGTTTAGAAGCGAACAATTATCTTTGTTCGGTACAAAATACTTATTGTCGATGAATTGCAAAACACTTGTGCTGCTATAGAGCTGGGATACAGTTAGGGTTAGGGACAGGTTTGGTGATATGGGTATGGTTAAGGTGCAAGAAAAGTGTCAACAGTGTCATCATAGTTGTAATAACAGAAATTAATTGAGTTCATAGTATTTAAAGACACTTAATATAAAGTGGGACCATGAATGCGTATATTTTTATACTCATAAAAATACTACTCATGTTTTATAACATCCAGTACAAAAACAATCACTTTGTATATAAATAAATTAAAAGAAAATAACAGCAAAATGCTATAAGCAAACAAAACAGTTTAGCAGTTTATTAAATGTCCATAGAGACAAATCTGTTCAACAGAAATGAACAAATCCACTTCATATGGCAAAAAAACACAAAAACAAAACAAACAACAACTGAGAAACAAAAAAAATTTAATAAACATTTAACTGGCAAAGAGAGCTGCAACATACCAGGGCCATACACCACAACATTGATGCGGTACAGAATATCAGGAGCTGGAACTCAGAATCTCTCCTCCAGACCGGAGCCCTCCCAGTGTACTATGTATTAATAACCCCTGTCCCTTCACCCGACATCGAAAAGCTTCTAAACCGTATAGGCCAATGACCCCTACACTAACCTAGGAGGTGGAGTGTCAGGTGAGTTGGGATGGAGGGAAGAACGAACGATGGGCTTGACCTTAGAGACATGGAATACCAGATAGATTATCTTAAACTGGGAGGGGGGTTTGAGTCGAATTTTGAGTCAAAACTACTCCAGACTAAGCACCTTATATAAAACAAATGGTCCAATAAATGTAGGTCCCATCTTACGTGTTTGGAACTCTAGCCTGTGAGGATAGCCAAACCTTCTGGCCACACACGTAAACTGGGGGCTTGAACCATTGTCGGTCTGACGACATCTTATTTCAGTCAACAGTCCATAGACTTCTCTGGCAACTTGCCAGGTGTGATTCTTGGGCGGGAATAATGGGGGCTGGTATCTTAAAAAGCACTAGAAGGGCGATAATCTCATAGATGAAACAGGGAGGGAATTATGTGCATACTTGACCCGTGTTAATTTGGACAGAACTCAATCCAAAACTTAGACACGAATTGGGGACCTTTGTCAGAAACCACATCCACTTGGAGGACATGAACATAGAAGACAAGATCAATGACAATAGTCGCTGTCTCACTCGCTGAAGGCAATTTGGGGAGGGGGATAAAATGTCCTGCCTTTGAGAACTGATCTACCACATTTAGGACCACCAGATGGGGGCAAGCAAAAGACAAAACACATGGCTTTGTGGGATCAGTGTCTTGAAGGAACAGGCAGTGGCTGGAGTAGCCCTGCTGAGAGTCGATAGGAGTTCTTATTGATAGAGCAAACAAAACAGGCCAAAATTAACTGATGGACATCCCACACAAGAGAAGGCCACCAGAACCATTGCTTAATTAACATCGGAGTATGTGCAGCTCCTGGGTGGAAAGCAGGTTAGAAGCATGTCCCCACTGAAGGACTTGTGTTGTGACTGGAACTTCAACATAACAGGCCCTCTTGGCATTTTGAAGGGATAGTAATGTTGCACAAAGCAGAACAAGCTTTTGACCCAATTCCCCAGGAAACTGCAGCCACCTTCCTGTCAGGTAAGATCACAGTCGCAGTCGACTTCAAAAGACTTTGTGTGATAAGGTGTCAGGCTCTATGTTTTTGGAGCCAGGTTGATATGAAATGGAAAAATGAAATCTACCAAAACAAAAGTGCCCAGCAAACCTGTCATCCAAACAACAAAAGGTACCCCCAATCAGTGGCGCCACTCCCCCAATAACAACCTAACAGCCATCAATTCCCTATTTCCGATATTGTGATTCTGTTCCACTGTAGAGAGGTGGGGACTAAAATTCTGAATGAATTTACGGTAAAAATGGACAAACCCCAGAAACCACTGGACCGCTTTGCACGTATCCAATCAGCAACTGCCTTTACCTTGGCTGAGTCCATTCGGATTACATCGGAAACCCCAAGAATGAAACGGAAACGTCTCGGTTACGTATGTAACCCTCGTTCCCTGAAGGAAGGGAACGGAGACGTTAACTCAGTACTGACGAAATGGGGGTTTGCTAGAAGCCAGCTGCCTTTGATCTCAATCAAAATGATCCAATGGCATGAAAATGCCATGGGTCTGCGGAATTTGCATAATGCAACTCCGCCCCACCGCGTGGGTATAAACGGCGTTGCATTGCAGTCACGCATTACGTTTATCTGCTGAGGAGCCGAGGCTGAGCGCCCGGCCGTTCCAGCAGACACAGCGGATGTGGCATGGGGAAGTAACCTCTCCGTTCCCTTCCTACAGGGAACGAGGGTTACATACGTAACCGAGACGTTCCCTTTCAGTCAGTACACTCCGAGTTACATCAGTTCTGACGAAATGGGGGTCCCAATCTAATCACGCCACATCGGCTGTCTTCCAGCGTCCTGGATGGACCAAAGCTCCCTGGGCCAGATAATCCGACGGAAGTCGGTTCACTGCCAAGCTATACTGGGAAGCATATCCCACCTGGAACATACAACCTGATGCCTGCCCGAAGGGAGGACTTAGCATACACGTATGGCCCGGCCAGGGTAACATACAGAAAAACCTGGAGAACCAGCCGCAGGTGGAAAAGATTACACTCCAGGATGGCAAGTGTCTTGCCAAGGGAAGACACGTGCTCCAAGAGATTTACCGTGGAGAATACACGTGAGGGTTGCCCAGAGGAGGAACCATGCACATGCGGCACCTAGCCTGCCACCTGAGTGAAAACGCACGTATCCAGTCCGTGGATTGGAATGGCGCAGCAAGCGAAGACACCTGAGCCGGTCCAGTTACTGGCCATCTGGGGCGAGTACACGGGAGGACAGCGGCTCCACCCGCAGGTTATAAAACCATGCAAATGTATTTGGTGTCGCCCAGCCTGCAGCTCTGCAGATGTCTGTTAGCGAGGCGCCATGCGCTAAAGCCCAAGAGGAAGCTACACTCCTCGTGGAGTGAGCCTTGACCCCTAGGGGGCACGGAAAGCCCTGAACCTGGTAAGCCAGGACAATGGCGTCCACTATCCAATGCAACAGCCTCTGCTTGGAGAGAGCCTCCTTGGGGCTCACAGGTGAATGATTCAGATCTCTCTTTAACCCAGTATAAGGTGCCGCTGGCCACTTTTTGAGGGCCGGCAGCGGGGATTTTAAACAAAATATTCTCCCCCGGCCCTCCTCCGGGGGAAGGAGTGGTCCTGTCACCATCTCCTGGGAGAGACCTGAGTTCACCTCCGAGATGAATGTCAACGGGGACTTCCACGACCGTGACACCTCATCATGCACCTCCGGGAAGTAAGGAACTGGAGGCTGGCGGGCGCGCTCGGCGCGGGCCGCCCCCAGAAACCAATCATCCAGCCTTGAGCGCTCGGGACATGGCAGAGGGTTCCACTCAAGCCCGATGCTCTCGGCTGCCCGGGAAAGCATGGCCATCAGCTCTGGATCAGACTTGGGCAGAGCTGGCACTCCCGAAGGAGGCAGCCCAGCCGAATCCTCATCTCCAGAGGAATCCAGCCCCCCTTGTGATGCGGCGATTGACATGACATCATCCGCCGGCGCACCAAATGTGACGCTGAGCCCAGGACGAGAAACACCAGCGCCCTCATCTGGTAAAACACAGTAGATTGGGGTGTGGTAGAGGGGACTCTCCCTCCAGCACGGAGATCACAGAGTCTCGATCACAACACCGCGACGGTCATGTTCCCGCAATGAGAACATGACTCATCCACGAACGCCCACCCAGCGTGTACGAGGCCCAAACACGCCAAACAGCTATCGTGCCCGTCAGACGGAATAACCCACCAATCGCACCCAGAAACGGAACACGGGCGAGACATCTTTAAAAAGACGCGCCCCGTGCAGCTCTTTTAGAGAGGAGTTTTGCTCAAGCAGAGTGCTGAGACGCCCAGGGAGAACACACAGAACTGCACAGACCACTGCACAGAACGACAGGAATGGGGAACTCGCTGGAACGCGCCATACACCAACACTCTGGGGAGACACTCATCTTGAAGAGAAATCGCTCAGGAAGGCAAGTAACACTCCGAAGCAGAAACGTAATGTGTGACTGCAATGCAACGCCGTTTATACCCACACAGTGGGGCGGAGTTGCATTATGCAAATTCCGCAGACCCATGGCATTTTCATGCCATTGGATCGTTTTGATTGAGATCGAAGGCAGCTGGCTTCTAGCGAAACCCCCATTTCGTCAGTACTGACGTAACTCGGAGTGTACTGACTGAAAGGGAACTCACACTTCCCTGTTCTCTAGTAGCCGTTAAAGCACTCTCTCTCTCTCTGGAAATGGTCAAGTATTTTGAGAAAAGATCAAGATACCAATAATCGTCAATTGACAATAGGCCCATTTCAGAAAGGATGCTAACCCTCTGATCACGGCGAACGTGCCGGCGCCTTTTCTCTCATGACAGTGTAAAACAACTTAAAATACTCGTTTTTGGCCACACAGACATGAAAGATATGTCTTTACAGAGATTGAAGTATCTACTTTTATTTGTGTACACTCACAATAAAAACTAAATGTTGTGCTTTTCGCTAAATAAAGAAAACAAACTGGATGCTCGTTCTCCCGTCTGTCTCTCAGTGAAGTCCACTCTGAAATACGTCTGAAAATAAACTGTAACTTAGCGAATACTTGCACACAGACATGACAGAAATGTCATGAAATATAGCTTGAAATGTCTACTTTTAAATGAAATAATTTATATCAAATACAAATATTATCTGTTTATTTAATCGGTATGAAAGCAACGAGAGGTCCAGTTTCACAAGCGGCTGCTCATTATCGATAAAGTGAACACACCCATGAGCCTGCAAAGCAATTCACATGCTAATCTTCCACGTGAAAGAATGTGTACCTGTAAACACCCCATCACCTCAAAACAAAGCATCATCTTCATCATTCTTCTGATTTTCATTGAGTTCGGAAGACACGCTGTGAGTTTACCTTGGATTTACCTCAGAAGAACATGACTTTAAGATGAGAATTTTTAAGGTAAAACATTTATTCTCACTTATATTAGCATTATTGTTACATGAACTTCACATTTTAGGCTACTATTTGAACTATTCCCAGTCTAAAATATGTGAAATCAACAGAAACATGTTGAAATATGAAATATAGACAGGTAGGCAACCATTCAATGCTAAATAAAGATACAACATGAGGATATTTTTATGCTCTATAAATGCTCTTGTCCTGTTTATTGACTACTACGCTCATCTAACCACTGACTAAGGGGCTGTCCATATATGTTGCATCTTTTGCGCGCTCAAGTTCATTATTTTAAATGTAGACACACGACAAGCGTTTTTTTTCAGGTATGTCTCGTATGATGAAAAAGCTTAGCAACGGCAGACACCATGGGAGCGTTTAGTTTTTCGATTTAGTTTGTTCTGCAGACTAGTTGTAAGTAAGTAAAAATGCCTTTAAACGTGTTAGGAACATCTGTTTGTGTATCCATTTGTAGATTATATTGCAAAAAAAATATGATATTCACGGTAATACTGTAATGGGAGATCCATGTTGAAAACAGTTGTGTAAAAATTTTTTTCAGGATTCTTTGATGAATAGAAAGTTAAAAAAACAAAAAAAAACAGCATTAATCTGAAATAGAAAGCTTTTAACATTAAAATGTCTTCACTGTCACTTTTGAAACATTTAATGCATTCTTGCTGAATAATAATTATTAAAAAAATTGTGACGTACGTGGAAGTACCGACCAAATCGAAGACTAAATCAAACGGCCTTTACAAAAATAAAGGTAAAACAACAATGTACGAGTTTTTCGGCACTGTACTTCCACCTACGCCACGGAAGTGACCTTTCCGATGTGATACAAACACATGAGTCGCACATTTAAGGTTAATGTTCGTTTTTTTTTTTTTTTTTGAAAATTACAGATGGTTGCACTAGATAAGACCCTATTCCTGAGCTGGGATCATGCATAGCCCTCTGAAGCCCTTTGAAACTGAATAGATTTGGACCTTCAACCTGCTGCTTGCAATTTAAATGCATTATGTGAAGAAAAACCCTGGAATGTTTTCCTTAAAAACTTAATTTCTTTTCCACTGAAGAAAGAAATCTTGGATGAGACGGGGGTGAGTAAATTATCAGGAATTTTTTATTTTGAAGTGAACTAATCCTTTAACTGCAGACACTGAAATTACATACACTGTGTGGTACAAATATTTTGAGTGTCCCTTATAAAGAACCACAATTGTCCCTTGTTTTTGTCCTTTGTTAGGTATATATGTAAGGTGACCCAGTAGTGCACAACACAACGAAATTAAAAAAGGCAAACCTAAGTTCACAACACAACGGAAACAAGCCACAACACAACAAAATAAAGCCACAACAAAACAAAACCACAACACTACGAAATCACAACAACACAACGGATATGCTCCGACCACTAGGGGACAGTGTTGGCACTGAAAAGCCAATTTCCTCGGGACACGAAGAGATTCTCTATGTAAGTAATGTGAGCATAATATGTGTAATCATTTTTAAATTAATTAAAATATGTTTTATTGAGTGTTTGGATATCCTGATAATCTTAATGTATCGATTCATAAAATGAGCAGAAGATAAATTATTTTGGATTTGGACAACTTAGTGCCTAATGACAGCTAAAATGTACAATTTCAAGCGATGTCTTTATAGGCTGGCATGTTTTGTCTGTTTTGTGGAAACAATCTGGGGATTATTATAGCCATTTGTGACTTGTGTGGTTCTAATGTCCAGTTTTTGTTTAACATGGTAAGTAGGCCTATGAATGAAGTCAGCTTGATCATGTGATCATGACGATTTGAACACTGGGCTCAAATGCACAAATAAGCATGAAAATATTAGAATATTTAGAACCAAACGTCTAGTGTCTATCTAAACCATAGGTTACTGTTATTGTAGCATACTTTTTATTTAACTGAATTCTTTAAGGCAGGAGGTTCTACCAATTAAAAGTAACTCAGTAATACCCTTTCTAGTACAGGTCCTTCTTAAAAAATTAGCATATTGTGATAAAAGTTCATTATTTTCCATAATGTAATGATACAAATTAAACTTTCATATATTTTAGATTCATTGCACACCAACTGAAATATTTCAGGTCTTTTATTGTTTTAATACTGATGATTTTGGCATACAGCTCATGAAAACCCAAAATCTCAAAAAATTAGCATATCATGAAAAGGTTCTCTAAACGAGCTATTAACCTAATCATCTGAATCAACTAATTAACTCTTAACACCTGCAAAAGATTCCTGAGGCTTTTAAAAACTCCCAGCCTGGTTCATTACTCAAAACTGCAATCATGGGTAAGACTGCCGACCTGACTGCTGTCCAGAAGGCCATCATTGACACCCTCAAGCGAGAGGGTAAGACACAGAAAGACATTTCTGAACGAATAGGCTGTTCCCAGAGTGCTGTATCAAGGCACCTCAGTGGGAAGTCTGTCGGAAAGATAAAGTGTGGCAAAAAATGCTGAACAATGAGAAGAGGTGACCGGACCCTGAGGAAGATTGTGGAGAAGGACTGATTCCAGACCTTGGGGGACCTGCGGAAGCAGTGGACTGAGTCTGGAGTAGAAACATCCAGAGCCACCGTGCACAGGCATGTGCAGGAAATGGGCTACAGGTGCCGCATTCCCCAGGTCAAGCAGCAATGGACTGTCGCTCAAATTTTGCATGTCATTCGGAAATCTCATGTCTCATGTCATTCACTTTTCCCTGCCAATGTGGTGGAAAAATGTAATCATAGAAGAAAATTTATTCTAATCATCATTTTCTGTTTGCTATGCCTGACTGTTAAATTCCATAGAGGGAGACCAGCTCTCATGACCTTAGAGGTACTGTCCACCCAAATGTGGGTCTCAGGACCCTATTGCAGGCAGGCAGCCAATAATAACAAATGATACAAAAAAGTGTGCAACTGAAATGACAGCAATCAGCATATCTATCTATCTTTCTTATCTATCTATAGATGGATAAGATAGATATATTTAAAACAGGCTGACTACTGTTATTTCTTACAGTTGCACAATTTTCATATATACACACATCTATATATAATGTAACACAATTACATATTACTTAATCAATTAGTTAATAGTCATGTGCCTCAACAAGTAAAGTCATAACATAATGATACATTTGTAAATCATTAGTTAGTGATTAATTAAAGCAGACAACTGGAAGTTGAAATGCATGGCTTTGACCCGATGTGGTAATTGACATGTTAATTTACACTATTAGTTAATATAATATGTTATTAAGGAATTATTACATTATGACATATTTAACTAATAACAATTTAATTATTACTTAATCTATTAATCATGTTGAATCTTCATTAGTTGCTGATGCAGTAACCATTAATAAATGGGTTAGTTAACCAATAGTAATACATTAACTCATCATTATCTGTGCATTAGTTAAGCATGAATTAATGCATATTAGTGCACCCTTATTGTAAAGTGTTACCTAAACAGAATTTAACAGTACTATAATCATAGTTTGAATATTTTGTGTTGAGCATCTGTTTTTTAAGTGAATCATATTGTGATTAGTATAATATTCTTGAATGTGACAACTGAATTGACTTAACAGTAACATTATGCTTTCTATTTCAGATTTCAGAGAACCCATGAGGAAAATAGGCAGTAGTCTGATGCAAGCCAGATTTTTAAAACCTGAACCGTTGGATAACCTGAAGTTATAATGACATCAGACTTCCGAAAGTAGTTTATTTTTAAAGGTTGTAATGCTTTTGTCCTATTTTTCCCCTTTCTTTTTTAAAGGATCTTTTATATCTTGTTTTTGTCACTGAATTTGGTAAACTGTTAAATAAAATAAATTGACTGCTGAGAAGTTTCAACATTTCTTGGTTCATCAGGTGACAATATTACCATTGATTATTTTTGTTAATTTCAGTGTTGATTCAACATTAGTGAAATGCAGGTGCAAACGTGATATTGAACTAACATCAGTTCATAATGTTGATTCAATGATATTACAATTGATTTTTGGTTGACATCTTAAAATTGTTTCAACAGTAACTGAGAGTGCAAAAGTGATAGAAAATATTCTGTAATGTTGAATCAATGATATTATCATTGATTTGTGGTTGAAATCCCAACATTATTTCAATATTATGAACTAACATCCGTTCATAATGTTGATTCAATAATATTACAATTGTTTTTTTGTTGAAATCTCAACATTGTCTCATCAGTAACTGAGGGTGTAAAAGTGATGTTAAAAAAGTATCATTGTAATGTTGAATCAATGATATTATCATTAATTTGTGGTTAAAATATCAGTACGTTAATTCAATGTAATTGGTGTTGACACATCAACACTGACTCAACATTGTTTCAATGGTTATGCTATCTGGGTAATCATAAAAAATTTGGCAGCTGCAATAAGACAAAACAATAATGTCACTGGTTTTACAATAAATAAAGTCTACTCATAAAATATCATTGCATGCAGACTATATCTATTTACAAACCCAGAAAAATCTCTAACAGAAGTTGTGACTCTCATAAACTCTTTCCCGCCAAACACAGAATTTTCCGTTATTTGTGAGAAAATGCGGAATTTTCCAGGTTTCGGTGTTTTCACTGTTAGACACTAGGGGGCGCTACTAAACATCTCCTGAATGAGTACTGAATCTCCAGATCACAACACACGCGAGTAAGATGGAGTAAAGCAAGCGATTGCATGTAAACAGATGCATATGTAAAATAACGTGATTGTCAACATTAAACATCATATGAATCAAAACTATGTAATGTTACTTGCATGAAATGTGGACCCAGGATGAGCTACAGGACTGTGCAAGCATTAGAGGTGTTGATGGACTCGATCTACTCCACCTGTGTTTGATCATCGCTCTGAATCTGATCTAAATGTAGTCCTTCACAAAAACGTGATTTTCTCAAAAAGTTGCTTTTTTTATTAAAATATAACCATATTCAAGTGTTGATAAAAAAGGAATGCATGAAGCTAGAATAAAACTGGTTTTTAAAAGAAGAGCTTTCTTTTGATATATTGCATTCTCAGTTATTCTTAAAACAAAATATTCTATGGGCTATTAAATTTTGGTGAAAATGGTCAAAAACCCTGGCGGTGACTGGCAACTTTTTTTAAGCGCTGGCAGGGAAAGAGTTAATGACTTCTCTATGGTCTTGATGAATTCTCAAACTGTCCAAATACTATTTTACCAATAAACAAACCTTTTCACAAAGCAGGAATACACATATCCCTTCATTTATCTGAATTATTTAACCTAGACTTCAGTCCACTGCTTAAAATAATCTAAAAGAATTTATCGGGACAGATTGCTATACAGTAAAAATGTCCAATTTACTAAAATTAACTAGCATACTTGTTCACAATGCAGATACAACCCACTAAAATGGTTTTAAGGAATGTCGGAAAAAAAAATGCTGAGAGAATTTTCTTGTGATGTGACGCCCAACACGTGATGCACGGTGGGAGCGGCGGCACTGTCATTAATACAAATGAAAGAATGTCATGACATGAAGGAATCTAGATGACTGTGCTGATAGAATTCAATGAATCATGACTAATTTCTATTAGTTTTCTGCTAGGCTATTAACACGATAATGTAAAACCTACACTCCACAGTTTTGCTAGAGGCGCAAATCAAACAATAAATCTGCAACTGATGATTATCAGAAAGAAAACATCATAGTGAGAAGATGCCTATTTTGTGACGTGTATTGTCATTAAAGTACATTTAATTGGAATTTGGAATGTTTCCTCTGGCATGTCATTACCTGTTTTCTATCCTGTTTAGTTTTTTCTATGCTAATGGTGAATTCACACTGCACGATTTTCAAATTAGTCAGATGTTCTTCACTGCTCTTTTCACACTGCATGATGGATTGGCAACAGGGGTTTTCACATCTTATGCATACACTGCAAATCTATCACTGTACAGAATATTATAAAATAATATAATTTCTGCCTCATTCTGTGATGTGAAGCCTGCCAGATCACAAAAGTTATTTCAAACACTCGATTAAATGTTCTCTTTTGTTGTGCTAGGATTGGTGCTCAAATTGCTTGAAGGGCCGGAATTAAAGAGGGGGCACGAGGAAGGCTTGTGTGTGGTGGAATTACACAAGACGCAAGAGACACTGCGGCAGCCCGGAAAAACATTATTGTATAGCTCCAAGTCAAGAGCTCCCCAATAAGGACATTGATTCCACTGGGTGACTCGAGCTGTGCATTTGGCTGAAAAGCCTGTAGTAAGTGAAAAAATGGGTACCGCCGAAGGTGTGTGACAGTTCTTCTATGATAGTTGTGTGACAGTTCTGCTATGATAGTTAAAAGTCATTCAACTCCTTGCATCTAGAGGGGAAGACAGATCAAATAATTTCTGTATATCTACCGAAAGTGATACACAATGCAGCCATGGTAAATATGCGATTTGATTTGGAATTTTGTGGTTTTCAGATTGATTGTCATATGACCACAGTCAAGGGTGCGATGGGGTTCACTTATTGAAACAGGGAAGGAGAGAAGAGAGGTCAATGTCCGCACCTGCTAAAATTTGGAATGTAGATGGGTGGAGACGGGTGGTGGATCCATAGCAAGGGCGTTGGAAAGAACTGGACGAGCAGATGCAGTTGAGGGTGTATATGTTGGGAGGCGAGGAACTGTTGAGGAAGCAGTGGCTGGATGGAATAAGGTTGGAGAATAGACCGCTTGGGGAGGCAACCCCATGCTTGGATCAGCTCTAATGGTGGCAGAACAATGAAAGAGAGGGGGTGGCAGGACCGTTTGCGGAGGCAGCCTCACACTTGGGTCTGTGCCGATAGCAGAGGAGAAATTAGTAAAAGGGGGAAAAGGAAGGGGGAGCATGACCGTTTGCGGAGGCAGCCTCACGCTTGGGTCTGTGCCGATAGCAGAGGGAGGGGAATAGTGGCATTTGCACAGGTAGCCTCAAACTTGTATTTATTCTATGGCTAGATGGAGGTTTAAAGACAGGAGGAATTGACATGTTGGAAGCGTGGGCAGTAGAAGCTGTGATATACTCACCTGTGGCAGGAGGAAAGGTAACAGTCACAGTCAGAGAGGCCGCAAAATGATTGCGGGCGACCGCGGAACTAATGTTTGCGGCCGCGATAGACGGCCGGCCGCAATAAGCGGCGGACGAGGAAGCTGTGGCGGCTGCGGCTGCAGGCTGAAACTGTAGCGGGTTGGAGGCAAACAGTATGGATCGTAAAGATGGATGCGTTGAGGCTTGCGTGGTGCTTGGAGGACACTGGGTGTTTTGGTGAGAGCGCACGAGCAGATTGTGAAGTTGCGCTTTTGAGTTCTTCCGGGAGAAATGGATACCCGCATCAGATAATGCTTGCCTGAGCACGTTGACAGTCCATTTTTTCGACAGGAGGGACTTAAGGGCTTGCTGCAGATGATGGTGATGCTGATGATGATGAAGGACGAGATGAATCACGTCGAGGATTAGCCGAGCCCTGTGATGATCTTGTTGGAGGAGGAGAAAGAGGTCTCCTTGAGCGAGGTTTTTTGTGCTGGTTTGTGGAGCGAGGAGACCAGCGACCTGGACTATCAACAGGGGAAATGTGCAGTGAAGGAGAATCCAAACTCTTGGGAGAAGAGCGTGCAGGTGTTTCTGGCACGTTAGGAAGTTTGTCGTCTGAGAAACAATTCGATTTCCTCGAAGTCAATCATGCGGTTTGGGCGAGTCAAATGCTCGCCCAAAACTAACAACGGGAAGAGGTAGGCTGCTGGTTTTATACCTTGGTATTAATTGGAAGATTAGATGGGCGTACTTCCTCCCGAATTTACGTTTAGTAACTTCACTTCAGAAAGTGTGTTCCTCCCTGCTCTCGTTACATCCCGGGCGGGGGTACACACTCGATGTGTGTTGTTTGTTTGGGAGAGCAGCACGCGCAGTCAGCACTTGAGGGTGGCGGCTGCGAACAGTGTGAGGCTCTGCCTCTTCGTGTGCTGCGATCCCGCCGGGCGCTCTTTGAAGAGGGCATCCCGGCTCACGTTCCCCACGGCGCGGGTCCCGCTGCTGCCGAGGTACAGTGGAACTCATGTCGTGGGGTTGGTATATGGATCTGGTGGAGGGGTTTGAGACGGGCGATACCCTATCTTAGCCATCACCTGCCAGATCTGTTGCCGCGTCTCTGGGTTCGGGAGCCCACGCTGCGGTTTCTCCCTGGGGCCCCTGCCGAGACATTACAGTTATCATCCTCCGAGGAGATCGATATCTGTACTGTCGATGCAGGATTGAAGACTTGCCACTTCAATCCCCTCCAAGTGAGGAGCTCATGGAGGTTCTAAGCAGAGCAGTGGCCAGATTAAACATCGACTGGCCACATGTGCAACATGAGCGAGTTGCAGTCAAAAGCAGACTCGACGAGCGCCTACTCCCTTCGCTCTGCTCAACCTCCGCGCTGGAGTCTGACGTTTTTTCCCATTCTCCATACCGAGGTGTCGAGATTGTGCAAGCGGCCCGTGTCGTCATGCATTTTCAACCCGTTAACGTCAGTTTACAGCAATATATCTGGGTTGAAAAGACACGGTTATGGTCAGATGCCTCAGGTTGAAGAGACGCTTGCGAGCCATCTCTCGCCTGAGTCTGTGTCTGCCATAAAGGCTCCAGCTTTGCCCACTAAGCCCCTTAAAACCACATCCTCATTAGTGGGTAAAGCATACTCGGCAGGAGGTCAGGCCGCCGCATGTCTGCACACCATGTCTATTATGCAGGCATACCAGGCTGACCTGCTGAAAAACCTGGGGAGAGCCGCGAGATCGTAGTTGAAGTCATCAACAAGCTCCGATCTACAGCAGATCTTGCTCTCCGGGCCACCAAGGAGACGGCCAAGTGTGTGGGTTGTTATATGGCAGCCCTGGTGGCCACGGAGAGGCATTTGTGGCTCAACCTTACAGAAATAAAGGAAAGGGACAAGAGCTTTTTGCTTGATGCGCTGCTGTCTCCGGGAGGCCTGTTCGGTGACGCCATTACCACTGTCACCATCAGGTTCCTGGAGGCTAAGAAGCAATCTGCGCGCTCAAGCAGTTCCTTCCCCGTGAGGCCCAGGTCTCGTCTGCTGCTGGGCGGGAGCAGCAGACCCCGAGTACGAGCTCCTCACAGGGCGCAGCAAAAGTTGAGTGTCGCCACTTGTATGCCCCCACAAAAAGGGTTGTCGGGTGCACGGCACTCACGGACGCAGCCTTCCAAGTCCAGGGCCGATCTGAGGACGGTCACTGTGACGAGGAAGGCTACGTCAAAGAAGTCCTGATGCCTGCGGGCTCAGGACTGTGAGAGAGATCCCCTCCGCGGGCATTACACAGTACCCGGACGTCCGCGGTGCCCTCACAGGGTCAATCCACCAACCCTGCTCGAGTGCCGGGGCATGGAGGGGCCCCGTGGGTCATCCTCAGAAGGAAATCATGCCGTTGAGTCAGTTGTTCGCTGCCAGTTCGCCGGTTCAGGGCGCTGCACTCACGGTGCAGAGCAAATCAGAGGCCAGCCTCGAGAGGCTGATACCCTTAGTAGATTTTGTTTCGGAGTGGGAGAATCTACCACATATTTCTGCTACATCGGTGGTTTTCTACATCAACCATCAGGGGTTTAAGGTCCCGTCGCTTGAACAAGTTGGCGCGCCTTATCCTCCTCTGGGATCAAGGGAAATTGTTGTCAGTCAGGGCAATATATATATTCCGGGAGCCAGAATGTGGAAACAGACATCCTGTCGAGGCAGGGGCTGAGCCCCGGGGAGTGGAGACTCCACACAGAGGTGGTGGAGCTCCTTTAGGAGAAGTGCAGCAGGGCCCAAGTGGACCTGTTCGCCACTCACGAGAATGCACATTGTCGTCTGTGGTTCTCCCTGTCGCCTCCAGCTCCTCTCGGACTGGACGCGATGGTACAGGAGTGGTACAGGAATGCTCTGCTTCCGGGAGTTCTAGAGAGAGTGCGCCGGGACGGGGCCCGTCTTCTGCTAGTAGCCCTGTTCTGGCCAGGCCAAGTATGGTTCTCGGACCTGGGGTCTCTCCTCGACGGCTCTCCCCTGGAGATTCCAATCAGGAGGGACCTTCTCTCTCAGGCGGGCGGTGTAAGGACGATTGGAGTAGAGCCCATGAGACTTTGCTCCAGGTGGGGGCATGCACCAAGGCGAAGCCGATCGCCTCTGGTCTAAGCCTCCCGTCTACGTCGTAGGTCAAAATTTGTGGCTTTCATCTAAGAACATTCCTCTTCGCTCCGTTCCCTGTCAATAAGATCCTTAGCCCGGTGGCAGTCCACCTCAGGCTACCTCCAGCATACGGGAGGATTCACTGCCGCGACGGGGAACCAACCTATAAGGTCAATTGTATCCTGGACTGTACTTGGTGGACTGGGAAGGTTACGGTCCGTAGGAGAGGAGTTGGGTTCTTGCTAGGGACATATTGGATCACTCCCTTATTGATGATTACAATCAGGGAGCTCCAGGAGGGCTCCTAGGGGAGGGGTAATTTTAGGGGTTCATTTCAGCGTTTTAGTAAGAGTAAAAAAAATTCTTATTTTGACTCGCTATTGGATCTGTTGCAGTTATTTCCTCACAGCAGTGTGACAATTGTTGTCATTGTAAATATAAAATTTCCCATATGGCCATGCAGGAGAATAGGAGATGGTTAATTACATTCAATGGACAGACACCAAACGGTATTCTTTTTTAAAATATTTATTTCAACAAATTACAACCAAATCACATCTATGGAAGCTTGTGAAAAGACTGTGGGCAAGTTTTGATAATTCAAGCAAAGTGAGAATCATACTCGCAAATGTAATGTTTATTAAAAAAACAGAACTTTCAAAAGCAATGTGATAATTTTATTGAGTAATATGCAGTAGGTTTAATCAGTGACATTATTACTAGATTTGTTATCCAGCGTCTTACCGTCACCTCCTCAACCTGTTTTTTACACATAGAAATTATATTACATTGTCCAGTTTTCCACCTGAACAATGGTGTGAGTTCATATGGCAATTCTCAATGCAGCATGAATTACCTACAACTGTGACATTTTAAACAATTATAAAACAACCAAAACTCACAAGCAGAAAGGAAGCGTGATTTAAACAAACCAGACCAGAACTCAACACGGCGTGACGGCAGCTTCACAACTCTCTATATCAATCGTCTAGATGGCAGACAAGTCTTCAAATTCAGTAGAAAGAAATTGGTCCTCTTCATAACATAAGGATCACGTCCAACATATGTTGTGATTTTCTGTTTATAGCTTTCTAAACCAGCATATTACAGACTTTAATCCATCTTGTCCATTCTGTTTTTCACTTCCTGCCCTCCATCTGAATTTTGCACTTCATCAGAACCACGTGATTGCAAACAACCTATACTGCATTTAAATTGTTGAGGTAGTTGCTGATGTTCCTAAATTTATCAACAGTACTAATGAACAAATAAAATAGATTGCTTCATGTAGATTTGTTTATTTACATTACTTACATTCATGTTGAATTCTATATAATAGCACACATACATCACTCACTCAAATGTCTGTTTCATGTTATGATGTGTTCATCAATACATGCAATACTTATCAAAGGTTTTCCTGTCAGATGTTAAATAGATATGTAGTAGTGTTATTAAGATGTCTTTTGGAGATGTACGTGTGCTTACTGGAGCTGAAATAAATGCAAAAATGGGCCGAGTGGCAGGATGTGGGTGAAACTGAGATGCCTTGTTGACAAAATTTTAAACCGGAATGCACTGCTCCAAGCCGATCGGACTGTGCATCGTTGCATGAAGTCAAACAAGCCTAAACAGTTAGTGGTGACAGCAGCGGTTACTCAAGTGGAAAAACCCTTAATTATGCAGAACTTTAAGGTTTATTATAATTTAAACAAAATATAATAACTAGCTGCAAACTAGCTGTAAAAACGCTGGTGTTCTCAACCCCTTATGTGTGCAAAGCAAACAAAAAATAGGAAGAGGTGCTCCAACCCTGGTGCGCCAAAATCACAACAAAAGTGTTTCACCCAGGTGCCTAGCCTTCCCCCTCGGCGTACTCAGCCATGACTCGAACCAAGAAAAGGAAAAAAGAGATAAGGGAGGTACAGTACAAATATAAACATCACAGACTCATATATGATGAGCAAAGGAGCTGGAACACAGATATGGGATGACTGCTAAATGCCACCAAGATGCTACTAAATAGTTCTCACTCACACTGGTCAGACCACTTGAACACCAAAAATAAATAAAAAAATCCAAACACAGGGATAAGTAGAATTATTCAACAAAAAACCCAAAGAAATATCAATCCACGAAAAACAAACAAAACAAAACCACGACCTAATCACAAAAAAACAGCAGCACGACCTGGATTAACCCTCACATGGTACCCAGACTGCAAAATAAAACATCATCAAACAAGGATCTACTCCAATCCAGGAATAAAACATAAAAAAAAAAACCCATACATACCACAATGTCTGGATACACACGCGAATGTTCTGCTAAAACACACAACAACCTTGATTAGACGCAATTAATAACCTCACCACACACACTGCGATCGCCGACATACCTTAAAGCTTTCAACGAGCGCTTGATGCAGCTCCCAAGGCACGTCACAGACGACTACAGCAATCACTTCAAAGACAAACACACAATCTAAGCACTTTAAAACCCCACGAAGCCGTGCGTAACCTCTGTTGCTTACCTCAACTATAGTGACACCGATAACCGGAAGGGGGTCGGGTATGACAAAAGTCTACGTTCAACGGCTTCCTGTCTACGCACTTAAATACACCGGCCATAATTACACTGACCACCCATTCCCATATAAGGATAATAAACCGCAGAGAAAAAGCAGTAAAATCCCATACTACTACATTCGGGTTGGAGCTAAACTCTGCAGTGCATTGGCCCTCAGAGTAAGATTTGAATAGCCCTGGTATAGACCAAAACCCCTTTTTGTTCTAGGCTGTAAACATATTTATTTTTTCTATTGTGAAGACAGATTTGACTCCCTTTTGGAGCCTGTCTCCAGCAGCCAGTCGATGAATTGCAGTTTAAGTCACTTCTGTGTTGGATTCTATGGAGGACCAAACCCGCATAAATTAAAAATCAATAAATGAATAAGTAACTAAATGAATAAATATACAAATATGTAAATAAGCAGATACATAGATAAACAAAATGTTATAATAGGAAAATAAATAAAATAAACGACTTGATAAAATAAAAATGATTAATTTCCCTAAAAAATTCCCTTAATTTATTATTTTCTGCTTTTATACATTTTATAAAAATATTTGTAACTTTTATTTATTTGTTAATTAAATTTAATATTTATTTTAATATTTATGTATTTTTATATTTATGCATTCATTTATTTTTACATTTATTTATTCCCACATGTATTTATTTTTACATTTATTTATTTATTGATTGATTCATTTTTACTTTTCCTTGTGCAACATGGAAATGAGGAGGGCGGTCCTTGTTTAGCTTCAGCATATCATTAGTTGAGAGCTCATAATCTTCAGACCAGCTAAGCGATAGAGTAGAGTTTTCAAAGTTAATGGCGGCCGGATAGTTCTTACACAGTCACAGACACCAAACAACTTAGCAATGTTTCCAGCAGTTTGACCCATTGAGAGATAAGTTTCAATGGTACTTATCGGAAGTAAGTACGATGGATGTCACATCCCACCTTAGTGCCATCTGACACAAAGTGCTGAGGGGAGCACCACAAGAAAATTCTCTCAGCAGCATTTTGTACATAGGCTACTACTCCTTTCATGTACTATTTTCTCCTAATATACAGTAGGTACAGTAAGTAGGCATATTCAAATGCAGTATACATATACGTCCCAGTTAGTATACGCACATCCGAATCTTGCGAAAATTAGTACATTACCCAGGTAATTCTCGCCTACTCTTTTATGAATACTAAGAATTTGGACTTTCTTATTCACTCGCCTACTGCTTTTTCCCTAATATATAACCTAAATAAAGCATAACATAAAGTGCAGGTCTGGTCCTCTCTCCTCTTGCACTGTCGTCGCTCCTCCTTTCATGCTCCTATCACTCCTCCATCAGACGAGACCGATGTGGTGCGCAACTGGCGCTCATTATCATTCACCACCGGCCCGCTCTCACGGTCCCTCGCCTCGCTGCTTGCCGCATACCCCCAACGCCTTTCGCAGGCTGGAGGCCACTCCCGAGACTGCTCTCTACATCACCCCACCCCACCCCACTCCTCTTCTGGAGGTCCGATCATGGCAGCCGCAGCACCTGGGAGTTAAAGACAGAGAGGCAAGAGAAACAGAGCGACAGAACAAGAGAAGGGAGAGAGGAGAAAAGAAAAGTTAACCTGATTGGTTAACGTGGCGTGAATTGACGCCA
Organism: Gobiocypris rarus; assembly: GCA_023029165.1. Classification (NCBI taxonomy): domain Eukaryota; kingdom Metazoa; phylum Chordata; class Actinopteri; order Cypriniformes; family Gobionidae; genus Gobiocypris; species Gobiocypris rarus. The sequence goes on along the minus strand of CM040933.1, from coordinate 29,443,279 downwards.
AAGTTCAGATTTTTCAACTCGGGCGTCAGACGCGAATTTCGCTTCAAACAAGGGAATACACAAAACACACCACTCATGCAAGACGCTCAATTTGCATCATTCGTACAAATGAGGCGGAATGGCGTAGCACGAAACGTGTCTAACGTGCCGCAGGACCTCCAGACACGTGTCAACATGCCTTTCTATTGACTTAACATGGAAATCACTCACACCAGACAATCTATTCGCGTTCACTAATTACCCCAATGCTGCAGTGAAAAATAGTGGAGCAATATCAGAAAGGAGTTTCTCAGAGAAAAATATTATCTTCTACAGTGCATGATATCATCCAAAGATTCAGAGAATCTGGAACAATCTCTGTGCGTAAGGGTCAAGGCCGAAAAACTGGATGCCCATGATCTGCAGGTTTCACCAAGTCAAATTTTAAGACTTTTTAAGACCATTATGAATTAAATTTAAGACTTATACTACACAATAAAAAAGTACAAAGGAGATGCACAATCACAAAACTACCTGCAAAGCAAATTAAATTATTCAAATTGAACAAATTAAGTAAACTTGCACTTCCTCATACCTCAAATTATTATGTTAGATGCACTATAGTCACACATGGCAATAAAACAATATACATGAATCTTGTTTGGTATTACAAAAAAAGCTGGTCCAGTAGTGTGCTATCTAACTTTAATAACATGTTTGCTTAGGGTGGGATATATGACTAAAATCTTACAGACTTGAAGGTTAAGACTTGAGACTTGCTTGTGACTTGCACATGTGTGACTTACTTCCACCTGTATTTTCTAGACTTCCTTTACCAGAAACTGAGGACAACAGTTAAGTGGAAATGTATATGGACAGAGTGTTGTCTGTAAATATGATAGATGTACAAGCCTTGACTCATGAGGAACTTAAAAGATCTGCAATGGAAGATACTACCTTGACATAACTTATTTCCGTAGTGGAGACAGGACCGTGGCCAGCTTCAATTCCTGAAAGTCTACATCCATACAAACGCTGCTCAGCTGAGCTGTCAACCCATGATGGTCTTTTACTGAGGGGACACGGGATTGTTCTTCCTTCCAAGTTGGTTTGAGACACACCAAGGTGTAATTCACACAAAACAATTTTTGAGAATCAAATTTTATTGGCCTAATATGGACATGGACAAAAATGATCAAAATCTGTAAAGCGTGTGTTCTGAATCAGCTCTTGCATGAAGATCAACCACTTCATCCATTGGAACTACCACTCAGACCGTAGACCAAGATAGGTGTTGATTTGGTGAGCCCTCTCCAGAATGACTATATACTCACAGTTATAGACTATTACACTTCATATCCTGAAGCAGTAGTCATTGCTGACATAACTTCTGAGACCATTACCAAGGAGAAGATGAGGATATTTGACCGATTTGGGTATCCCTTGGAAGTAGTCATTGACAACGGGAAGCAATTTGTCAGTAAAGTCTTCAAAGCATTGCTGAGAACTAGTGGAGTTAAGCACATTATGGCCTCACCTTCTGTAACAAAGGGGTTGAAACAGAAGTAATTTGTTATTTGACTATATAAGTCAGGGGTCATCAACTATATTTGTCCAAGGGCCAGAATTTTTCTCTGCAGACAATGTAAGGGCCAGATACTGTAACATAAAATAAAATTCAAATTGTATGTAGCGCCCCCTACCCTTGACTTTAAAACGGTGGAGCACCGGGTTCTGACAGATGTCTCCCGACTATATTTTATTAATATTACCCTATATGACTACGGTAACCCAGATTAAATATATTTATGCTCCTGAAGCAATATTCTTAAACAGTGTGAAAATTAACCCAGCCCTGAATAACCTCAAGCAAGGCAAAAGATAAGTTTAAAGAAGTAAACAATGGGGTTTATTTATATTAAAAAATATGGAAAATAAGAAATAAAATAATTATATGATTCAATAAAAGGGGATGAAATATCCAAACGACTAGGACTTTTGACCCCCCGCGAAACGGTTCACATTCCCGCTTGAATAAGGCCGGTTCTCTGTTCTCTGGCTAGAGCGCAGCAGAGTTTGTATGGACCGAAGTGCATGTCTGAGCTTGTGTTTTGTTGCTTTGACATTGTGGAAAATAGAATAATAGAAACAAAATGTATTAGGGTTTTTACCCTTTATTATCAATCTAAATTAATCTCGTTTTTAATTTAACTTAATTTTGTTTTTCTTTATTTAAATTTAGTTTTTCTTTATTTAAATTTCGTTTTCTCTTTATTTAAATGGAATTTTTTTATATTTAAATTGAATTTTTTCTTTATTTAAATTTAGTTTTTCTTTCTTTAAATCTACCCTTACTGTGCCAATTTGTTAGTCCGAAAACTATTAGACTACCTTAAAAGTATGGCTAAAATTAACAGACCTGTTTGTGTGCGTTTTATATCACTAGTGCAGTGTCCGTTCTCGGAGCATAAGCCCTGTTCTAATATTAACAAAGGGAGGGATGTAGTGTGCATACATTGAGTTCACGCTTGACGTAACTTGACGTAAGCGTGACTTGCGCGAACCGAAGAACTCTGGTCACGTGGATGTCGGATGCTGTCGGTTATTAATTGTTTTAATGCTCACAACAAAATACAAACAATAACATAATATATGATAATAGCAATTAGAAACAAACAAGAATAGAAGACAAGACAGAGACGCGTGGCTCCAGTTCTCTCGTGTGTTTCAGATGAAACGCGCATGAGGTCATGAAAGCTTGGTAACAGTTGATCGGATACGAAAAGATTACTGAATTATGACAGCATTTCTTGGTGTATTACTTTTTCTTTTAATAACTAATAATACAACATTTCAAAAGACATGGGATTCCTCTTAAGATCCATCAATTGAAATAACGAAAAAGAAGAGGAACAAGAAAAGAAAAGAAAAGAAAAGAGAGAAAGGGACAAAACGTGCCTCTTTCTGTCAGGACGTTATCATTTGAAATTAAAATTTTATTTTAAAAAATGAATAAGAAGTGTCATAAATCTGTTCTGAATTAAGTTACTTTTCAAATAAATATTTCTGAGTTATATCAGATTGTATTTGTGTTTTTATTGTACTTACCCTGTAACTACATGAAACGAGGGGAACAAGAACAGACTTTAATTTACGGGCCGCAGATTCATACTTACCCTGTAACTACATGAAACAAGAGGGGAACAATACAATACTACATGAAACAACACGGATAATTACACCTTAATTAAAAAATACTTACAGTATAAATAATTTGTTAATTTTCCTGATAGTTACCCCTTTATTTCCCAAATATTACATATTGTTACCATATACCTACAAGTAATTACTTAATTGTTACACTATAATTACCGAAAGTTATGCTGTAAATTCGCTTTAGTTATGCAGTACTTTCCGGGCTGTAATCTAAAGCTTTACCAATAAATATACTGTAACAACACACAGTTTTTGTACCGTGAACTTTTCCTGTATAGCAATATCCAATGCTAAGGTAAAATTTGCAAAATACAAATAATAGACTAAACATAGACTTAGCGTATGCTAACTTGCCAAGCCTGTACTGCTCCAGAACCATGCAGTGATATTTTGGCTGTCAAGTGCTCTGATAATGCCCTCTGGTAACACGATCTCCTCCTTGCTGGAAATTAGGTGTGCCTTCATTCAGATACTTCATAATTAGCTGTTTTTTAGCCTTTCCAAAGAATTGTAATTAAGAGTGAACTTTAAGACAGAAGTGAGTCAAAAAGGAAGTCAGTTTCGGGTTATGTTTAGTTTTGTTAAAATATTATGGTAGCAGGGTGTTGATGCGCAGAAAACATGCTGAGCTTTAATGACTTTTTTTTTTAATTCAGAAAATATGATACATATCTTAAAAAGACATCAGAGATGATCTGAGAGAAATTTTAGGAGGGATCTATCTGAGACTAAGTTGATACAAAAATGAAATATTCCTGATATTCTGATCTGCGCTGAGCGATGGAAGGAGAGGACACTGGCGTTGTGTGTTCGCCGCTTCTCCACTCTGCCAGGGAAATGAAAGCTTAAGCGTAAGTTCTGCCAGGAAGACTTAATTATCGCGTCACTGCAACTTTGTTTTCTGTCCAATCACATTCTAACACTTGGCTATAAAAGATCGGTACTTACTCATGTCTGAGTTCGCAGATGCTGACGCTGCAATGCACCGCCATCCTCCCCACCACCTCCAAGTCAAATTCTTCCCTAAATCCACCCCACCACCACCAGGATGGTCCCTTTCATACCTCACGTGGGGGTCAGCTGCGCCTCTGCCTTCATCTTCAGGCAGGATATGCAGAGTCCGGACCCTCAGATTGCGAGCTATGGACGGGGCCTATGCCAAAGTACTTCATTGCTTGCTGGGTTGTAAATAAATGGATAATTGTCACAGTATTATTCTCCCGAGTCTTTCTGTTAGAACTGAGCTTGTGTGGGAGCAGAAGGAACAGCGATGCTGTGATAGTAGAGAAAATTAGCCAGAGAACTGAGCTCCTGTGGGAGCAGAGGGAACAGCGATGCTGGGGCAGTGGAGAAAATTAGCCAGAGAAACTGAATTCCTGAGAAAAAGGAGAAAAAGTTAGATGGACAAATGGTGAAAAATATTTGCGTAACCGAATGGGACTCTTATTTTGAAATTCTCATTGAAATTCCCAGCCAGAAAATGGAGCGCAGCTGGAAGAAAACAAAACTAGAGGTCTTTCGTAATTTGTGGAAAGAATGTATGATCGCATACAGAAAGGCCGTAAAAACTGCTAGATCTGCTTATTTCTCGACTCTCTTAGAAGAAAACAAACACAACCCTAGGTATTTATTCGATACAGTGGCTAAATTAACCAAGAATAAAGCTTCAACATCTGATGTTTGTAAACAGCACAGCAGTAATGACTTTATGAACTTCTTTACGTGTAAGATTGACAATATTAGGAAGAAAATTATAACCATGCAGCCGTCTACTACAGTATCACATCAGACAGAACATTGTAGTGTCACTGAAGAAAAATTACACTCATTCACTGCTATAGGAGAGGAAGAATTGGCTGAACTCTTTAATTCATCTAAATCAACAACATGTATGCACGACCCTATACCGACTAGGCTATTAAAAGAGATGCTTCCAGAGGTCATAGATCCTCTGCTTAATATTATTAATTCATCTTTGTCATTAGGATATGTACCGAAAACTTTTAAGTTGGCTATTATTAAACCACTTATTAAAAAAACGCAACTTGATCCTACAGAATTAGTTAATTACAGGCCAATCTCAAATCTACCCTTTCTTTCAAAAATACTTGAAAAGGCCGTGTCTTCACAATTATGTTCCTTTTTAGGAAGAAATTGTATCTGGGAGGATTTCCAGTCAGGATTTAGACCGTATCATAGTACTGAGACTGCTCTCATCAGAGTTACAAATGATTTACTCTTATCATCTGATCGTGGTTGTATCTCTTTGTTAGTGTTACTCGATCTTAGCGCTGCATTCGACACTATCGACCACAACATTCTTTTGAATAGACTCGAAAATTATGTTTGCATTAGTGGAACTGCATTGGCATGATTTAAATCATACCTATCTGACCGTTATCAGTTTGTAGCAGTAAATGAAGAGATGTCACACCGATCACAAGTTCAGTATGGAGTACCGCAGGGCTCAGTGCTAGGGCCATTGCTTTTCACCCTGTACATGCTACCACTGGGAGATATTATTAGGAAGCATGGCGTTAGATTTCATTGTTATGCTGATGATACTCAGCTCTAGATTTCTTCACACCCTGAAGAAACTAACCAATTCACAAGATTAACCGAATGTATAGATGATATAAAAAATTGGATGATCAGTAATTTCCTGCAACTTAATTCAGAAAAAACAGAATTTTTAATCATTGGACAAAAAAGCTCCACAAGTAGCTCCACAACCTAGAATACTGTCTAACCCTCGATGGCTGCTCTGTCAAGCCCTCGTCGTCAGTTAGGAACCTGGGTGTGCTCTTTGATACCAATCTTTCGTTTGAAAGCCATGTTTCTAGCATCTGTAAAACTGCATTCTACCATCTTAAAAATATATCTAAATTACGGCACATGCTCTCAATGCAAAATGCTGAACAGTTAATACATGCGTTCATGAGCTAAAGGCTAGATTATTGTAATGCTCTACTGGGTGGTTGCCCTGCTCGCTTAATAAACAAACTCCAGCTGGTCCAAAATGCAGCAGCTCGAGTTCTTACTAGAACCAGGAAGTATGAACACATTAGCCCGGTTCTGTCAACACTGCACTGGCTCCCTATTAAACATCGCATACATTTTAAAATCTTGCTTATTACTTACAAAGCACTAAATGGTTTAGCTCCCCAGTACTTGAGTGAGCTCTTAACACATTATACTCATTCATGTCTACTGCGGTCTCTAAACTCTAACCAGCTGATAATACCTAGAATATCAAAATCAACTGCAGGTGGTCGATCCTTTTCCTATTTAGCACCTAAACTCTGGAACAGTCTTCCTAGCATTGTTCGGGAAGCAGACACACTCTGTCCGCTTAAATCTAGACTAAAAACACATCTCTTTTCTATGGCATACACATAAAACACTTTTTCAATTAAATGATTATTAGGCTGCATTATCTAGGTCAGCCGGAACCGGGAACACTTCCCATAACACCTGATGTACTCGTTACATCATCAGAAGAATGGCATCTACGCTAATGTTAGTGTCTCTGTTTTATCCCGAGGTCTACTGCAGTCAGCCGGATCCAGGCTGTATCCAGATCAGACGGTGGACCTGCACCCAGATGTGACCAACACATGACCCTGAAGTGTCTGCAGAGACCGTGTCATTTAGACTCCCCCTTAACCTGCCTCATCGACACGGCATCCTCAATAAACCTGTCTCCGGCAGGATGACTCCGATTGTTTGAATAGTCCTAGTTAACAATTCTTTAAATCGATATGTCATCCTCAAAACAACCGTCTCCAGCGTGTTGCGCGATCTTTCGAATATTACACTTTAGTAATTGTTTAATCAATACGGCATCCTCAATAAAAACCTGTCTCCGGCGTAATGACTCCGATATTTCAAATGATTTATTTTTAATAATTATTTAATCGATACATAATCCTCAATAAACCCGTCTCCGGCATTTTGCCTCAGATCTTTCGAATATTCAGATCTATTATGACCTCTGACCTTTAAAATTGCCAGAATAATAATAATACGCTGTTTGTTAATTGGCCAGAGGAGAACTGGCACCCCGACTGAGCCTGGTTTCTCCCAAGGTTTATTTTCCTCCATTAGGTCTCCTGATGGGGTTTTGGTTTCCTTGCCACTGTCGCCTCTGGCTTGGCTTGCTCAGTTGGGGAAAATCAAAAACTATTTTTCAAATCAATTTCAAAATAAATCTAATTATTAAACTAAATTAACTATATAGACCAAATTACTGATCTAATTACTGATCTAAAGCCCACATTGTTACTGTATGATAATCGAAATATATTCTGTTGCATTATTTTTCTGTTTAACACCGTGAAGCTGCTTTGAAACAACCCACCGGGACTGGGACCACCGGAACATGATTCACCAGAATTGGGACCACCGGAACACGATCCACCGGAACTGGAACCACCAGCACAGGATCCATCCCTGGACGCTGGTCTTTGGCGGACCACGGCAGGGCAATGCATTTCTGCAGCCCTGGAACATCCTCTAGGACGACACTGGACTGTCCTGGGATAACCTCTGGAGTGCAAAAAGGACTGGAGGAAGCCCTGTGCTTCTCCCAAGCATGCAGGGCTGCCACCACATAGAATCCCAGCACAGCCCTCCTGGCCATGTCCGGACTGACGGGGTCAATATCATGGTCGACAGCAGTCTCTCTGACTGTCTCCGGGCTGGGGAACACTGTCGTCGGGTCCTTCTGCTGAGTCCTCATTTTGGTCGGATCTTTCTGTCACGTATAACACAAAGGAAAACCGGTGCGAGGACTCAAGTGCAGAAAATAAGGATTATTAAAATAAAAGATAAACTCAAAACAAAAACCCACGAGGGGGAAAAACACATAATCAGAATACACAAATAAACTCAAACACATACCAACTGGGAATCACGGGGAAACGGGAGACGTAGACATAACAACGATCCGACCAGGACTGCAAACAAACAGGAACTTATAAAGGGAACTAATCAAGGGGGAACAGGTGGATGAAATCAAAGTGTAATCGGGTAACAAGGGGGAGGGATCAGACAATGACACTAGCACATGGCCTAAACTAACAAAACACCACATGTGCAACACGAGACAGGATAGACATGTGACAATGTCCCGATCTGATACTCAGTATCGGTATCGGCTCCGATCCGCTATTATTTGCCGGACATCGATCAGACAGGACCGAACCAAATCTGATACTGTGCGTATAATATTCAGTGCCCCACAAAATGCACAAAAAACATTATAAAGCATCATCAACGCTTCGTGCACCATATTAAGTGTTCTGACGCCATTCCATAGTTTAATGTGAAGTACATATGAATGTTTAAGTCATTCAAATTCAAGTTCACGTGAATTCTTCCCTCCGCTGCGTCTGTCAACCATTCTCCATTCAGCTTTAAACTGTGTGTCGCATTCGGTTACGACAGTCAACACGATGACACACTCTCCAAGATGATTCAGTGTTCCCGTTATTATGCTTGATCTGTAACTTCGATAACGCTCTATGGTTTCGCATAACTTGGCTTTATCTTGCTGGAGTTTATTGCTGTAAACGTGTTAACAGTACTTTATAATGTGTGTCTGTTAGATCACAACACTGGACTAGAGATTGTATCGTTCTTCACGCATGATAACTAAAATGTTAAACTGTTAAAAGAAACGGCTCATTAAAATACAGCATAGATAGATACACTATGCATCAACGTATTCTTCCATTTGTGTTTTTCAATGCGGACAGAGCGGCGTGTTGTGACTCTGTGTTGCTTCAAGCGCATAATCCTGCTCAAGGTACTTCACACGGCTTAGTCCCGCTCTGTATTAAAATACTTTTGTGCTATGAAAGATTATTATTAAGGTAAGGTTAAACTGTTTGTCAGTGTTATGTTATTTATTTGGAAGGTTATACATATGTCTTTCAGTGCATTTTTGTTATTACTGCTGTGATTTGCACATTGCTGCACTATGAAGATTTTGTATTTATTTGTTTACAATGCTGAATTCTGCTGTTTAAACTGTTTTTAACTTTAAAAGCTTGTAGTATTAAGTACTGAAGTACTTAAAGTGTGGCAGTCTTTTATAATCAACTGTTTGAATGAGATGTTTTTAGGGGGCTAATTGAGCAAAGTGCTTCTATTTATTTTATTTTATTATTAGTAGTAGTAGTAGTAGTATTGGTTCATAAAAATATCGGATTGATATTGGAATCGGCAAATAGCCAAAGCTGCGGCATCGGTATCGGAAGTGAAAAAGTGGTATCGGGACATCCCTAGTTAGTAGTGACAGCAGCGGTCACTCAAGTGGAAAATCCCTTAATTATGCAAAACTTTAAGGTTACAATAATATAATTTAAACAGATGAGTTATACAAAAAATGTACCCCCCTCCCAGGCAAAATTAGCTGTATAGACCAAAACCCCTTTTTGCTGTAAACGTATATTTTTTTCTGATGTGAAGTTAGGCATTTTAACATAGGGAAGATACAGATTTGACTCCCTTTTTGGAGTCTCCAGCAGCCAGCCGATGTATTGCAGTTTAAGTCACTTCTGTGTTGGATTCAGGAGCAGTCTCGCCGCTCCCACAAAACGTACATTGTTGAACGTGCTTATTTTTCTACTCTATGGTATTGTATTATTTTTATTGATTGTTGTGTCTCCAACATTTACACTAAGTGTGGAGGTTAATGTTATCATTTACCTTTATCCGTCCTTTCTACATTGGTAATATCAAGCTTATTAGCTACACTAATGGTTGCCTATTTTGCTGTTTATTTGGAAGCTGTAGGGAGGTGGTTACCATTTCTTTGTAGTTTAGTAAGAGGTTTTAAGTTTGGGGTTCTTCTTACTTAGTTTTTGTTCCATGAGCAGTATATTAAAAAAGGCTAATGTGATTTTGTTTGTGGTGCTGTGGCTGGGCTCAGAGCAACACTCTTTAAAACCTCTTTTTTTTTTTTTTTTTTTGCGTCTGCCTATAACACTATGGTGCGTTCAAGTCCTCCTGAGATGTTAGTATTTACGAGGTAGTCGTGTTTACGAGATCATGTGCATTCAAGTCTCTTTGATCGGAGCAAGATGGCGATGTACCTTCTTATCATGAATTTCACAAAAATACAGCAAGGTTTGTTAACTCTGCTTATATAAAATGAAGTGTACCAAAACCCAAGCTAGACAATGGTGAAGCGTACTGATGTTTCCAGAAGCCTTTATTTGTGTTCAGCCAGCCTTGTTTAGAAACACATATCTTTCCTTTTTTACACGTTTTTTCGTGAAACACCGTAAGAGCTACAGGACAGATAAATAACATAAAATTAGCTCTTAAAACATACACATTTCACAAAGTCCACATTAACCTTACAAATTGCAATTTATAAAAAATAAAACTTTCTGTGACGTTACTTCTGTCAGTATTAACAATGCTAAAGGCTTATGTTAGCATGACTTCACGTAGAAACACGAGGGATAACAATACAGTTAAACACTTCTTCACAGATGAATAGATTAACCCACATATTACTAACATAAACATGAAACAAATCAAACACATAATACCTTGTTCCCGTTCCAGCTAGGTGCTTAAATATCCTTTTACTTATACGATGTCAGAGCAACATGTGATCTTCCTCCATACTTCCGTGCGTACATCTCAACCAAAAAACTAGTTCCCCCTTTAGATGCAAAATTAACGATCCACTAGGAGGCGCCAAATTTACACATTTCTTAGGGTTAGTTACACTCCCACCAATCATGAGTAAATAATGGAACGGTATAAAGTCTGCATTAGGCACAAATGATTTTGACTGAAAAAATGCCTTCCTTGAAGCCTGTATAAACCAAAGATAACTTATGCTAAAGTTGGAAACTTAACTAGAAAAATGTAATATTATGCACTATGGAGGGAGGGAGCAGATTTAGCTAGTCTCCAGCACCAAAACAAGCTTCTGGACTGGCCGCTCAACGTCGGACAGCTTGTGAAGACGCTCCCCTTTTTTGCCAAGCTTAGTGTCACCAAGCCGGATTTTAACTCTCAGTACAAGTCCATCTTTGTCGGTAGTGGTTTCTGAAACTCTACCCAATCTCCACTCATTTTGGTGCACATCCTCTCCTTTCATGATCACAATATCTCCAACTTGTAAATTTCTTCTTGGAGCATGCCAGCGCTGTCTGAGAGCTATGTTGGCAAGGTATTCCTTTCGCCAGCGACTCCAACTGTTCTGCAAGGTATTGAACTTGTCTCCACCTTTTCCTGCCATACACATCTTCTCTGACGAATTCACCTGGGGGAGGCAAGGCCTGAACAGATTTCATTGTCAGAAGATGATTAGGGGTGAGTGGTTCGAGGCTATGGGGGTCACTGAGGTTGTCAACAGTCAGAGGACGACTGTTGACTATAGCCATAGCCTCATAGAAAAAGGCTCGTAGCGAAGCATCATTTAGTCTACCAGAGGAAAGGGCAAGAGTGGTCCTTAGAACGCTTCTCACTGTTCTTATTTGTCTTTCCCACCCTCCTGCATGGCTAGAATGGTGCGTTCATGCTGAAGTCGCACTGCTTCTCTGCAAGAAATACAGCCAGACGGTCTGCATCGACTTCCTTTAGAGCTTCTCTGAGCTCATTTTTGGCTCCGAAATTGCTTCCTTGATCAGATTTGATCTGACGAACAGCACAGCGTATGGCGATGAAACATCGAAGGCCATTTATGAAGGCATCTGTCGACATGTCTTGAGAGTCTCAATATGAACAGCACGGGAGCTAAGGCAAGTGAAAAGAAGGCCGTACCTCTTGTTCTCCTTTCTTCCTTGTTTTGTAAGGAATGGCCCGAAGCAGTCCATGCCACAGAAAGTGAAGGGAGGTGATGGTTCCAACCGTTCAGGGGTAGATCAGCCATCTTTTGCTCTTCCATAGGTTTTGCGATGCCGTCTACAGGTGACACATTGACGAATGTAGGATGCGACTGCCCGGTTGATTCCTGTAATCCAGTAGCCACTGCGCCTTATTTCATTAATGGTAAGACCTTTACCTTGATGTTTCATCTTTCGTGGTGATGGGCAATAATCATCCTTGTGATATGATGATCTTTGGGAATGATTGCAGGATGCTTGATGAAGTTGGGAAGAGAAGAGTTGCACAGCCTCCTCCCACCCTGAGGACGCCCGTCATTGTGGAGAAAAGCATCAAGCGCGTGTAACGGCAGTTGCGAGTTGGCAGGGGAATCCCTTTGCTCAGCAGTTTCAACTCTTCTTGATACACATTTTTCTGCAGATCTTTGATTAGGCGATGTTCTGCCTCTTCTCGTTCTGTTACAGTGGTGAGACTGTTTGATCTGTTCTTGCTTATGCGCCTGAGAATGCGTGCAACCGCTCGCGTAGCTAGTGACCAAGAAGAGAACTTGGACAAGCGATCAACGAGGCTCACGCTTTCAGTGGTTTTTGTACTGAGCGCTAGAACACTCTTGACCTCTGGATCTCCGACGGTTAACTCTGGTGCTTCATCTGTAGTAAGCTTTATTTCCTTGTCCCATAAAAACTTGGGCCCAGTGAGCCAGGTAGATGACAAAAGCTCACTGGCCGTTAAGCCCCTAGAAGCATGGTCAGCAGGATTCTCATTTGTAGGGACATATCGCCACTGTTGTGGGACTGAGCTGAGCTGAATCTTCTGAACACGGTTAGCTACAAATGTGTGAAATCGTCGTGCTTCATTCCTTATATAACCTAAGACCACTTTAGAATCGGTCCAGAAGAACTCCTCAGCGTTAATACATCCCAATTCCTCCTTGAGCATGTTGCTTATCTTCACTGAAACAACTGCTGCTGTCAATTCTAATCTGGGGATGGTTGTAATCTTGGTTGGAGAGACACGTGATTTTCCTGCAACTAAGGCACAATGAATGTCTCCCTCTTCGTTTTGAAGTCGCAGGTATGAACACTGACCGTAACCCTTCATACTGGCATCAGAGAAGTGATGCAGTTCTGTCTTTGAGACCCTTCCAAATCCAGCAGGTGAGTAGGTACGGGATATGGTGAAGTTATCTAAGTGGGCTAGATCACTTCTCCATTGTTCCCATTTCGGGCGAAGCTCGTCAGTAAGAGGATCATCCCAGCCAGTACCCCGTCTACATATCTCCTGAAGAATGATTTTCGCTTTAAGGGCGACTGGTGCCACAAACCCAAGAGGATCGTACAGAGAAGCCACTGTAGATAAAATACCACGTCGTGTTGCAGGCTGCTCCTTAAGGCTGACGTTAAGCTTGAAGCGGTCAGACTCCACATCCCATTGAATCCGAGCTCTCTCTCTGGTGGCAAATCATCAAAAGCGAGGTCCATATCCTTCACGTTGGTTGCTCGTTCAGAGGTTGGTATGCTCTCTAGTACCTTTCTGTTGTTAGACACAAACTTATGTAGTCGGAGACCACCAGTGGCACAGAGTTCGCGAGCTTCCCTGGCAAGCTGAAAAGCATCTTCAGTGTTTTCAACACTTACGAGACCATCGTCTACATAAAAGTCCCTCATAACAAATTTCGAGCCTTGAGTGTAGATGTCGCGATTCTCCTTAGCTAGATGTTTCATCCCATAGTTTGCACATCCCGGAGAAGAAGTTGCACCGAACAGATGCACTTTCATGCGAAACTCGCTGGGCTGTGAGTTCAAGTCTCCTTGCTTCCACCAAAGAAAGCGCTGGTAGTTGCGATCAGCTTCGTCCACATGAAACTGATGGAACATCTTTTGAATGTCACACATAAATGCAACGGGGTGATTTCGGAAACGTATGAGAACTCCACTTAAGTTGTTCAACATGTCAGGCCCAGAGAGAAGGTGATCATTCAAACTTGTTCCTTTATATCTGGCTGAGCAATCAAACACTACACAAAGTTTATCCGGCTTCTTCGCATGATGCAAACCATGATGGGGAATGTACCATTTCTCACCTTCTCTTCCACCGTCATTGACCTGCTCAGCATCTCCCTTTCCGATGACCTCCTCCATGTACTCAACATAATGCTCCTTATACCTCTCATCCCGTTGCAGTTTCCCTTTAAGGTGAAGGAGGCGTGTCATTGCTGAGCCTTTGTTGTCAGGCAAGATGGGTCTGATTTTGAAGGGCAGAGGCATTTCATAATGGCCATGTATATTTTTCTTTATTCCCTCATCCAGTATGTTAAGGAATGTGATGTCGTCTTGTGACACAATTTTGCTGTCGTCACTGCCATCTTTGAAGTCAGACTCTAAGATGCGAATGATGTCATTAGGAGTTACCGGAGGTAGCTCCTTAACTGTAATCCTGTGACACAGATGAAGTGTGTTCAATGCATCATAGGTTTGCAATGAGCGCCCTACAATACTCCATCCTAAATCCGTCCTTACTGCATAGGGTTCATCGTCATCTCCTAAAAGGACTTGCCTTGGTGCCATAGCTCTTGAGCAGTTGTAGCCAATCAAAGGCCTACTACACAGTCCTTCAGTGGTTGGATTTCATTCACTATCTCTGCAAGATGACTCCATTGTTTAGCTGTCTCACATGTGGGAATGTGAGAGCGGTTAACAGGTATGCAATCCTTCGTATAGGTGACAGGAAGATCGACTTGAATTGCAGAACTATATCCTCTAACGAAGGCCAGAAACACTTTCGCTTGTGAGAATTGTATCCTTACCACTCATAGTCGTCAACTTCAGTTTTACTGGATACTTGTCAGCATTAAGACCATCACTTATTTCTTGGTCAATAAACGTAGTATCACTTTGAGTGTCAAGTAGCGCATAGACAAGTTTCTCAGTAGTTGGATCATTTTTAGATGAAACCCAGACTGGTATCACCATGGATGTGTTGGATGAGCCTTCGCCTGCTACACTGAGTGCCGTTGCAGCAGCACCTCGATTTGTCTCTGGTTTTATTGTAGACCTTTCTCTTTTATAGTTGTCATCATGCAGGGCTGTAGGATGCTTTCCCTTACAGTGATCACAGAAATGACGATGACGGCATTCTCTCACGCTGTGAGGTTTCAGGCATCCATAGCAGAGTTTCTTCTCCTTTATGTAGTTGCGTCGCTCAACCAACACCATCTCAGTGAACTTGGAGCATGAATGAAGCTGGTGTCTATTATCTTGACAAAGGATACACAAAGTCTTAACCTTTCTCTGTTCTGACTTGTGGTTTTCATTTTCAGTGATTGTTTGGGTGGTAAAAACACTGGCCTTGTTTTTCTTCACGTCTCTGAAATTTCTCTTCTCAGTACAAGAATCAAATGAACGAAGGGCATGAAAGGACGTAATAGGATTGCAAGCAATCTCAGCTTCAGTTGACGTGAATCTTGCAAACTCCTTGAAACTTGGGAATTCTTGATTTTCATTTAGGCTTTGCGTGACTTAGTAAGTAGTGAGGTAGTTTGTGAACGAGCTTCTGATTTTCTTCACAGTCATTTAAAATGTCAAGACCCTTGACATGAGATATGGCATCTTGACAGACATTCAGAAAATCTGAGAAGCGTCTCAGTCCTTCAGCATCCTTTGATGGAATTCTCGGCCAGTTGGTGAGCTTCTCTCTGAATGCTCTCTGAATTGTGAATGGCTGGCCAAAGCGACGATTTAGTTTGTCCCAGGCATCTTGGTAGGCGTCATTGTCATTTCGGTAGAAGTTGCCATCCAAAACCTGCCGTGCTGGGCCACCAACATATTTTTTCAGGTAGTATAGTTTTTCAGCTGGTGTGATTGCCCTTTGGTCAATAAGTGCAGTGAATACTGCCTTCCATTCAATAAATTGTATGGGATCACCATTGAAGACAAATGGTTCAGGAACAGGAAGCCTATTTAAGACCATGTTGTCTTGAAGGATCTGAGCGAGAGAGGGAATGTCTGTACAACGGGGCGATGCAACTTGAGAGAGGGGTACTGTAGTTACAGACACATTCTTTACTTCCATGTTCCATTCCCTTTTAACATAGTTAGCATCCTTGTGCTCGGTCTCCTTATCGTAGATCCTCAATTTGGCTTGAGCTGCCCTTATCTCTTTCTCCGCCTGCAATCGCTCCAACTCACGCCTTTGTGCCTCTAGAGTCTTGCGTTGTTGTTCCTCTAACTCCCTTATGGATTCCTTTTGCCTTTCCTCCTCTAGTAGCATCTGATAATTTGCTTCCTTTACCGCTAGTTCAGCTGCTGCTGCATCCGCGCTTTGCTGTCATGGATGTAGTTATGGAGTTGTCGGACTGGCTGTGACTTATCAAAGAAGCTGCAGATCCATAGACAGACTTTGCATAGTCATGACGGAGCAGTTCATGTAGGCGGTGTCTTTCTTGCTGCTCATTAAACTCGCTTTCATCATCTATAGCCCTGTTATAGGCAATGTTGGTGATTTCTGTGGTCACCGATTCACACGTATCAACACTTCTTCTTATGTCGGTGGAAGGTGTGGTGAGATTTCGAATTTCATAATACATTTTCATTATGTCTTCTTTTATCTTTCTTAAGCTCTTCAATGAGAGGCCAGAGCTGACTCTCTGACATATAAGTATTTAGCTGATCTCTCGCCTTGCGTGTGTGGAGCTTCCACTGCTCGTACATGACATACAGCTTTTTCTCTTTTTTCTTGGCCTCTTCATATTGATGCGCGCATCTTCTCTGTAGGATGGCATGTGCGTTCAGAGCGTCTAGGACCTTCAAGAGCATTATCATACTCATTAAACTTATCTTCAAGGTCAGTTGGATTTTTTTGTTTAGATTCGTTTGTTTCCTTCAGACACGGCCTCTCAGATGAGTCTACCATTGTTTGGACTTCGCTTTGTAAATCTTCATGCTGATAATCAGCCATCTGCTCCTCCACCTCCTTCTCATTTCCTGACTCTGAAATTTTTACCTAAAATGTTCACCATTTAAATTTAACTCTAATGGCGGAAGACCCCTTAGCAGATATGATTAAGCCCTTGTTATGAACAGCATAAACATTAAATATATCAGAACATTAGTTCAAAAAATTGCTAGCACATATTCATTTACATATACTCAAATAACACTCAAATAACTGCAAATGTCACTGAAAATACCACAATAAATAAAGTTATTTTAAGTTCTTAAATCCTTGAGTGAGAAATGTAAATGTAAGCCTCAATAAATCTCCCTGATCGATTGCTCCAGTCTACCTACTGCTGCTACTGCATGCGTCAGTGTTTGTAGCTCTGTATAGCTGCGTTTGAATCTCTATTTGATATATTTTCTTTGTTATCTATACTGCTAAAAATAACTTACTCATCACCATATATTGTTTAATATAGCCTATCAAGTTAAATTTGACATCACTAGCTTTTAATCTAAATCACTACCACGTGTTAGCTTTTCGCTAGCCTGGTAGCTTTCCATCCCGGCACCCGGGTCTCCTGTTTTCTGAGTTCATTAGACAACTGTGGTGAGTTGGATTATTAAATAGACTCCATCAAACAAAGTAAGTGGAGTAAGTTGTGTGGTAAGTTTTGGATTCATCAACAAATACGGTAAGCCATGTCTTCTTCTCCTGTCATTGTCACTTGCACTGCATGCTAAATGTTTAGCATATCTATCTCCGTTGGCGAACAGGGCTTCACATGTGTTAAATGTAAGGAATTAATCAGGCTGACGGAGAAGATTTCAGATTTAGAGACACATCCAGACTTTATGTGAGAGTGAGAATGGTACAGCTTTAGATACTCTTTTGGATGCGACTAGCTTAGTGAACACTCATTGTTTGGTTCGGCTGAGCCCCGCAGCAGGGCAATTGGGTGACTGTGAGACAGCATAGTCGCGGATCTAAAAACCACTCTTCCGTTCGATTAGAACATCAAACAGGTTCTCCCCACTCAGTGATGCACCCACTGAGGATCCTGTTGAAAGTGCCCTAGTTATTGGCGATTCTATTACACGGAACGTGAAAATAGACACCAGCCACCATAGTCACATGTTTACCGGGAGCCAGAGCGCCTGACATCAAAGCAAATTTAAAAGTGCTGGCTAAAGCTAATCGTAAATTCTCTAAGATTATTATTCACGTCGGCACTAATGATGTTCGACCGTCAGTCGGAGATCACCAAAATTAACATTAAAGAGGTGTGTAAACTCGCAAGTATGCGATGTCACCGGCAGTCTGTTTATCTGGCCCCCTCCTGTTAAAAGGAGTGATGAAATAGTTAGCAGATTATCATCACTCAATGGCTGGTTGTCTAAGTGGTGTCCGCATAAAATAACATAGGGTTCATAGACAATTGGAAAAGTTTTGGGCAGACCCGACCTGTTGAAGATAGACGGAATTCATCCTACCCGGGCTGGTGCTGCTCTTCTCTCTAGTAATTTGGCACATAGTCTTAGAGCTAAACCTTGACTCACTGGGGCCCAGGTCAGGAAGCAGACAAACTGGCTAAACCAACCGTCTGCTAGCTGTCTCACGTCACCAGAGTCAGCTAAATCCCAGCACATAGAGACGCTTTCACCTAGATATTATCACATAGAGACTGTGTCTGTTCCCGAATCAGTAAATACAAAAACCATCAAAACCATTCAACAGTAAAAATTTAATTGATGTCCAACAAATAAACAACAGATATAATACGGATGAACAATTGATAAATCTCGGGTTGCTGAATATTCGATCCCTTTCGCCAAAAACGCTTATTGTTAATGATATGATTATAGATCATAACCTAGATGTGCTGTGTTTGACAGAAACCTGGCTAAAACCTGACGACTACATTACTTTAAATGAGTCCACTCCCCAAGATTATTGTTATAAACACGAGCCGCGTCTGAAAGGAAAAGGGGAGGTGTTGCTGTAATTTATAATGATAACTTCAGTATTACTCAGAAGTCTAGTTTCAAATATAATTCCTTTGAAGTTTTGGTGCTTTATGTAACATTGTGTAGTGTAAATGATAAATCCCGTTTGACATTTGTGTTGGCTACTGTATACAGGCCACCAGGGCACAATACAGACTTTATCAAAGAATTTGCTGGTTTTCTATCAGAGTTAGTACTGGCTGCAGATAAAGTACTAATTGTTGGTGATTTCAATATCCATGTTGACAATGAAAAAGACGCATTGGGATTGGCATTTAAAGACATTATAAACTCTATTGGAGTTAGACAACACGTATCTGGACCTCATCGCCTTAATCATACTTTAGATCTAATACTGTCACATGGACTAAATGTTGATACCATTAAAATTCTGCAGCAGAGCGATGACATCTCAGATCATTACCTAATATCATGTATACTTAATATAGCTAAGGCTGCAAAGCCATCCCTACTTCAAATATGGCAGGACTATAACCGCTGCGACTAAAGATTGCTTTATACATAATCTTCCTCATCAGTTCCATCTCCTCAGAATTACAGATAGCCAAGAGGAACTTGATGTTGCAACAGAAACTACTGACTCTCTCTTTACTAGCACTTTAGACATAGTTGCTCCTCGGCGCTTAAAGAAGATTAAAGCAAATAATCCAACGCCGTGGTACAACGAGCACACTCGGGCCCTTAAAACAGCAGCCAGAAAAATGGAGCGCAGCTGGAAGAAAACAAAACTGGAGGTTTTTAGCAATTTGTGGAAAGAGAGCATGATTGCATACAGAAAGGCCATAAAAACTGCTAGATCTGCTTATTTCTCAACTCTTTTAGAAGAAAACAAACACAACCCTAGGTATTTATTCGATACAGTGGCTAAATTAACAAAGGATAAAGCTTCAACTTCTGACGTTTGTAAACAACACAGCAGTAATGACTTTATGAACTTCTTTACTAGTAAGATTGATAACATTAGGAATAAAATTATAACCATGCAGCCGCCTACTACAGTATCACTTCAGACAGAACATTGTAGTCTCACTGAGGAAAAATTACACTCATTCACTGCTATAGGAGGAGAAGAATTGGCTAAACTTGTCAAATCATCAAAATCAACAACATGTATGCTTGACCCTATACCGACTAGGCTATTAAAAGAGATGCTTCCAGAGGTCATAGATCCTCTGCTTAATATTATTAATTCATCCTTGACATTAGGATATGTTCCAAAAACTTTTAAGTTGGCTGTAATTAAACCACTTATTAAAAACCGCAACTTGATCCTAAAGAATTAGTCAATTACAGACCAATCTCGAATCTACCGTTTCTATCAAAAATATTAGAAAAGGCAGTGTCTTCACAATTATGTTCCTTTTTAGAAAGAAATTGTATATGTGAGGATTTCCAGTCAGGATTTAGACCGTATCATAGTACTGAGACTGCTCTAATTAGAGTTACAAATGATTTACTCTTATCATCTGATCGTGGTTGTATCTCTATTAGTGTTACTCGATCTTAGCGCTGCATTCGATACTATCGATCACAATATTCTTTTGAATAGACTCGAAAATTATGTTTGCATTAGTGGAACTGCATTGGCATGGTTTAAATCTTACTTATCTGACCGTTATCAGTTTGTAGCAGTAAATGAAGAGATGTCACACCGATCACAAGTTCAGTATGGAGTACCGCAAGGCTCAGTGTTAGGACCGTTGCTTTTCACCCTGTATATGCTACCACTGGGAGATATCATTAGGAAGCATGGCGTTAGTTTTCATTGTTATGCTGATGATACTCAGCTCTATATTTCTTCACACCCTGACGAAACTTACCAATTCACAAGATTAACGGAATGCATAGCTGATATTAAAAATTGGATGAATAGTAATTTCCTGCAACTTAATTCAGATAAAACTGAATTTTTAATTATTGGACAGAAAAGCTCCACAAGTAGTGCCCTAGAATACTGTCTAACCCTCGATGGCTGCTCTGTCAAGTCCTCTCGTCAGTGAGGAACCTGGGTGTGCTCTTTGATACCAATCTTTCATTTGAAAGCCACGTTTCTAGCATCTGTAAAACTGCATTCTACCATCTTAAAAATATATCTAAATTACGTCACATGCTTTCAATGCAAAATGCTGAACAATTAGTACATGCGTTCATGAGCTCAAGGCTAGATTATTGTAATGCTCTACTGGGTGGTTGCCCTGCTCGCCTAATAAATAAACTCCAGCTGGTCCAAAGCAGCAGCTCGAGTTCTTACTAGAACCAGGAAGTACGATCATATTAGTCCAGTTCTGTCAACACTGCACTGGCTCCTATTAAACATCGCATAAATTTTAAAATCTTGCTTATTACTTATAAAGCAATAAATGGTTTAGCTCCCAGTACTTAGCGAGCTCTTAGCAATATACTCCATCACGTCAATTGCGGTCTCTAAACTCTGGCCAGTTGAAAATACCTAGAATATCTAAATCAACTGCAGGCGGTCGATCCTTTCCTATTTAGCACCTAAACTCTGGAACAGTCTTCCTAGCATTGTTCGGGAAGCAGACACACTCTGTCAGTTTAAATCCAGACTAAAAACACATCTCTTTACTATGGCATACACATAGAACATTTTTAACTTTCTTTATTCAAATCAAATGACTGATTGTTAGGCTGCATTAACTAGGTCAGCCGAACCATAACACCTGATGTACTCGTTACATCATAAAAAGAGTGGCATCCACACTAATGTTAGTCTCTCTGTTTATCCCGAGGTTTACTGCAGTCGGCCGGATCCAGGCCGTGTCCGGATCGGATGGTGGACCTGCATCTGGACATGACCAGCTCATCCTGGAGTGTCTGCTGAGACCGTGTCCATTAGTGTCTCCTCTGAATTCGCCTCACCGAACGTGATCCTCAATTAACCCGTCTCGGCGCAATAACTCAGATCTTTCAAGTATTCATATTCTTGTGTAATCGACGCGCCATCCTAAATGAGCCGTCTGTGCGTCATACCCAAAATTTCGAATATTCCTATCTAATATGATTTATGACCTGCAAGGTTGCCAGAGTAATAATTATACACTGTTAATAATAGGCCAGAGGAGAACTGGCACCCCGACTGAGTCTGGTTTCTCCCAAGGTTTATTTTTCTCCATCATGCCCTGATGGAGTTTTGGTTCCTTGCCACTGTCGCCTTTGGCCTGGCTTGCTCAGTTGGGGACACTCAAATTATGATCCAAGTTACTCAACTAAATATACAAATAGAATTTATTAATTTGGTCATATATAATTCTATAAACTATCCAAATTAAACTAGCCAAATCAAATTTTGTTGCAATGTTGTCCTGTTTAACACTGTGAAGCTGCTTTGAAACAATCGTCATTGTAAAAGCGCTATATAAATAAAGTTGATTGATTGATTGATTGAAACACATTTAACAAAGTGAATAAGTGCAAAGTCCAAAATAAAATGCATATATGTCCTTGTGGATGCGTGCAGGCATGAGTGTAAATGCAATCACAGTTTTTTGTTGCTCTCCTTGCTGAGCCGGTGAGTATTAAATGTTCATTCCAAGAAGCAATTAATCCGTTGCTCGCCTTATTGCTGTACTATAGACTGTATAATAATGGGTTAATACTCACAGTACTGCATCAATGTCTGTGAGTGTAGCTGTACTTGACCATTGCACCGATTCCGTGAGACCGCTGTCCAAAGTAGGTCAAGCACGTCGCGTGAGGATGTCAGCTTGATGAGTTATTGCTGACACCTTGTGGCGATGTAGCAGAAGCTGTAGCCGGCGCCGTGAAGACCCTCCGTGGCCCGTCGTAGACAACAAGTCGTCGGTATCGATGCGGGCGAAGCTCTTACTGTAGCAAAACCCAAGCTAGACAATGGTGAAGCATACTGATGTTTCCAGAAGCCTTTATTTGTGTTCAGCCAGCCTTGTTTAGAAACACATATCTTTCCTTTTTTACACGTTTCTTCGTGAAACACCGTAAGAGCTACAGGACAGATAAATAACATAAAATTAGCTCTTAAAACATACACATTTCACGAAGTCCACATTAACCTTACAAATTGCAATTTATAAAAAATAAAACTTTCTGTGACGTTACTTCTGTCAGTATTAACAATGCTAAAGGCTTATGTTAGCATGACTTCACGTAGAAACACGAGGGATAACAATACAGTTAAACACTTCTTCACAGATGAATAGATTAACCCACATATTACTAACATAAACATGAAACAAATCAAACACATAATACCTTGTTCCCGTTCCAGCTAGGTGCTTAAATATCCTTTTACTTATACGATGTCAGAGCAACATGTGATCTTCCTCCATACTTCCGTGCGTACATCTCAACCAAAAAACTAGTTCCCCCTTTAGATGCAAAATTAACGATCCACTAGGAGGCGCCAAATTTACACATTTCTTAGGGTTAGTTACATGAAGAACAAATAATGTGCAAGTGAGTTTTAATCTTTTTCATTTTTAATTAATCTATGAATCCTCTGTAAACGGTATCGTTACATATTAGTTTAATTGTTACAATAAAATGATAGCTTACTTTTGTTGTAAATGACAAAGCCTGAGAGTGCAAATACCCGTTATATCCAACTACAGACGTTGCATCCATTGATTCCACCATGTTTCTTACTGACACACCCCAACTCGTACAGATCGGGGCTTAAAGAAAATCCCGAACTCCCCACTGGTATTTTACGACTTTGTGGTGGTGTTCATGTGTGTCACATGCCTGTCCTGTCTCGTGTTGCACATGTGGTGTTTTGTCATGTTAGGCCATGTGCTCATGTCTTGTCTGATCCCTCCCCCTTGTTATCTGATTACACTTTGATTTCACCCACCTGTTCCCCCTTGATTAGTTCCCTTTATATACTCCTTGTGTTTGTCAGTCTTTGTCGGATTGTTGTATTGTCTATGTCTCCCGGTTCCCCGTGATCTATGTTGGTTTGTGTAAGTTGTCTTTTGTTATTCTTATTATGTGTTGGTTTTTGTTTTGAGTTTATGTTTTGTTTGTTAATAAGTTCTCCCTTTTCTGCAATTGAGTCCTCGCACTAGTTTTTATTAATTGTAATGTGACAGAACGATCCGACCACCTTTGAAGACTCAGCAGGAGGAGTTTTGTTTAGTTTTTTGTTTTTTTTCTCTCCCGGAGATGGAGTTGAACAGACGGGTACAGGTGATGCGGCAGGTAAACTCGAGATACATCCATCAACAGGGGGCGGGTGTAAGAGAGTTTGCCTGCCAATTCCTCATTGAGGTGCATCACCTGTACCTGAATGAGACTGAGAAGGCAGAGGTCTTCAACCTCTGTTTGGACATGCCGCTCAGTCCCACTGAGGTGGAGAGAATGGGGAGCCCAGGATTCGGGGAGTTCGTTGACCGCCTGGACCCCATTCCTCCTATGGTCCCAGTTCCGGTGGTCCGTGTTCCGGTGGACCCACCTCCAGTGGGCCGTGTTCCGCTGGATTGTGTTCCAGAGGGCGCGAAACGGAGGAGGAGAAGGAAAGCTCCCTTCGTGACAGTTCCGGTGGTCCCAGTTCCGGTGGATCGTATTCCGGTGGTCCCAGTTCCGGTGGATCGTATTCCGGGGGTCCCAGTTCCGGTGGTCCCCGTTCCGTTGGTCCCAGTTCCGGTGGATTGTATTCCCTGTTCCCTGTTCCCTGTTCCTGTTACGGTGGTCCCTGCGCCGGTGGTCCCAGTGCTGGTGGATCGTGTACCGGTGTTCTCAGTGCAGGTGGACTCTGTGCCGGTGGACTCTGTGCCGGATGTGCCACCCCGGCGCCCTGCTCTTCCCGCTCCGCCCCGGAGCCCTGCTTCGCCCTTGCCACCTGAACTCTGCTGGCCGCCTGAACTCTGCTGGCCGCCTGAACTCTGCTGGCCGACCCGGCCGCCTGAACTCTGCGGGCCGCCTGAACTCTGCGGGTCGCACCGGCCGCCTGAACTCTGCTAGCCAACCCGGCCGCCTGAACTCTGCTGGCCGACCCGGCCGCCAGAACTCTGCTGGGCGACCCGGCCGCCTGAACTCTGCGGGCCGCCCGGGCCGCATGAACTCTGCGGGCCGCCCGGGCCGCCTGAACTCTGCGGGTCGCCCCAGCCGCCTGAACTCTGCCCTCCCTTGTTTTCCCCTTCCTTGTCTGTTTCTCCCTGGTCTGTCCCTCCCATCCCGCCCTGGTCTGTCTTTTTTGCCCCGCCTTTGGCTGATGGAGCGTCTGGTAGCCGCTCTGTAGGGAGGGGGTAATGTCACATGCCTGTCCTGTCTCGTGTTGCACATGTGGTGTTTTGTCATGTTAGGCCATGTGCTCATGTCTTGTCTGATCCCTCCCCCTTGTTATCTGATAACACTTTGATTTCACCCACCTGTTCCCCCTTGATTAGTTCCCTTTATATACTCCTTGTGTTTGTCAGTCTTTGTCGGATCGTTGTATTGTCTACGTCTCCCGGTTCCCCGTGATCTATGTTGGTTTGTGTAAGTTGTCTTTTGTTATTCTTATGTGTTTTTCCCCCTCGTGGGTTTTTGTTTTGAGTTTTTGTTTGTTAATAAATTCACCCGTTTCTGCAATTGAGTCCTCGCACTAGTTTCTATTAATTGTAACGTGACAATGTGCTTTAGACTCGTAAATAATATATTTACGACATGACTTGAATGCACCACTAGACTCATTTGTTGTGTAGCAGTTAATAAAAAAACTCCTTCATGCGTCTCATTATAGGCCAATGACACTACCTGTGAAATGATGTTTCTTCTGTGGAAAGCATATTGAAAGACAAGTACTCAAATATTTTGGCTAAAAGTGGGTTACTAAATAGTTAATAGTATAGTTGCTTGCTGGGTGTTTTTTATTATTGTTACATCCCACCCCAACCATGAGCATTTTATTCATGCCACATACAGAAAGATAATATTGTCATCTAAACCGCAGAAACAAATCTGAAACATCACAGTTTTTTTTTACCGTGAACTTTTCCTGTATAGCAATATACAATAGAGGTCTGCTAAGGTAAAATTAGTAAAATACAAATAATAGACTAAACATAGACTTAGCGTATGCTAACTTGCCAAGCCTGTACTGCTCCAGAACCATGCAGTGATATTTTGGCTGTCAAGTGCTCTGATAATGCCCTCTGGTAACACGATTTCCTCTTTGCTGGAAATTAGGTGTGCCTTCATTCAGATACTTCATAATTAGCTGTTCTTTAGCCTTTCCAAAGAATTGTAATTAAGAGTAAACTGTAAGACAGAAGTGAGTCAAAAAGGAAGTCAGTTTCGGGTTATGTTTAGCTAAAATAGTATGTTCGCTTGAAAGCAGGGTGTTGGTGGGCAGAACACATGATGAGCTTTAATGACTTAATAATTTTTCAAAAATAAAAAAACAAGAAATGACAGCTATAATACATATCTTAAAATGACATCACAATCTACATGAAGGTCTTTCGAACATTATTTATGGTCAGTAAACTAAATGAAATTACCCCCCTCCCCCCATTTAATATATAAATCTCAAGAATATTTCAAAATGTAAAATGCATGGATGCTTTAGTAATTTATTTCAATGTTACTTTAAGATTGTTGTTGGATTACAGTACATGAATTAGGATTTTTTTCCAATGAGTAATTCGACACATTGTACTCATTTTAATTCAGTTAAACTGTGGACAATGTTGGTGTTTTTTTTTTTTAACTAAATTAACATGTTTATCTTTTTCTTTTCTTTACCCCAGACAGGATTATTATTGTTAACTTAAACTAGAAAGCATTACTTGAAATAAAATATCAATTAAACTTACTTTATTTCAGGTAGGTTCCAAAGCAATATTTCTCAATTTGGTTTAGTCCTAAAATAACAAAAACAAAATAAACTTAAGCTACAAACTGAAACCTAATAAAATTATTCAGACATATTTAACCACACACAGAGAACAACATAATTCAAAATATAAACTAAAACTATAATAGTATATCAATAATTCTAAAATAACACTGACCTGGTTCCTGCCCTTCCAGATTTGAATATCCCCTCCCCTCTATCATGGGTTATATGAGCAGCCTTGAATACTGTCTCTATATGAGAAAGAGGGAAGCTCAGACTCAGTCACACTGGACTGCTTGAGGATCACAGCATATCACCTCCTTCAACATGAAGACACTTCCTGTCAGTTTGCTCCTGGTGCTGGTGAGTTAAAGACCTGTGTCATCTGATACCGCTAGAGCCGTCTCGCTAGCTCATGTTTCTCTGCTTATATTTCTAGACAGTGGGTGTTTAAATTGCAGGAACAAAGTCTATCACAATGTTGAAGGTGAAATCCAGGTTTGTGTACAATGAGCTAAAGAATATTTGGTTTCCATTGAACGATAAGATGATGGGATTATTTGCCATGTGTCATATCGTAAAAACTGTAGATGGAGTTTAATGAATTAGTTCTGTTGACTTTGATATGGGTTTCCACTTCAGGGTGTGGATTAAAGTAGCTTTCATTTCTGTAAGTCTTTGAGATCATGACACATGCACTTTAAGAATTGTTTGCATTGTCATCTCATGCCTTATACGGTATACTCCCAAATATGCAAATATGTTAATAATTATATATAATTCAGTCAAATGTGCATTGGTGATATATAATTATTACACATCTGTCCATTTGTGCGCTTTTTTTCAGTGTTTGACATTTCATCAGAGGAATATTGGTTTCTAGGTGTATATGTCCTCAAACATTGTTAGAAAGGGAATCACAGAAAGTTTGATTTATTACTTTGAATGCAGGTCAAAAACAGTATGAATAAATAATATTTTATGTAGCATCATTTATTCTTCATTTAAGTTCCCTTTTGATGCATACTGTATTTTAATTACCCTAAATCTTCTCAGCAAAGTGTTTATATTCAAAGCAGTTTGGGGACTGCATTTCAAATAAAAAAATAAAATAAAACATTCCCTGATTTATAACTTTTAAAAAATCACATTTAATTCAATGCTACTTGCCATTCTTTGTAATTATTTGTGAAATTTACTAGCAATTTTGGACTGAATGCTGTTGCAAAGCAAATCCTCACCAATTTCTGTCACAGTAAAAAATTAATAGATAAAGTACTGGCAGCTCATTACCTGAACATTACCCGGTAATTTTACAGATATTTCCTTTAACCCAAAACACAATGCAATGAAGTGCAAAATTCTAAATACAGGCAAAACCTGTAAAAAATAAATACCCATCCTGATTAAGTACAAAGGGCAAACAAAGGAACAGGAATACTACGTCAAAAGCCCTATTCGGACTGTTTGTTAAATTAGTTTAACATGGAGACGTGGGGATAAAGTAATTGTTACCAGAGGTTCTCCGTGATTTTAGTCCCATCCGAATGTGCCATCTTGATAATCATTACGGACAATGTCAGTAAAGATAACAGAGACTTTTACCTTCTGTAAAAAGGTCCGAAAAATTACCTCGGGTAATACTAATCCCATTCGAATAGACCCGCTGTAAAAATGTATTGTAAAATTCCATCATTTCCTATTTAAATGTAGTTTTTGGCACGTTTTGCAAGCATGGAGGCGCTTGAAAAAGCATTTGGTTGCGTTGTAGGTGGTGGGACAACTCTGTGGCAAACCTCCAGTATTTTCCGCATACCATTTAATACCATTTAAAGCAAAAAGAAGATCGAAAGCACTTTTAGAAGCACAACACTTCTTTTAGCTCTAGGTAAGTGTTTATTACCAACAAAATCCAATCAGATTCTTTAGACTGGACCAAACTGTTTTATATAACTATATAGATAACTCTCTCTCTCTCTCTCTCTCTCTCTCTCTCTCTCTCTCTCTCTCTCTATATATATATATATATACAATCACATAAAGTATTATTAGGAACACCATACTGATACTGTGTTTGGCCCACTTTCGCCTTCAGAACTGCCTTAATTATATTTGGCATTGATTCAACAAGGTAAACATTATTTAGAAATGTTGGCCCATATTGATAGGATAGCATCTTGCAGTTGATGGAGATTTGTGGGATGCACATCCAGGGCACGAAGCTCCTGTTCCACCACATCCCAAAGATGCTCTATTGTCATGTTCAAGAAACCAATATGAAATGATTCGAGCTTTGTGACATGGTTCATTATCCTGCTGGAAGTAGCCATCAGAGGATGGGTACATGGTGGTCATAAAGGGATGGACATGGTCAGAAACAATGCTCAGGTAGGCCGTGTCATTTAAACGATGCCCAATTGGCACTAAGGGGCCTAAAGTGTGCCAAGAAAACATCCCCCACACCATTACACCACCACCACCACCAGCCTGCACTGTGGTAACAAGGCATGATGGATCCATGTTCTCATTCTGTTTACGCCAAATTCTGGCTCTACCATCTGAATGTCTCAACAGAAATTGAGACTCATCAGACCAGGCAACATTTTTCCAGTCTTCATCTCTCCAATTTTGGTGAGCTCGTGAAAATTGTAGCCTCTTTTTTCTATTTGTAGTGGAGATGAGTGGTACCCGGTGGGGTCTTCTGCTGTTGTTGCCAATCCGCCTCAAGGTTGTGTGAGTTGTGGCTTCACAAATGCTTTGCTGCATACATCGGTTGTAACGAGTGGTTATTTCAGTCAAAGTTGCTCTTCTATCAGCTTGAATCAGTCGGCCCATTCTCCTCTGACCTCTAGCATCAACAAGGCATTTTTACAGGACTGCCGCATACTGGATGTTTTTCCCTTTTCACACCATTCTTTGTAAACCCTAGAAATGGTTGTGCGTGAAAATCCCAGTAACTGAGCAGATTGTGAAATACTCAGACCGGTCCGTCTGGCACCAACAACCATGCCACGCTCAAAATTGCTTAAATCACCTTTCTTTCCCATTCTGACATTCAGTTTGGAGTTCAGGAGATTGTCTTGACCAGGACCACACCCCTAAATGCATTGAAGCAACTGCCATGTGATTGGTTGATTAGAGAATTGCGGTGTTCCTAATAATCCTTTAGGTGAGTGTATGTGTATATATATGCACGTGATAACAGGAAGCAACGTCATACGCACATGATGACAAGGAGGCTACTGTGGTGCTTAAAGTGAGTTACCCCTCCCACTTCTGCTAGTTTTACTGAGATGTCTTGTCCCGTGCGAATTGGCCATTAATATTACAAAAAAAATTACTTTACCCCCACCTCCCCATGTAAAACCAGTCCTGTCCGAATAGGGCTAAAGAAACTGAAACTGACCACAATAAAAACTAAGACAAACAAAACCCTGACATTTTCTGTCAGTGTTTATATTTCCACAAAACAACTCAAATTTGGTTCCTTGACTTTTACACAACATTCCAATCTTAAGTCACATGTACACTCCTCCTCAAATGGGTTATAGGCTTTTTTTCAATGGAAAAACGTGGTAGTTCAATGTTTGTTTCTTGAGGCTATTTGGGGTAATAACTCACATTTTTAGCTGCTAGAATAAATCACCCATCTTCTAAAAAAAATCACTATGACTTACTACTAAAATGAGAATCTCCTCCTGAGAATCTCGAGAGAGAGAGAGAGAGAGAGAGAGAGAGAGAGAACATTTTCAACTATCTTAATGAGGGCCAGTGAGTTTTAGACCATCGAATAAGGGACAAAGAGAGTAAAGTGAGGACATGTTGGCTGATCCTCACATTCTGAGAGCCTTAAAAGGCCTGTTTGAGGGTCAAGACTTGGTTTTAGAGATCAGGTTATAATTAGGTTAAGGGTAGGTTTAGGGGAAGGTTTTGGGTTAGGCACTTAGTTGTGATTGTTAAGGTCAGGGTAAGGAGCTAGAGATTGCAATGTGTCAATGAATTTCCTAAAAAAAACATTTTTTTTTTTTTAACTATTGCTTATGTATGTTCAGAAAGTCTTCCACTATTTAAATGGCAGAATTCGCCCGCCTATAGGCGTATATTACTAATGCGCTTTTTAAATAACACATTTTTTTTTTACTCAAATCTATGTGATAAACGAGTTAGGTCAGGAGTAATCTAAAAGTAAACATAGTAGTCCAGTGTTATTACCTAATAAAATGTATTACGTTACTAACTAGCCTACCATTTTTGTCATGTAATTTGTAATCAGTAATTTAGGGATTTACATGACATGCAAGAAAAAAAAGCATTCGCACAATTTACTATTTTGTTTCCTAGTTTTGGTAAATTGTGCGCACACATTATAAATTCCTGTTTTTTCCTGCATGTCATGTGCGGGGCTCTGTAGTAACTGACTACAATTTCCAAGTGTAATCTACCCATCACTGAAGGTAATGGAAATGTAGGTAAAATAGGACATGATATGGCCAGAATTCATGAGATTCCAGCATTGATATAACCTTTATAACATAACTTTTATTACCTATGGTGACTTCTTTTTAACTCAGTTTGCCTGGACCGCGTGTGTGTGGGCTAACAGTGGAAGACAGAAGCGCTCATGGATCATTGACTCTTTTAGTATTGAGGAAGAAAACCCTGGTCCATTTCCATATAAACTAGGCAAGGTGAGCGGCATTAGAAACAATTACCTATGTCATTCAACTTGATTCATTTTGGAATAATTGTGTACATATGTGTAAAAGTACTGGATTACCATTATCATTTCAATCGTTTCAGATTGAACTTGAAAAGTCTTATTTAGTACAATTCCAGCTACAAGGTCAGGGTGTGGATGAAGAGCCAAAGGGTCTTCTCACGATCGATCCTGAAGGTTATGTTTTCGTACACAGAGAGGTGGACTATGAACATATTAAAGTTCTCAAAGTAAGTACAGCCTGAAAAACAAACCACCCTTTGCATAATAGCATTGGAATTAATTTAAATAGACTGGGAAGAAGGATTGCATATTGACATTCTCTGACTCAATTACAGTTGACATTTAAAGCATTAAAAAATAATAAAGTGGATACAGAGCTCGGGGTTGAGATCAATATATTGGACATAAATGATAATCCCCCACATTTTCAGAAGTCAGTCTATGAAGTGACACTGGATGAGTCACATGATCAAGGTAACCCATATTATTTGCACTTTATCAATTTATTTATGAAATTATAAAATGAAATAATTATTTCACGTACAAGACATTTGTCCAACCTAATGCAGGCCACTATATATATATATATAGTATATATATATATATTTTCTTTTATTATGATAATTACAGTTTGAATATATATATATATATATATATATATATATATATATATATATATATATATATATATATATATATATATATATATATATTCAAACTGTAATTATCATAACAAAAAACATTTAAAATTATATTATACACAACATAACTTTTTTTTATACATGTTACGACCTCTCATAAAAATACCAGCTCAAAGAGTAGAGAGGTTATGCAATAACAAAAACCCGCAGGCAGCGAAATCAATTAAAACGATTTATTCACTCACTCATAACAGACATCAAAATAAGAACTAATATAGCAACCAAGTAAATAATTTAACAAAATGGACAATATCTAACAAAAGGAAAAACCAAACAACAAAAATGAATTAAAGAGCTGAAGATCCTCTTCTTTCTCCTCCTCGTTGCCGTCTTTATCAGTCAGCTCCGTCAATCAATCTCAAATCACGAACAAGTGCGTCCACCAAAGAGATAGCCAGCACGCGCTCCAGAGTAGAGCGACACCAAGCAAGACAAGGGAGGGACCGAACAAAGAAGACCCGGACACAGACCAACCCACCAACCGTAACCAGGGTTCTAAATTAACTATGTCTTTTTTACTGCATTTCATAAATAAAAGTTGTTTCCATCCCTTTAATACTTAATTACATTAAAAAATGTAGTACTTTCTTACTTGTACTCATGTAAAACTTAGAATTACATAGTAAAAGTATACAGTACTATATTTTTGAATGTAATTAAGTATTAAATGATATTTAATATGAAATGTATTGCAGTAAAAGTACAATATTACGTTTTGGAATGTTGTAAAGTAAAAGGTTCCCAAAGAAGAACACTGATAAAGTACATACTTGAAAAATAAAATTACTTGCAAAATAAAAATACTTCAATACTGTCTACCTCTGAAAGTACAGTGCATACAGCAAAATATACAGAGAAAGTGCAAACATTTAATTTAAAGTTTGGGATCTATCTATTTATTTATCTATCTATCTATCTATCTATCTATCTATCTATCTATCTATCTATCTATCATTTGAATCGCATGTCTTCAGAGGTCTGCTTTAGAGGTGCCATCAGAATCTGAGCCACCCTCTGTTCCTTTTGTTTGCGCAAAAGTCACAAACATTTTCTTTTGTTTTTTTTTTTTGCGTACATGCGGCAATCCTGACAAAACATAACAAGCCATTCACGACACGTCAGCCATTTGGCATTACATTTACTTTTCTTTGTTTCTCTGTCGAAATCCTCATCCCCTGCTTCGTTCCTCTTCTTGCCCCCAGAGATCTATCCCAACAACTGCCGTATTTAGTTTTATCTTACCTTTTTACTTTACTAGCTAACTCCCTCCTCTTTGAGTCTATGCTACCTGCTCTGGCTCCGTTCGTTTCCATGGTTTCTAGCGCTGGTTTCACTGCAAACTGCGAGCAGTCAATGGCCGTATGAAACGACATCGCGTAGCATTACGGCACAGTGTTCATGGGAAATGTAGGAAGTACTGCCAGGGGGTTTTGACCGAGAACAGAGCCTTATGTATCATGCATGTAACGCATATGCTTCATCGGCCAAACTGGGTAGTACGTTTTTATTAACACCGATAACTTGTACACCCTGTCACATAGCAACTTTTAATATTGTTCTGTTTTTTTTTGTTTTGTTATAAGGCAGAAATGCCTAGTTCTGTCATGAAACAGCAGCAGCAGCAGCAATCTACAACAAAAGCAATAATCAACAGCAGCAGCAGCAATTCAGCAGCAGCGTAGCATATCTATTCTGCCAAGACCAAATACATTAACATTGTCATATCCATTACCATGCTAAAAATCTTCCCGAGAGTTGTCATGATAGAAATGACAAGGATACTGTTTCACGCAATACAAAGTCAATGGAGACGGTTGGATTGCCCCCCTAACCCCCTACCCCTGCCGCCCAGCGTGAGCATGGTTTTTAGATTAAGACACATGTACCTATGTATAATAATAATTAAAAAAAACCACTATAAAATCTTGTTTGTACACAAAGTGCATTTCATCAAATTATTCATTTGAATGTTAGTTCATGGAAGTTAAAGACACTTAATATAAAGTGGGAACGAAAACATATTTCCTAAGTGAAATGACCAATGGTTGCTAAACAGATAGGATTGGATTCTGTAATACATCCCTGTCCTAGAGTGATCCCTAAGGATCACTAAGGACTACATAATTCTTGAAAATGTATATACTTTTGTATTCCACTAAAATTATAACAGCATAGATGTTTTAAGGTTGATCAAAAAATAAGGACTGCTTGAAGTATTCTTAAATATTGAATAAATACTTTGATGGTGAAGAAATTACTTTTCATTCATGTTACACTTTTATTAATATTTTTTGTAGGTAAAGATGTACTGACAATACTGGCATATGATGAAGATGATTCAAGTACCGACAATGGAACATTTGTCTTCACAATCAAGTCTGTTGTACCAAAAACAGATAATGTTGAATTTTATATACAGCAGCGCCAAGAATCCGGGACAGTTTATTTTAGGGGGTGTTTGGACTATGAGGTATGAACTTATATTCATTCATTGGTAATAATTAACTATTTTGTACCTTAACCTGTTATTCCATTCAGATAGCATGCATTGCTTTTTGTGCTTTATAAATATTTATCTATTCCCATACAATAAATCAGAAAGCTCAGAAATATACAATCCTGGTTGAAGCAAAGGACAAAGGAGAAAAGATACAGCTCTCAAGTACAAGTACACTGATAATCAATATTTCGGATGGTAACAACAAACTTCCAAAGTTCTCCGGCAAAAAAGTAGGTCTCATATTGGACTGGAAGTTTTAATGCTTGTGATATTCTCTTTGTTTAATGGAAAGTTAAACATATTCCCCTATAAAAAACCAAATATTTGACTTGTGTTTCAGGGACCTGGGAAGATCAAGGAGAGAGAAACTGGAGTTGAAGTTCTGAGACTGCAAGTAACAGACAAAGACACCCGTGGTTCAGGAGCCTGGAAAGCCAAATACACTATCCACGGAGATAAAAACGAGCAGTTCAAAATTGAAACAGACCCGGTTACAAACGAGGGGATTTTAACAGTTGTTAAGGTAGGCAGATGGTTGGCGTTTTATTGTGTTAGCGATCCTGCTCAAAGTTTGAGGCACTGTTGCTGGTTTGGGCTGGTTATGATTCTAACAAACAGAGAAAATGTTTTCATAACGCTGAGTTTGCACTGAAGAGTTTGCACTAAAATGCAATATTATTACATTATAAAAAATTGTTTGCATAAATTCATGTTGACACTTTTATAAACTCTCTTTATTTTTCGGCTCATTATAAACACCCAGCAAATGGATTACGAGGAGCAAACATACCAAAATCTATCCATCAGTGTGCAGAACGAAATTCCTTACTTTTCATGTAAGGTCAAAAGTCAAGTACAGAATGGCATATGGGAGCTTGAAAAAATACCCCAAAAAGTTGGCATGAGTGTTGCACACCTCTATAATACCATTCCAGTGACCATTAATGTTGAAGATGTCAACGACCCTCCAGTATTTATACCCCCTGTTAAACACGTCCCGGTAATGGAGAACATAGCCACAGGAACAAGTCTTACAACCTTCACTGCTAAAGACATGGATGGAAGCCATACAAACACATTTAAGTAAGAGAAAATAATATTATGTGTAAAACTAATGCCACTGTAGTTTATTGGAGGAACAGGATCACATAAACAAAGGGGAATTCATGTGGTGCTTCTTTCAATTCTCAGATTTGTTAAAGGTGAAGATATTGCTGGATGGATAACTGTAGATGCAAAGACTGGACAAGTATCCACAAATGAAATAATGGACAGAGAGTCACCATTTGTGATTAACAACACCTATAGAGCAACCCTATATGCCGTGGATGATGGTAAGATGATGGTTATTAAAGAAATTAATAGTTTTATTCAGCAAGGATGCATTAATTAATCAAATGTTACAGTGTAACAAGATTTGACTTGTTACTTTAGCTGTTTTATATGTAAATTGTCTACCTGACACTAGCTGGAGTATGGTGCCTCTTGTTTGTATATCAGTGGGGTAATTATAGAAGAAGACAGGGTTGTTTGGTGCTAACAGATGGTTGAGGTCGACGTGCCATTCTGTCGAGTCCTGACTGGGAATTTGGTTTGATTTTCTGCTCAGTCTATAAGGACTCTTTTGTTATAGTGGAAATATCAAGGAGGATTATTTGTCATTGGAAAAGAGCTGTTTACCTTCAGGACAGCCCATTCGTATCCTCCTTGGGTTCTTGCAAGTCAATGCAACCAGAAAAATCAGCAAGGACTTCATTACGGACTGTACTGTTAAAAGGTTTTACGACTGTGCACACTTACCAGTGTTTTTGATATGTGTGGTTTTTCTTACCCAGTGGGAACAATGTTTGAATTTAGGTTTTTTCCATGTTGAAGTGTCAATGCATATCTTGCATTCTGATTGCTGTATGTATTCTTTATTTTGTCATTTTTCAAATTATACGTATTTGTGCATCTATTGCTTGTCCTTAGAATTTTGACATACAGATCTTAGCCGGTGGTTCCCTCCCTAATATAAATCTTGTGACAAATTGTTTTGGTTTATTATCTGGATGATTATGTGACACTGAAGACTGGAGAAATGATGCTGAAAATTCAGCTTTGTTAACAGGAGTAAATTGCTGTATTATTTCACAGTTTTACTGTATTCTTGATTGAAAAAATTAATTTGAGAGAAATGCACATTTTTGTGTGAATGTAAAAATTAGCTATCCAGATAGTCTTGTGTAACCAGAGTTACGATAATGGCATAAAGTTTAAGGGCATCCTGTAGCAGGCTGTCCTCTTATCATAATGAATGAAGCAATAAGCTCATTAAAGACCTCCTTAACCTTGCAACCTCATGAATGATCATGCAATGACATTATCATGTTTTATACTCCAGCTGAATTTCTGTTTACTCGATGTCTCTGATTGGCAGGATTGCCACCGCTGACAGGCACTGGAACTCTATTTATTCACCTGAATGATCAAAATGATAATGTACCAACGCTGGAAGAGACCACAGTCAACATGTGCCTGGATACAGAGCCCACAATGGCCAACATCACAGCTGTAGACCTGGACCTTCATCCATACAGTTCACCTTTCTACTATGAGCTTTTAGGAAATGTTGAGGACAAATGGAGAGTTGAACCAGCCTATGGTAATGCCTCCTTATACTTCACTCATCCCAGTCCACACTACACTATTCCTCACTGAATATCCTGTTTAAACTGGAAAACATCACATAAGTCAAATGAGTTATGAGTTTTATGTTGGCTCTAGGTAGTAATACTAGCACATCTTTATTTCTCAAAGGCACAACTGTGAATCTTGTTAAAGCACAGAGTGTGTATTCAGGTCATCACCTCCTCCAGATCAAAATATCAGACCAGCAGGGCCTTTACGCCATCCATAACCTGACGGTCACAGTGTGTGACTGTTCTATCACTCCCAACTGCCATGTCAAGATGGTCCGAATGGTTCAGATGGGACCTGTTGCTGCCTTGATGGTTGCTCTTGCAGTTCTGATCTTCATAGGTAATGCAGTGATTTACAATTTACAATTTGATGGTATTAACAGTCCTAATACGTGATAAAGGATTTCACAAACAGTTTTAAAATATGGACACATCCTTCTGTACAAGTTAAATCCAACCATCAAAGGTGTGGTAAAACATCAACACAATTATGTGGAAACAGTTTTTGAATGACATGCTTTTGAGAAATTGTTAGGGAATACTGAAGAATAATACAGAAGATCCAATTGTGAGAATAATCACCAGTTTATTTCAAAGTATAAATAATTGATCACAAATAGTCCAGCAGGAACATAGAATGTGGCAGGCAGAATGGCTCAGTGACGCAGGGACTGCAACGGGCAACAAACAGGCAGGACTCTCAAATCTCAAATGAGCGTATTCCTCCAACGCTAGCTTAACTGCCAACAACTCTCTGTTACCAATATCATAATTACATTCGGCTGTTGATAAGCAATGAGAAAAAATACGCGCACAGATGCATTTTATCGTCCGTGGCGGTACGCTGGGACGAACTCCACCACAAACTGACGTGACGAATCAGGGGCTACAAGGATGGGAGCTGAAACGAAACGGCTCTTGAGCTTAGCAAATGCAGCTGAGCTGCATTTGACCACCTGAACATTGTTGGCTGAAATTGCGAATAAAACGCTGGTAAAAATTTGCAAATACCAAAAACCTCTGTAGGGCCTTACAAGACCTGGGATTGGCCAATCCACCACAGCCTTAACCTTGTCAGGATCCATGCGTACCCCCTCAGACGAGACGATATACCCCAAAAATGGAACCGACATGAAAAACGCATTTCTCTGCCTTTACAAAAAGCCCATTCTGACGCAGCCTCTGGAGCACTCGTCTGACATGTTGAACATGTTCCTGGAGAGAAGAAGAAAATATCAATATGTTGTCTAGGTAGACATATATGAACTGATCAGCCATGTCTCTCAACACGTCATTAACGAGTGCTTGGAAAACGGCAGGGGAGTTGGACAGGCCGAAAGGTATTCAAAGTGGCCCCTGGGGGTTTTAAATGCTGTTTTCCTCTCATCCCCCTCCCTTATGCGGACCAAATGAGAAGCGTTGCGCAGATCTAGTTTCGTGAATAGAGACGCTCCCTGCAACCGCTCAAAGGCTGAAGACATCAGCGGCAAAGGATAAGTATTCTTTACAAGTGATGTTGTTCAACCCTCGGTAGTCAATACATGGTCGCAGGGATCCATCCTTCTTACTCACGAAAAAAAATCCGGCGCCTGCAGGAGACGAGGAAGAACGAATGAGCCCAGCTGCCAAAGAATCAGAAATATATTTCTCCATGACCTCCCTCTCAGGGTTAGAAAGTGTGCATAACTTGCCTTTAGGCGAGAAGTCCCTGGCAATAACTCTATAGCACAGTCATAGGGACGATGCGGAGGAAGAGAAGCAGCCCGGGACTTACTGAACACTTCCTTCAGGTCGAGGTAGTGCTTTGGCACGTTAGACAAGTTCACTGGCTCCTCCTGTAACACAGAACAAGAGACAGACAAACAGACACTAAACAATCAGCATTACACTGCTGACTCCACTCTGAAACGGTGCTGTGGCCCCAATCGATCCTTGGTCCGTGCTGGACCATCCACTGATGAACCAGCACGATGGGTACATGCGGGGACCTGAAGACAAGGAAGGAAGTCTGTTCAGAGTGGTTACCGTAAGGAGAGTGAGTGCTCCTGTGGTGTGGGTGATGTCCGGCAACTTCTGCCCGCCAAGGGCGTGGACGGAGATGGTCTGAGGTAAGGGAACTGTGGGAATCCCCAAGTGACGCACCAGTGACTCGTCCAACAGGTTCCCCTCCGCTCCTGAGTCCACAAGCGCCATACAAGGATGAGATCCTTCTGCCCATTGCAGCTTAACCGGGAGGAGAGTTGTAGATGAGGCTTTACTCATGGAAATGCCACCCGACAGTAACCCCTGAACTACTGTCGGGCTTGATCTTTTACCGGACAGTCCCTTAGGTAATGTCCCGCACTCCCACAGTACATGAAGAGTCCCCTCTCTCGACAATGTTGCCTCTCCTCCCGGGAAAGCCGAGCCCTACCCACCTGCATGGGCTCATGGTCGACCGGAGGGCTGACTGTGCCACCGCTGCTACCACTGGGAACACTCCGGAACTCAAAACCTGTGACTGGATGCATGTAATCAACACGTTGCTGTAGCCGAGCGTCCACACGCAATGCTAGTTCAATCAGTCCATCAAAACTCTTAGGTAGATCCAGAGTGTAGATCTCTCTTTGGACACGGTCAGCCAGCCCATGCAGTAAAATACCCCCATGCGCCTCATTGTTCTAACTACACTTAGCCGCTAACGTGTGGAACTCGATAGCATAGTCTGAAACGGGTCTTCCCTCTTGGCGTAGATCGGCAAGTTTGCGCGCCGCCTCGCGGCCCGCCACCGCCCGATCAAAAACCTGTCTCATCTCCTGAGAGAGTGTAGCGAACGAGGAGCAGCATGGATGATGGTTCTCCCACACTGCCGTCCCCCACATAATCGTGTGTCCTGACAGCAATGTCATGACCACTGCCACCTGAGACTCCTCCATGGCGAACGTCACTGGTTGAAGGGAGAAGATGGCACACTTAGTGAGGAATGCACAACAAAAGTTTGGCTCACCAGAATATCTTTCGGGTGTGGGTATTCGTGGCTCATGTTGACTGGCTGTAGGCAAAGCTGGATAGGGGACAGACGGTGTGGCTGGCGCAGTGGGCGAGACAGATGTCGAACCTGGGTAGTAAGCTCGGTCACCTGCGTCACCAGAGCCTGCACAGCGCGTGTTGTGGCCATCACTTGCTCCTCTTGCTGATCAATCCGCAGTGCACTCTTAGCTAGGTACTCCTGAAGATCTGTACCTCTCTCTGGATCCATGATGGTCAGATCGTTTTGTTAGGGAATACTGAAGAATAATAAAGAAGATCCAATTGCGAGAATAATCAGTTTATTTCACAGTATAAATAACTGATCACAAATAGTCCAGCAGGAACATAGAAGGTGGCAGGCAGGATGGCTCAGTGACGCAGGGACTGCAATGGGCAACAAACAGGCAGGACTCTCAAATCCAAGAAAAAGGTAGGGATGGCTGACGCGAAACTGACGTTTCGACGCTGTGTCGAGATCCCGAAGCGCAGATGTTTCGAAACACTGCTCCGAACTGTAATTCGACACACCCATGTCACGTGACTACCGCTAAATGAAGCGCCGAAGTGTTTCATCAGGTGCACCTGTCGAAACTGCTTCGATTGAAAGGGGCGGGAACAAACCACACAGTCACACATCTGTATGAACTTCATTCCCCTCGGTTTAAAAGTAAAGTTAATCCATCTTCACCTCATGGGTTTTGTGAGAGGAGATAGCCTACATTTTGTTTTAAATTAGATTTAAATTAGATATATTTACTGATAGGTATAGACAGTGACAGATAGTTAGGATAGATATAGGCTATAGTGACACATTCATATGGGCAAAGTTAGATAGTGACAGACAGCACAGCATAAGATATATATATATATATATATATATATATATATATATATATATATATATATACATAGGTGATATATAGATGGAGGCTCCACATAAGAGATGCCGTACATCTGTGGTGTGGGAGCATTTCCATTTGGAAATACCAAATGAAGTGAGATGTATGATTTGCAACAGTAGAAGTGAAAAGATACCTCAAGAGTGCATTTTTGCCCAGAACGCATGATCCATTAATTTATTGGAAAGAGAGAGCAATAAATTTCACTCATTTGTATGTACTTGCTGAAAAATATTAGAGCATGCAAGCAACATGTGTCTCTTGTGAGAGGATTTTTTCAAAGGCTGGAGAAATTATATGTAAAAAAAGAAGTCGGTTAAGTCCTTTTTTAATCAACATGTAATGTAGCAACTGTGACACATTGTGGCTGTATTTATTTTATTAATCTTAATTTTTCATGACAAAAACCAACAAGGAGGCTACAGGTTACAAAACCAAGTAGTTGTCAGACAGATGTTAAAAACTATTTTTTTAACATAAGTGTCATTTCAAGGTTATTTCAGATCAATACATGCAAGTGACCACTAGATGGCGTAATCGAGACGGGTGTTGTTTCGAAGCTCCGGCACATTTGCTTCAACTGTTTCAGTGCTTCACGAAGCCTCGGTCTGCCCATCACTAGAAAAAGGTAATCCAATCGAAGCGCCAGACAAGACCATGTCCTGGAAGACGGAGAGAGAGCCGCCACTAAACCCTGTAGCACCTAAAACGATCTGACAAACAGGACACGCAAACACACACATTAAATAGGCACCTAAATCAGCCACAGCTGCCGCTGATAATGATCGGTACTAAACCAAACCACACCCACCTAATCATCCACACGAGGGCGAGTCAGTGAACTCGTGAACCGTGACAGAAATACACTTCTATTGCATTTTCCCAAAATTGCCACTGATGGTAATCAAAGTGTAAAAGTTGCGCACTCACGTACGCTAATGAGAATCTCATGTTTGTCCAGTCACATGTGACTCTAACCAATGATATACTGGTGTCTATACATGCTACCTTTAGCACTGTCTGCTTTGTCATTCTCACAAAATGATCTTGCTCGAACTTGGGGGTTCATCTGCATGGATTTATCT
Organism: Gobiocypris rarus; assembly: GCA_023029165.1. Classification (NCBI taxonomy): domain Eukaryota; kingdom Metazoa; phylum Chordata; class Actinopteri; order Cypriniformes; family Gobionidae; genus Gobiocypris; species Gobiocypris rarus. The sequence continues at coordinate 29,400,855 of CM040933.1, read as the reverse complement.
TTACTCAACGAACTTATGAACCCTTGAAGTTTTTATTTGGCAATACATTATCATTCAGTTGCACAATCAGTCCATTCACTGAGCTGTTTCTATAGAGGTGTGTTACTGCTAAACATGCTAGCTTTATACTAGTGGTAATGGACTAAATCCAAATATTTAACAGTTTTTACTGGAGCTGGAGCTGATCTTGAATGCTGATCAGGGGCTGGAGTTCCCTCTGGACGTTGGACGGGAAAGTGTTGTGCCGTCAGCCCATTTTCACTGTGTTGTTTCTTAACCACATGTGTGTTAAAGTTAAGATGGAATATTTATACAAGTGGTGTTGGACTATCGAAATCCATTTTTTTTGTACAGGTTTTAGCATACCAATGTTTTTTTAATGGACCCTTGATCTTTGCACATATTACTACTGTTGAATTAATTTCACACCATTGTTTCTTGCGGCCACAAAAATTATGCTTAAAAGCTCAAATGTGGGCTTTGTACTAGAGGTGATGGTCTAACAATATTACTTATTTTAAACAGCTTTTAATGTACCAGGATATTTAAATTACATTTTAAATTTGCATAGCTATATAACTGAATTGCCTAATTATAGATTTTGTTAGGCCATTACCTATTGTGTTTGGTTGCTGTGATAACAGTTGGTCCTCCCTGTCAAGTGGCGATTGTTGTTTCTCATTAGAAACCCCCTCTGCCCCCCAATGTGTGACTTAGGGCTGAAGGTGAATCTGCAGAAAAGCTGTCTTGTTCCTCATCAGTCAGTGTGTTTTCTGACTGAATTGTTTACTCACTGCTGCCTCATCTACTGCTGTTACACCTGCTGCCATGTCAATGCTGGTTAATATTCCGGTGATTTGTAGCAGTTCACAGCCGCGGTTTCTCTGGCGGGGTGTGAGGATGGGGCCGCCTGCCACGTGCAGAGAAGTGGTAACCACAGATGCTTACCTGACAGGATGAGGAGAACTGTTGCAGAATTGTGGCATACAGGGCAGGTGGAGTTCATGGCTGAGGCTAAGTCTTATGAGTCTGTTGCAGTTAAGGATGGTATTTCCTACCATTTCAAGCAGGGACTGTCAGGGAGGCAGGTACTAGTGAAAATGGACAATATACATCATGCGATGATAGTATGATAAAAATATAGATCTCAGCCACGCCGTCAGCAGACACAAGCGTTGTTGCTTCGGGAAGACAGACACCCCTTGTCAAATAGAGCAAGCGTGTTCCCTTTCTAGCTGCAGCCTGAGGTAAGTGGATGGTGTCTCCACAGAGTGGTGGTTTGATCATTTTGGGAGATATATGGGATGGCATCAGTGGACCTCTTTGCCAGCGGGTCAAAAACATAGTTCCCTATGGTTGAGCAGAATCTGTTAGTGAAGTACTAGTGAAAGGTTAGGATCATTAAGTCTGGATGCCCTGGCTCACAAATGGCCGGATCTCCTGCTATATGCTTATCCTTCTCTTCCACTGATTTGGACAATCCTGAGACATCTGCAGGAGAGACAGCACAGACTAATACTAATAGCGTCCTACTGGCCAATGATGTGGTTAAGTCTCCTGTTAACCCTTACAACTGCTCCACCTCATCCATTGCCGGTTCAGAGACCTATTGTCTTAGGTGGATGGGACAATATGGCACCTATTTCCCTAGAGATTAAAGTTGTGTGTCTGAACCCTGGGGCACTGCTAAGTCATTGGTCAGGGTCACATGCGACTGAATCAATGTGAGATACTCTGTATCGTACATTAACGCTCAACCTTTTTCACTATGACTAACCATCTCTGGGGGTCTAACACTTTTAATTGAACCCCGGTTGCACCAAAGTAAAAATAAATGTTCTATCTTTTTTCAGCAATGTGCTTAATGGTCCTTCTGATCTCCTGCAAGGAAGAGAAAAAAATGATTGAAATGGACCATGCGATTGGTCGTCTCATCAAAACAAATACGGAAATTCCAGGAACAGACTGCATGGTAATTTTATCAGACAACACACAGAAGCGATCTCAGTGATATTTGAATTTGTGCATTTCATTGGCATTTTATAACACTTTACAACAAGGTTCTATATGTCAACATTCATATATGTAATAACATGAAATAATTTAATTTTTGATAAATTAAAATTACCCCAAACTTTTGAAAGGTACTGTATGGTGAACCTGCACTTGATGTGACATTGGTGAAATTGGTGAAATGATGCATAGTTCATGTTAATTGTAGAATATCATTATAGCAATGTGATGTCACATGCCTGTCCTGTCTTGTGTAGCACATGTGGTGTTTTGTTATTTTGGGCCATGTGCTCGTGTCATTGTCTGATCCCTCCCCCTAGTTATCTGATTAGTCTTTGATTTCACCCACCTGTTCCCCCTTTATTATTTACCCTTCTTAAGCCCCTTGTGTTTGTTAGTATGTGTTGGATCGTTGTATTGTCTACGTTTCACGGTTCCCCTGCATTCCCATTTTGATATGTGTTTAAGTAGTTTTGGTTGTGCTTTATTATGTTTTTTTCCCGCTGTGGGTTTTGTTTTGAGTTTGTTTTATTTTGTAATAAATACATTAGGGATGTGGAAATAAAGCCTCGTGAAGCAGTGAGGCTTGACCCTGACTGTTTCGGGAAAAGATTCAAAGCTTTGAGGGTGTCGAGAACAGTGCCATCTGGTGCTTATTTAAAATAAAGCAGCCAGAAGCCTGTGGAAGAAGCTCTGACTGTCAGATGAAGCAACCACAACACACTCCATCGTTTCAATGCTATGTGTACAAATAAAAGCTTTATATGTTTGTGTTAAATGTGTCCATTAAATAAATTAATTTACCCATTAAAGTGTGAGAATAAAATATGAGCTAAAGGCTTGAGTCAAAAAGATCTAATGTAGGCCTACTTTCTATACACACAGTAAATAAGGACATTGTGTGATTGGATCATCTGTAAATGTGCTTATGACACTTGGCAGTGCTTGTGTAACTGTAGGAATGACAGTAAGGTAATAAAGGCTTTAATTATTTTTATTAAGAAATAAAAGCTGTTTCACAGTGTTGGGGCTGAGTCTATTTCTCCTCTTAGACAGTACTTCCCCAGCCTTGGAGAACACTTTCACATGGTACAGAGGAGGCCGGGGTACAAAGAAACTGTAATGCCAATGTATATAAATGGGGGTACACATGTTTCTGCATTTTCCAGTATTCAAGTGGGTCTTCAGCTCTTTGTATGTTTGTCTCTGCAAGATATCTATCCACTTCAACGATTGCATCAGAAGTGGCATTTGAGGTCCTTGTCACTCACCAAGCATCTCACCTTCTGAGAAAAGTTATATGAAAGGAAATGACATACAAGAATAAAATACATAAAATGTTATATATATATATATATATATATATATATATATATATATATATATATATATATATATATATGATTTTTCCCCTTCTTTAAAAATAAATAAATAAATTTAAAAAAAAAATCATATATACATTGGAAGCTATAAGCTCAAAATGTTCCCAGATAGGGGAAGTCTTTCTTTTTTTCCCTGTTGCCATTGCTGTAAATACAAACCCTTCACCAAACACCAACACCCTATCCCCTAATCCCACCCTAACCCCAAATACTAACACCACATGACCTAAAAAAAAGTGCAAAGATTTTACCAAAATACAAAGACACAAAACCAACAACAAAAAAAGATTAAGTAGTGACAAATAAATGTTTATCTAAATGTAATATATTGATTAACTTTCACAGTACAGCACTCTCCTTACACACCCATCAACCAGACTGAGCCAACAGGGACTCGTTAAGTAAGATCTGGGGGTTTGACACTTCTGACACGCAAAGTGAAACGCGCACGTGATTGGACAGAAAGTGAGGCTTCATTTGTCATCGATCACGTGACTCAGGGAAACCAATACACACCCCGATATGGAGCTTCACTACAAATTGCATCACATGCGCGATACGCACATCGACGCTTCAGTGTCATATGTAACATCACTAAAATACATCACTTTCTGCCTTTGAGTCCTCACTCCAGTTTTTCCCTTATTTAAATGACATAACGATCCGACCAAAATGAGGACTCAGCGGAAGGACCCGATGACAGTGTTCCCTAGCCCGGGGTCAGTCCGGACATGGCCAGGAGGGCTGTGCTGGGATTCTATGTGGTGGCAGTCCTGTGTACTTAGGAGGAGCACAGGGCTTCCTCCAGTCCTTTTTGCACTTTGGAGGTCATCCCAGAACAGCAAAGGGTCATCCTAGGGGATGTTACAGTTATGCCGAAATGCATTGCCCTGCTATTGCCTGCCCCTGACCAGCGTCCTGAGATGGCTCCAGCCCCAGACCAGCGTCCAGCGATGGCTCCAGCCCCAGACCAGCGTCCAGCGATGGCTCCAGCCCTGACCAGCGTCCAGCGACGGCTCCAGCCCTGACCAGCGTCCAGCGATGGCTCCAGCCCCAGACCAGCGTCCAGCGATGGCTCCAGCCCCTGACCAGCGTCCAGCGACGGCTCCAGCCCCTGACCAGCGTCCAGCGATGGCTCCAGCCCCAGACCAGCGTCCAGCGATGGCTCCAGCCCCTGACCAGCGTCCAGCGATGGCTCCAGCCCCTGACCAGCGTCCAGCGATGGCTCTAGCCCCTGATGGATCCAGTTCCTAACCCTGCTCTGACTGCGCCGCCCAGGCACCCTGCTCCGTCCGCGCCGGACAGTCCTGAACTCTGCGGGCCACCCTGGCCTCCTGAACTCTGCGGGCCGCCACACCTTATGTTTCCCCCTCCCCTCCCTGGGCTGTCCATCCCGTTCCTTGTCTGTCCCTAGTGGACCATCTGGTACCCGCTCCTTAAGGAGGGGTATAGTCACATGCCTGTCCTGTCTTGTGTAGCACATGTGGTGTTTTGTTATTTTGGGCCATGTCCTTGTGTCATTGTCTGATCCTCCCCCTTGTTATCTGATTAGTCTTTGATTTCACCCACCTGTACCTCCTTGATTATTTACCCTTCTGAAGCTCCTTTTGTTTGTTAGTCTGTTTCGGATCGTTGTATTGTCTACATTTCCTGTTTCCCCAGTGTTTCCATTTTGGTATGTGTTTTTGGTTGTGCTTTGTGTTTTTCACCTTTATGCGGACTCACTAATTTGAGCCCTCGCTTTTTTAAATGTGACAGATGTATGTAAAATAAACGTTACCATGTTAACTTTTTTTGTAGATTTGTAAATGCTGTAAAAATTATTGTTCATAGTACATGAACAATACTCTACCTAATTTATGAGAGCATTCTAGGAAATGATATTTGGCTTTCAAACATTATTAATATCACCTAATGTTTCTGGAAATGTTTGTTTGTTGTGTGCATGATAAATTGTTAAAACTGAAAGTAATTCAAATTGAACAATTTCAAACTGAAAAAAAAAGCATTTAACAGCAGCCAAATGTATTACTACTCCTTTAAAGTTAAATTATGCATCCTGTTTTCTATCATATACAGGAGATGTACCTTTTCTTAAAACTATAATTTTGCTTCAAAATCTCCAGGTGATGTACAAAACACAGCATGCAGTTTCACAGACTCCACAGCCAGTCTACACCGACCAGTTCAAACGCTCAACATATTGGGTGAGTATTAACAACCACAGCAAGTTTCCAAATGTATGGTCCTTTTAAAGGAACACTTCACTTTTTTTGAAAATAGGCTCATTTTCCAAGTCCCTTAGAGTTAAACAGTTGAGTTTTACTGTTTTTGAATCCATTCAGCCGATCTTTGTATCTGGCAGTAGCACTTTTAGCATAGCTTAGCATACATCACTGAATCGGATTAGACCATTAGCATTGCACTCAAAAATGATGACCAAAGACTTTCAATATTTTTCCCATTTAAAACTTAACTCTTCTAGTAACATCATGTAGTAAGACCAACGAAAATGAAAAGTTGAGATTTTTTTGACCGATATGGGTAGGAACTATTTTCTCATTCCTGCGTAATGATCAGGGAACTTTGCGGCCGTCCCACGGGTGCAGCGTCTGAAAGTAGTCCTCAGATCGTTAACTTCCAATGTGACCGGCACTAAGTTTGTGTAGTTGCAGATAATGCACACAGAGTTGTAGCCGGCAAATTAGGTAGTGGATTTACCTGTGCGATTAGCCATGGTTCTGTGTGTTGTAAAGGGCTGTGATAGGAAGTCAAAGGTGTATTCTATCATCATGTTTCACAGAATACCAACGAAAAACAAGGAATGAAAGAATCAATGGTTGGCTGCTCTGAACATAGATATCAAAACATTGCTAACTTAGATTCAATCAATAAATTGCGTGTTCGCTTGAAAAGCAAAAGCATTTTGGACCAGATGACTATTTGGAAAACATGAACAGTGTCACCCGTACCACGGTACGCCGTCTAAGGGAAATGGCCAGACAGGAGTGTGGAGGTAAGTTTGCTCAACCGTTTGGTTTATACAGTATATAACGTTAAAGTTAGTAGTATTGTTGTAGAGTTCTGGTGAGGAAGTGTATACTTTGATTAAAAATAAATTTGTAGAATTGTCGGTATTTTTTATCTTCAGTTTGTATGGGACAAAATACTAGTGATATACTATTACGTTCTGTTCTGAGGCTTCGGAGCGTGTGCAGGGTTTTTCCTGCATTTAAAATTATTTGGCGTCCGCCAAAACAAATGTTTGTCCCGCAAAAGCCTTATTTGATGAGTTATTGTGATTTATGAGTTATGTAGAAGACTGCACTTGTGACAGGGCGTATGTTAACTGAGTGACAGCGAGCAGATCGCGTGCACTCTCTGTCTTCAAAATAAGCCACATTTTCTTGCCTTCACGTTTCAAAAGCTCATCTTCAGTGTGACTGTTATTCCGGTTCAAATAGATACGGTTCAAGATCTGCACCAAAGTAAATATCTTCTGAATCGTCACTCACAAATGTCTCCATGGTTACAAGGCACGCTCTCTGTGCAGGCTGTCACATTGGCTATGTTGACAGAATTTGCAGGCGCTGCGTAATATCACTGCGCCGCTGCACCCTGTGGGACGGCCGCAAAGTTCCCTGATCATTACGCAGGAATGAGAAAATAGTTCCTACTCATATCGGTCGAAAAAAATCACTTTTAATTTTCCGTTGGTCTTACTACACTATGTCACTATAGAAGTGTCAAGTTTTAAATGGGAAAAATATTGAAAGTCTTCGGTCATAATTTTTTGTGCCATGCTAATGGTCTAATCCGATTCAATGATGTATGCTAAGCTATGCTAAAAGTGCTACCGCCAGATACAAAGATCGGCTGAATGGATTCAAAAACGGTAAAACTCAACTGTTTAACTCTAAGGGACTTGGAAAATGAGCCTATTTTCAGTGGAGTGTTCTTTTAATTGTTCATGTGATGGACTGTCTCTGCTATGTATGTATTCTAGAGTTCCACAAGAAGTTCATACAAAGATTTCCAAGTAAGAATAAAGTGACAGTAATTCACACCATTGGCTCTGCCTTTCTTACATCTCACAGCTTTTGAGTTTTAGAAGTGGTTGTTACGGGAAGTCAACTTCCTTGAACGACAAACTTGCTGATATCATCAACAAGGTGATTCTATGTAACTTTACACATCTTTTAGAAGCAATTTTATGCTTTCAACATACACAACTAATTGGACACATCTGTTAGAAGCAATTAGCAAATATTTTTAGACCATGAGAAACGTCAATTTTTTTGACAGGATGGATTTATTTCCCCACCCCTTTTCTTCAGAAACTTGCTCTTCAATCCCGTGATGAGGAGTTTGCTGTTTATGAGCCGCACTGTTACGCAGATGAAGGCCAATCTATGGCCTGTGCTGAACTGGACACAATTTCTATTCCAGAGAACGACTTTCATCCAGAGATGCTAGGAAATCTGGACAACAGGTTCAGTCAACTAGCAACAATTTCCAGACCTGACCTGATCAAAAGATGACAGTTATTTTAAGACGTGTAGCAGATTTTTGGAAAACAAGATTTGGAATGAAAACTTGTAATCAAAAAGAGGGATAAACAATATTGAACGGGATCAGGGATGCTGGGTAAAAATTAAGGACAAATGGAAAACAGGTCTTCAAAGATTTTTCTCCTGTTTAATAGTGTTTATATTTAAGGGAAGCTCAGGTTTTTGGTTTTGGGTCAGTGAAAATTTATATTTTGTTGGGACTCTCAGAGCCACTTTCTTCAATGTTTTTTTTTTTGAGAAATGTTCTTTCTGAATTAAATTATTTTGATCGCTGTTTTTGAATGTTGTACATTATATGTTAATTATTTTTTTAAAACTTGAATTTTATAGTATAAATCAGGGGTTCCCAATCCTATTCCTGGAGATCTACCTACCTTCAAAGTTCGGATCCAACCCTGATCAAATACCTGTCTGTAGTTATCAAATGCTTATCAGCAGGGACGTCACTAGGATTGGAAGACAGGGGGGGCTTAGCCCCCAGGGTATTTGTAACTTGTGTTTGCAAAATCTTTGCACTCACATCTAGAGCTACAATTATGTCAACAACCAGTCAAGAAACCAAGATGTTAACAAGTAAAACGTGACAGGCATATCCTCTCCTTCCATTTCTACTCTGTTAAAGAAAAGTTACAGTAATGTTAGCTTTTAGACACATCAAAGCTGCATGGGGGAATTTACTGAGGCCAGACTTTGCTCCTGATGAGTTACTATAAGCAATGACTTAAATGCTATCTGTCTGCTCATGTAAATGTATGATAAAGTAATATCTAATTCCTCTCTATATAAGATAAGTTGTCCACAGAATGCTATTTAATTACACTAAATACTGTAACTGCGCTGTGGATTGAATCAGAGTGTGATTTTGCTGTGTAGTTTGGCTTGCATACAGTTTGTCCCAAGAACCAGAATTTTAAGGTCATAGTGAAATTTGACAACACAGGTTTAAGCATTTCTCAATTAAAGGTGATTTATTCTGTCGAATTATGTATACAATGTATGATATAAATCAACAACAAAAAGGCAGTATTCAAATAAGGAAAATTAAGAATGAAATCATGTTCAAAACCACAGTCAACAGTTACTTTTTGTTTATTGTCTACTTGTGGTGGAAGCATCAACAAATGCCTTCTGTTTTTAATGGTGGCAAATCGGTCTATCACTCTGTTGTGACTTAGGTGCTTCAGTATCTCATTTTCAATCGACATGAAGAATACAACAGTAATAGCATTAACAGGGACCCTCTGACATTTCGTTTTCAGTGACAACAACATTCTATGGGGATTGATATTGTTTTAGAATATGCCTATTATAGAGATAGGTTGTATTATTGGCAAAGAATACAGAGTTTTGATTAGCTTGCTAAGTTAACCATTTCTTGTATTTTGCTTGTTCAGTCTAGCTAGACTACAGGTTATTATACTTTTGGATTTTTCATTATTTTTTATTTATTTCATTTCGTTTTTTGTTTTCAAATTCAGTTTAGTTTTAATTCGTTTTTAAAGTCGGTTTGCTAGTTTAGTTTAGTTTTTTTTAATGCTTAGTTTTAGTTTAGTTTTTATTAGTTTTAGTCTTTTTTTTTTTGTAATTTGGGTTATTTGTCAGGGGCAAGATTCACAAAGGTCAGAAAAAGTAATGTGTAATAATAACTCAACAAAAAAATCATACAATTTTAGAAAATATTCATAAAAAAATAAAACCAGTAACTTACATAAAATGTACATGGGCACAAATATGTAAACAGTCACACTTGTAAGTGCAAAATGTGTAAGTGTGCCAGTAAAAACGTAAAGAGCCAACAGACTAAAGAAGACATACATGAACCACATGTATTCAACCCATCTTTGAGCTAAAATACAAATAGCTTAACCTAAAACTTAATTGAGCTAAACCTATACAAATACCACAGCTGTACAATTTTAACACCCTATACTAAATTTACCCTATACAATAGCCCACTCATCTAGACTGAAGCAGCAAACATTCAGTGTAAGAGTAAACTAATGACATTACATTATTTAATATTTGAATCACAGCTTATATCGTGTTTTGACATCGACAACCCAAGTGCATTTTACCTCAAATTTGCGACTAATTAACTTTCTAAAGTAGCCATCGCTTCGGTCGACATTAACACACTGACAAAACTATATTCAGAATTAAAAATAGTTTTATACCACTTTTTAATGTGTGATTGTGTAAAGGTGTTCACGAGATACCAACCTTTCGCGAACTTGCTTTCTACGTCGAACGTCGAACACTCGTTCTCATGGAGACGGCGGGCGGTGTGCAGGGAGGGGAGGGGAGGAGGGGCTGTGTGTGAGTGTGTGTGTGTGTGTGTGTGTGTGTGTGTGTGTGTGTGTGTGTGTGTGTGTGTGTGTGTGTGTGTGTGTGTGTGGACTGGTAATCCCTACTGTATGGGGACAAAATGTCCCCACAAAGATGGCAATATCCAAAATCCTTGTCCTTGTGGGGACATTTTTGGTCCCCATGAGGAAAACATCTTATAAATCACACTAAGTGATGTTTTTGAAAATGTAAAAATGCAGCATGTCTCCTGTGATGGGTAGGTTTAGGGGCAGGGGCAGTGTAGGGGGATAGAAAATACGGTTTGTACAGTATAAAATGCATTACGCCTATGGAATGTCCCCACAAAACATGGAAACACAACATGTGTGTGTGTGTGTGTGTGTGTGTGTGTGCGTGCGTGCGTGCGTGCGTGTGTGTGTGTGTGTGTGGCGCGCGTGTATGTGAGAGAGACTCGTGAGTGGGAGACGCAGGGAAAGGAAATGCAGCTGAACGTTATTTGCTCTATGAAATACATTGACAAAGACGAAAACTAAGGACATTTAATCTTCATTTAAACTTCCGACTTCTCGGCTATTTTTTGTACCTGGATATTGTTGCGTCTAAATATGAATGAGGATACGGTTATTGATAAATCGCATTATGTTGTTCTTATCATTTAGGGGCTAAGGAACATTTTGGGGTAGCTTCAGCCCCCCTAAAATAGGCCTAACGACGTCCCTGCTTATCAGGAGCTAAACTTTGCAGGAAGGTAGATCTCTGACCTATTCAGTAGTATCTGACGAGCTATACCATACGTAAGTTTGGACGTGTTTATTATGTACATCTATTTGTATGTGTTTATTCTAATTTACTGTCTATTACTTAAACGTGCAAGTGAAATGCTGTTTGCTTTGTACATCGCAGTTACAGGCTGTTATTTGCGCACCACAGAGTCTGTGTTAAAGCCGCATCTGCTATAGCCTATAACGTTATCCTGATCAGCCAGTAATGGCAAACCGGCCACACTGCCAGACGGAACTGTATTCAGCTCTAGCACAATCACAATCCTTAAGATCTTATCACAGTTAAGCGACACTTGTGAATGTGAGGTCAGTGGGAAATAAAACGTTTATATTTTTATACTTCGCGATTCATGTAGCCTACCGCAACATATGTTTTTCTTCTTCTGATTTGAACCGAGACCCGGTGGATAGCCTTTCGGCGGACAGGAGAGGAGGGCCCCATGGAGAGACTGGCGCATCAGCAGCAGGAGCAGCAACACCTTGTGTTAATAGCAATAAGCTTTTTTTAAATCCATTAATTCTGTGTTCTGTGTTCATTGTTGACTTTGTTCAGGACTTTGTTGTTCGTTTTTTATAATTAAATCTATGAATTTGTGGTCATTAATTCTGTGTTTGTTATCTTTGTTCACGTTTTTTTAGTATGCGTTTTAATCATTAAAACGATTTATTTCAGCTATAGCCAATAGGCCTATGCATTGCTTCAACTGAAACTAGCCTTTATCAAGTCAAGTCAAGCTTTTTATTTATAGCCAAGGCTGAAAATGTTTTTCTGGACATTCATCAGACTGTGGAAAATGTAGGCCTATGCCTACGTAGCATACGTTACTATGATACCTAACTGACAAAAATGCCGAAAATAAGGCAAAAGAACAATCCAGTGGTGATTTAAGCGGAATCGTAACACATCCGGCACAGCTCCGGCAGGCGGAATCGTTTCACGCACTCGTTACGCATCTGTAACGGGATGATCAGGCGGTGCTGAATCGGCGCTGGCACATATCCGCAACAACCCCTAAAAACAGACCAGAAACGGCTTCGGCCCGATGTGCGTTTGGACTCAGGAACGAGTCCGTGAGGCTGATGCGGACCAGACCCGGCTCTATCGTTTTGCGGTTGCGGCCCTGTTCCGTTACAGCGTCCAGTGGCTATCTGGGTTGGGACTTCATCCTTCTCTCTCTTAAAACTCACTCTTTCCTCCTTTCTGCAACGCGTGTGAATGTGTGTGTTTGTTTGTTTTTGTTAGATACTAGTTTTACATGTTAAAGTAATCAATAAAGCTTTGTTTGTAAATTAAAGATAAGTGTTCTTGTGTTATGTGCTTACGAATTTTAATGTCTTGAACTGGTGATCTAAGTTGCCTGGCTATTAAATAGTGTTTCACTGTTCTGTGGATATTAATATCCGCTGCAGAGTTGATAGTTACAGCCCGTTCAAATGAACGCTGGACGAGTCATTTGCTCGGTCGTAAAATTGACTCTTGCAAAATTCCCTATGAATGAATGAATTCATTAATTTGAGCTAAATAGACCTGTTCCCTTATACAGAGTCCCCTATATTATTATATATGTACTACAGCATGTCTATGTATTGAATATTGGTTTAAATGTATAGCCTTCATGCTGTGGTATAACTGTTGGAATTAAGAAAAGAAAAAGTGTTTCTAATTTATTATAATACAATGTTACATCAGTCAAAACAATGAAAACATAAGTATTTCACATTATATTCTTTCACGGACGGACCCCCTAAAGTAAACTTGGTCACCCCCTTCCCCCTTTGAACATGACTTGATTTCACTTTCAATTCCTTTTACATTCAATGTCAATTCCTTTTACATTCAATGTCAATTCCTTTTACGTTTCAGTACTTAAATGTAAGCACTGCGTCAGTAGTTATGCAATATTTAGAAAATGTACTCTTTTACTCTTCATACTCAAGTACTTTTAAAAACAAGTACTTCAGTACTTTAACTTAAGTAGACATCGGACTGTAGTATTTTTACTTGTACTTGAGTCAAATTTAGCAAGGGGTATCTTTACTTTTACTCAAGTAATGAAGCTGTGTACTCTGTCCACCTCTGCAACTAACAAATGTAACAACTGCGGGTGCCAGACAGTTTTCTAAAACTGCCAAAATTGAAATAGCCCAGGATAGGAATTTAAAACCCACCATTTACATAAAGACAAAGACAATTTTCAACGCATTTCATTTTCATAGAGGAATTTTTATTACTTATATAATTCACACATCACATGGAAACTCTTTCAGGTAAGGAAACACGTAAACACAAAATGAACACAAAATATCAAGGTGACAGGTCAGTGCGTGTTATTCACTTTATCAGAAACATTAAAGGTGAAATCCTCGCTGACACTCACATCACACTGAAAGTCTGCATCGGCAGATTCGTACCTCCACCTTCTTGCCAAACTTTACACACAATAAAAAGAAAAAGAGAAACAATTTAAATAAATACTTAGGGGTTGAGAAAACCCGAAACAACTACAAATCTCAATTTAGTGATAATCAGTATACTTTACACAATAACAAAACATACAGATAGGCACTAGAAAAAGTGCGGAAGTGAATGGACACGTCAGTGTTGTTGTTGTTGGTCAACATGCGCGAGGAGTTAACGTAATTGAGAGAAGTGACGTTTGGTTACCGTGGAAAGACGGCCGCTTGTTCATCTCATGCTGTCTGGTACGACGGGGAGTCTGTGACTTCTGATGCGACGCACTTCTAAGATCGGCTGTTAACGAGATTAGTCCAAACAAAGGCTGTTCTTTTCATCTTGGAGCCGATGAGGTCCCTCTAAACTCTCCATTCACGCCAAATTGGTCAGTGTGCCCACTCGTGTGCATGTGAATCTGTTACAATGTCCTTTAACTCTTTCCCCGCCAAACACGGTATTTTCCATTATTTGTGAGAAAACGGCGCTTCCCTGCCAATGTGGTGGAAAAATGTTATCACAGAAGAAAATTAATTCTAATCATTATGCATGTTTTCTGTTTGCTTTGCCTGACTGTTAAATTCAACAGAGGGAGACCAGCTCTGATGACCTTACCCAGATAGCAATTACATTTGGCCCGGATCCGTTTTAAGCCCCTTGCCTCCGTTTCTATCTTAGAGACGTTTTCTGATTGTGAACCAGATCCGTGCCAGATAGAGGTTTCAGCTTAAACATTCTAACTGCCATCAGTTCAGTATTTATATCATTTTACAGATCTGGCCCAGATCACTTTTCCCATAGGTAACAAAGACGTTAGCTGTGTCTGACACTGATTTGGTCCAGATCTGCTATTTGAATCTGAGCCGATACAGTTTTCACATAGGCTACACTGGTGTGGCCCGAATCTGTGATACATATCTGAGCCGACTGCATTTAAAAAAGGGCTAAAAACTGCTCTGGCCCATATCTGCAAAACGGATTTGAGCCAACACTGTTTTGACAGAGACTACCTGATGTGGACCACATCCGAAATACTTTCTCAAACTGTGTGAAGAACTCCGTGGAATAAACATTTTCAAAACAACATGCTTAGGCCTACCTGTCTGTATATTTTTTTTCTATCTAGAGCATGAGATAAATGCATTGGCATTAAGCTGAGTAATATTATCAGTGTTTAAAAACTATACAGCAACATTTTGTGATGCTACGTCCGTTACAGCACATGTCCGTTTTAGGTCCGTTTTACGACAGCGCCAAGTGAACGTTGGGTCTCGCTTGACTGTCGTCTTGCAGATACGGTCCACATCCGCATACGGACTTCAGTCAGAAGCGCCAAAAAATTATTTAAAAAAAATCATCAAACCAAGCTGTCAACGCAGATTTATCTGACGAGCTACCACACGTAAGTTTGGACGTGTTTATTATGTACATCTATTTGTATGTGTTTATTCTAATTTACTGTCTATTACTTAAACGTGCAAGTGAAATGCTGTTTGCTTTGTAGATCGCAGTTAACGTTACAGGCTGTTATTTGCGCACCACAGAGTCTGTGTTAAAGCCGCATCTGATAGCGCTACTGCGCTATAAATAGCCTATGAATGTAGCACAGAATAGGTCAAATTATACGATAACCGAATCAACTTTGTATTATCATGGCATATATTTGCGCTTATAACTGAATTTTAAAAGATATCTTAGCTTAGGATGTGAACATTCGCTGGACGGCGTGGCTGTCGCGGTGTATCCTGATCAGCCAGTTATGGCAAACCGCACTGCCCGACGGAACTGTATTCAGCTCCAGCACAATCACAATCCAAGATCTTATCACAGTTAAGCGACACTTCTGAATGTGAGGTCAGTGGGAAATAAAGCGTTTATATTTTTATACTTTGCGATTTATGTAGCCTACCGCAACATATGTTTTTTCTTCTTCTGATTTGAACCGAGACCGGTGGATAGCCTTTGGGCGGACAGGAGAGGAGGGCACCAGGAGAGACTGGCATCAGCAGCAGGAGCAGCAACACGTTGTGTTAATAACAATAGGCATTTTTTTTATCCATTCATTCTGTGTTTGTTGTTGACTGTGTTCTGTGTTCATTGTTGACTTTGTTCAGGACTTTGTTGTTCGTTTTTATAATTAAATCTATGAATTTGTGGTCATTAATTCTGTGTTTGTTATCTTTGTTCACGTTGTTTTAGTATGCGTTTTAATCATTAAAACGATTTATTTCAGCTATAGCCAATATGCATTGCTCCAACTGAAACTAGCCTTTATCAAGTCAAGTCAAGCTTTTATTTATAGCCAAGGCTGAAAATGTGTTTCTGGACATTCCACAGACTATGGAAAATGTAGGCCTATGCCTATAGCATACGTTACTAAAATACCTAACTGACAAAAATGCGAAAATAAGGCAAAGAACAATCCAGTGGTGATTTAAGCGGAATCGTAACACATCCGGCACAGCTCCGCAGGCGGAATCGTTTCACGCACTCGTTACGCATCTGTAACGGGATGATCAGGCGGTGCTGGATCGGCGCTGGCACATATCCGCAACAACCCCTAAAAACAGACCAGAAAGCGGCTTCGGCCCGATGTGCGTTTGGACTCAGGAACGAGTCCGTGAGGCGGATGCGGACCAGACCCGCCTCTATCGTTTATGCGGTTGCGGCCCTGTTCCGTTACAGCGTCCAGTGGCTATCTGGGTAGGGGTCAGGGTACATCTAATTTTGAGGGTCCTAATGACATGCAAAATTACAGGAGGAGTGCAGAGATGCTGACCTTGGAATGGGTTTAAAAGGGAACTCAATTGTTGTTACTGTTCGTTAGCACTCTGCAGTATTCAGTATGCTGTATGACTGTGGCTATTTTCTTGCACGAAAATAAATCTTTATAAAGACGATTGGTTAAGGTTTGTCTCTTATTCGGTGATGCAACTGAGTAAATTTTTTGCCACAACACCAAACACGGAATGTTCTGTGTTTTCGCTGTTAGACGCTAGGGGGCGCTATTACGCATCTTCTGAATGAGCACAGAATCTCCAGATCAAAACACACGTGAGGAAGACGCAGTAAAACAAGCGATCGCATGTAAGCAGATGCATATTTAAAATAACATGATCATCAACATTAAACGTATATAAATCAACTAATGTTACTGAATGAAATGTGGACCCAGAATGAGCTACATGACTGTGCAAGCATTAGAGGTGTTGATGTACTCGATCTCCTCCACCTGTGTTTGATCATCGCTCTGAATCTGATCTGGATAACGTTACAGTCTGTCACAACTTGATTTTCTCAGTTTTTTGTTCAAAATGTTACTTTTTTTATGACAGTTTTTTCTTACCCATATTCAAGTGTTGATAAAAAAAGGAATGCATAAAGCTAGAATAAAACGTTTTATTTTTTTAAGCAGATGGTCTGCTCTTTCTTTTGATGTATTGCACGCTCAGATATTCATAAAACAAAATATTTTATGGGCTATTAAATTTTTGTGAAAATGGTCAAAAACCCTGGCGGTGGCTGGCAACTTTTTTTTTAAACGCTGGCGGGAAAGAGTTAAAACATATAAATGCTATGTTTTATTCTTTCTTGATGGTTAGAGTCATCAGTCCATGTTTCTGAGAATATGGTCTTCTTCTAAAGTACTTCAGAGATGGACACAGTTACAGTGTCATTGTGGATTTTTTGGCATTGAAGCAAAACATTGAAATGATCCTTGCACAAACTGTACAGACTGTCCTTGTACAAATAATAAAAAACCTACTCACCTTTGGACAACGTCTGAACAGCTATTATTGCAGAGTTGAATGGTTCTGGGCAGCTTTATGGTACCGCACAATGTGCCAGACCCTAAACCAAAAACACAATCTGGCAGTGAGAAGGTAAGATGTAATGCTTATGATGGAGGCCCTTGATCCATTAGGCATTGAACAACGCTCAACAAGAAGATTTGTGAGAAGGGTTTACCATTCTTTGGGGCCAAATCATGTCGGGCACATTGACAATATGACAAATTGGCTATGGCAAATTAAAACCATACAGTTTGGCTATAAGTGACTGCAATGATGGTTACTCACGCAAAGTGGTTAGTTTGTGGAGCTAGCAATAAAAACCCAGATATTATAGCTCATAATTTCCTACAGTGTGCTACTAAATTTGGGATCATACCAAAGCTTCTTAGCACAGACCATGGCACTGAAAATGTAACTGGCTGCAATCCACTGTTCTCTGAGACCATTGCAGGTGCTTCAAGCCATATGTATGGCTCCTCAACCACAAACCAACGAATTGAAAGCTGGTGGTCATACTTCAGAAAACAAAGGTATAGTCTACAGTCATGATGTTTTGGGCTTATATTTAATATTACTTTTCTTGCTGAATTTTACAGTTGGAAATGTTCAGTTAAAACATGTTCTAATCCCAGATTCAAATTCATGTTTGAGCAGTTTTAATTGAAAGCAACTGGCTCTGAAGTATCTTAAAATATGTGAGTACCATTGTCTCTACTTAAATGTCCTAATTAAACTAACCCTGTCTGTGAAACCAGGCCTGAATGTCTAAAAGGGATGTTGATATTGTTGGTTTATTTACACAGGTTTCAGTTCTGGATAGATCTTCTAAATGACTTGAAAGAGAGACAACTCTTTAAAGTGTGCTGCAGATGGACCTTGATGAATGCAAAGAAATTTGGAACACTCATACCATTAGGGCAGTTAAACCGTCTTGCTGTCCTTCTGGTAAACCAGATGCAATGTTCGCTCTCCCACACAGGTTGGTATATGACTATATAAAATGTTAAACTTCTTTGCATTTTATAATGGAATTGTTACAAATTACAAAGATAGTTAACACAAAACCTCAAACTCTGCCATCATGTACTCGCCCCGAGGCTTGCTTTCTTCCTTGGAACACAAAATGGAAATATTATACATAGTGTTAGTCTCACTCACCATTTACTTTCGTTCAGTGCTCTTTCGTAAAATTAAAGTGAAAAGAGATCGGGGCTAACATTCTATTCCACAGAAGAAAGTCATTGACATGAGGCTTCATACAGTGTTATTTATTTCAGATTTTGATACAAATTAACCTTTATTGCTCTCAAAACTGCACCTTGAATTTTCACATTAAACAATATATTGGTAGGCTCATTTTCCTCTTTTACTCAAAGGTTTAATGGGAGAGAATGTGGATTTTGTGTCTCGCAGGAAGACTTAACAGGCTGGGAAATTTAGAAGTCCACTCAAAACTCAGTCGAAGAAAGAAAGAAGAAATGGAGACATACAAGATCACAAAGTGGAACCCCGCCATGGAAGAAAAACATATTCAGCTGTGCTGTGGCAGGAGCACAAGTGTCTCTATAATGTGGACGACAACTGTTACCACAACAGAGTAGACAAAGAAAAAAGCTGGACAGTGATCGCAACAGAGCTAAACATAATTAGCAAACAAAATTCTGAGGTAAACATTTGTCTTAATTAATTTATGTTAATATTTACCATTACAGGTTTTACATTAACGCTTTCCCAGGATACGTGTTTAAACGTGATTAAAGCGTCAATAGCTGCAAATTATTAATTGTATTAATGTTAACGGATTTAGATAAGAATGAGTTGTCGAAATAAAACTAAACATTTCAATATTGCATTTGTCACAGCAGGCTCTTGAACATCTACAGGTTTACTCTGTCAGATCATGTTCAAGGAAACAGTAAGCATTGAGGACCATAGATGTGCTTTTATACAGTTTGTTGTGGAGAACACTTTTAACACTGTATGATATCATTGGCAGAGTAATCTGTGCTCATATCATTTTGTTAACGTTTGGAAAGATGTCCTCAGGAGTGTTATCCAACACTTCCATGATGGATGTGAAGCTCTGCCCAGAATTCGCCTTCTGTTTTAGTTGCTGCATGAACATGATAAGCTCAGCATCACCAATGTCTATGCTATAATGTTTACATGCAACTGTTAGTGAGTCTTTGTCTCCAAAAGTGTTCGCACCAGGTAAACAGCCAACAGCAGCTTGCATGAAGCCATAGGTGATGTCATGGAAACGGCTGTTCAGCTCTGTGATTTGTCGATCAAACACCTCATTCCACCAATTTTCATCTCTTTTAATGTTGTCACCTTTTCTAAAAGAGAGGCAGACAATTTAGCTTTAAGTTTCCTTTCTCACAAGGCAGCAATGTCCCATTCTTGTACGTCATGTTTTTCTATTAGGTCTTATTAACTTCAGCACTGTAACGGGGTTTGTTGTTGTGGGAAGGAAGGAGGCGGGAACCGGCGAACATTCAACAGACTTTAATTTCAAAATAAATAAACAAAACAAAAGTAAACCGCGGGCAGCCCCTCACGGACGACTGCCCGCAAACACACACACATAATAAAACGTGGGCAGCCCCTCACGGACGACTGCCGACCAACACGCAAACAAAAAATAACATAAAATCCAGGCCTGGTCCTCTCTCGTCTTCCGCTGCCTTCGCTCCTCCTTTAGGACAGAAGAGGCGAGAGAAATGAAGACGGGAGCATGAGGAGCGACAGAACGAGAGAGGGGAGAGAGGAAAAAAAAATAAAAAATCCGGTCCGGCTCCCAGACACACTGCCGTTCGGCCCTCCGCCCGCCGAGAGGCTCTTCCTCGCGGTGCTGTGCGATGACACTGGACGCTTGGTGGACAGCTCAATCCTCCTCCGCCCCCTGGCGGCCGGCGGTGACTCCTCCTACCGAGGGACCCGGCAGCGAGCCCCGCGCTCCCTGCTCCTCCTCTAACCAGCGGACGGCAGCAGGCTCCGGCCTACGGCAAGCGCGGCGACTCCTCCGCTCCCTCTCGGACGGCAGCCACCCCACCTCGACCCAGGGGCACGGCAGCAAGGTCTCCGTCCCACCTTCCTCGCTCCAGCACCACCGCCTCGGGCAGCCCTCACGGTCCTTCCTCATCCGCGCTGCCCGAACTCCCCAGCACCGCGATCCCCCTCAGCAGCGAGGACTCTTCGACAGCATGTCCCTCCTTCCTCCTGGGTTTCGGCACCAGTGTAACGGGGTTTGTTGTTGTGGGAAGGAAGGAGGCGGGAACCGGCGAACATTCAACAGACTTTAATTTCAAAATAAATAAACAAAACAAAAGTAAACCGTGGGCAGCCCCTCACGGACGACTGCCCGCAAACACACACACATAATAAAACGTGGGCAGCCCCTCACGGACGACTGCCCACCAACACGTAAACAAAAAATAACATAAAATCCAGGCCTGGTCCTCTCTCGTCTTCCGCTGCCTTCACTCCTCCTTTTATGCTCCCGTCACTCGGCTGCGAGACGAGACCGGTGTGACGCGCAGCTGGCACTCATTATCACTCGCCACCGGTCCGCTCTCGCGGTCCCTCGCCCCGCTGCTTGCCACAAGCACTTTCTCAAAATCATGTTTTGTGCTGTCCCTTCTGGTAAGGTTCGTAGAGTATCAGAAAGGAAGAAGACGGGGTCGGCTTGACTGGGACTCGCACTCTTTTCTAAACAGTTTCAAACAGAAAACAACACATGCTTGGTGGCGCAAATACTCAAAACCCCACGATATGGATCGCTCCAGTTCACTTCTTCTCAACAGTAGTCTCTCTTGGTCTCTCAGCAGCCCGAGTGAAGTCCCTGTCCAACTCTCTCTCTCCTCTCGCTCCCGGCAGCGACTTATAAATGCTCTCTCCACACCAATTACTGCAATCAGAGACAGGTGTTCATCATCTGTGCTTGACCTACTTACTCACCGCGGCTCCTCTCTCTCCCGCTGCAGACCTCGCCGAACCACGCCCCCTCCGCCACATCCCTGAACACTTTTAAATTTGATTTCAGACAGTTACTCAATTAAGAATGCAGTCTGTGACCGATACAGCTGGTGATTGTAGTCCTATTGTTGCTAAATGGTGCAGAAGCGATTCAGCTTCTAGTTTAGTTAGACCACTGCTGGTTTTAGAATACTACGCAAATGTTTCTAAGATGCCAGAATCTTGGTGAATGAGCCCAACATAAAGCCCCATCTTGTGTCCACTAATCATTCCGACTCCAAGAATTGCCACTGTCAGAGTCTGTGTTTGTTCACGTTTTAGTATTATTTGATTTAGCTTTTCTGTTCTAGTGTTTATTGATTCTGTTCATGCTGTTCCCTTATCGGTTACACATGGTTTTATTAATTGAGTTCAGGTGGTTATCGTTTAGTTTGGCTTGTTACTTTCAATATTTATACCTTGAGTTTCTGTCTGTTCCTTTGTCAGTTCTCGTTTATGTTTAGGCTAAATTTGTAATGATTTATCTTTGTGTACTGAGTATGGCCCTAAGCACAGTCCAGTGATGGCCCCAGCCCCTGAGCCCAGTCCACTGATGGCTTCAGACCCTGAGCACAGTCCAGTGGTGACCCCAGTCCCTGAGCACAGTCCAGTGATGGCTCCAGCCCTGAGCACAGTCCAGTGATGGCCCCAGCCCCTGAGCATTGTCTACTGATGGCGCCAGCCCCTGAGCACAGTCCAGTGGTGACCCTAGCCCCTGAGCACAGTCCAGTGATGGGTCCAGCCCCTGAGCACAGTTCAGTGGTGACCCCAGCCCCTGAGCACAGTCCAGTGATGGCTCCAGCCCCTCAGCACAGTCCAGTGGGGACCCCAGCCCCTGAGCATAGTCCACTGATGGCTCCAGCCCCTGAGCACAGTCCAGTGGGGACCCCAGCCCCTGAGCATAGTCCACTGATGGCTCCAGCCCCTGAGCACAGTCCAGTGGTGACCCTCGCCCATGAGCACAGTCCAGTGGTGACCCAAGCCCAAGAGCACAGTCCAGTAATTGCTCCAGCCTCCAAGCACAGTCCAGTGATGGCTCCAGCCCCTGAGCACCATCCAATGATGTCCTTAGCCCCTGAGCACAGTCCAGTGGTGGCTTCAGCCCTTGAGCACAGTCCAGTGATGGCTCCAGTCCCTGAGCACAGTTCCGTGATGGCCCCAGCCCCTGAGCACAGTCCAGTAATGGCTTGAGCCCCTGAGCATACTCTAATGATGGCCCCAGCCCCTGAGCACAGTCCAGTGATGGCTCCAGCACCTGAGCACCAGCACCTGAGCACAGTCCAGTGATGGCCCCAGCCCCTGAGCACAATCCAGTGATGGCTCGAGCCAATGAGCATTCTCTAATTATGGCCCCAGCCCCTGAGAACAGTCCAGTGGTGGCTCCATCCCCTGAGAACCATCCAATGATGACGCCAGCCCCTGAGCACAGACCAGTGATGGCTCCAGCCCCTGAGCACCATCCAATGATGACCCCAGCCCCTGAGCCCAGTCCAGTGGTGGCTCAAGCCCCTGAGCACAGTCCAGTGATGGCTCCAGCACCTGAGCACAGTCCAGTGGTGGCTTCAACCCCTGAGCACTGTCCAGTGATGGCTCCAGCCCCTGAGCACAGTTCAGTGATGGCCCCAGCCCCTGAGCACAGTCCAGTGATGGCTCGAGCCCCTGAGCATACTCTAATGATGGCCCCAGCCCCTGAGCACATTCCAGTGATGGCTCCAGCCCGAGCACCAGCCCCTGAGCACAGTTCAGTGATGGCCCCAGCCCCTGAGCACAGTCCAGTGATGGCTCGAGCCCCTGAGCATACTCTAATTATGGCCCAGCCCCTGAGCACAGTCCAGTGATGGCTCCAGTCCCTGAGAACCATCCAATGATGACCCCAGCCCCTGAGCACAGTTCAGTGATGGCTCCAGCCTCGAGCACAGTCCAGTGATGGCTCCAGCCCCTGAGCATACTCAAATGATGGCCCCAGCCCCTGAGCACATTCCAGTGATGACCCCAGCCCCTGAGCACAGTCCAATGATAACCCCAGCCCCTGAGCACAGTCCAATGATGACCCCAGCCCCTGAGCACAGTCCAGTGATGACCCCAGCCCCTGAGCACAGTCCAGTGATGTCTCCAGCCCCTGAGCACAGTCCAGTTATGACTCCAGCCCCATAACTGTTTCTGGTATCACCAAAATAAACACGGCCCTATTTTGATAGCTCCGCCCCACACATACGTAAATCAGGAAACGTCTATTGCAGAGTCTGTGTGTTACTATGGTAATCCAGGTTGAATGTCACTCACAAAAACACAAACCGTTCTCATGAACAACTCGATAGCACGAGCACGACAGACCAACTAACAACCCAGCTGGCATTTTAACATTGAGTCACTGTTGAATCAACGTCAGGTGAACCATAATAACCGGTGGATAACCGTTGAATTTTGTTTAGATTTTGCAAATATTTTCAACCATCCATCCATCCATCCATCAATCAATCCATCCATCCATCCATCCATCCATCCATCCATCTAGCAAGTCAACAAAATGTTTATGGTTGTAGTCATGGTTGTAAAAATAATATTGATTTGACATACAGCTCAGAAATTGTTGATATTCCTATGTTGAATCTGTGGTGAATTAACAACACCACTTCAACTATTTGGTGTCCAACATTGTTTTTTTTTTGCGTTTTTGCACCTATTCATGACCGATCGCTTCCTGTACTCCTATGTTGTAAGTCGCTTTGGATAAAAGCGTCTGCTAAATGCCTAAATGTTTTGACGTTGAATTGAATTAATGTTTTTTCATAAACTGACATTATTTCAACCACTTTTAAACGTTTAATGTCGGTAGAATGCCAGCTGGGAAATATATTACAATTATGACAAGATTAGAGAGTTATAATAGCGATCACAGAAACACAAACCGTTCTCATGGACAACTCAATAGCACAAGCATGACAGACCAACTAATGAACATATTACAATTATGACCATATTAGGGTTATATAGATCATCTCAGGGTCAGCTCTCCCGTCTCTGCAGGACAGTTACACCAAACGCTGCAGAGGTAGAGCTACTAAAATCTAAAAAGACATTACCCACCCTGCGAACTCTCATTTCACCCTGCTGCCATCTGGTAAGCGCTTCCGAAGCCTGATGGCAAAAACTGAAAGACTCAGGAGGAGTTTCTTTCCCCAGGCCATCAGACTCCTGAACTCAGTCACGTGACTTCACTTCACCCCGCACACACATAAAACATCCGGTTTTAACATTACATCCGCATACTGTCATTGCGCTGCACTTTGTTCTTATTGTTACTGTGTAACAACAAGTTATAAACCTGTTAGCACATTATACTTCTGTTTGCACATTACATACCTATTTTTTTTGCACATTATACTTTATATATATATATTTTTTATGTTAACCAGTTATTTATTTTATCTTTTACTTGATTACTTATAATTCTA
Organism: Gobiocypris rarus; assembly: GCA_023029165.1. NCBI lineage: Eukaryota > Metazoa > Chordata > Actinopteri > Cypriniformes > Gobionidae > Gobiocypris > Gobiocypris rarus. The sequence goes on along the minus strand of CM040933.1, from coordinate 29,376,082 downwards.
TGTTGAGTACTTTTTATTCTATTTCTATTTTTAATTTCCTCCTTGTGTTTCTTGTAACTGTTATTTGCACTGTCTATGGAGCGGACCTGTTTACATTTCACTGCCAGTTATATATTCTGTATATAATTGTGTATGTGACAAATAAATCTCTTGAATCTCTTGAATCATGAAAAGAGAAAACAAACATATATTAGTAATATATTATCTTACTTGTCAGACACATTTTGTGAGCTGATGCTTGAAACAGACATTGTGGGAGGTTCAGACGCTCTAGGCTTATGGTGTGGAAATGAATGGGTCTTTATCATCGCTGAAGTGAACGACAATACTATTGTAAATGGACAATCAATTGAACATGACACAAGAGCATATTCAAGCAAAAGCCAGCAAATATTAGTTCTGTGAAACAAAACAAAACCAATGTTTCCCCTTTTTTCTTTTATCTGCCATCTCTCTGTTTCTGTCATCGCTCGGCTAATAACCGTCCTGTGTGTCATGTATTTTGAATAATGACGTGTACTGAGCGCTCTCTTCTCCCCGTCATTAGTAGACACGCACCTTACTGCTGATTGGCTACAAGTTTGTTTATGCACTCGGCCTGAGTCCGTTTTGTAAAGCTGTTTTGAAATAACACTTACCCCACCTTTAAAGCTACACTGTGTAACTTTTTTTGTTTGAAATGAACTAACTTTAAATTATTAGCTAGTACATCTTAAATCATCTTCTAACCCCTTTTTGCCTTAACTTAAACCTGGTAAGCATATAATAATGATTTGCATTTTAGACTGGTCGGATATACTTCTTACTTCTTTATATGCTAAAATGATTCTTTTTGTTAGAGTTTAGGGTTCTTTATACCCGCCTTTTTGTTTTTCATATCTGTAACTGTCAAAGTCACCTCATTACTGATTTTCTGGAGCTACTACACAGACTGTTAACATACTCCCCTAATTAATTACCCTAATTTGGTACTGTTTAGAACCATTTTTTCTAAAGGGCCAAAAGTTAGACAGAGTGTAATTTCATTAGCCGTTTTTGCAACCGCACATGCATAGTGTGTGATAGAATTATCTTTCACTCCTTTGCTTGTTACTGTCGTGACTTGTTTTTGACAGTTGAGTATCATGTTTCTCTTCATGCTTGTCAACAAGACTTAGCTCGTAAGAGTGGTGAAATCATATTTTGCGTATAAACTAAACCTGTCATAACATTTGGAGTAACCTAGTAGCCTACAAAAACAGCAAATGTCATAACTATTTGTTTTTTATGTCAATTCTAAAATCAAACTCTAATAAAAAAAAATTCAGAGTTTTTGTTTTACAGTATTTTATTCCATATTCTAGTAGCACATTTCTATTTGGTTCAAATTAGTCTTCCCTCTTTAAACAGATAACCACAAAGTAGGCTACCTGCAAAGTTGATTTGTTATAAGAAGGAAAGTGTACTCTATAGGTGAAAAGTCAAAGTCTTAGTTTTCAGAAATGTCAAAGATCATCTCCATTACCTTTTTCTTTGTTGTCAAAAATGGCTCTGATCTGACACTATATTATAGAAAACAATAGTATGATCATTATTGTCATTTTGTTATTATCTTGCGTGTTGTTGATGTAGATTTAACAGATAAAAAAATGCATGAAAACCATTCTGAAATGGCACCAGGATGTTAGCAGCAGATCCTTTAAGTCCTGTAAGTTGTAAGGTGGGGCCTCCATCAGTCAGACTTGTTTGTTCAGCACATCCCACAAATGCATGACTGGATTTAGATACTGTTTCCATGAAAGGGTGCACATGGTCTGCAACAATGCTTATAGGGGGTACGTGTCAAAGTAACTTCCACATGTATGGCAGGACCCAAGGTTTCCCAGCAGAACATTGCCCAAAGCATCACACTGCCTCCACCGGCTTGCCTTCTTCCCATAGTGCATCCTGGTGCCATGTGTTCCCCTAGGTAAGCAACGCACACACACCCGAACATCCAAGTGATGTAAAAGAAAACGTGATTCATCAGACCAGGCCACCTTCTTCCATTGCTACGTGGTCCAGTTCTGATGCTCACGTGCCCACTGTTGGCACTTTCGGCGGTGGACAGGGATCAGTATGGGCACCCTGACTGGTCTGCAGGCCGCCCTATACGCAACAAACTGCGATGCACTGTGTATTCTGACACCTTTCTATCAGAACCAGCATTAACTTCTTGAGCAGTTTGAGCTCCAGTAGCTCGTCTGTTTGATCGCACCACACGGGCCAGCCTTCGCTCCACACGTTCATCAATGAGCCTTGGCCGCCCATGACCCTGTCTCCGGTTCACCACTGTTCCTTCCTTGGAGCACTTTTGATAGACACTGACCACTGTAGACCGGGAACACCCCACAAGAGCTGCAGTTTTGGAGATGCTCTGACCCAGTCGTCTAGCCATCACAATTTGGCCCTTGTCAGACTTGCTCAAATCATTTTTCTGCTTTTAACACATAAACTTTCTGGCCCTAAGCACCAAACTTGCTGCCTAATATATCCCACCCACTAACAGGTGCCATGATGAAGAGATAATCAGTGTTATTCACTTTACCTGTAATGATGTTATGCCTGATCAGTGTATAGCCTACTGAGTCTAACTTTCACACTATATGTTATGTTTAGTCAGTAATGGGAAGGTTTATTTGCTTGGAAGGATAGATAAGGATTAATAAAATCTAACCTATAAATGTTTTTGCTATAAGTAAACTCATTCACTAGAACACAACAGTAAACTGCAGATTTCATGTAAAATGAACAATATAGGCTTATCTTATCTAAAGTAAACTCACGCAAACATTTTTAATTTTCCATTTAACTTGAACAGGAACATGTTTTAGAAGCAACTCGTATTTCTTGATTTCTGTGTTCAGGAATGTCTGGACTTTACACATCGTTCCTTAGAAATGCCATCCAACAATAGGGTGCAATAGTTCAAATGGATTTCCAGAGAAATGTTGTCAAATTGCCCTCCTCTGGCTCTATTTAAAGAGGCACTAAAGCCAACCTGTCTCACATGCACTTACTTACAGAACAACTAAAGCTAGAGAAATCCAAAATCCTGAATCTGAGCCATCAGTCATCCCCGCTGCATAAAATGAAGACTGTTGTGATCGTTTTCCTTGTTGCAGTAAGTAACAAAGTGATTTTTTAAATAACCGTTTTCAATTTTTGTTTTAACACATTTTATAAAAACAAATAGTCAAGTCAAGTCAACTTCATTTATATAGTGCTTTTACAGTGACGATTGTTTCAAAGCAGCTTTACAGTGTTAAACAGGAAAATATTGCAACAAAATTTGATTCGGCTGTACGTTTGCTTTGGAGATAATGGTGATGTCATCAGCTCATTTCAATTTATCATATAGTGATAATGTGGGCAGATTAGATATATAGTTGATAAAGTTAATTAGTTTAGTAATTAATTTTATTTGGATATTTAGTTGAAAATTTTGATCAAAATGTATGTGTCAATATTAAATACTTAATATTAAATGCACTTCTCTGCATTTTAAAGACTTAACTCTGACTAGTTTCATATGTTCAAGTACAGGTATTTTTGTGCTTTATTACACTTGAATTATTAGTCTCGGCTCTTACTAATAATTGCGTTGTGTTTCCTTCTGGAGTGTCTATATAGTTTTGGTTTTAGTTGCTAAATATAATAACCCAATTTCAGACATGCTTAAGTGCGTAGGTACTTTTTTGGGCCACTATAAGGTTGAAACAATTGATAGTTTCAGATATTGAATGACCGTTGAAATGATATTAAGAGCAATGGAATGATGCAATGTACCTTTCAGAAATGCTTTCCAAATAATTCAAGTTATTGATTACAAGTTGCATCATATCCAGCAGATAACAGGATACCTAACAGCTAATGACTTGATTTTATTATTTTGAAATGTAAATTGTAACTTTCTGTGTGATATTTTCTTTTCCAGAGTGTCTGTATTCATTGTGCAACCCCATCACAACAAAACATGCGCAAAAAGCGCGCCTGGGTTGTGGATTCACTCTCCATGGAAGAGGAGCACAGTGGTCCTTTCCCATATAAACTGGGATATGTAAGTTGAGCCTTTCTGTAGTAATCGGCTAGTTTATCAACGGATAAAACTAAAGGCAAACAGAACATTGACAGTTTAACTCTTTGCATGAGCACAGAATTCTGAGTTTTCACCCTTTTTTCTCTCTTATAGTTAAATATTGAGAAAAAAGTTATGGAGGAATATTTCATCCACGGACAGGGCATTGACAAAGATCCCAAGGGAATTATCTCTGTTGAAACCGACGGATCGGTTTATGCTCTTGGAAAAGTTGACTATGAGGAGTACCAGAGCCTTAAAGTAAGTTTTCCATCATGACCAAGTACTATCTATTTGAATGGGGGAATCCTGAAATCTCAAAAACTCACAATCTAACATGAACTGCCCTATAAATGTTGTCTTATGCTCAAAAAGCATTTAAAAAAGTGTATTTTCCAGCCGATGCGCATGTGCAGTCCTAAGTGTGAGACTCAGGTTTTTATGGGAACCGGAGCTTCTAACTGCAGCTGCAGTGACGCAATGACTTTCCCAACAACTTTTAATGGCTCATCATATTGCGCATTGCAGTTTCTACCTTTCATGAGAGATAGTTATGAATACTTGCTGTTATTTTGTTGTCTTGCAGATCACACTAACTAAAGGAAACACAAACGTTGCCGTAGATATTGCGATTCAGGATGTGAATGACCATGCACCTCTTTTCAATAAGGAAGTGTATGAAATCACAATAGATGAATCAACACCACAAGGTACTGATATACAAAACGTGTTTAGTACTTATCAACATGCTTTCCTAGGTGAAAAAGCAACGTTTCCCATGTTCATCTCTGTATTGTCTTACCCAAAGGTAAGCCTTTGGTCACAGTTCTGGCAACCGACAGTGACCAGTTTGGCACAGCAAACTCCTTGTTTACTCTGAAAATCGTCTCAGTCTTTCCCCAAACCTCCAATACTGAGTTCTTCATTGATCAGACTGAAGGAGATGTGATAGGGAGGGTATCTTTCAAGGGATGCCTGGATTATGAGGTAATGTACACAGTTTCTCATCATCTCAAAGTCTTTTGTTAATTTCCTATCACACATCTAATTTATAATTTAACATTATAGTTTAACAGTGATTAACAGAGAATTAAATGATTTTTCAAGAAATCAGATCAGATTCAAGATTGTCAGTATTGTAAAGGGGGAAGTAACGTAATACTCATTTTTTATTTATTAAAAAAATATATTTTTTTCAAAGTAAAAAATTTAAGAGTGATAAAACTGTCCTGATGTCATAATGCAGAAAAAAACTAATTAGGTAGTTTGTCATAGTCTTTTAATATTATTTATTGAAGAAAAATACTGTTTCACTGCAAAACTATTTTTTTAATTAATTTAACTGTTAAATGTTAATCTGAAAGAAAAGAAATTGTATCATAGAGAGGACCTTTTACTGTGAAGGTGAGTCAAGGTCAATAAGTCAGGCTGTAAAATGTCACATTGTGACAGTGCAATTTCCCTGAAAATGTTATGACATTTATGAAAGCATACTTGTTTAAAAAAAAAAACATCACATTATTACACTGCCATGTCATAGCAACATATGTTTTTTACATTTACTTTTAACTTATCAAAATAATTTAACCCTCATCCTTCCCTCGGGTCATTTTGACCCGAGACTCATTTTTAAAAATTACTTGAACTTGAACCACGAATGCTCAAAGTTGTGTGCATGTATTCAAGGAGTTTTGGAATGAATGGAATGAATGGGATGTGAGGAATGCTTCAGTACAAATGAAGACTTCCAATGTAAAAGCCTCTAAATGCCACCTCAGTCAAAAATGAGATAATACTGAGTGAATGCTCTCCGCCCATATTATACGTTCATCAAATACTTTCACTTCAAACCCACTAAATCCCAGCCTCAGCCCATTCAGAAGTGCTGGTTCTAGGTAGAGACCTATACATAGAAGCCTGACAAAAATGCAAATTTCAAAGAAAAACATCAAACAGACTTTTTGCATCTGAAAAAATTAAACCTAAAATTGCTAACACTTTATCAAATAATGATTTTATAATATCTTCATGTGTATCTGAAAGCATACTGAATGAACTGACTTTAGGACTCAGCGGAACAGCCCATCTGCTCCATGTAGCGCTATAAGCCCATCTAGTGGCAAGAGTCATGAAATATCATCTTATTTTATTTTTTCCACAACAGCTCGGCAAAGACACCCAGGATTTGCTACAAAGTGCAAGGGAGGGATTAAGGAACTTCAACTTTTGACGTCTTTTGAGTCAGTTTAATATAATTTAAGTTGAAATTACTTACAATTTACACTTCCTGAAAATGGGTTTTTACAACCAAATGAAATCAACATGAACAGACAGGGCACATTTCTAGGAACGTGATGCATCATGGACACTTTTTTTTGTCATTTCATCTCATATTTTAGCTTCTTGAAAGTCAGCACCCTTTGTCTAGATTCCTGCTCTGGGATGCTTTTAAACAGAGTTCCCATGCATGCTATTGCCTTTTAATTCAAAGGTCAATGATCACGTGATGCATAAATTCAATCAGGTGTGTCCAAACTTTTGGTATGAGTGTGAGAGAGATAGTATTCAACTTTATGCTTTTTTCATTGTAGGAGACCCAAAAATACACTATTCTGGTTGAAGCAAAGGATCACGGGGAGAAGGTGCAACTCTCCAGTACAAGCACGGTGATACTGAATATCATCGACAAAAACAACCATCTACCAGAATTCACCGAGACAATTGTAAGTCTTCTGAGCTTTCAGATGTTATACTATTGCAGTCAAGTTATGCTGTTTGACTCGTTTTTTACAGTCGACTACCACTGAGTTATATAAATAGCCCTTGATTTTAAAATATGTTTTATGACTATTGTCCCCCAGGCTTCATCAGTGGTGAAAGCACAAAGGAGCGGAGAACCTGTTTGTCGACTGCAGGTGACAGATAAAGACAGCAGAGGATCTGCAGCGTGGAGAGCGCAATACTCTCTCCAGGGGGATAAAGCACAGCACTTCAAGATTCAGACTGATCCCGACACCAATGATGGAGTCATATCCGTCACTCAGGTAAGACTGCTATGACGGATTCATCAGTAAAATATTAGTAGAGATGCTGCTGCCAAACACTTGAAAGACAGCAAAGACATGTTTCTGAATGCTTAATGCTTTTATTTCACTTATGTGATTTATAATGTGATTTTATTTTTCCCACCCCAGCCTTTGAATAATGAAGAAAGGTCCAACTTGAGCCTGATTGTCATTGTGGAGAATGAGGAGCCCTTCTTCTACTGTAGAGTCACAGGACGTCCCAAGCATGGACTCTGGGATGTAGAAGACTCGAGAGGAAGGTCCAGCACCACATCAGTGCCCCTTCTAATCGATGTTATCCAGAAAGATGTCAGTGAGCCCTCAGTATTTGCGGACATCATGAAACCGATGGGTGTTATGAAAAGAATGGAGACTGGACCGAAGCTGGAGTCCAGAAAACTGGGCATGTGTCTGTCTGAGAAGAATACTGACATTACAGCTGTCGACCCAGACCTGTACAGCCTGCCGTTCCTCTTTGAGCTGATGGGAGATGTTGAAGGGAAATGGAGGCTTCATTCTAACTATGGTATCAGAAAAACTAATCTTGTTTAAAACTGTAATAGAGTGCAATAGTCGGGTTCTAGAAGTAAAAAATGGCATTCATTTTCTCCTATTTTTAACAATTACTTTACTGTAAAAAAATCTGGGTAAAAAACAACCCAATGTTGGGTCAAATATGGATTAACCCAGCGATTGGGTTGTTTTAACCCAGCGATTGGATTTTCTTAAGCAAATATTTAACCCAACCGCAGGGTTAAAACAACCCAATCGCTGGGATAGTCCATATTTGACCCAACATTGGGTTAAAACAACCCAGCATTTTTTAGAGTGTTATAAAGACAGCCCCACTGTGAGCTACGAGGTTATTAATCAATGGTCTTCGCTTCTGATGATGCTGTTAGCCTGCATGAATGTTTTATGGAATTCATGGTAAAAAACTACATTACCCATGATGCTCTTCAGAAAATCACGATGAGTCACGACAAGCGAAACTGTGCCAAAATCACTCTATATCCTTAGCTCTATATATATTTGATTATACATGTGTATAATCAACATGTTTAAATGAGGAGTTTAATATTTTAACAATCGCAATTGTTTTTTGATTATGTAATTCACAAAGCTTCAAGGGATTGTAGTTCTCTCCCGAAATAAAGCCGTGCAATATAAAGTCTTGTACCTTTGTATTGTTATCTGATTTTCAAATACTTTTTGTTGTGCTTCAAATCAAAGTTTGTAGTGTTATGATGCTCCTCTCTGCTGGTTGGCTTGGTTAATATCTAATAACTCTTTAACAAAGCCTTTTTTTTTAAATGCCTTTAGGAGAAATGATTGGAAAAAATACTAAAGAATCAGACTAAATGCACTCGATAGCAACCAAATGTACCTGTTTTGTCTTACAAGAAAAAGTGGCACATTGATGTATAGCATAACACTGAATTATTACCGTGAGCATGTAACTTTGTTTTTCTTTTTGGTACCATGCTGCATGTCCAAGAAACGTGGTACTTTTTGTAGTCCTCATGCATTCATTTTCTGTTTTCCTGCCAGGTGCAACTGTGAGACTGATCAAAGAGAGCACTGTACATGCGGGCGATCATGAGCTCACCCTTAAGATCTCTGACAGCCGGGGCCAGTTTTCACTCCAGACCCTCTCGGTTCATGTGTGCGACTGTGATGTTTCTGCAAACTGCCATGTGCTCAGAGCACCAGAAATACAGATGAGCAGAACTGCCATCGCTGCCGTGATCATCAGCATCCTGGTGCTGCTGGGTAAGCTCAAGCTAAATCCTGGGTTTGAGGAGTTGGCAGAAATGCTTGTTTAAAGGACGTTTAGTTCATCCATGTAAATTATGCATTATGCAAGCTGTCAATGCTAGTATTTAGTGTCTCAAAGAGTACACACTTCACCTTTAAATGGTGATGATACAAACTGTGTATGAATCAGTATATACTATCGTTCAAAAGTTCACGCTCAGTTGAAAGAAATTAATACTTTTATTTAACAAGAGCCCCTTTAATTGATCAGTGACAGTCAAGACATTTAAAGGACCCTATCATACTCGGCGCAATTCAGCGATAGTGTTTTTGCCAGTTTCAGCCCGACGCAGTTATCATTTTCACATCCAGCGCTACGTTGTTTATATAGCAAGTGCACTCGCACTCATCTGTTCAAAACCAGGTGTGTTCAGGCGCATTGTTGGCGTGTTACTATTTTGAGGAACTGAAACGACTGCGCCATTGACCAACAAAAACCTAGTCTAAAGTCAATAGTACAGTATTTTTTGTGTTATTTAAAGGGCGCGTTAGTAATATGCGGCTATAGGTGGGTGCACAACACACATATTACACACACAGGGATGCGCAGCAGCACACAAACATTTTTAAATATTAAAAATGAAAGGATTCACCTTCTGAGACGCGTTGAGTCTTTCCGCTCGCAAATCCTGCCATGTAAATAGCGAATCCGCCATGGTGCGAGCACAACTGGCTTTTAAACGGAATGGGAGATGAGACTCTGATATCCCTTTTCCACCAAGGCAGTGATGGTGCTGGTTCAGACCAAGAGCCTAGTTTCAAATCGGTTCTTTGTCTTTCCACACCCAATGCACCAACTCCGAACCAGAAAAAGTGGTTGAAAATTAACTTGTGACCGCCATTTTTTAAATAGCAGCTAATCGAGCTAATAGCTGCTCGATTGTAATCTCCGTCTATACAAATTACAGTGAGCTGCACAAATATGCGTTGGATTCACTGTGTTTTGATATCGATGCAGGAACGTAAAGACATGAGCATATATAGTAACGCAACGTTCGCTGTTGTTGATGGAAGGCTTGTTCGAGGTGCATTGGCACGGCGTTAGACATCAAAGTACAACAAGAGCATACGTATCCTTATGCTTTTTAATCGCTCATGCGGTATTTTGATATCATGCGCAGCTCGTTGTGCCGATGCATCTCGAACAAGCCTGGTGTGTTTCAGTGTTTGTGGTTCCCGCTGCCTCTCTAGCGTTGCTGAGAGAGATGAGACGTTTATAGTGACGTCAGACCTGGCTCTAGCCAGTGGAAAGGCAAACCGGTTCTTAGAAGGCTCGTCAGGAGAACCAACTCAGAACTGGCACTAGCACTGAACCAGCACCTGGTTCATTCTGGTGGAAAAGGGGTATTAGAGACTAGGCACAACCCTTTTGGACCATGTGCCAAAAATGTTACACTTTTTTTTTTTTCAAACAAATTCTGTTCTTTTGAAGTTTCTATTCATCAAATAATCCACAAAAATATGAAGCAGCACAACTGTTTTCAACATCAAATCATCATGTTATGCTGATTTCTGAAGGATCATGTGACACTGAAGTAAAGATGCTGAAAATTCACAGAAATACATTACATTTAACAATATATTAAAATACTAAACATTTTTTTAATTTGTAATAATATTTCACAATTTTACTGGAATTTATTTGACCAAAAATAAGCACTAGAGACATTAAACATTTAAAAAAATCGTACAGACCCGAAACACTATGTAGGCTTTTAACTTGTAGAATCTTGTAAGCTTATAACTCTAATAATCCTGTTTGTATGTGTGTTTTCTGATTTTAAATAAAAAGGGATCCTGTTGATGGTGCTCCAGATCAGATGCACAACCAAGATATTCTTCCGCCGACTGGAGTCGGATGATCAATATCTTAGTTCTGATTGCTCACCATACAGATGTTAAACTGATTGCATGGTAAGCACAGGAATATTATCTTCTGGTGCTCTTTATTAGAGTCAGCTAACACCATTCCCATCTATTTTGAGAGTATTTGTTATTTGAATGTCTTTTAAATTTGATATGATATGATATGATGTTTGACTTTCAATAAAGAGTATATTAGAGAACTATATCTAGACCTGGACTAATCAAAATGTTTTGTCCAAATTCTGCAGTGTTTTGAAACCCATGGATGATGGTCACACTAAAGTCCTCTGTTATCCAGGCAGCGTCTTTACTTCACGTCAACTCCGTGAGCCAGAGCTGGAATTAAAAAGATACCAGACTTCAGTATGACACTCAATGTGCTGTGACAATATGAAGGATGCTTTTGATTGCAATTATTGTAAATGTGAATGGCTTTAGGAATAGATTTAAACAAATCATCAGATTAATTCTTCTGATTGAATACTGTGAATGAACATGTGTCATATTATACCAGCTACACATTCATAAAGATAAATCCTTTACCACTTTCTTAGCTTGGGTGGTGATTCTGTATTAAGGTATTATTTCTTACACTGATGTTTATCGTGTTCATATGAAGACGTTGTATTTAAGTAAGAGTTTGTTCATGTTTTGTGTTGTTTTTTTTATATTCTTATTTTGTCTTTATTTATTGTGCTAAAATAAAATGTGTTGCTCACTATTAAAAATGATCTATTATTTATTACTAACAATTTTTACACTGTGACATCAGTGATTTTATACATGGAGATACAACATCTGTGGTGTGGTGCGCATATTCAATCGGTCACATCCGGGGTTACGTCGGTGATTGGGATCCCAATTCCCTCCTTCAGGGAACGAGGGTTACATACGTAACCAAGACGTTTTCCAAGTATGAGCAAGCAAGTGGCATATTTTGTCCTTGCTGGCCTTTTAACTTTCTGGATGTTTTCCACATCATGGGTCTTCACACCCAAAGAAAAATAATTGTCTTACTAGTCTTCTAAAAACTGTCAGGACCAGTGCACACGCTCATAATAAGAATCATATCACAATACAGTAATATTTCCATTGTCAAAAACAATCGCTCCAAGAGGCATGACAGTTCAGATTCTGTCAGAAAAGGGGGAAAATACAATACAGCACATGACATAAAACAGTTAGTTTCAGTCCTTGATTCTGATCAATATCTGTTTTATTCACGATAAAACACGGCTATGACCGCTTCACCCAACGGTTCTGTGTATCACTGCACCCTTAGCAACCACTCTTAGCAACGTAAACATATGTTTTTCAGTCCTTTCAATATAAAAGTCTTCTCAACTCAGTGACTCACTCATAAAGACATGTCCAATTCGCCTATTTCCAAACTAGGAGGGCATGTTTTCGCGACCTTGCTCAACATTCCATAAAAGTTCTCTAAAGGTGACAAAAAACTTTATAGAACATTAGGGACGTTCCTAAAACGTCGTGAAAGGTTGTAAGGCAGCTGAAATCGCTCCAATGGCGGCAGCGAAGAGCGGGCGAAGGTATCTGCGCTGCTCGATGTTCTCAGCTGGGCAAAATGGATCTAATTCCAATTCCTCTTTATCTGACTCCATTTTATAATAATTTAGAATTTAGATTAGAATGCCAATTTGGTTATTTGGTCATTTATGTTTAATAGTTAGACACACATTTAATTATTCCGTTTAACCCTTTGTGGAAAGTACCCATTCATGATCTCATAGAGATCGTTAATAATTCCAGAGTAAGTCAGAATAAATCAAACTGTAACAATTTATTAAACAGTCAGGTATAATTCCAATTACATAATCAATTCAAAGATCCTCAAAACATCGAATACTCTTAAGTAAAGAGATGCATTCCTGACTTTCCATAGATTACGTAACGTTGGCTGGACACAACGTTACGGGCGAATCTGAAGACAAAATTGCGCCTGACTCTTCTGCTACGCTGCCTTTAGTATTCAGACCTGACAATAACTTCTTTCAAATGGTAACATATGTTAACAAAGGGAATTTACATTTAATCACTGTCTGTATTGATACAGACAGACCTGTATTGACAGAAGACTAAATGGTTGAAAAGCCACACCTACCATACCATGCAACATCTCTTTAAACTCTTAAAACCATTGTTATCTTCTTGAATATTTCTGTGGGGATGAGATATTTGTACCAGTCGCACTAAGACATTTCCAATGATATCAAACACATATATATTGTTTAGTATTTGTTCATTTTTAGATCATATAGATTTTTGGGTATATTTTCAATGGTCACAGCCATTAGGAAGTAGGATGGGGGGAGAGATAAATACATGTAAATTAGAGCCATTCTAAGTTGATTCACTCAGTGTGATGTCGTCTGCAAAAAGTGTCCATTGTCCTCAACCACTTTTAAAGCCTTTCAAGGTCATGAAATGCTGCAGTTCAAGGCTCCTTATATGACTTTAGGGGGATGTTCCATTTTGTTTATTCTATGGTCACACAGCAACTTTACACATTAACAGAACGTTCCCATACGGTTCCCTGTTAGTCAGATGGGGATGTTTCATTCGGGACTGCACTGCAACATATCTTGTTCAGTGCAATGGTCTCTACACTACATTCCCATAACGTTTGCAGGACCTTTAGGGGATCAAGCTAAAATGTAAATTTCTAGATATGAAGTTAGTTAGAATAGTTGTATTTGCTCCATCTTTGAGAAGCAACTTTTGTGCAAATCCTGTGTTTTACTGACCCTCATTTGCAAAGCAGCCCATAGTATATAGATTCACACAAACTTGTTCTGAAAACATTCAGTAAATGTGATGGAAGGACCTAAATAGGGCCAAAAATAACATTCTAGGTTGGTCCTCTAAAGGTCTTCCAAACATTATGGGAATGTAGTGTAGAGGGGACATGCTATGATAATGGTCCCCTAAACATTCCTAGAACATCCTGAATGTTCCATGACGGTCCGCCAAATAACGCCCCCCAACCCTTTAAAGAACTCCACATCATGGCTGTCTTGGAAGGTTCTGGGAACGTTAGTGACATCCTTGACACCAGCGGGGAAGTTCTAGGAACATCAAATTTCAGAATAAAATATGGTCCCCTAAACATTCCTAGAATGTCCTGAATGTTCCTTGAAGGTCCGCCAAATAATGTCCCTGAAACATTTAAAGAAATCCACATCATGACCATCCAACACAATCTCATGACAATGCATATCAATAGTACAAGTGTGCAATCTCATAGAATGTAGTGCATATGCTACAGAGTTTTTCGCGTGCGATATGCACTTTATGGCGTGTATATGACACGCTTTTGGGTAGGGTGAGGGTGCCAGGTTGGGGGTGTGGGGGGTTCGACTGATAATATGCCATAAAGTGCGTATCATATGCATGCCAAAACTCATTTTGGGGTATACATTCTACGAGATTGCACACTCTTACTATTGATACGCATTTCCGTGAGATCGGGCTCGATCATCTTGGAAGGTTCTGGGAATGTTACTAGGTGACGTCCTTGACACCAGCCGGGGACGTTCTGAGAACGTTCCGGGAAACGTAATATTTCTAGCGGGTTATACTACGCCCTAACAGTATGTATATTTTTTTGTGAAGAAAAACTATATACTTTTTAGTATGTATAAAAGAGAAGACAAGCTTTGGGACATACTATCATGTCATACAATTGCGTCTTTAACGGTTGCTCTCTGCCGCATCCTGACACACATCCTTTCACTGTAACCTGGCCTGTCAATCAGCTCGTCACAGTTAAATCCTCCAAATTTCATTTCACTTTCTTACCGTATCAGAGAGAAATGCAGAAACACGTTGAGCTGCATTCGTGGGTCTTTCATGCAGAGAATTCTCCTCATATTAGGCAAATGCATAATGCATTTAAAAGTTATTGGCCAAACAGATCTTTATAAAAGTCCACATTGTTATTGCAGATAAAATATTTGGATAATTTCAAATAAATATTTTTATCAGGTTAAACTTTGATTAGTCACTCAAACCTATATCTAATGCTGCTTTCGCTGCTATCGGAAATGTCCAACTTCCCACGAGCTTATTACATTCAAATTTTGACTTCAAGGGCGTCCATCTCCCATCTTTTAACTAGGAAACGATAGCACGTGAAGGCAGCATAAATCTAACGCATATCCGCCATGTTTTGTAGTTTTTAAGTTAGTTTTTTGTTTGTTTTTTGTAGTGTTTGTAGTTCTTGCCCCACTTTATTTTAGGTGGCCTTAACTACTATGTACTTACTGTGTTCATATTGTGTTGCAAAACACCTTTGCTGATATTGAGGTGTAATACGGGTAGGGTTAGGGACAGGTGTGGTGGTAAGGGTCAGTTTAAGGGTAGGGTTAGGGACAGGTGTGGTGGTAAGGGTCAGTTTAAGGGTAGGGTTAGGTGTAAGGGAAGTGTCAACTGTGTAATTACAAATGTAACTACAGAAATTAATTACAGATGTAATTACATGCAGGTATTTTTTAAAATGTCAGTACAATGTAAATACATGTGTACACAATAAGTGCAATGTATCAAATTATTAATTAAAATGTTAGTACATAGTGGTTAAGGACACCTAATATAAAGTGGGTCCGTAGTTCTGAACAGAATCCTCGTCCAAATTGCAATGGGTTGTGGCCAGTATGAGCCGTTATTTTGTGCACAAATCCATAATTCGAAACTTGTAAATAGTAGAACATCAAGGGACTTTTGACATACTCTTTTCAACATTCTGTGCCTTGGGACAGACTTATTCTAATCTCACATTTAGGATGGATAGTAGGCTATGGACAATGGGACGCAGGGACAGTCTTTGCCGCCATCTAAAGGCGTAATAATGTAACTTCTGTTGCTGTTCACTGTCAGGGACTATTTTTTTCCAGCGAAAGGAAGACTTTTAGTGATTTTACGTCATGAAAGTTACATTGATACATATTTTTTGGCTTTAAGATTTGTATTATGTGGTATTTGTATTGTGTAAGATTTGTATTGCCGTTTTATAAAAGCAATAAGGTACTCAAGACTAGTGATGTATGGTGAAGAAGCAGGCCCGTCGTAAGGGGGTGCGAGTGCGAACGTGATGTGCGAGGCCCAGGGGTATATTGACAGGGCCTACTGTTGCTATAGTGACGAACAATTTGTTGTTTATGTGAAAATAAAAAAATAATCTTATATTCATTTTAACAGCATTGAGTTCAAGAAGTTAAACTGCAACTGAACTGCACAGTGCGCCCATTTTGAAGCTTATATTAGCCTATATGTTCTAAATTATGAATGGGTCAAAAGCGATTGCCAAACGACCTGAATCCACTTGAGTTTGGACTGCTCTCTCAGTACCCGCGTTTTCATTACAGATTTGCTTTTGCGTTATTAGGTTACTGAATGTCGATAAAAACTACTGCGAAACGACGGTGCGTTTCCATTAACCGATGTTATGCGACTAAAAAGTTTTTTTTCCTTGTGATAAGTCATTCCAAAAAGTATGCCACGTAAATTGCTAGGTTTATGTAGCCTGAAGAAGTCACGGCTGAAGGGGTTGCACAGCCTCTAGCACATAACATTGCTACTTTAACTAGTCTAACTGGTAATTGTGAGGAATGTGTAAGGCACATGACTGGTGCAACTATTATTCTGATTATTAATGTTTTTCACACTAAGATAAAAATGGTTATTTTAAGAACTGAAGGTTCTTTGCGGAACATAAAATTGTTCTTTGGCATCACTGCGAAAACCACTTTTTGGAGCCTTTATTTTTAAAAGTGTATGCATGTATGTGTGGTAGGGCTTGTTTAGGGCTTGTTTAGGATGTCTTTTTTAGCAGGCTTGTTAAATATTTCATATAAAATATAAAAACGTTCCTCATAATTAGTTGCTTCAACAATGAATTTTTAGAAACCTCAAGTTAAGCTTTGTTTTTTAGTCATTTAACCATGATTATAGGCAATGGGGAGCAAAATTGTGTTTCTCAACAGGTCTTAATGCTAATTTTTCAGAAAACAAATTTTAATTTATATATATATATATATATATATATATATATATATATATATATATATATATATATAGAGAGAGAGAGAGAGAGAGAGAGAGAGAGAGAGAGAGAGAGAGAGAGAGAGAAGTGATTTCTTTTTTTTTCAGAACTGTCATGAATTTTTCTACTACATCTCAAATCACCATGTGTTCTGTGGTGGAAATGACAAACATTTGTGGGGCAAATAAACGGACTCTTATATCACGCTTGAGCTAATTTCATTGCTAGAATATAAATACACACAAATCACTGAACACAAAATTTATGTTGAAAAATATTTATGTTAAAAAAGTAAGAATACCGACAAAATAGAAATGCTTTTTACACAGTTACATCTAAAGGAAATTTGCATACTCAGGAAATTCATTGCTTATAAAATAGTTTAAAAATTATTTAATTAATATTATTTTAAAAGCACACACATGTAATTTAACCTGTCCTTAGCATGAGTTCACAATATAAAACTGACAAACAAAGTGTTTAAAAATGCAACAAAGCAAAAAAAACTTGAATTATATTTTCCATAAACAAATTGCTATAAAAGCTGTGTCCTCACTTTGCGTCAACTCTGTCAGGATCTTTTATAATTCTGAATAAACCAGGCAGGGTCATGGGCAGCTTTAACTCTGAGGAGCATTTGCTATTTCCTGCTCATTGTGGATTTCACAGTAGGACCAGTAGGACACATAGTCCTTGAAGTTACAGTCGTGTATTAAAAAAATTCACAAAAATCTAACCTTTCATTGAAGTAAAAGAATTGAAAATGGGGGATAAATCACTTTATGAAATAAATGTCGGCCACAATTGTTGGCACCCTTTTATTAAATACTTTTTGCAACCTCCTTTTGCCAAGATAACAGCTCTGAGTCTTCTCCTCTAATGCCTGATGAGTTTGAAGAACACCTGACAAGAGATCACAGAACATTCCTCCATACAGAATCTCTCCAGATCCTTCAGATTCCCAGATCCATGTTGGTGCTTCTTCTCTTCAGTTCAGCCTCTCATTCTCTATAGGGTTCAGGTCAGGGGACTGGGATGGCCATGACAGAAGCTTCATTTTGTGCTCAATGACACATTTTTGTGTTGATTTTGATATTTGTTTTGGCTCGTTGTCCTGATGGAAGATCCAGCCATGGCCCATTATTGGATTTCTAGCAGAGGCCGTCAGGTTTTGATTTTTATCTGTTGGTATTTGCTAGAATTCATGATACCATGTGTCTGAACAAGATGTCCAAAAAAATAGGCCCTCAGCGTTAAAGTTCCAGCTGTATATTTAGCCGTGGGCATGGGGTACTTTTTATCCCTGTTTGCACCAAACCCTTCTGGTGGATTTGCTGCCAAAAAGCTCTTTTTATAGGTCATCTGACCACAGAACCAGGTCCCGTCTGAAGTTCCAGTTGTGTCTGACCACTGAATATGCTGGAGTTTGTTTCTGGATGAGCGAGGAGGATTTTTCTTGAATCCCTCCCAAACAACATGTGGTAGGCTTTCTGACCCCAAGACTCAACTAATCTCTGTGATTCTCCATCTGTGATCCTTGGAGAGTCTTTGTCCACTTATTCGTTCCTCCTCGCTGTGCATTAGGACGAAATAGACACGCGTCCTCTTCCAGGCAGATTCATAACATCTTTAGCTGATTGGATCTTCTTAATTATTTCCTGATAGTGGAATTGGGGGTTTTCAATGCTTTAGCTGTTTTCCTACAGCCTCTTTCTATTTTGTGAAGCTCAACAATCTTTAGCTGCACATCAGAACAATATTCTGTGGTTTTACTCATTGTGGTGAATAATAAAGGGAATTTGGCCTTTGTGCTTCCTTATATTTAAACTTCTGCAACATCATAACTGCCATTTTCATCTTCCTTGTTACCCTGGTGTGCTAAAAAAATTAAATATTAATGGAAATATACTTCATAGATATTTTACTCATAACATTTTTAGGTGCCAACAATTGTGGCCAACGTGTTTTGGAGAAAAGCATTTATTACATAATGTGATTTACCCCCCATTTTCAATTATTTTACTTCAATGAAATGTTAGATTTTTGTGAATTTTTTTAATAAAACATCAAAAGGATAAACAATGCAGATTTATTTTCTTACAGCCATATTTGATCATATTTACCAGGGGTGCCAATTTTTACCACGACTGTATATCTTTTAAAAATATTTTAAACAAACAATGTCAAACTCTCTGCGGGCACAGCTTTCACATGTCAACGCCGTCATTGCAGTGTAATAGTATATAGAATAAGACATGTCTTATTCTTTTTCCAATTTACTGTGTAAAAATGTTAAAACATCGAGGGAACTATATCTCAATTAGGCTACCTAAGAACATATATGTTTAATATTAAAAGGTGGGAGGAGAATTAAGGAATTTATAAACTGGGTTATTCATAATAGTATGAAAACAAAAAATGACTTAGCCGCCTCTCAGCTCCACAACCATCTAAAAAACATCAACCTATTTGAAATATATTTCAATCAGGCTTTCGCTCAGCCCACAGCACCGAAACAGCTCTGCTCAGGGTGACAAATTACCTTTTTATGACAGCTGATTCATACCGTCCTCCTTTACCGCCTCCACAACATAGTTGGACTGTCGGGAGCAGCACTGCAGTGGTTTCAGTCCTACCTTTCTGGCAGGACTGAGCGTGTTATATTGGGAGAATGCGAGTCCAGCCTGCTCCCTGTTACATGTGGTGTTCCTCAGGGGTCAGTTCTCGCCCAATCTTATTCATCCTCTAAATGCTTCCCCTCGGTCCTGTCATCAGCAGACATGGTCTGTCCTTTCATTGTTATGCTGATGGCATGCAACTTTATATCAAAGCTGCCCCAAGCCCCTCCACAGCTCTCTCACGCCTCACCGCATGTCTTGAGGAGATAAAGGCATGGATGGGAAGAAACTTCCTCCAGCTGAAGTCCAGTAACACTGAGGCACTGGTTGGCACCCCTCATCAGATCCACTCCTCTCCCTTATCCCAGCTCATCTTTGACAGCCAGGTCATCATTTTCTCCTCCTCCGTCACAAACCTAGGGGTTCAGTTTAACCCCCAGCTGAACTTCAATGACCATATTAAACACATCTGCAAAACCTCCTTCCATCACCTTCGGAACATCTCCAAACTCCGTCCCCTTCTAACCTTTGCCGATGCAGAGAAACTTGTCCATGCCTTTGTCTCCACCAGGCCTACTGCAACGGACTCTTCATTGGGATTTCTGGCAGAAATATCCAGATGCTTCAATACATCCAGAACAGCGCTGCCTGAGTCCTTATGAGAGTTCATAAATATGATCACATAACTCCCATCCTACACTCACTGCACTGGCTCCCTGTTTCATCACCTTTTCTTGGACCGTTCCCACCTGGTGGAATGACCTGCCTGTCTCAGTTCGAGCAGCCGAGTCTGTAGCCATTTTCAAAAAACATCTCAAGACACTTCTTTTCCAGCAGCACTTGACCAATAAAGAATAGCACTTATCACTCTATTCGTTTCTGTTTGTTATTTAATTAAAAAAACTGTCCTATGTGTTTTGTGTTTCGTGAGACTTGTTACAGCGCTTGCATATTGTTGCCCTTGACTGGTCTTGGTTGCTTCTATTACTCTCATTTGTAAGTCGCTTTGGATAAAAGCGTCTGCTAAATGACTAAATGTAAATGTAAATGTTTCATCCCGAATTGACTACAAAATCCTCCTGCTCACGCATAAATGCATCACCGGACATGCACCGCCATGTCTACAAGAACTCATCACTCTGAAATCCTCCACCTGCACCCTCAGATCATCTGGCCACCTGCTTCTTCAAGTCCCCACTACCAGGCTCCGTACCATGGGAGACCGAGCTTTCTGCTCGGCTGCACCGCGGCTGTGGAAACACCTCCCCAGTGAGCTGAGAGCAGTTCAGAGCCTGGACCATTTTAAAGCAGAACTGGAGACTTTTATGTTGAGAAAGGCTTTTATGTGTTGATTGTTTTTATTATTTCTACATTTTTTTTATTTTCCTTTGTTGCACTTTGAGATTATTTGGAATGAAAAGTGCGTTATAAATAGCCTAAAATCTATTATTATTATTATTATTATTATTATTATTATTATTATTATTATTATTATTATGTAAAATACATTATTATTATGTAAAATACAAAAAAAAAAAATAATAATTGGGGCATTAATTACAATACAAATATTCAGGTTCATGTGATATTACACAAATAGTTATAGTATAGGCTATAATACTATAGTAAAATTAGCCTACTCTAGTAAATACTAGTGTTTTTTAAAATAGCCTATACTATGGTAAATTAACAAAATGTAGTAAATAATATACTACAATTTACTGTAGTATTTTTACTATAGTATGGTTCAAAAACACTATAGTATTTAGAGTAATTTTTACTATTTTTTTATTTAATTTTTTTTATGTGGGATTGCATTTTCTTGGTTACTGAAAAACCTTTATTAGGGGCACATTAGTTGCTTGTGATGGAAATAATGGGACCTTCATTTTAACAAGAAGAAAAGGTTAAATATTTAAAAGGCATAAAAGAAAGTGTCTGTAGTGGAAGAAAGTTGTATTATCTTTGGGCTCTTCGTATGGTTGTTGAATGGGCGGGTGTTGTTTCGTGGCAGGACTGAAGATGGGCGGACTTTAAAACCAGCCAGGAAAAAGACAGGAAAGACGATACTTCCCCGCAACACAACAAAAAGAAAAACGGTAACTATTTTATTTGTTTTGTGTAAATACATGAAGTTGACAAAAACGAAATATGTTTGGTGTTTGCTGAGGAAACCGTGTGGATTTTCACTGTAGGATTTCATCGGCCTGAAACTCGCCGCGACTGTAAATAACGTTATATATTTTATTTCACCCGAGTTGCGTCATTTATGCTTATGATTCATGACAGCTATTTTGAGCAAACTAGTTAAAATGGTTCAGATGATTATGATTCAGTTTAATATGAAGCGATCTGCTGTCTATGCGTTTAAACTCAGCCTTTTCACATGAGATGACTCTGAACGAGAAAATATGAACCTATTAGTTTAATCCACATTGAGTTCAAACTCTTCTGACATTGTTGAGTTCTGGGTTTTGGTTGATTAGAGCAAATATTATTCCTATTTTATCACATTAAGTTACTAATCTGCTTACCGCAAAGACTTTGCCATGTCGCTTACAGTTTCTCTAAAGGATTATAGTGAGATATGTGCTCATAAAATAATGTTGTACACTCTCTGAAAGTTTTTGCCATTATGTGATGGGGTGCTGATGTAATTTTTTTCGATTTCAGTATTATTTAAAACAATTTCTTTCGGATAAATCTCTGCTAGTGGCTAACCAAGCCTTTTCACTTCTGATGTATCACTTATAGTGCGAAGCTTAACGTTTAACATGAAAGCACATCTTGTTCTCCTTATCAGTACATGCATTTAGGTGGTTGTTAATGTTTTATTGTGTATTATTTTGTTATATGTGAATGAATGCTGTAAATGTTTTGATGGCGGGGCGCGGCGGAAACACAGGCCTCGCGACATGACGGTTTCATATCATGGATATATCGATCTTCATACGCAGTAAAATACTTAGATGATCGTTAATCCGATGTTTTAAGCTTATCGCCCGTGTCGTTTGGTCATTATTTGAGTAAAGTTTTTTTCTTTCTTTCTTTTTTTCCACATAGCGACACAGATATAGTGCAACTTCCGGTCAAATGATACTTCCGCAGCTGTGTTTCCGGTTCATGTTGACTATAGAATGATTCAGAGTCATTCTATACATCTATCTAAATGTTAACTTTACACTTCATACACATTAGCTGCTTTTCAATTAGCTCGTTATGCTTTAAATGTGTGAATATTATATCTGTATACTCATATTATCTTATACAATATCTTGTGTCTCTCTCCTCAGCAGATGGCTGCCATTCGTAAGAAACTTGTCATAGTGGGCGATGGAGCCTGTGGAAAGACCTGTTTGCTTATTGTTTTCAGTAAAGATCAGTTTCCTGAAGTCTACGTGCCCACAGTGTTTGAAAACTATGTTGCAGACATTGAGGTTGATGGAAAACAGGTATGAAAGTAGTCAATGGCTTTAAACTTATAACAGAATTTGATTTGCACGTGTATTTTTTGTGCCTATATGCAAGAATGTCCGAAATTGTATCTTTGCACCATCGTTTTAACCAAACAGTCATTGTAGCCAAATCTATTTTTAATGCAAAAAGTAAAATAAAGTATATAATAATAATTTATTAATTAATAATAAAGGCATGTTTTCCACAGTTTTTGAACAATTGGTTTAGACTAAGTGGATGTAAGAAACACAAACCTGTGATTCACCGTTATTGGTGACGACTGTTATTATTGTGTACCAGCGCAGCAATTGTTGTGCAGAGTTAAGAGAGGAATGTTGTTGTGTTATTTTTCTGAGACAGTTTTGTACATGTACCAATATCTCTCTTCTTATAGGTAGAGCTTGCCTTATGGGACACTGCTGGACAGGAGGACTATGATCGGTTAAGACCCCTCTCCTACCCTGACACAGATGTCATTCTTATGTGCTTTTCCATCGACAGTCCTGATAGCTTGGGTGAGACTTCATCATAAACAACTAGATTTTACCAGCCCATTCATCACACTTTAATTCTAAATGGTGAATGGAAAATGAAACGGACATTCACCCAATCTGTTTTCTTCCACATGCACGTTTCGTTTTTTGAATAAAAACAAAATGTACAGTATAATTTTCAATCAGTGCGTAATACAGCTGTTTGTGAATGCAAAGGTCTGCAAAGTTTCAATAATCAAAGAGCAGGATAAATAGTTATTGTCTCCTAAAAGAAAGAACCGATTCTGAACTGCTGAAACCAGTCGTCAGTAATTTCAGTCTTCCTGCTCGAACCTAGGGGTGATTTAGGTTTGTCTCCTCTTCACTCGCCATGCTGTTATTTATCCACGTTTCTGCCTGCATCCTCGTGGTGGCGTCCAAATGATGAAGAAGTATTGCCATAAAAAAATATTTTTCAACACCTCAAAATAAACAAGACTTTTTATTCCGCCGTCCATCCAGTATATAGCATCATATCGCACAGCCCTAGGTCAGAGTATCTCCAAAACTGCAGTTCAGGTTCAGGAATGGTTCGAGGAGAACTTAAACAATGATTTTAAGTTGTTGACTTGGCCTCCATATTCCTGTGACATCTGTGCTGAAACAAACAAATCCGATCCATGGAGGCCCCACTTCGTAACTTACAGGACTTAAAGGATCTGCTGCTAAAATCCAGGCGCCAGATACCACAGCACACCTTCAGAGGTCTAGTGGAGTCCATGCCTCGATGGGTCAGGGCTGTTTTGTCATAATGTTATGCCTGATCGGTGTAGAAAGACGGTTCACTCCTATTACTTATGAATGGGTGAAACTGCAATGCACAATATGGCGGAATAGCCCCGCCTTCTAAAGTACAAGAGCCAATCGCTGATTGATAAAGTCATTGCGTCACTGCAGCTGCCGTTAGAAGCTCCGGTTCCCATAGAAACCTGAGACTTGCGCATTGGCTCATCTAGCCTGAAAAATATGCTATTTAAACTCTACTTGATTATAGGAAACAACATTTATGGGACAGTTCATGTTAGATTTGAAATATTTAATTGTGAGTTTGGCGAGCAGTTTTTGAGATTCCAGGATTCCCCCGTTCAAATAGATAGGACTTGGTCTTGGATGCCTGAAATGGCTTCCTGGAGATGTTGCAAATATGGCCGCTTGAGTGAACAGACTTTCCTTAAAAGGGACTTTGGTTCTGCTCAGAAATAAGAATTGTCCATTTTTATTTCATGGTGACTTTAATGTTTATGTAGCTTGGTATGTGAATAACATATTGAGTGTGTTTACATATACAACAAAATGCTGACAATGATCAAAAATCTGTATTTTCAAGAATGATCAAGTTATTCTCTGGTCTTTACATCAAAAAGTAAACAGTTTTGCACTTGAGTACATGTCTTAGGATACTGACAAAGATTTTTTGTCTGTTTTTATGAACTTTCTGGAAAATGTAAACCAAGTTAAGGATGTGATAGTTGTGTTCAAATAATATGAAATGTTTTACTTAGTTAAGCCATGAATTGCTTGTCATGACTTTAATATAAGGTTAAAGTTCATTTGAAATCCCTCTCCCTCTCCCGCTTCCTCTACCTCTCTCTCCTTTAATGCATTACAGAGAATATTCCAGAAAAGTGGACACCAGAGGTGAAGCATTTCTGTCCAAATGTTCCCATCATCCTTGTTGGCAACAAAAAGGATCTCCGAAATGATGATCACACACGAAGGGAACTTGCCAAAATGAAACAGGCAGGGTCTTTTTACTTATTCTTAAAAGCATTCAGCTTCATGTCTTTCAAAACCTTTAGGACTACTTACTTGCTTCTGCTCAGTCCAAGCTACTCTTTTTCCATACAACAAAAATCAATTTGCTAATCCTTATGTGAATGTAAAGTATGGCCAGTAACTCAGCCTATAATCTATCTACACTACACAAACCGTTGTTTGGATTTAAATGGGCAAATGCTTAAGAATCAATGATTGGATGATTATTGCAGTGATTATTATGTTTCTAGCATGTGATATGTTTGTGATTTGTGATATGAGTGTGTAGCTTTTCATTTCTTAAACAACCAAGACACATCATGAACATGGAGGACAATGTCAAGATTCATCAGCTCAAACTGTGAAAGGATGAAGAATCATTTTCACACACGAATTGGCCTCTTGATATAACATCACAACATTTATTTCCATCAAGAGGAGCATCAATGTTTGGTCAAGATCTTGTATTCTCAATGCAAGAGTCCAGCACTCTGTAAAGTCTCCTCCAGCACATCCCAAAGACTCTCAATGAATGTAAGGTCTGGACTCAGAGGAGCCGATCCTTCATTCTTTCACAGTTTGAGCTGATGAATCTTGACATTGTCCTCCTAGAATATGGCCATGATGTGTCTTCATACATGGTTGTTTAAGAAATGAAAAGCTACACACTCCAGCAATTAGGGTTAGAAGAACTGTTGCCAAACATATAACTGTGTTTAACATATAAAAAATAGTGAAATGAATGGACATGAATGCGAATAGGCATATATGTTGACAAAAGTATTCTTATTTTATATGATGCATTCCTTTTAATATAAATGTGCTGATATTAGCTAGTCACTTGGACATGATTGTAATATGAAATATTTCCTCATTTAGGAGCCGTGAAGCCAGAGGAAGGACGTGACATGGCCAACCGAATCAACGCCTTTGGTTATTTAGAATGCTCAGCCAAGACAAAAGATGGCGTGAGAGAGGTCTTTGAAATGGCCACCAGGGCTGCGCTGCAAGCCAGGAAACGGGGCAAAAAGAGTGGCTGTCTGCTGTTATAGAAACCTGTAGAAGAGTGGATGTCAGTTAACAGCCCAGGAGACTTCAGAGCAGGGAGGGAGGGATGGACGGGACGGGACGAGCCTAGCATTCATGTCCTAGTACAGTCGCCGTATCAGACTGATACTGGGACATCATGTCAGACAAACCACGAGAGACCAATGGAAAGACTTCGGAAACAAGTTGGGAACAAGATGTCATTTCCTGTCATCACAAAGTTTGGGGTTAAGAGTTTTCTGGTCACATCAAGCAAAACATTTTTAGATCGAATTTCTAAACGGACTCTATAACTATGATATTTGATGTTGTTCTTTTCCCCCACTCTTCTTATCCCCAAACAAAAGGGTTGTCTAATAAGCGTCCTGTCTTCAGCGACTGTTTTGTACATTGGACAGATTGTATGTATGTGTGTATATGTAAGAATATGAATGTTTGTGTCAAACGAGTGCATGTCTGTCTCCAGGTTGCCATGTCTTCGTTGTATGTGCGTGTATCTGCCCGGCTTTATTCTGTTTGAATATTCTGTGCTCGACTAAAGCACACACTGAACACTGAAGTGGGCTGTATTGTGTTTAACCACCCACTTCAGGCTTTTTCCTTTTTATAGCTGATGTCTCAAAGGATTCTGGGCTGTACATTAGGGATCTAAACCATTTAGTGATACTGATTTATTTAAAGCTTACCATTTTTTTTAATCATTTGCATTTAGAAATAAAATTGAAAGAAAATCAGATTTGAAATGTTGAACAAATTCATTATCGTCTCATTGATTTGAATGCAACAATTTGAATAAGAATGGTTTTATATAAAGGAGTCAAAAAGGTACCTGAGAACGAAAATACCATATAGTGAAATTAACTCCATTACAGGTTACAAGTCACCAATTCAAATAAAACTTGAGTAAAAGTCTTTGAGTTTCTGATTTTAACAGTACTTAAGTATTTTACTCACTCTGAATGTAATCTCAGAGATGCACTTGTCCTCAACACCTAAGAGACACGGCAGTGAAAAACAAGAAACCGCTCATTTGTGAGGAGTACATTCGCATGTTTATTTTCTAAAATCTATATATATATATATATATATATATATATATATATATATATATATATATATATATATATAAATAGTCAGAGCCTACTTGCACTAGATGTGCTGGTTTTTAGCTGTTTCAGTCATGTCCTCATCTCATAAATGAAAAACCTGTGATTCACAACTATACCTGCTAAATGCTATGGCACTCGCATTCATGTAAAGTAGCCTTGTTGGCAAGTTTAGGTGAGTAATAGCAAAACGCACACAATATAGTCCTTCCAATTCCCTGTAGATGGTGATATTGCTTCTTTTGTAGCAGAAATAAACTGCTGCAGAAAAAGTTAGGTGCCTTGCAGAATGTAATAATTGCATTACTCATCACAAATGTATCGGGGTAATATGGAAGCTCCTTTATGCCACTGAATGAAAAATAAATCTCAATTCGGAATTTTCTTGCAATTGCAAGTTAACATCTTGCAATTCGGGCTTTTTTTCCTCATAATTGCGTGATATAGAGTCACAATTTCGAATCAAGTCAGAATTGTGTGATAATGTCAGATTTACGAGTTGTAAAGTCAGAATTATGAGTTATAAAGTCAGAATTACGAGTTATAAAGTCAGAATTGCAAGTTAAAAAGTCAGATTTATGGGTTATAAAGTCAGAATTGCAAGTTAAAAAGTCAGATTTATGGGTTATAAAGTCAGAATTGCAAGTTAAAAAGTCAGAATTTTGAGATATAAAGTCAGAATTACGAGTTATAAAATCAGAATTGCAAGTTATAAAGTCAGAATTACGTGATATAAAGTCAGAATTACGAGTTATAAAGTCAGAATTACGAGTTATAAAGTCAGAATTGCAAGTTAAAAAGTCAGAATCGCGAGATATAAAGTCAGAATTACGGGTTATAAAGTCAGAATTGCAAGTTATAAAGTCAGAATTACGTGATATAAAGTCAGAATTACGAGTTATAAAGTCAAAATTACAAGTTAAAAAGTCAGAATTTTGAGATATAAAGTCAGAATTGCGAGATATAAAGTCAGATTTACGGGTTATAAAGTCAGAATTACGTGATATAAAGTCAGAATTTCGAGATATAAAGTCAGAATTTCGAGATATAAAGTCAGAATTTCGAGATATAAAGTCAGAAATACGTGATATAAAGTCAGAATTACGTGATATAAAGTCAGAATTGCAAGTTAAAAAGTCAGAATTTTGAGATATAAAGTCAGATTTATGGGTTATAAAGTCAGAATTGCAAGTTATAAAGTCAGAATTACGTGCTATAAAGTCAGAATTACGAGTTATAAAATCAGAATTGCAAGTTAAAAAGTCAGAATTTTGAGATATAAAGTCAGAATTGTGAGATATAAAGTCAGATTTACGTGATATAAAGTCAGAATTACGAGATATAAAGTCAGAATTACGGGTTATAAAGTCAGAATTGCAAGTTAGAAAGTCAGAATTACGTGATATAAAGTCAGAATTACGAGTTATAAAGTCAGAATTGCAAGTTAAAAAGTCAGAATTTTGAGATATAAAGTCAGAATTGCGAGATATAAAGTCAGATTTACGTGATATAGAGTCAGAATTACGAGATGTAAAGTCAGAATTGAGATATAAAGTCAGAATTGAGATATAAAGTCAGAATTGAGATATAAAGTCAGAATTGCAAGTTAAAAAGTCAGAATTGAGTTATAAAGTCAGAATTGAGATATTAAGTCAGAATTATGTGATATAGAGTCAGAATTGAGATGTAAAGTCAGAATTACGAGTTATAAAGTCAAAATTAAGATATAAAGTCAGAATTGCGAGTTAAAAGTCAGAATTGAGATATAAAGTCAGAATTGAGATATAAAGTCAGAATTGAGATATAAAGTCAGAATTGCAAGTTAAAAAGTCAGAATTGAGTTATAAAGTCAGAATTGAGATATAAAGTCAGAATTACGTGATATAGAGTCAGAATTGAGATGTAAAGTCAGAATTACGAGTTATAAAGTCAAAATTAAGATATAAAGTCAGAATTGCGAGTTAAAAGTCAGAATTGAGATATAAAGTCAGAATTGAGATATAAAGTTGGAATTGAGATATAAAGTAAGAATTGAGATATAAAGTCAGAATTGAGATATAAAGTCAGAATTGAGATATAAAGTCAGAATTAAGATATAAAGTCAGAATTGCGAGTTAAAAGTCAGAATTGAGATATAAAGTCAGAATTGAGATATAAAGTCAGAATTGAGATATAAAGTCAGAATTGCAAGTTAAAAAGTCAGAATTGAGTTATAAAGTCAGAATTGAGATATAAAGTCGGAATTACGTGATATAGAGTCAGAATTGAGATGTAAAGTCAGAATTACGAGTTATAAAGTCAAAATTAAGATATAAAGTCAGAATTGAGTTAAAAGTCAGAATTGAGATATAAAGTCAGAATTGAGATATAAAGTCAGAATTGCGAGTTAAAAGTCAGAATTGAGATATAAAGTCAGAATTGAGTTATAAAGTCAGAATTGAGATATAAAGTCAGAATTACGTGATATAGAGTCAGAATTGAGATGTAAAGTCAGAATTACGAGTTATAAAGTCAAAATTAAGATATAAAGTCAGAATTGCGAGTTAAAAGTCAGAATTGAGATATAAAGTCAGAATTGAGATATAAAGTCAGAATTGCGAGTTAAAAGTCAGAATTGAGATATAAAGTCAGAATTGAGATATAAAGTCAGAATTAAGATATAAAGTCAGAATTATGAGTTAAAAGTCAGAATTGAGATATAAAGTCAGAATTGAGATATAAAATCAGAATTGCGAGTTAAAAGTCAGAATTGAGATATAAAGTCAGAATTGAGATATAAAATCAGAATTAAGATATAAAGTCAGAATTGCGAGTTAAAAGTCAGAATTGAGATATAAAGTCAGAATTGAGTTATAAAGTCAGAATTGAGATATAAAGTCAGAATTACGTGATATAGAGTCAGAATTGAGATGTAAAGTCAGAATTACGAGTTATAAAGTCAAAATTAAGATATAAAGTCAGAATTAAAAAGTCAGAATTGAGATATAAAGTAAGAATTGAGATATAAAGTCAGAATTGAGATATAAAGTCAGAATTACGTGATATAAAGTCAGAATTTCGAGATATAAAGTCAGAAATACGTGATATAAAGTCAGAATTACGTGATATAAAGTCAGAATTGCAAGTTATAAAGTCAGAATTGCAAGTTATAAAGTCAGAATTTTGAGATATAAAGTCAGAATTTCGAGATATAAAGTCAGAATTACGTGATATAAAGTCAGAATTACGAGATATAAAGTCAGAATTGAGATATAAAGTCAGAATTGCAAGTTATAAAGTCAGAATTGAGATATTAAGTCAGAATTGAGATATAAAGTAAGAATTGCAAGTTATAAAGTCAGAATTGCAAGTTATAAAGTCTGAATTAGGTGATATAAAGTCAGAATTTCGAGATATAAAGTCAGAATTACGTGAAATAAAGTCAGAATTTCGAGATAAAGTCAGAATTTCGTGATATAAAGTCAGAATTGAGATTTAAAGTCAGAATTTCGAGATATAAAGTCAGAATTACGAGATATAAAGTCAGAATTACGTGATATAAAGTCAGAATTGAGATGTAAAGTCAGAATTACGAGTTATAAAGTCAAAATTGAGATATAAAGTCAGAATTGCGAGTTAAAAAGTCAGAATTGAGTTATAAAGTCAGAATTGAGATATTAAGTCAGAATTGCAAGTTAAAAAGTCAGAATTGAGATATAAAGTCAGAATTGCAAGTTAAAAAGTCAGAATTGAGTTATAAAGTCAGAATTGAGATATTAAGTCAGAATTACGTGATATAGAGTCAGAATTGAGATGTAAAGTCAGAATTACGAGTTATAAAGTCAAAATTAAGATATAAAGTCAGAATTGCGAGTTAAAAGTCAGAATTGAGATATAAAGTCAGAATTGAGATATAAAGTCAGAATTGAGATATAAAGTAAGAATTGAGATATAAAGTCAGAATTGAGATATAAAGTCAGAATTGAGATATAAAGTAAGAATTTAGATATAAAGTCAGAATTGAGATATAAAGTCAGAATTACGTGATATAAAGTCAGAATTGAGATATAAAGTCAGAATTTCGAGATATAAAGTCAGAAATACGTGATATAAAGTCAGAATTACGTGATATAAAGTCAGAATTGAGATATAAAGTCAGAATTGCAAGTTATAAAGTCAGAATTGCAAGTTATAAAGTCAGAATTTTGAGATATAAAGTCAGAATTTCGAGATATAAAGTCAGAATTACGTGATATAAAGTCAGAATTACGAGATATAAAGTCAGAATTGAGATATAAAGTCAGAATTGCAAGTTATAAAGTCAGAATTGAGATATAAAGTCAGAATTGAGATATAAAGTAAGAATTGCAAGTTATAAAGTCAGAATTGCAAGTTATAAAGTCAGAATTAGGTGATATAAAGTCAGAATTTCGAGATATAAAGTCAGAATTACGTGATATAAAGTCAGAATTTCGAGATAAAGTCAGAATTTCGTGATATAAAGTCAGAATTGAGATTTAAAGTCAGAATTTTGAGATATAAAGTCAGAATTTCGAGATATAAAGTCAGAATTGAGATATAAAGTCAGAATTGCGAGTTATAAAGTCAAAATTGAGATATAAAGTCAGAATTACGAGTTATAAAGTCAAAATTGAGATATAAAGTCAGAATTGCGTGATATAAAGTCAGAATTGAGATGTAAAGTCAGAATTGCGAGTTAAAAAGTCAGAATTGAGATATAGTCAGAATTGAGTTATAAAGTCAGAATTGAGGTATAAAGTCAGATTTGCGAGATGTAATGTCAGAATTACGTGATATAAAGTCAGAATTGCAAGTTATAAGGTCAGAGTTGTGAGATAAAAAGTTGCAATTATATTTTGATTGGTTAAAGTAGCCAAAAAGATTCTAAAGCACAGTAATTACATTTACTCCACTGAGTTTTACTTACTCAATACTGCACAGTGTGCTCCTATACTTTTTTAATATGCAGTGAGTGAGGCTGTAGTATGCTACGTTGCTAAAGAGCTTGTAGGGGGCGCTTGAGAGCAGCACTTTTCTGGAACCTGAAATGACAAATGGGACACCGTATCTCTCTCTCTCTCTCTCTCTCTCTCTCTCTCTCTCTCTCTCTCTCTCTCTCTCTCTCTCTCTCTCTCTCTCTCACACACACACACACACACACACACACAGCAAAGCTAATGCAAAAGCTTAAGTACACATCAAGTGGGCCATTTCAGACACGGCCTGACTCTATAGGCTGCCCGTGTGATCCCAACGTGCAGTAAATTATATGGCTCTGAGTATTTTATTGTGCGCATTTTAGAAAAGAAATGCAATGAACAACATGTGTCCATGTTCACTACTAGCATAGTTACCTTATCTAACGCACACATTATGCTTTTGCATGATAGTGTGCTTTAAGCCAATCAGCGTGAGAGGATTCTGTCCCCGCCCACCGGACCGAGGCCATCTTACACCCAGGCGTCACACACAGTATCAGTTTCGGTGCTTGTGACGCTGCTGCTGTAACAGAGGTAAGTGACTTCATGTTGTTATTAATTTGCAATTTAATTACTGTCGTTTAAAAGTTCTGCGTATCTGGACGTTTGTCTCGGTGTGCTGGTTTTGTTGTTGTCCGTGCCCTCTGGACTGAAGCTGTCACACACGCAGTATTATTAAGCGTATGCATTGCACATGCTATTTTTTTGGTTTCGCATAGGTAGAGATTTCATTGACGGTTGTTTATGTATTTATTTGATATATATTTTCCCTCTAGATTAGTGTCACGCGCAGTTTAGCATCTGCAGGACTCAACAGCTCTGCAGAAAGTGTTGGATATCATTTCTGACAGCGGCATTTCTACCCTTTTGTAGTTTTTCCCAAATGGCGTAAAGGCTACAAGAAACGACATGCAAACGAGTTTTTGGCACTGTCCAATCCATACACACTACTGTATCCGTCCTGATCGTGTGCTTGGCAGCTTAGAAACAGTAAAAGTCAACATGATCTCCACGTTGTAGTTTATTTTTATATAAATAAATGTGAGGGTTGATCATTAAATATTTTCTCAACAGTTGTAAATGAAGCAGGCAGAGGAAAAAGTGGGCGTTTCTGTCGATTTGGACTGAAACATGGATTATGAGAGGAGGTAGGTCAAAAGCCCTTCAGCCTGCAGTGTTATTTTTTTTCTGTATTAATTTGCATTTAACCACTGGATGGATTCATGCATACATGCCTTCTTACATAACTCATGCTGTCAAACATGGTAAGTTCATTGACAGATGGCTTATACATGCTACATTTTTATTTACAAAAGATTTTGGTTATGTAAATACATATAGGGAAGTATATATTTAAAGGGATAGTTCACACGAAAATGAAAATTACCCCATGATTTACTCACCCTCAAGCCATCCTAGGTGTATATGACAATCTTCTTTCAGATAAATGCTAATCCAAGTTTAAAAAAATTTGAAGCCCAAAAAAGTGCATCCATCCATTATAAACGTACTCCACACGGTTTCGGGGGGTTAATAAAGGTCTTCTGATGCGAAATGATGTTTTTTTGTAAGAAAAATATCCATATTTAACATGTTGTAAAGTAATATATCTAGTTTTCGGAGGACCGCCTTCCATATTCAGTTTACAGAAAAAGCGTAACTGGCGCGACGATGATGTCAGATGTATCGTTAGCGTTTTGAACAGCGAGAGGCGTTACACTTTCTTAGTAAGTTGAATATGGAAGGCGGTCCGCCGGAAGCTAGATATTTTACTTTATAAAGTTTAAAATATGGATATTTTTCTTACACTTTTCACCGATCTCTGCCACATGAGAGGGAAAAATCGGTATTGGGTCATGCAGTGTAAATGGGGCCTAGGTGGCGACAAGTGACTTAATAAAATGTATTCGTCATTGAATCTTTCATTCAAGAAATACTTTAAAATACGCTGATTAATCCAGAAATAAAACAAGTGAAGCCTATATGAATGAATCATTGAATCATTAATTTAAGAGATTTGTTCGAAAACACGGATTCATCCAGTAATGAAACAAGTGAAGTCTTTATGAGTGAGCCATTGATTCATTCATTCAAGAGATTTGTTCGAAAACACGGATTCATCCAGTAATGAAACAAGTGAAGGTTTGAATGAATGATTCAATGACTCGCTCATAAATACTTCTAGCAAAAATTCACAAAATATGGGCGTTGGTTTACATGTTCAGAAATCGCTTACTGCGCCTTTAAACTAGAGTACCTAAATCTTGCTTTTACGATGTCATAGGGGTGGTCGTGGTGACCGCATGGGTCGCTATGGGAAAGAGTCTGATGATCACGACTACAGGGACATGGACTATCGTGGCTATGGACAAGAGAATGGCTTAGGAGTGAATAGCAGATTAGCAAATGCAAGACAGCACGAGCGTGACAATAGTTTTGAAGGCGCGAGAGACTTTGCCTCAGGCAATTTCTCAAATAATCGACCTGGATTCAGCCAAAAGGTGAACCGTGGATCCAAAGACAAACAACTTGGTAAAAGTCTCCTCCAAAGTCCCCCAAATCTGATCGTCCACTCAAGATTCCAGCAAGATGAAAAGGATTATGAGTTTGAACCAGAGATTGATGCACACAGGAGAGATATGCAGACATTTAGATCAGGACAGAAGGTGCACCTGGATGACCAAACGCCAGATGAAGGTGAAGAAAAGGAGGACAACACCTGGGACAGAGATAGAGGACGGCACAACTCTCAGGGTGAATATGGTGCTGAGTGGAGAGCTGAGGAAGACAAATATACCAGATATCTTGGGCACAAACAAGTGAGTACAGTTGTCTTTCCGGAATGCTTTTAGTTGTGTATGAATGATGATTACAGAAAAAGACTATTGGCTAATGAAATGGATTCAGTTGTTTAAATTCTTAAATCTTAATTGCCTTTTATTGTTGTTAACTCTCTAAACATTTTTACATGTCTAAACATTTCTCTTGTTTTTAAAAAATTGAGAAGAGTAATATAAAGGAGGAGGACTGTCTTCCTGATTTAGGGTGATCCTGACCAAGGCCAGTCAGCTAGGGGCAAAATGAGAGATGGAGACTACCAGCATGCTCTGGAAATGAGCCAGGAGGAGCCAGAACCCCGTGACCAAGACTACAGGTCTGATACAGAGCCGGTTCAGAAACCCAGCAACGTTGTCATGCTGAGAATTCTCCCACCAAATGCAACCGTTAATGAGGTTTGACGATATATTGTTTATTTTTTGACTTGAATGCAATAACCAAACATATGTGGCATACAATGTGTCCTAACCAGACGGGTCACGATATGCGATAAAAGACAGCTTGTCCATGTTAAAGGGTTAGTTCATCCAAAAATGAAAATTGTTGTTTTGTTTATGAAGTCCAAAAAGTGCATCTATCCATCATATAACTGCGCCACACGGGTTAATTAAGGCCTCCTGAAGCGAAGTGGTGCATTTGTGTAAGAAAAATATCCATATTTAAAACTTTATAGACTAAAATAACGTTTTTTTGGGGGGTGGGAATGGGGTTCAGTGAACTGTAGCGCGAGAGTGAGGTGCGAGCGCCAGAAGGGAGCGCGAGTACATGGAAATATTAACGGGAAGGGCTACAGTAATCGCGGTACTTCTGACTCTTTAAGGTAAACGGCCTGGGCTCGATGTCGAAAGGTGAAATATTGTATTGAGTCCTCTGGATTCGATGATCACACGGATCACATGGATTATCTTAAAATACTCCATCATTTATGTTCCCTTAGATAACATTCAGCCATGAAAATTATGAAATTCTCAAGTAATGCTGAACAATAAATCTTAATAAATTTGAAATCGCTATGGCTTAGTGATTATGAAAGTTCTGTGATTTGTGGATGACTGATCAGCTTATCGATAAGCGTGAGTCTGGAGAAACAGGCATACATTTATTAATTATCAGTGTTGAGCAACGCAGCCTTCATGTTTTCCGTGTTAATAATAACTAAAGTACCTAATTATGTTACACATTTATTTAGTATGAAAACTAGTGCGTTAGTTACTTATGGATTAAACAGTACCGTTGTATCAGTGCTGCGTGAGCTGTCTCTCACAAACACGGATGCGTGCACAGAATTGTAAAGTGAAAATTGACAGACTAAGTTAAAAGTTTGTTCTTGCTTGTGTTTTTTCTGTCAAAATGTCAGTTAGCATTTTGTATTATACATCCGTGTTTTTAAAATTAGTTAAATGACAGACGTGTTACTGTTAACACAGCCCTCATTACATGTCGGATTCGTCTAAATTATACTTGATATTCTTTTTAGAAGAAGTTATTTGTTTTGCTATTATTGGACTCCTGTGGTGCCCTTACCACATTGTGCCTCATATACTGTAAATGTTAGACCCAGTGATAGGCTGGCATGAAATGGCTTGCATAATACTTAGGAAGAAGGCCATAATAATTTTTGACTCATGGCTTAAGTTAAGTTTCTCCAGCTCTCCCCAGGTTGGCAAAAAAGCATCTCAAAATGCATCAGATTTTCTTCCCCCGGATCCCGCTAGAGGGGTAATATCCTTCTCACCTTTTTCACCCCTGACCCGTTTTCATGCCTGGGAATGAATGGAATGCGAGGAATGCTTCAGTACACATAGAAAAAAAAACAAAAAATGCTTTGAATTCATACTAAAAATGCCAAAACTACCAAAAAAGGATTGTATAATGTCTACATGTGTATCTGAATGCATACTGAAGACTTTAGGACCCAGCGGAACAACTCATTTGCGCGATATGGCCATCTAGTGGCAAGAGTCATGAAATATCATGTTATATTATCTTTTTTTCCACAAGAGGTTGGCAAAGACATACAAAAATTCTGACAAAATGAACACTACACAGTATACTACAAAAATGACAGAGCTTTACTTGTATTTAACCTGGAGTATTTAGTCATCCAGCAATTAGGATACCCATTTGGGGCAAATCCCATATTTGAGGTCCTGCTATGAGGTTTGGTGTAGTTAAGCGTTTGCTGTTTGCTCTTTAGATTCGGGCTCTGCTGCAGGAGCAGGGGATGCGGCCCAGAGAAGTTCGCCTCATGAGGAACAAGTCTTCGGGTAAGCATGCTCTACCAAGGGGGCTTCTTTGTACCCCAGACTGACATCCACGTCTTTCTTCCACTGCCTTTCATAACAAGCCTTAGCTCACTCTTGCGTCTGCCTAGTTCAGTGTGTTATTTCAGTCCAGTCTCTCTCTTCTTTCTCACTTTCCTCCTGGTGTATTTGAGTTGAATGAAAAGGCTTCTCAGTACCGGTGTTTTGAAATCTTCAGGTGTATGTTTCCTTAACCCCCTGCACATCTTTTCATTTAAGCCATCACTTCTGATTGTTTCCTGTTCTGTAGTGTGTATGACCATTTTCTTACCATACCCCTTGTCAGACTATTCTTAACCAGACAACATTCACACCCACGCTTGATACATCCACACGGAACAGAAATACACTGGCACACAAGCACAAACACATCTACTCCAAGTGCCAGGCTTGCCTCACATGTCCTTCCAGCCTTATCCCTCATCTCACTTTGATTGCTTGAAGTCTGTGGAAGATCTTGCACCTTGTATTGTGTAAGTATTTTGCAATAGCTGTGTTGAGAAGATACTAAGTGTGGCTGACCATTACATGAGCAATTTTCGGCTTTATTGATGGGTATGAAAAGGTTTTGGAATTTCGTATCCTCAGCTAAAAGGGTGGACAAAGTAAGGTAAACACCATTTAAAAGCGTTTCTTTTCTGTCAGGCCATTTAGGGTGTGTTCACTCTGGTATTTCGGTTCTTTTGGTCTTTACCAAAAAACAAAATGATACATTAAAGCCGCGTTCAGACTGCACGATTTTCAAACTCGTTGGATCACAGCTCTTTTCACACCGCATGACTATCTGGGGTAGCATTTAGTCGCTGCTGTGTTCAAACTGTACGATGGATCGGCGACAGGGGTTTCACACTGCATGACTTTATAATAGCAAGAATCGCAGGCAACTCTGTCCTGTCCGTAAACTCTGTCCTGTCCATTTCACAACCAAACACACGTGAGAAGTGACAAGGAAAAAACGCAAGATCACACGTGCGTCAGACCGGAGTTCTTGCGCAAGACTGGAATTGTTATTAAAAATATAGGGTGGGTTGCTCCAACAAGGATTAAATTAAACTCAGTTTAGATCTAATTTAGGATTTGTTGATCTAGGCTTTAATTTAAACCTATTTGTGTTGCAACACTTAATTTTAAACCCAGATTAACAAATCGGAGATTAGAATGTATCCTGCGATTTTAAAACCTCCATTTGAGATTCATTTTCACTGCCATGATGGATTCGTCATTGACAGCAACAATACTAATATTCAATTTCCTTCTTTATTGACCACCAGAAGCTCTCTATTTGACATAAGTAGCTCTTGCCGATAAAGGAAATAAACTTGTAAGCCTGGATATATATGTTTAGTATCAATTAATGGAGTATATTGTGGCAGCATAATTTATGACAAAACAACTGTCATGATTGGTGGAGTGACTATCTCCGTTCTTGACAGCGTCTCCCATTCCATTTGTTCGAGAATCCCCACTGCCGTTAAATGCTAAGATCCTGAGGGATCTGCATCCCGGACTCGATAGCAGGCCTAAACTCACGGTTCGCCACGACCCTCACACTCTGACGGCTCTATTTCCTTTATTTTTCATTTTATTAGTAATGAACACCCCTCTGAGACCTGACGACAAACCCACTGTTTCGATCTCTGTTCAATCATCTGCATAGTTCAATTTTAGGGGCACTTTATTTTGTTTAAACCTCATCACATGTAAGTTTAAAATGAATCCATAATTGAGATTTAAATCTGAGTTTAGTTATGGAGCAACAGGATTAAAGTTAATCTATTTTTAAATAGAAATTAAATCCAGGATCCAATTGATGGTTTAAATGTAAACCTGCTTATTTCGAGGTTTAAAGTTTGGTGCAACATAATTATTAGATAAACCTTGATTTAATCTAGGTTTAAGATTAATCGTTGTTGGTGCAACCCACCCATAGACTGCAGAAAGCTTGCGATCCAAATTGTCTGTGCGCTGCAGCGAAAAAGAGGAAAAGAAACGGAGGAGGAAATTGTTGTGGAGACACGATGACCAATCATTGTGTTCTGCAAAGAGAGTTTAAAGTAAATAAATCATTTTGCAATGTTCTGCTGCTGCGGCTGGACATGCAAATGTTTGTGCTTTGTTTCTGTTTGATAGAATTGTAAATTTATCTATTAAAATCCTGATATTCTGGTCTATAACTCCTCCCTGAACTTCCCGCTGCCCTGTATCTTGCTCTCTCATTGGCTGTCGGTCAGCGCCGATGCCATTTTCAGTCACAACTCATTTCACACAGCTGGAGTTTGAATCGCCGACAGGTCCAGATATTTAGCATGCCATCTTACGGCGTCTGCAACTCATCAGCGAATCTCTCTGATCGTGTCTGATCATTCACACTGCGTGATTGTCACTCACATGCACGAGCACCGATTTGCATTCGATTTGCGAATCAAAATCGGGGCTAAAATCAGGCAGTGTGAACTCACCATTAGTCCTGGTTCGCATAGTGTTCACTAGGGGTGGGCGCAGTGTTGGGACATTACTTTGGAAGTTTAATAGATTACAAGTTACGTTTAAAATGTAATAAGTAGTGTAGCGTACTTTTTTAAAAAAGTTTTTTTTTTTTTTTGTAAAAGTAATGTAACTAATTACATTTGATTATTTATCTAATTTCCAGCACTGAAATTCCCTTTTATCACTTGCCATGGTGTCAACTCTTAGACAGGTTGTAGCCTAAAGCATTAAACGGCAATGTGGATTGACATAATTGGCAGACGTGGTGCTCTGTAATTTCAAACAAGAGAGCCAATCAAAAACATAGCTTTACTAAACGGCCTTTAAATGACAGGAGACATTGTGCACATCAAAAACAGGCAAAGCAACAAATTAATATTATTCAACATATCCTAGCTTTTTACAGATTATATTCAGATGTAAGCATTGTAATCATTAATATTTGCATAAGTAACTAATTTAACTACACATTTTTTCTCTCAGTAACTAACTGATTACAGTTACGTTTATTTTGTGCTTAAATTATGTAACTGTTACATGTAACTAGTTTCTTCCCATCACTGGGTGGGTGATATACCGGTAGACATGTTTAACCGGTAGAAATTTGCCAACATTGTATGTGCGTAGCTACATATGATGGTATTTTTACCAGCTGAGAACTCACGAAGGGCTTATAAAATGAGTCAAAACAGTGGTAGGAATCCCTCACACAAATGAAGATCTGCTGCGAGGAGGCTGTTTCCGACACCTGTACCAAACTTTTGGGCAACATCGTGACCGATATCCTGAGAAAGGATCCTTTTAGGTTCACATCTTGTGACATCACATCCTGTTTTTGGCTTGTTCACATGTCTTTGGTTTGTGTTGCGTTCATTTATCAATTGAACCGCACGGGAGTTTGTTTGGAAGCGAACTGAGACCCATCGTTTCAGGGATCTCTGTTTGCTTGTTCAGCGCACACCAGGGTTTGGATGGCGTTCACACTTAAATCAAATGGGCCGCACTAACAGAGCTTTCGCTTTTTTTTTTTTATATAAACCTGCCCAGTTTGAACACAGCCTTAATTACACAGCTACAAATGTTAGTCACATCAGGTTAAGTCTTTGTTCTAATGGGTTTACATTAGAAGAACGCCAAAGGATGCCATTAAATCAGTAAATGTTAAATATTGTATATAATGCATTAATATATAGGCGGCTGCATTATTGGACTCATTTTGTCTGATTACTGTAAAGCACAGTTATAAAACAGCAGACTTCGGTGCCCCCTAGGAGGCAAACACCGTTGCCATATCCAAGAGTGATAATACCTGCAGAGATACAACTGAGAATGACTTCCTGAACAGCAGGATGAGGTCAAATGCCTTGCTGATTACCAGATGTAAAGGCAAAGGTGGCCTTTTTTTCTGTATAGATCCCTGATATTAATGTATTATTAGGTGTTTCCTTTATTTTTTCCACCCTGTTTATGTGTCAGTGGCATGAAGGTATTTTGGAGAGAAGATTAAAGTTCTTAGCTATTGACTTTTAATGCATGTGGAAAAGCTATTCACTGTAGTTTAGAGGTTAGTCAATTGAATCCGTATTAAAATGGTTATGGTTCAAATGTAATGTCTTTTTTATCAATTAACTATAGCAATAAAACGTATTGTGCCTATATTTTGTTTGCTGTAGGAAACAATGCACAGTGGACTGCTTGGAATGCCTATTTTAAACAGCTTAAATCTAATGTGGGAAGTTTGTTAAACACAGTCCTTTGGCATTTCAGGGCGACTGATTTTATTGACCTGTACTGTAGTGTCTGGTGAGATTTCAGACAAACCTCATAAAAATTAGATTTGGGGTATTAATTAGATTTGTATATAAATTAGACTTAGACAGTTGAAACCATAAAAAATAGATAATAGGTAAAGCAAAGCAATTACTAAATATATATACATCATATTGCAAAAAAGTTTTGGGGCGCCTTCCTTTACTTGCACATGAACTTTAATGTCATCCCATTCTTAATCCATAGGATTTACTATGGAGTTAGCCGATCCTTTGGAGCTATAACAGCTTCAACTCTTCTGGGAAGGTTTAGGAGTGTGTTTATCGGAATTTTTAACCATTCTTCAAGAAGCGCATTTGTGAGGTCAGGCACTGATGTTGGACGAGAAGGCCTGGCTCGCAGTCTCTGGCTTTAATTCATCCCAAAGGTGTTCTATCGGGTTGAGCTCAGGACTCAGTGCAGGCCAGTCAAGATCCTCCACACCAAACCAAACAAATGTCTTTATATAGCAGCGCTTGAAAACACACAGAAGTGTTTGAAAATGTTTTGAAATCGGGAGCGGGAGCATTTGAAAGCACAAGCAGGCATGGACCAGCGGACCGGTAGGCTGATAGACGCCTGCATTCAAACGCTCCGTGTGTATCTATGCAAGCACTCTGTGAAAAGTGTCATTGATGTATATTTATAACATGTTTGTGAAGCGCTGATCATTGTAGCCAATCACAGATGT
Organism: Gobiocypris rarus; assembly: GCA_023029165.1. Taxonomy (NCBI): domain Eukaryota; kingdom Metazoa; phylum Chordata; class Actinopteri; order Cypriniformes; family Gobionidae; genus Gobiocypris; species Gobiocypris rarus. The sequence continues at coordinate 29,333,554 of CM040933.1, read as the reverse complement.
GTTTGATGAGCGTGTGAGCGCAATGGCCAGTCAGAGGTGTTTATGATTGCGCTCAACAGTGCTCAAAGCGTCACATTTGTAAAACTTTAGTATCGATTTGGTATCGAGGTCAATACTTTTGACAACACTACTTTATAGACCTCATGTTGGACGAGGAAGGGGCCAAACTGTTCCCAAAAAGTTGGGATCATGAAATTGTCCAAAATATATTGGTATGCTGAAGCATTAAGAGTTCCTTTCACTGAAACCAAGGAGCCAAGCCCAACCCCTGAGAAACAACCCCACACCAAAATCCCCCCTCCACCAAACTTTACACTTGGCACAATGCAGTCAGGCAAGTACCGTTCTCTTGCCAACCGCCAAACCCAGACTCTTCCATCGGATTGCCAGACAGAGAAGCGTGATTAGTCACTCCAGTGAACACGTCTCCACTGCTCTGGAGTCCAGTGGCGGCGTGCTTTACACCACTGCATCCGACGCTTTGCATTGCACTTGGTGATGTAAGGCTTGGATGAGCTGCTCGGCCATGGAAACCCATCACATGAAGCTCTCGACACACTGTTCTTGAGCTAATCTGAAGGCCACATGAAGTTTGGAGGTCTGTAGCTATTGACTCTGTAGAAAGTTGGTGACTTCTGCGCACTGTGCGCCTCAGCATGCGCTGACCCCACTGGGTTTTTCTTTTCTTTTTTTTTTCACTTCGTGGCTGAGTTGCTTCCACTTTTTTTAATAATACCACTAACGGTTGACTGGAATATTTATTAGTGAGGAAATTTTACAAATGGACTTACTGCACAGGTGGCAACCTATCACGGCACCACGCTTGAGTTCACTGAGCTCCTGAGAGCGACCCATTCTTTCACAAATGTTTGTAGAAGCGTCTGCATGCTAGATGTCCCAATACTTTTGGCAATATCATGTATAAATATCAGTAGGATCTATTTTTTATTTTTTTTATTTAATTTTTTTTTTATTCAGAAAGGATGTATTAAAATGCTCACAAGTGACAGAAAAGACTTTTACATTGTTACAACAATAACAAAAAAATCTAATAAATGCAGTTCTTTGGAATTTTCTATTCATCGAAGAATACTAAAATGCAGTTAGCATGACTTGAGGTGAGCATAAGACACTTTAAAAACCCCTGGACTTGTGAATGGCATGATTAATGTTTTTCAGATGGTAGGTTTTGTTGGTAAAACATCAGAAATCTAATAGACCTATAGTGTTTGTGTGTATCCATATTTTCAAAAACATGCCCTGTGTGTAATTAGCAGAGGGACGAAAATATCTCTCAGTTCTAGAAGTTTAAAGGCAGCAGTGTGATTATTGGTTAGAATACAGCTATACCTCTTTCTACCATCTCTCTGTCTCTCTCTTTCTCCCTCTCTGTCGATATGAAAACACTAACCCTCACTGCGTTGTGTTGTTCTGTCATTGTGGCCCGGCGACGGCTGTGTCTCCAGGTCAGAGCAGAGGATTCGGCTTCGTCGAGTTTAATCACTTGCAGGATGCCAGCCACTGGATGGAGACCAACCAGGTCACTTCACACTGCACACACACATACACACTACAAGACCACACGTGTATGGATATATATGCCCTTTACAGCTGGATTCCTTATGATTTCACAGATTTCGCCATCTCTTAAGAATGAGGTCTGTCTGTTGCCACTCTAATATGCCGTCTGTCTAGCACATACATTTGACTGTGCTACTAGTTGGGCATCTTATGGAAATGCCTAAGCTTAATATAAATTCAACAGTATTCACCCCCTGAAAGCTCAGTTTGTGTGTGTTATCTTCCTCTTTTTAGCTGCGAAATGTCTCTTGGCAGCCGTAAAATCCTAGTGTGAGACCTGCCCTATTTTTAATGTCTCTTTAGTTGAGTCCTCAAGGCTTTGAAAAGTGTCATAATCACACGAGAGTTTCAGAGAGTTTCATGAGCATTTGAGCAGAAGATTCCTCTAATGTATCTTTAAATTATTACCAGTGAGTTCATAGATTAGCTGTCCGGTATACTGTAGTTTACATGAACGATAGGAAGAAGTTAGTAATGTAACAGTGTGGGAGACATATTTGTTCAGAGAAACTTACAGTACACTAAGGCTACTTTCACACCGTCAGTCCAAATCCGATTATTTGTGTATCCGATTGGAATCTGATCTAAATTATTGCCTGTCTACATTGTGTATTCCAACTGTGTCCCATGCCGCACTTTCGTTTTCCGGAATATCTGCATTGGTTTCTATGGCAATGACGTTGCCTTTGGTAGGTAAACGCCAAAAACAACAACAACAGCCGCAACATGGAGGGGTTTGCAATACAGATGTTGTCTTATTTACATCATGACTATTTGTAGCTGCCGTGCTGGACTACTGCGTCTGCTGAGACAGTGGCAGAAACGTAGGAGGCTGGTATGTGTGGCTTTATTCTGTGCTGTTGTCTCCGCCGGTTTCAAAACATGTCTCCTATATTGTCATTTTCTGCTCGTCCGACATTTTGCAACAACACAACCTTGTTTCTGCAGCGACTTTCAGCTTCCTATAACAACATCTGAAGTTTGTTTTATATGCTTTGAGAGTCACATAAACCACGTGAAATCCGATCAGAGCCGTCAGACTGAAATGGATTTTCAGAAAGGAGATTTGAATAGGATTTCAAACGAATGTAGCTCAAAACAGATTTGTAAAAATCGTATATGTGAGTTGTTTATTTATTTATTTATTAAAATTTTTGCCGTTCACACTTGCTAAATCTGATCGGATTTCAATCGGACATGCACAAATTTAGGATTTGGACTGATAGTATGAACAAGGGTTTTTCACAGGGTCTTTTGCCCCATTGTACCTGAAGTAAACCATGCTGAAACATTAGAGAACACTGGAGAATACATTCTGGTCCACACTGCAGCTTATTCTGACCAACCACACACTTAGACAGGAAGAGTTTGTTTGACGGCCTTGTAAAGCAATTGACCACAATTTTGTTTTTGTATTGATGATGCCAAAATAATTGACCATGTGGAAAAAAACTGATCCAAATAATGGTGCAGTTGCCTGGAGAAAGAAGAATTGTATTGGCCACGGCAGTCATATGATGTCACTGGTGCGGCAGCATGACAATAAAAGTGTGCCTGCGTTAAATGTCATCAACTTAGAGTTGTCTGATAGTCAGTTGTCTAAAAAAGGAACAGGCAAGCCTGAAGTATGGCAACGTGACGCAGCGTCTCGTTCCCTTCTCAGGGGAACCGGGTTACATAAGTAACCCTAAGACGTTCCCTTTTAAGGTAACGAGATGCTGCGTTATGGTGTTGCTGCTTTGGGAACGATGCTATGGGATAACGTTATAAACAACGTTCTAAACAAATGCTTGTTCTTTGAATAAACTGCATTGATCAAAAACAATCTCACTTTAAAAAAATCTCACTTCCATTAATTTCCTATTATCACTGTAAAGCTGCTTTTAAACAAACTATATTGAAAAAAGCGCTATGCAAATGGTGACTTGGCATTGAACCAAGCATAGCTCAAACCCAGGATCTGAACCTACAGTTCCCATACAAGATGCATACCAAGAGGTGCCTCTTTTTAAAACTGTTTGGGATGCTTCAGCGAGTAGACTGGTCCTAGGACCAAATTTGAGTAGGTAATCTTCTTACTAGGGCCCCTAGGGGCAGAGCTGACTAGGGAGGCTGCAGCTTCAGCTGTGTCCCCCACTCTGAAGGAGGGCAGACTACTGTTCCACCACATTAGCCATTTCCAATTTGTAAAGCCCTTTAAAAGCAACCCAACCAAGGGGAGCATGTATTTAGCATCCAGTCTCAAAGAGTTGGCGATGACTGCACAAGAGAGTGAGGGATGCCAGTTAGTGTTTGAACCATCTGCTCTATAAATTACCAGCTCAAAATCCTCAGTCATCCTTGGAGAAGAATAGCAGAAGTATTTTCAGGAGATCTAGCTGAGAAAAACCTTTGGGTGGACCTCCGGGAAGTGTTCCATCATATCTCATCTACACTATCGCCTCTGAGTTAAAGCTGCAGGGGGAGACCGACAGAGCCCAACTTCTTCTCGGGTGTCACCAAAAATGGAACTGAAAGACTATTTACGCTGATACACCAGGGAGTCTCTTATAACGGTCCTTTAGGGAAGTGTGCTGGCCACCCTTCTGCAAAGTAGCCCATACCTCCACTAATGGTCGCTTATTCTCATGGTAATTCCAGCAATGAAACGAGCTGACACCGCAATAGGAGGACTTTACACTGTCAATTCAAGCATTCCTCACAGATTTCTAGGAAGCATGCCAACATAGTTCATGTCCACACTGCGAGACTGAAGGACACTGACCCACGAAGGGGGTGCCAAAGAGACCAGAGGGTGAGACCGGGGTGTTAAGGGGAGAGAATTTCTTCCTTTCCTGTATCTCCGAAACGTTTAACCACAGATGGCTCTCTGTGGCAACCATCACTGCCATAGAATGGCTGATGACACAGGCCATCTACTTGGTGGCTCGGAGGGCAAGATCTGTGGCTCTGCGGTGCTCCAGGGCTTCTTCTGGAGACAGTCACTCCCCTTGGTCCAGGTCCTTCAGAAAGTCAGCCTGGTAACCCTGCAACATTGCCATAGTGTGCAGGGCTCCACTGGCCTGACTTGCCACTGCCTAGGACTTGGCAAATCTGGAAAGGCTTAGAGCAGTGTTTCTAAACCCTGCTCCTGAAGGACTCTCAACACTGCACATTTTCTTTGTCTCCTAGTTAAACACACCTGGTTCAACTCATCAGCTCATTAGAAGTAACTCTAGGACCTGAAATGGGTGTGTCAGAAAGAGCAGACTTTGAGATAAGTGGTTGGGGGTCCTCCAGGACCAAGGTTGAGAAACACTGGCCTAGAGGGCAAGACCGGTGCCTTCAGGGAAGACAAGGGAGATATAGCCTGCAAACACCTCTTCAACTTGGGGCATCTTCTTGTATCCATGTTCACATAGTGCCTCCATGTTCAATTTTTCAATGCAACGGAGGTGACTATGTGAGCGGAATTTCCCATGATCTCGACACTTTCACCACAAAGGGAACCAGGCAAGAGCAGCAGATCCTCCTCTAGAACTGAACAGAGTGTGCTCCGCTCCCAAACAGATAACACAGCGTTTGTGTGTCATCACCTGTATTAAGTCGAAAACACGTACACACAAACTGTTTCTCTTTCTCACACTCACAAACAAAACTGCTTCCTGATGACAAAAAACTGATGATGTTTAGTGCAGGTGCCCATTTGTAGTCATGCTGGCGCACCAGTGATATCATTTGATTGCCATGTCCAATAACATTGGCATGGTTTCACATGTGTTTCAGACACCGCCGCACACTGAAGGCATTCACATAATGTCAACACCACGACGCAGCGTTGAAAGCGAATGAATTACTACCTATTTCACATTACAAAAGTTAAATAAACCATGTGCTGCTCATTTATTGCCACAAGCCTTTGCATAATTGGGCAAATTTACTGATTTGCTCTTCATTAAATGTGCTGCAGCAGCCTAATACCTGGTAAACCACACATTCTTTCATGTTGTGCACCCTGATTTCTGGTATTTGTGTAGCAGCCAGGCAGTGAGATTGAAAATTGGTGATTTCAGCCAGTTGTTTGCCAATTTTGCATGTAGCAGATGGTTCATGAATGGTCCATTTCTAGCCTAGATCTTAATTTTAAAAAGGCTAACTTTAGGAAATGTTATTTTTGTATTATTTGTGGGTATGAAGGGGTGCCATAAATAGACAAATAGACGTGAAACGATATGAAGGCGTAACTGTTTTTATGTAAACAAGCATGGAGTCATGCTTGTATTTATTTAGCAGGCCTCTGTAGTGCTCAAAATTGGGTAATTGGATAGTGGTTGGTTTTCTTTAAGTATTCAGTTGCATTAAGGATGTTTTCTTAATGGCAGTAACTCAAATGAGGGAAGTTGTCCGCGTTTATTTTTAAGCATTGAGGTCCTGAAGGATTTATTTTTGGCTCAGGTACAGTAATACGATCAAGTCTTTATTCAATGTATCTTGTCATCGCTGTATGAATTTGCTTTTGTGAAACTTCTGTCTGGTTGTTTTATTTGTGGCTTAATGTGGGTGGGCAGGAGTGAGCGTTACTTTTTTTTTTCCCCTGAATGGGGGAGGTTGAGGCTTCTGGCCAGAGAGGGTGTCCGCACACGCTCTCTCACACGCAGGCCGGCGTGTCTTTCTGAGTCCTCTCAAGCTGATGGTGATATCTGTCTTCCTCTCTCTCTTTTATCCAGTCTTCTCCTCCCCTCTTGTGTGAGATGAGGTCTCAAGTGTACCAATTCCACCCTGAAAATGATAGTTATTCTTTTGTCCCCTCTTTTCCTCTGTGTCTCACTTTCAGAGAGTGCTCACTATTTTGGGACAGCGAGTATCTATGCACTACAGCGACCCAAAACCCCGTGCTAATGAAGACTGGCTCTGCAATAAGGTATTAATTATTATTTAATAAATAATTATAATAAAGTAAGTATTAAAGCTACACTGTGTGATATTTTCCCCCATCTAGCGGTGAAAAGGTATATGACCATCCAGTGAATATTAGTTTCTGTTCCTCTCAATTCCGATTTCGTTTTAACTCCTACGGTGGCTGATTTAGTCCAAGATTAATATGGCTTCCAGTTCGATCAAGTGATGAGGTTACTTTAGAAAACTATTATAATTTGCAGTTATTTAATTTGTCAGTTAACATGTAGGCTATGACATCTATGTAAAATGAATAATAGTTTTACGTTTTCGTTATTTTTTACCATTTCATTGCTAACATCAGTGATCAGGTTCCCAGACGAATGCAAGCTAATCTTAGTAAAGTAACTTTTATCGGTGCTATTGTTATTCTGTATATTGTACGACATCACTTGCGTAAGGCAAAGTTTACATTGTAGGCTGTATCAATCTCAAGCAATCCCCCTCTTCACATTCGACACGGTGCCATTGAGTGTTAAAACGCGAAAGGCGTAAGCTTGAATTCACGGTATGTCCTCTTTGGTTCATGTACTTTCAAGATGGAGGGGCAACATGGCGACGCGCATTCGAACCCCTCACCCGTATGTATTTTCAATGGCATATTATACACTTACGAGAATACTTTATTACTTGAAAGAAGTAAATATACATTAATGAGCACATATATTTTTGAAAGAACTAAGTGTTTTTAGCTAAGAATAAACTAAAAAAGTTACACAGTGTAGCTTTAATTCTTGAATTGTTGTGCCTTAAAGTCATAGTTCATCTTAAAATGAAAATTAAGTCATCATTTACTTACCCTGTTGTTGTTGTAATGCCATATGCCCTTCTTTCTATTTTTTTTTATTGGGCAACAAAAGGAACATTTTTTAAAATTGTCCCGCTCCGTATAATGGCAATGAATAGTGACCAGCAGCAAGCTTTTGAAAAGGCGCAACAGGATGTATCACAGAATGATCCACTGTAAAATGTGTTGTATATTCCAAGTGTTTTATTGATATACTATAGGGTTTGGTGAAAAACATACCTATATTTAATGTATTATTTAATGGAAATCCTGATCTTAGCCGTTGGTCTTTGATGCACGGCAATGCGGCATGTGCGTTCGTGAGACTCCACAGTTCACTCCGAAAGCACACAAGTGAGAAATCAAGATTAATAAATGCACTACATGAAATACAATGCCTAGAAATCGCAAACAAGTATTTGTGTACTTTCTTCACTTGGTTAAATATTTCAGGACCGGAACTCAAGACCGGTAGTCTGATGACATCAGTGTTTGGTGTTTGTTTCCAAATAATGGTGATGTAGTAATTTCTTTCTTTCTTGTTTGCCCAAACATCTGTTTTGATTGGCAGTGTGGAGTGCAGAACTTCAAACGAAGAGAAAAGTGTTTCAAATGCGGAGTTCCAAAATCAGGTGTGAATTGAAATTGCAGTTCCCTTTCTCATGCTCCAAATGGTAAAACATTCATATAAACGTACATTTTTGCACATTTGGCTCTTTCTTTTCAGAGGCTGAGCTAAAAAAACTGCCTCTGGTGCCAAAGAGTTTACCTTTGGGTCAGTTAAAGGACTCAGCTCAGGGTTTACTGCCCCTTCCCATCATATACCAGACAGCATCTCCAATTCTCAACTTAAGTTCCTCGACCCAGGCTGGCGAGGTGGCCAATGACAGTAAGTCGTACATAGGTTTAACTTTTCCTTTTGGGTAAGACATTGTTTACATCTGTGTTCACATCTTTTCAGCTCTGATACTGCGGAATCTGGGACCCCATACGACACTAGAGGCCATTTTGTCCGCTTTGGCCCCATTTGCTACTCTCTCCTCTTCGAATGTGCGGCTCATCAAAGACAAACAGACACAGCTCAACCGAGGGTTTGCTTTCCTGCAGCTTACTACTATCGTGGTAAGACAGCAACTCTACTTGCAAATGGCATTTGCTTGTTTTGTCAGTCTTACAACGCATACGTGTAAGACAAACACAAACCGGTATTGTATCATGTTTTAGGAAGCTTCACAACTGCTTCAGATCCTCCAGTCCCTGCAGCCTCCTCTCTCTATCGACGGCAAGCTCATCTCTGTAGAGTTTGCCAAGGGTTCCAAACGGTACGAGTTCATACTTTTCTAAATGGCCTTTATCACACTTTTGCGTTTGAAAAGCGGAAGCTTTAAATAGGAGCGTAAAGAAACATCTGCTGTAGGCTGTATCATTGGCTGTGCCCATAGCATGTGATTCTTGAGATTTATTTATGTAAAATTCAGCACAAATACTTATTGTAAGGTAGTGTTGCACGATATACCGGTACTAGAAAAGTATTGCGATACCCTGCTATTACAAACGGTACGATATGGAATCTTATTAGTACCGGTACTTTAAGAAGGACCGCGCGTTAATAAGAGCTGTATTTATTTGTGTCGATGAGTGACAGCAGGAGTCAGGATGTGTGTGCAGAGCTCTGCTTCCACCGTTCACTAAACATTGGAAGCAGAAGAGTTAAATATACACGTGCAGCGCATGACAAAGAAAGCAACAGAAACATGCGCGCATGAGAAAATATATAGCGCGACGCGGGATGTGCTCGCGCTGCCGGACTCTGATCTGAAGCGCACGCACACGCCTTTCAGACAACATGCGATTGCGATTCAGTTCTTTCGGATTATGGATTTCAATGGTCAAAAATATGTAAAAATGCACATCCTGTGAGTATTCAGGTAAACACAGTCGGGGGTGTCTTTAGTGAACGTGTAGCTACAGTTGAGGTAATTGGATCCGTGTTAAGCCGGATCTAATATTCTGTGTGATTAATCTTAATCAAACAACAATGAAAAAAAGAAAACCACCCCATGACTGGCTAAATAATTGTAATATATTCATTAAGAATCAGTGTATAGTTAATTTACTGAGTGAAGACTAAGCAGTTTTTTTTATTTCTTTCTTGACTTGCTGTACTGTTAAATAGACCTATAGCTGAAAAATAAAGCACTGTTTTTGTCATATTGTTTGTAATTTGCATTTTTAGCTTATTTTTAAAAACAAAGATAAAATAAAAAAATTGCAATTAGAAGAAATGGTCAAAAACAGGGCAGGAACATGCTGGCCATGTGAGTTTTTAGTTAAAAAATTAAATAAGACTATGATTAATAAGTTAATTCTGTTGTCATATTATTCAATTACTTTTACTTGGTGGTATTTTGACCGTGGTATCGATTTAGTATCGGTATCGAGTTATTTTAGTCTGGTATTGTATCGAAGTCATAATTTTGGTATCGTGACAACACAATTGTAAGGACAGCAACCTCATTTTACAATTATTCATTGAGTATTGTGAAACAAAGAAAAAAGCTGTCAATATTATGAGTGCTTATTTTGTGAGTTTAAAGGGGAGCATGCAAGCCATACTATATTTGTGTACACAATACTTCAGTCTGATCACCTTATTTTATTACAGAAGTGCAAGAATACAAAACAAACAACATGCACTATATTGCCAAAAGTTGTGGGACGCCTGCCTTTTACATGCAAATTAACTTTAACGACATCCCATTCTTAATCTGTAGGGTTTAATATGGAGTTGGTCAAGTTCCTCCACACCAAACTCGCTCAACCATGTCTTTATGGTAATCTGGAGTTGGCCCACCCTTTACAGCTATAACAGCTTCAACTCTTCTGAGAAGGCTTTCCACAAGGTTTAGGAGTGTGTTTATGGAAATTTTTGACCATTCTTCTAGAAGCTCATTTGTGAGGTCAGGCCCTGATGATGGATGAGAAGGCCTGGCTCGCAGTCTCCGCTCTAATTCATCCCAAAGGTGTTTTATTGGGTTGAGGTCAGGACTTTATGGACCTTGCTTTGTTCACTGGTCATGTTGGAACAAGAAGGGGTCATTCACAAAGTTGGGAGCATGAAATTGTTCAAAATGTCTTGGAATGCTGAAGCATTAAGAGTTCCTTTCACTGAAACTAAGGAGCCAAGCCCAACCCCTGAAAAACAACCCCACACCAAAATCCCCCCTCCACCAAACTTCACACTTGGCACAATGCAGTCAGGCAAGTACCGTTTTCTTGCCAACCGCCAAACCCAGACTCGTCCATCGGATTGCCAGACAGAGAAGCGTGATTGGTCACTCCAGAGAACACGTCTCCACTGCTCTAGAGTCCAGTGGCGGCGTGCTTTACACCACTGCATCCGACGCTTTGCATTGCACTTGGTGATGTAAGGCTTGGATGAGCTGCTCGGCCATGGAAACCCATTCCATGAAGCTCTCGACACACTGTTCTTGAGCTAATCTGAAGGCCACACAAAGTTTGGAGGTCTGTAGCTATTGACTCTGTAGAAAGTTGGTGACTTCTTCACGCTGTGCACCTCAGCATGCGCTGATCCCGCTCTGTGATTTTACATGGCCTAACACTTCGTGGCTGAGTTGCTGTTGTTCCCAATTGCTTCCACTTTAGCCGCGTTTCCACCGCAGGAATTTTCCCCAGGAACTAGGAACTTTGGGGTGGTACTCGGTGTGTTTCGACTGCAGGAACCAGGGTCTAAATGAAGTTCCGGTTTTTGTTATAACACCACTAACAGTTGACCGTGGAATATTTAGTAGTGAGGAAATTTCATGAATGAACCTATCACGGCACCACACTTGAGTTCACTGAACTCCTGAGAGCGACCCATTCTTTCACAAATGTTTGTAGAAGCGTCTGCATGCCTAGTGCTTGATGATTTTATACACCTGTGGCCATGAAGTGATAGAAGCTCATGAATTCAGTGATTTGGAGGGGTGTCCCAATACTTTTGGCAATAAAGTGTATCACATTAAAGAGCATCACAATTAAACAAATCTTGAAATATTCATTTCAACTAAAGTCTATTTTTAGAGATTAATTGAAAGGTTTGTGGGAAAATTATATTAATAATGGCAGCACCGGCAGCGCAGATGATTGTGTCTCTCAGATAATGTTACACAGTTAAATAAAAGATGACACTCATAGCAGCAGGGTATCATGTAAGTCTAAACACATAGTTTTAAATATTGACATTTGTTAAGTTGACAATAATGCAGGCGGAAATTAGCTACTAATCGGAGCAGAATGTGACGACAAACTGTGATGAAAGCCTATACCAATCCTGCAGCGTTACTCTGATGTCATAGTTGTGTAATAGGAAAAGGAAAATGCTGCAGACCCACACATTTGAGAATTTATACAGATCTCACTATTTCTATAATGCTTTATGTATAATTTATGTTATGCAGTTTTGTGAGTGTTCTTCCTCTCTATCTCTCAGCGATGCTTTTTTGGCAGATGGGAGTCGTGTGAGTGTGGCGACAGTAGCGAGTACAGCTATAGCTGCAGCTCAGTGGGCCGTCACTCAGGTACCCACAGCATGAAGACTTATGTATGAAATAATTCAATTAGTGATCATGAATATGCATCCAAGGTGTAAATGTGGCCCTGTTGCAAAACAGATTGATTTGCTTGCAGTTATTCCACTTAAAGTGATAGTTCACCCATAAATTAGTTTCTTGGAACACAAAAGGAGATATTTTGAAGAATATTGGTTAGACAGTTGACGGTAACATTGACTTCCATAAAAAATAAAAATAAAACTATAGAAGTCAATGGCTATCGTCAAAACAGTCACGTAATGCATTTACCTCAGGAAAACCACTCATTAGATAGCTAGAGAAGAGCATTTTGATAAATGACATGTTCGTTATATTTTTACTTAACCTGTTGTCATCATTATTTAATGTATGTTTAAATATATCTGTCAAGTTATTTCAGTCATCGTTTAAATATTTATATTTCAACAACAAATTGGAGTAGAAACGTAATTGTCAAGTTGATTATAAAAACTGCCTTATGTGCAATATAAATGGTTACAAACAACTCAGTCTTTATTTAAGTGTTCATTTATTTGATACATTATTTGATCATTTTTTCTGTGTTTCGGTAAAAAAATATTAATTTTGGTGCATCACTTATACTAACCCCTTTCATGTTTTTTTTTAAAGAACCTATACATTGATTTAAAAAGTCTCTAATTCGTCTGTTTTTATATTGATTTAGTTTTTTGGAGAACTTGCATTCAGTGTTGATGTGATTTCCTCTGATACATGTCTGGTTATTGTTCCAGACAGCGCAGCTCTCGGGTGCAGCTGGTGATTTCAGTGTGCACCCGCAGGGGGCAGCAGCTGTGTTTGGGCAAGAGGCCGTACAGGGTGTCAGTGGAGATGCGCAACCCTTTAAAAGGCTAGCGGCTGCGGGACTGACTAGCCATACTTCATTGGGCACTCTTGACAGAGGAGCTATCTCTACAGGTATAACTACAGGTCAGTTACATCTGCTGCCAGCCCCTGAATCTTTTACTGAAGTAAGTGTAAATGTGTATTTAATCACAGGAGAAACAGGTGCTACCTCCATACTGGCGCTCGCAGCATCCCAGACCCAGCTTGTCGCCACAACAACCTCCACACAGGCCAGTCAGGTAGAGTTCTGTTTTTCCTGTTCATTCGTTATTTTATTTTCTGTTACTATCAAAATTCAGTAAACCATCTTTTAAATTTCCGAAGCACAAATTGTCTGTCTTTATACTGTGTGTGTCTGTGCAAAGGCCCAGGTGGAGATCATTGGGAAACCTCAGCCTGCTACCCCGAACCAGCCCGCCACACCAGGAACTGCCCTGGAGTGCCAGCAGTACCGTAAGCACACCGTCCAAAACATTAAAGTGCTCCTATAATGTTAGTTTAAATGCTTCTAATTTTGTCTCCTACAATAGGTTTACATGCATACATTACATCCAAGTTAAAACCATTTTTTGTTGTGATTGGTCTACTCTGCTCTGATTGGTCAGATGGCCCAGTTTGTTGTGATTGGTCTACTCTTCTGTGATTTTTCTTGGGCCGCCAGTAGAGACCATAGGCTGGCATTATGCAAGTTAGTTACAAACCTATGGAGGTTTATTATGTAAGTAAGACTAGAATTGCTCATTTCGGCAGTTCAGAATTGGTTCTTTCTTTTAGGAAACAACAAATCCATTTATTGTGCATTTTGATCTTTAAAACTTTGCTGAACTTTTACGTTCACAAACAGCTATATTACACACTGCATGAAAGGAAATATTTAAACATGCATTATAGGGGCACTTTAATATTTATTTGACCAAAAATGTATTTGTAGAACTTTGAGGTGCATCAATTGTATTTCCTCTTTCCTGCAGCGGATCCGGACGTGTCCACGTACCAGTACGATGAGAGCTCTGGCTATTATTATGACCCTCTTACAGGCCTCTATTATGACCCAAATTCACAGGTAATAAAAAAAGGCTTGGGGATTGCAGAACACAGTTTATGAAGCGCATGCTGGAGGATTTGGTCATTTACACATAAGCGCATGTTGTCCGAGAAGAAGGGGAATAATAACTTTGTCATTTTAAATAATAAAATATTGTTAAACACCTTAAAACGAATATTGAAAATTTGTTTTAAATTACTCAAGACCCGAGGCTACTTTAGTATCAGACCCGACCTGTGTCCGAGGCACTCGTTAAAGTTTTGGACTTTCGGATCCAGGTGGACCCGTGAAGACTTCTAGCTCTAACCCTAATCAAACACACATGGACCAGCTAATCAATCTTCAGAGTTACTTGAGTTTAATCAGGGTTGGAGCTAAACTCTGGAGGACAGCATCCCTCCAGGGCTGGATTTGAGGATATATCTGTGTTTTTATTTCAAATACTTACATTTTACCATTTACTTCAATTATTCAGAAGACTATGGACTGTTACCAATCAAATTGTACCATCATCAACAATAGCCATCTTTACAATGAAAAGGTGGAACAGAAGCTCCACCTGAATGGCATTTATGTTAATTGAGCCGAAATAAAGTATATAAATTATAATAAAATAAAAAAACAGGAATTCATTACAGGGTAGGGCTGCCTAATTAGGTTACATTTTATTTTAAGGTGACGTTATGTAATGACAAATAAGTACTGAGAAATAAAAATAAGCTACATGTACTTACTATAGGGTTTGGTTTCGGATTAGTTATTTGTAGTTATGCAGATCAGTTATCACCGTACATAAGTACAAGTAACACCTGATAATAGTGATACCCAATATTATGGCAGCTGTCTAATCTAAACCTCTGATTGGCCATTGCATTCATAAGCTCAACAGAAACGTGTGTGTAGTGTTGTCACGATACCAAAATTATGACTTTGATATGATACCAGACTAAAATACCTCGATACCGATACTAAATCGATGCCACGGTCAAAATACCACCAAGTAAAAGTAATTGAATAATAAGACAACAGAATTAACTTATTAATCATAGTCTTATTTAATTTTTTAACTAAAAACTCACATGGCCAGCATGTTCCTGCCCTGTTTTTGACCATTTCTTCTAATTGCAATTGTTTTATTTTATCTTTGTTTTTAAAAATAAGCTAAAAATGCAAATTACAAACAATATGACAAAAACAGTGCTTTATTTTTCAGCTATAGGTATATTTAACAGTACAGCAAGTCAAGAAAGAAATAAAAAAAACTGCTTAGTCTTCACTCAATAAATTAACTATACACTGATTCTTAATGAATATATTACAATTATTTAGCCAGTCATGGGGTGGTTTTCTTTTTTTCATTGTTGTTTGATTAAGATTAATCACACAGAATATTAGATCCGCTTAACACCGATCCAATTACTTCAACTGTAGCTACATCGCTCACTAAAGACACCCCCGACTGTGTTTATCTGAATACTCACAGGATGTGCATTTTACATATTTTTGACCATTGAAATCCATAATCCGTTAGAACTGCATCGCGATCGCATGTTGTCTGAAAGGCGTGTGCTCGAGCTTCAGATCAAAGTCCGCAGCGCGAGCACATCCGCGCCGCGCTTATATTTTCTCATGCGCGCATGTTTCTGCTTTGCTTTGTCATGCGCTGCACGTGTATATTTAACTCTTCTGCTTCCAATGTTTAGTGAACGGTGGAAGCAGAGCTCTGCACACACATCCTGACTCCTGCTGTCACTCATCGACACAAATAAATACAGCTCTTATTAACGCGCGGTCCTTCTTAAAGTACCGGTACTAATAAGATTCCATATCGTACCGTTTGTAATAGCAGGGTATCGCAATACTTTTCTAGTACCGGTATATCGTGCAACACTACGTGTGTGTGATTGGTTATAATGCTCAGCGCTGCAAAAACCAACACACAAAAATAAATCTGATGCAACGTGAGCAGATCTAAATGTATTGCTGCAATCAACACTTAATTCATTTCACATTTCACTTCAATAACAACAGCTATACAGATTTAGTTTAATTGTGCAGGAACATTTTATGCCCCCTTATATAATATGAGCATCTTTGTTCAGTTTGGTGTCATTTTTGCCCCAAGCCCCCATTGATTTCCGACTGATTCCGGTGAGTTTAATTGTGATGAAATAGTGATGTGAGAGAATTCGATGACTAGTCTGTCAGCGATGACCAAGCAACTTAATACAGCTTCTATGCAAGCATACTGATACTGAGAATGCTTTGTTTGTTTTGTGATGTTCTTCTAGTACTATTATAATCCCCATACGCAGCAGTACATGTACTGGGATGGGGAAAGCCGTACGTATGTTCCTGCCCCATCACAGACGTCCGACGACACCACAGACCCTGCAGCAACGGGATCCTCTGACCTTTCAGGTGCTTCCAACAGCAGCAAGGACAAGAAGGACAAGCCCAAGAGTAAGACCGCACAGCAGGTACATCCTCAAACTACTTAAGTCACCATGAAATTAAAAAAAAATGTGTTTCCTGGCGCAACCTGTCACTCACATGAGATCCACCACTAGCAAACCACAACCATTCAATAAATTCCCCATAAACAAAATGTGTGTTAGAAATCAGAAATGCTCACTGCATGTGAATCATTTCACATGTTAAGGTGTACCGATGTATTTTAAACACAAAAGTATACTTCCGTTTCAGCCGAAACACACATCCTTAAAAACTCTTGTCAATTTAGCCGTCTGTTGTTGCCATCTTCACAAGTTTTTTGTTGATTCTTTTCCGACTGTGAAACAACAGGCCTTGGCTGTGTAAAACCTGAAGTATACTGTGGGCTTTAGAGGGTGAGGATTTGGTGAGATGACGTGATTTAAATCGAGTGTCCCATCCTGATGTATTTCAGATAGCCAAAGACATGGAGCGGTGGGCCAAAAGTCTAAACAGGCAGAAGGATAATGGCCGGTCGTCCTCGTCTTCCTCGTTGAGTACAAACTCTCGATTGATGGCACAGGGTAGACCGGATGACAGGCGGGAATCTGCCAGCGCGGATGCTGGCTACGCCGTCCTGGAGATGAAGGTTGAGTTTGTACACGTCTGACTAATGCCCTGCTGTTAAAATGCCACTTCATGTCTTGCTAATGGTGTGAAATTTTCCCACAGGGTGTCTTGCTGGAGAGACCTCAGATTCTGATGGAACAGATCAGACATCCAGAAGAAAGAGAAGTGTGTTTTGTTACCCTATGGCCCCGATATACTCATCGTTTCTCGCTTAAGGGGGAAAAAGTAAAAACAGTGGTGTTCTGTTTGAGAACGCACAACGTCACTCACACTGCTGAGAGTGACGTTTAGATGAATATTTAAATATGTGCTGTGCACTTTCCTCTCAATAATAAAATAAATCCACAACAAAAATGACAGTGGTGAGAAAACAGCAGTTAAGAAAGCATCTGATCATAGTGATGTGGATGTGTTTTGCACCAGCTCTTCAATTCGGCACTATCCAGTCAAGTCAAAACACGTTTATTTATATATATAAGTGCTATAGCACTTTATATGCAATACATTGTTTTAACCCTTTAATGTACAAATGGTTTTCCGATCATTACATATTGAGATCTTTAGCGACCCTGATCTATATCTAACACGGATGGATCGCTAACATCAGGAGAGTTTTATATTAGCGCAACAGGTAGAGTAACAGTTACAGAAGAATAAAATAAAGCATATTCTTTTAGCTTTTGGAGCTTGGAAGTTTTGCCCTGGTTTTGTTTGAAATGTCGTCACACCAGTATATCAAGGACTTTACATTTATGGTGTTTAGTTCTTATATTATTTTGCACTTTTTGTTGTTTTGTTTTATTACACTACTTGTTGTTTTTTTGGGATTAATTCATTTAGTTTTTTGTCTTGTTTCTTTCTGTCTTGTTGTATTCTGTGCATCTTGTTTGTGTACTTGAATGTTTTCTATTATTGGCACTGCAGTGTTTTAAAAATGTATTGTTGTTTCTCTCAGCAGAGTCCTCCTCAGGGTCTGGTGGCAGGCTACAGCGGAGAGACGGACAGCGAGGAGGAGAGCGGAGAGCGAGAGGAGAGACTGACAGACTGGTCTAAACTGGCCTGTCTGCTGTGCAGGAGACAGTTCCCCAGTAAAGAGGCTCTGATCAGACATCAGCAGCTCTCGGAGCTACACAGAGTGAGTGATGGTTGGAGATCTGCCAACATTTGAGCCTTGTTGAATGCCAAGATGATGATGTTTTCATTTCTAATAAATTTTCCTCCCCATGTTCATACACTATATTGCCAAAAGTATTGGGACACCCCTCCAAATCATTGAGTTCAGGTGATCCAATCACTTCCATGGCCACAGGGGTATAAAATCAAGCACTAGGCATGCAGACGCTTCTACAAACATTTGTGAAAGAATGAGTTGCTCTCAGGAGCTCAGTGAACTCAAGTGTGGTGCCGTGATAGGTTACCACGTCCATTCGTGAAATGTCCTCACTACTAAATATTCCACTGTCAACTGTTTGTGGTGTTATAACAAAGTGGAAGCAATTGGGAACAACAGCAACTCAGCCATGAAGTGTTAGGCCACGTAAAATCACAGAGCGGGGTCAGCGCATGCTGAGGTGCACAGTGCACAGAATCAATAGCTACAGACCTCCAAACTTTGTGTGGCCAGTGGTCCATAAAGACATGGTTGAGCGAGTTTGGTGTGGAGGAACTTGACCAACTCCATATTAAACCCTACGGATAAAGAATGGGATGCCATTAAATTTCATGTGCATGTAAAGGCAGGCGTCCCAAAGCTTTTGGCAATATAGTGCATGTATTTTGAAAGCAATAATAGCAATAACTAGTGCTATTACTGTTAACTAAGTTTTGGTCGATCAGATTACAAGTAGACAATGGAAACACATTCCTGTTCACACCTGGTGTTTTAATCTGTCTCTTTTGTCCACTTTTAACCATTTCTGTCCTGATTTCTATGAGGGGAGGGTAAATGTATGGGCTTTTTTAGATCTTTCAATCTAATGGATGACATAAGCTCACACAGTTTATATATAAACGTGACCGAAGACGACGGAAAACACACAGAGCAGCAGCTTTTGTTTCTGCTCTGACAGCCGCAAGACCAGCCGATCGCTGTGAGTGTGTTAGAAATCAGGAATGGGGAGAGAACATTGTGCTTGGGACGTTTTTCATCTTAAAACCAAACTTTAGTTTGAATCCTGTCTGGTTAGCACGCTTCCCATAATGTTTACGCATTAGGTCAGCAGGCGGAGAGTTGACAGGGTTTTTTTCGTGGCTGTTTGAACACATTCGGTGGTGGAAAGTGGACAAGCTCAAAACGTTTTAGACCCGTTTACAGCTTTATTTTTAATGTCGTCCACTTGTGATCTGATCGACCAAAATGCATCTCGTTGATCTCTTAATACCAGGTGTAAACAGGGCCTAAAATCTACCATATAAAAATCATGTTTATGTTCATTTCAAAAAAGCTTAAATATCATAAATTATAAATATTACACCAGACTGGCTCGAATGCAGTGCGACACGCAATAAAAGAACGACCGTCAACAGAACTAATAAAAATGACAAAAACAACAGTATTACTAAAACTTAAACTGAAATTAAAACAGCTGAAAATATAAAAAACTGCTCATTTAAAACAGAATAAATACCATAATATTACACACATAATACTAAAATAGCACCAGCTATAACTAACTGTGCTAGCTGTGCAACTCAAACACTTGTACCACACTGTTCACACTGATTGGTCATTTTGGTCTCGTTTTAGTTTGGATATTTTTGCTGGAAAAATCTAAGAATCCAAAGTCAGGCTGCAACACCCAACCGAATGAATTATCAGAATAATACATTCTATTCACGTCATTGTCTTTGTTCGTCCATGTGCAGCAAAACCTGGAGCAGAGGAGAGCCAGACCGGGCCAGCCAGAGACACACGAGCGATCCGAAACAGAGGTAAACCCCCGATTACATATCCAAACTCCTCTGATAGGGTCAGGACTGTACAATCAGGTCCAAGCTATATTTTTTTTTCTATGGTTCATTGATTTTGCCACGTGTTGACCTCTGAGTGGCGCTCTTCGTTTTAGCTGAAATACAGGGACCGGGCAGCAGAAAGAAGGGAAAAGGGGGCCGTCCCACAACAACCAGATGCAAAAAAGAGAAGATTCAGCCCTGTGTAAGTGCAGTGTATGACATTGTACAGTGTAATAACATGTTATTTTGGGGGTACTATAGTAACATTGTGGTGTTTGAGTGTAATGTCTAATGTTTTGCTCTTGCCCATGGTCAGCAGTGGAGTTGGATCTCAGATGCTTCCTGGAAGGATGGACAAAGGCTTTTTCATTCGCAACCTCCCGGTGGAGTAATGGTGTTCGTCTTTGGACTTTCTCCAATACAAAACGAAACGCCTCGTGAGCAGTTTGTAATCTTGTGGTGCGGAACATGTGCACAGCTAAGAGACCGTTTATCAAAGATTGGAATGATGCGGAAATGTGCAGACAAATATTGGATTCAGGTTGATTTAGGAAAGGGTTTTTCCTTAATCAGCCTGAATCCTAAGATTAGAGTCAAGTGCAAATGTGCAAATATAAATTGGATTCAGGTTGAATACCCTCAGGACCCTGAAGAAAAAACCCCACCATACATACAGCACACTGTTACTGTGAATACAGTCCAGCTCTGGGACTTTAGCCCATCGTCAGCTTCCCAGAAAGCAATTTGTGAGCGTGTGTAGATGACCTGAATTTAGGCGAAACATGTTGCAATTCTGGGAAGCTGAGAAAATGATGTCAAGATGGAAACTGTTTCTTGTAGTTTCTTTCACTTTGAACACATGGTTTTGTCCCTGTATGTATTCTTTGATCAACAGCCAGTGACCCTAAGCAGAAGCTTTGCTGATTTGCCAGTGCGTGTGCTATGCATTTCGCATGTCTCCTGTGACATGACAGTCTATGCAGAAACGACAGACAGCAGGTGTCTGTGAAGACTTGCACAGTAGATTATTCTTTAGCAATCATCTTCAAGAAAAGGCACAGCGGATGATTTTTATTAGCCTAATTTGCAGTATATATATATCATATATGACTTATAAGCTGTGTAAGGTCATATAAGCTGGTATACAGGTTTTTAAATGTGAATTTAAGGTGGTCTGAGTGAGTTTGTGAGTACTTGTCCTTATTAGCACTAAGTGCCATTTATGTTCATTTTGTTTGTTCATTCATACAAAATTATGATTTTCAAATACTAATTTTGCTCAAATGTTTTCAGAAAAGGCTATTTTGTTGGATATTTTGATTTAGAAAATGGTTCCTAATAAGAATTATGTGAATATAGGACTTACTGTATGAATAATGATAATGTGACGTTTTGAAAGCAGATTATTATTTTAGTTTTTATGTATTGACGTCTCAATGCAGTCAAACACGTCTGGGTCTCATTTCACCACAATCCAAATCAGAAGAAAATCACATTTAATTTACTAAATTGTGTTCAATTATACAAAAAGAAAAAATAGAGCTTATTTTAAGGGCCATTAAGATTTATATTCCATTGTGACATTTTCCTTCCAGTTTAGCTTTTTATTATTAACATAGTGTGCGGGTAAATCTTCCTTTTTACTGTAATTTGAGGAAAAGCATTTCTTTTTTTCTTAAATTTCTCTGTGAAATATGACAGACGTTTCTCCCTGAGATTTGGTGACGTTTGCAATGAGTGAATTGGTCCCCAACAGCCCGATACTGAAAGAATGCATTTGCACAATACAGCTTCCTGTATCACTTCGGGGTCAGGTTTTTATTTTATTTTATTTTGGAAAGAAATTAATACTTTTATTAAGCAAGGACATATTAAATTGAGCAAAATTGACAGTGAAGACATTTATAATGTCACAAAAGATTCCTATTATAAAAGATTGCTCTTTTCAACTTTGTTAATCAAAGAATCCTGAAAAAACATCACCATAACTGTTTTTAACATTGATCATGGTAATAAGTATTTCTTGAGCATCAAAACATCATATATGTTACTGATTTCTGAAGGATCATGTGACACTGAAGACTGGCGTAATGATGCTGGAAATTCAGATTTGAGGACGGGGACAAATTACAATTTACAATACATTACAATAGAAAACGTGTCGGTTACCTATGTAACTCTCGTTCCCAAAAGAGGGAATGGAGACATTCCGTCGATGTCCCCGGCACATTGGGGTCCCTACGCACGGTTCACTGCTCCCTGATGCCTGAGCACGGTATATCAGCTGAAGTGAACTTCACTGGCAATAATCGCTCATCTGGATCGCCCTGCAACGTCATTAAAGAAAGGCAAAAACGGGGTCGCAAAGTTAGATAGAATATAAATTAATATTGTTATTAACTATACTTTCAATTTTAAAACCATACACATTTACAAAAACACAGTATGTATCTATATATATATATATATATATATATATATATATATATAGATATATATATATATATATATATATATATATATATATATATATATATATATATATATATATATATATATATATATATATATATATATATATATATATATATATATATAATCAAAACCATTATCCATTAGTTTACATATACCTGTAGGCTATTGACTATGAGCAGATTTAAAGCTGTCACGTTGCCTGTCATGCAATATGAAAATACATTTTAATTTGGTTAACTAAACGTACTCAATCTATGGTCTTTGTAGAAGTCTCATCTCGTGCGCATCTTTCCCCCGCGCAGCTGCTTAGCAACAATTCCTGAGGTAAATAAACTAAAATATAAAAAATGACAGCCCCCGGCAGTTTTTTTAACACTTTTAATCGGCAACACTTTGGTTTTTCTTTAGTTTCTCGAAAATGCTTGATGAGTGTGCGAGCACGCCCGCAATTCTCTTTTTTTTTGTTGCAGAAACGGCAACAGTCGTTGATCTCCATACCGTAACATACCATAGCATCAAACTTTTCCACAACAGACAAATACGTGGAACACTCCCCCCAATTTTTTTATTTAATTTTTTATTCAAGAAAGAAACAAATTACAACAATGACAACATACAACTCTTTGAAATATATAACATTTTCAACAATGTATCTGTTAAAAAATAAAATCATTTCGCAGTCATAGGACAAAAAACAAAAACCACTGTCAGATAATTGTTACATGAAAGACCTCATCATATTTCTTCAAAAAGGAAGTACATTTTCTATTATCAATTAATCTTAGAGATTTGATTAAATATTGTACTTCACACAAGAAATCTATAGCAGTTGGAATTTTCTTAAGAAACCTTTGTTTGTGAAAATAAAACTTTGCCACCAGGATAAGGAAGTTAACAGTGGATTCTAAAGATTTGTTTGGGTTTTCAAAAAAACATATTACATCCTTAATGCATAGATTACAGTTCATATTAAATTTAGAAAAACAATACGAGCTCAAATCATTCCAGAAAATTGAAGATACCTTACAAGAGAAAAATAAATGACAAATGTCTTCACTTTCATTTTTACAAAAGGTGCATATATCAACTACATCACAGTATTTGGACAAAAGTGCATTACAAGGGTATATATTATGCAGAATTTTAAAATGCACTTCTCTCATTTTATAGGGTATACAATATTTATAGGGTAGTAACCAAGTTTTCCTCCATTGAATGTTATCTATTATAGAGCCCCAAAAATTTCCCTTTTGGGGTAATTAAGTTTCTTGACTGAGATAGATTACGAATAAATTTATTGTTACAATCTTTACTTAAAAGGAAAACACCTCCCAAACATAACAAGGATAGTTGTTTAGAACATGACTCATGGGTTATGAAGCTTTCATCAGACATATTAGTCCACTTGGAATAGCTTTAATAACCGAGTTAAATTCTTTAAACGGGACAGGATATTGGTAGGTATTCAAAAAACTCTCATACGATAACAGATGACCATTAGAGTTGAATAGATCAGCAATAAAAATTATGTTTTTATTAAACCATTTATCAAAGAAAATTGATCTATTTCTAATTTTAATATCTGAATTATTCCATAAAATGGTTTTGTGGGGGAAAAGTTGTGGTTGTAAACCAATTTCCAGGCTAACAGAGCTTGTTGATGAAATTTAGCCAATTTAATGGGTAATTTACCAGTGGAGTAGTTACATTTCATCAAGAAAGAGAGGCCACCTAGCCTTTTAAAAATATTATTAGGGATAAAATACCACATAGAATCTGACCCAAGCAGGCATCTCTTCAGCCAGTTAATTTTGAATGTGTTGTTAGTATCATCAAAATTCAGGACTTCAAGACCCCTCACTCTTTTTGTTTGCTAAAATATATTTCTTTAGTTTGTGAGTTTTATTATTCCAGATAAAATCAAGAAAAGTTTTATCAATAATTTTTGAAGTGTGATTATCTACTGCTAAAGATAGGGAAGGGTAAACAAATCTAGATAGTCCATCAGTTTTGGATAGGAAGACTCTGCCTAAAATAGACAGATCTCTTTGGAGCCAACTATTAAAGATATATTTTGTTTTGGATAATCGAGGAGAAAATTTCAGAGATTGTCTACTAATTAAACTTTTTGTTATATGAATCCCCAAGTATTTCACATCATTTTAATTGGTATATTATCAATTTCAGTTTCTACATTGTCAAATAAGCAAATCATTTCACATTTGGATAAATTAAGTTTGAGTCCCGAGGCATTAGAGAAAGCATTAATTGTAGTCAAGGCTGGAGAAATTTGCTCCTTATCTTTTAAGAATAAAGTGGTATCGTCTGCTAATTGTGAGATTCGAATCTCTCTGTTAAAGACCAATAAAGTTATTATTGTGCAGAATATCAATAGATAATGTTTCTACAACAAATAAAAATAGAACACTGACTCCCCCCCATCGACTCATTTCTGTCGCTCTAACTACGTCAGCTTTTTCTTTGCTCTGGTTGGTTGTAGCGCTATCCAATTGCGTGCTGAGGGAGTTTGAAAGACAGCCGTTTATCCCGCCTCTCGGATTGAGCCCTGCTGTCAGTGGTGAGTTTGCTTGTCAGGAAACCCGATTGCCTCACAGACAGTAAAAGATTGCCTGCTAGCTTCTCCTCCTGCCTATACGGTAATTTATCTACTGCGCGACAAGTCAAGTCAAGTCAAGTCAACTTTATTTATATAGCGCGTTTAACAATGCAGATTGTTTCAAAGCAGCTTCACAGTGTTAAACAGAAAAATAATGCAACAGAATATATTTCGATTATCATACAGTAACAATGTGGGCTTTAGATCAGTAATTAGATCAGTAATTTGGTCTATATAGTTAATTTAGTTTAATAATTAGATTTATTTTGAAATTGATTTGAAAAATAGTTTTTGATTTTCCCCAACTGAGCAAGCCAAGCCAGAGGCGACAGTGGCAAGGAAACCAAAACCCTATCAGGAGACCTAATGGAGGAAAATAAACCTTGGGAGAAACCAGGCTCAGTCGGGATCCCAGTTCTCCTCTGGCCAATTAACAAACAGCGTATTATTATTATTCTGGCAATTTTAAAGGTCAGAGGTCATAATCGATCTGAATATTCGAAAGATCTGAGGCAACACGCCGGAGACGGGTTTATTGAGGATGATGTATTGATTAAATAATTATTAAAAATGAATAATTTGAAATATCGGAGTCATTACGCCGGAGACAGGTTTTTATTGAGGATGCCGTATTGATTAAACAATTACTAAAGTGTAATATTCGAAAGATCGGTGGCAACACGCTGGAGATGGGTCGTTTTGAATTCTGTGACACTGTGATATTGCATTTATACCACTGTATATGGGGAGACTTGTATATTGGAGAGATTTGGGGAGGCGGAAATTACATAAAAAAAGGTAATATTCCTCCCTTTGATCCATTTGAATAAATCTTGCATGCTACATGATACAGACAAAATTATTTTTTCCAGTTTTTGCTGCCGTCTAGTGAAAACAGCCAAAACTGTCTGCAGGGTGCTAGAGCACACAGAGCTATATGAAAATAAGAGATATACACTTGATAAATGAAAAATTTATTAATAGCCAAAAAACGAATACTCTCCTCTTTTTTGGGAGGGTTTATTACAGCTCAGACAACATATACTTACATGTTTAACCCTTTGAAGGTACATAAACCACTGCTAAAAGTGTTTCCTGACACCAAAATTGTGTATTTAGACTGCTGTATGTGGGTATGGGAAGCTTTTCAATTGGGGTAGACCAAATCCAGGCGTAAATCCCCAAAAAATGGTCCCAGAGCTAAGGAGGTTAATTGTAATAATTCATAATGTTGTTTTTGTTCACATAGATGCAGCCTTGGTGAACATAAGACTTCTTTCATAAAGATTGATTAATCTTACCGATCCCAAACTTTTGAACACTCACACACAACACGTTTATTTTTTTAATAATAACTGGCATTCCAGTGCATTTTAATTGCACTGCGTCTTAGGCTGCATGTCTTAGATTTTTGTGGTACTTAGTGAAATACTGCATAAGCTGGGCCTTGTACCACAACACAGGCCAAGTGTTCAAGAGCTAACATGGGAACGATTCTTGTTAGGGCAAGACTGTTGTACTAGAAAGACTTGAGATAATTACCAGTCATACAGCATATGAACCTGCAACATACAAACATATGGTCGGCATGGCAGCATAAGGTATTAACAAGTGAAATCTTGTTGGTTGTTTCGCTTAAACTGGAATGAATAAGAAAACGGTCCTTGGATTAAGCGTTCTTGGGAGCGAAGCAAAGGCAGATGGGAAATGCCTGTCATACACGCTCATTCAGTTTCCGCCCTGTCCTCGAGGGAGTCGCTGCATGTGCAACACAAACAGCACAAAAGACATTCCTGTCAGCTCTTCTCTTTATGAACGTGATTATACACGGGGCAACTTTTTGAGCAATGTTGCCATCAACGGGCATCCAGGTGAGAGACAGCGCCCATGCCCGATCTGAAGTATCCAGTTGGAAAGCCCATTCTCATTGGGAAAGTGCCCAAGCAACATCGCTCAAAAAGTTGCCCCGTGCATTTTCACCTTTGTGTCTGTGTTGCCAGCAACACAACATGAGAGGACATCATACATGATGTCGCAATGTAAAAAGTCCTAATTCCATACACACAGTTTTTTTTGTTGTTTTTTTATTCACATCCTGTTGGAAAATGACAGACTAATTCAAGGAATGAATAGATAATGTTTCCAATGTAAGGTGTGCTGGGTCAACGGTCATTGATCACATTCAAACCATAGAGTTTATAAAACACCAAAAACTTTCTAAAACGTGTGCTTGTACATCACATGCTTCTAAGCCACAAATACAGACAATACAGGAATTACAATCTGTACATCAGATTGACACATTCAAAGCGGGAGGTCTGTGTATTCCAGCATGGCACGTGGGCGTTTTGTTAATTAGGCAAAAAGGAACGTTTCAGGCTCAGCGCAAGTTAAGCGTGTAAGGAAGCTTGTTTCCGCAGCTGAATACAAAATAAAAAAAAATTTTTTTTTTTTTATGTAACTTGCAATTGTGAGAGAAAAAGTTGCAATTATTTTGTATTCCGAGGCGGAGACAGGCTTCCATAAGTTTTGTCTTGTCCCACAGTAAAAAGAAATATAAAACAAAAATACAGTAACGCACTTACAGTTGGTGTGTATGTGGCGGGACACTGCACTAGGTTAAACACAGAAATACACACAAGTATTTCAAAGTTTGAAAGTATTCGCACAAGACCAAAATAATACACAAGACCAGCGGGAGGGAAGCATGCGTGTATCTCAGATATGTCTATCTGATGTGTGTGTTTACATCTGGAAGACATATTTTTAGTGTTTGCTCTTTTTCAATCTCTCTCTAGGACGTTTCCTGTCAGCTCAAATAGGCATTTAGATAAAGTCTAAGATTTTTATGATTTAGAATGTACCGGTATGTGAAACTGACATCTTCAAGACGTTTCTCAGATGTTTGTACATCAGATGCTTTCCTGCTATCTCTGTGTATAGTAAAAAACTACATTTCACAATTATAGTTTTCATGTTTTGACGTGTATTTTTATGTATTATTATATAGGTTTAATTAATAGATTATTTCCGTTTTAGTTTATTTTAGTGCTCCAACTTATTTTAGTTAGTTGTCTAGGCAACATTTAAAAAAAAAAAGTTTAGTTTTTCATCTAATATTTCTATTTTATTTAATTTAATTACAACTTAACACATTTCCAAAAGGAAGAACTAATGCCCGTTACACATTGTGAGTTTTTGGGCTGTCCCAGACGAAGGTGACCAATCGTGTTGATTTCTGTGGTCGTGGCTCTTAAACGATGGTCTTACGGCATCTTAAACATCTTAAAACTACTTACCTCAAGCTCCATTTGCAAAATTGGCATGCCAAGTTGGGCCTCTTTTCCCTAGCAATGAACGCATCCATATTCTACTCTTGTTTCCTCCTCCTTCTTTTTTTTCAGTGCAAAAATTGCCAAAGTGTGATTCATCTTTCTCCATTTGTTCACCACTATCTCATGCTGATGACGTTTTATTCTTCTATACTAATTTGCGTCGTAGCCTATGATTCAATAGGTGTCATCAGCGTACAGTCTACATACATGTACACTTTATCAAATCCGTGTCGTACAGTGCGATCTGTGACCATCTCATAGGATTGCCGAAATCGCACAGTCTGTAGCAGGCATAATATAAGTGCTTTAAGTAGAAGCTTTACATTTCCTCTGTAATGTTTGCCTAGATGTCCATTGTAAGTGCATTATTGTACTGTTTAAATTCAGTTTGTGCATTTGTTTGTTCTCACGCGGTACTGAGGGACGAGCAAATGATTCACATGAGCTTAACTTGAGTTGAACCAGAACATTCCTTTAAAGGGATAGTTGAAAATTCTGTCATTCGCTCGCCCTCAAGTTGTTCCAAGTTTTTTTGCTCTGCTGTACACAAAAGAAGATATTTTGAAGAATACGGGGAACTTAACATTTGATGGACCCCATTGACTTCCATAGTAGGGGAAAAATACAATGGTTTGGAATATACAAGTTTGGAACAACTTGAGGGCGAGTAAATGACAGAATTTTCATTTTCGGGTGGACTATCCCTTTAATAACATTGACAACATTCTTACAGTGTTCTGTAGAAAAACAGAAAACATCTTTTTTTTTTTTTTTAAAGCAGAAAAACCAAAGTCTGGGTTTTCCAGGGTCTTGTATCGGCTTCATTTCAATCAAGTGCTGTTCTAACGGAATTTGTGCAGGACAAAGTATATACAGTATCACCGACTCACATATTATGCACGTCTACAAGCATGGACACCTCAATAAATAAAAAATGAGAAGCAATTTAAAAACAGCCACTCGTTCATAATAATATTTACATTATTTTGTCGCATTGTTTTGAAGTTCAAATCTATCAACTGTTCTGTGTATGCCAACGTAAAAAACAAAGGTCATGTGATATGGCTAGTTTCTTCACCTTCTTAGAATGGCATTCAATACATGTGTGCACTTCTCATTTGGTTGGCTTTTTTTCTTTTCTCTGTGCTCGCCACAGTTTTAACGCAAATAAACACTGATGCTCTGACAGTTCTGGGCTTTTTCTGAGTCATTTGTTCAGCTAGACGTCCACTAGCGTGACCGTGGCGCTTCTCCTGTCGCTCTGGAACCGAAAGACTCATTCCAAGGCACGAGAGAATTAGGTCCATGTCGTCCACATCTGCCGGTAAGGTGCTTCTGTTTCCGTTCTACTTTCTGTTGTGCCAATGTGTCTTTTGGTCCTCCAGACGTTGGGAAATACAGCAGTCGTGTTGCTGCGGTATCGGCGTGTGCTCTGTGTGACGGGATTGACATGGGAAATGAGTTATTCCAACGGACAATCAGTGAATTCCAAAAAATCATGGATAGGTCTGGTCCCAGACGTTAAAGGGATAGTTCACCCACAAATGAAAATGACTCACCCTCAAGCCATCCTAGGTGTATATGGCATTCTTCTTTCAGACGAATACAATCTATATTGTATTTTTTAATATAACTGACTGTATTCGTCTGAAAGAAGAATGTCATATAAACCTAGGATGGCTTGAGGGTGAGTAAATCATGGGTTGATTTTCATTTTTGGGTGAACTAACCCTTGAAGTGCATCTTATAAAAATCATAAATCTCTATCATTGGGTTTCACAGTTATATATGCATAGCTCAAGGTTTAAAGAGAGCGTAAGAAGAGCTTTTGATCACAGTGCTGTCATGCCCCTTTTCCAACAGAACGGTTCAAGTTCTGGAGCCAGAGCCTGATCTCGGTTTCACAGACCCGAGGAACTAAAGGTGACATAACGCAGCTATTTGTTGTCTACGTGACTATGACCATTCTTAAATCAAACTGTGCATGTCCTGGTGTTTGTGCCGGGCAGTGCGGCGCTTCTGTTTTGCTGTTCACAGTACCAGGAGCTTGCATAAACTGCCGGTCCTCTCATCTGACATTTTCGGAGACAAATTGAAACTGAAACTATTGATTCACTTCATCTCTCTCACGCTGGGTCTCTCTCTGTGCATAGTTTGATATATTTAGATATAAAGAGCAATGTAGTGCAAATCAGAGCCTTAAACTAACTTTGTGCTGTAGTTCACTTCAGAATTAAAATATCCGGATCATTTTCTCACTCCCATGTCATCCAAAATGTCTTTCTTCAGTCGAAAATAAGTTAATGTTTTTGAGGAAAACATTCCATGATGTCAACGGGAATCTTCAATGGGAATCAACGAGTTGAAGGTCCAAATTGCGGTTTCAATCAAGTGGCAACCTCCCGCGGTCTCTCTTGAAGCCAATACGGAAGTGACTTAAACTGCAGTTCATCGACTGGCCACTAGGGACAGGCTCCAGAAGGGAGCAGAATCTCATTGAGCCCCATGTTAAAATGCCCAACTTTACAGCAGAAAAAAAAAAACATGTTTACAGCCTGGTACAAATTCTTGTTTTGATCTATACGGCTAATTTTGCCCTTCATGATAACTGTGAGGGCGTGAAACTCATTCATTTACATTATATAAAGCCTTAAAGTTCTGCATAATTAAGGGCGTGGCTACTTTGAGTGACAGGTGGATTGTCTGTTGTCTGTAAGTAATCACGTCACCTCAGCCCCGCCCACATCCCGCCTCTTTGCCCATTTTCTGTTATCCGGGAGTGAACGTGCTATGGCGCACTGACAAATGGCAACGGCCGGCTTTGATGCTTCAAAACTGCTCTTCAGAATCCTATGGGTGACTTCACGGACACTACGTCCATATTTTTTAATCCGAGCCGAGGAAAAAGGGTCTCATCTAGCGAAACGATCGTCCATTTAAAATACTTTTTATACTTTTTAACCACAAATGCTTGACTTGCACTGTAATGCGCGTCCACGACTTCCTACAAGGCCGGTAGGATGAACTCCACCAACTTCACCCGTTTTTGTTTATAAATTATTATTATTTTTTTATTTTTAGAAAATGTCGTTTTACTAGATAAGACTCTTATTCCTCGGCTGGGATTGTGTAGAGCTCTTTGAAGCTGCATTGAGATAGCAATTTGGACCTTCAACTCGTTGGTTCCTGTTGAAGTTTGTTGAAGTATGGAGAAAAATCCTGGAATGTATTCCTCAAAAAACTGAATTTCTTTTCAACTGAATAAAGAAAGACATGAAAATCTTGGATGATGTGGGGGTGAGTAAATTATCTGACACCAATTATATTTGACACCAACATTTTATATACCAGTGAAAATTCTGAATTCTCTATTTCAATAGCACAGCTAAAACTAACTGATATACATTCAACACATTCCTAAAGACAACTAACTAACAGTAGTTTTCAGGTAGAGACATTGAATAAAGTAATTAAATGTAAAATAAAAGTTTCAAAATTTACAAAACTTATTTAATCTAGAGCAGTGAATGATTTTTCTTTGTTGTTTGATTAACATTAAAAACACAGACAGCAGCAGGACTATTAGGCTGCTGTCACTTTAAGAGCGAGTCATAACTAACTGTGTTTACTAGGATACTCGACGAGACTAGCATTTTTTACTTTAGTAAATGTGTTAGGGGTGAGGGAAAAAATATTGAATCGCTTTTCTATTTTCTGCCGATTCGCATTGATTCACAAATTTGAACATTTCTTAAGCTTCGCTGTACAGACACATTAGAGTGTTATTAATCACAATAAGCCCAGAAAAAGGACACGCTGACATTCACAAACCCGAATTCAGTTCTCTTTCACAGCTTATTACGCTTGAATGGTCAAATACACACACGATTATGTCAAAATGAACAGTTATATATCCTACGTGAACATAAACAGTCGGGAGCAAATCAGATGTGTAACTATATTAGATCTGTACATTTGTTCTTAAAGGGATAGAAGCCCGATAAACTGTTGCCATCAGTTTCATTAACATTAATCAAATTAAAAAAATTGAAAATCACTCACTGCTTTTAACTCAATCACTTTTGTATCTTTATTATCAATCAATTTATTTTTAATTCATACAGTGAAGACTACATACTGTTTTCATATTTATATATTTGATTATTCAATTTCTGTAGTATTTCTAAAGACAAACTAGGTTACTGTACCTGAAAAACTATTGAAAAATAAAATATTTTCTCTCTTTGTCTTCTTTTTTTCTCATTTTATTTCTGTTTTATATTTGCTATTTTTGTATCAGGGAATTGTATTCATGCACTGAGTAGTTTTTCTCTTTGCTTTATTACAGAAGACCAGTCATGGGTGTAGTGATTGCAGTCAGCTTAAATGGCATTGTTTTATAATGTTAAGTTGACTGAAAGGAAGGAAGAAAAAAAGGTTTACTATTAATTCAGTGATATTTATTCTACCACGGTCAGATAAGCAACACAAAACCGTAAACTACTATCAAATCTATGCATATATCAAATTGAAATTTGATTCAAAATCGAGAATCAGCTTTTAATCGAATCGTGAGGTACCAAAATATTCCCACCTCCAGAATTTGTCCACTCAAGCGCAAGAAGACGTGAAAGCGAGCTCAACTCATCATTAGCGCGCTGTCGGAGATGTGGCTTTCTGGGTGCGTGCTACGGATGTTTGCGCACATAAAACTTCTGCACGAGTAACAAACTGAGCTCCGTTTCGCGTCTTCTCGCACTTGAATATTTGGCGATGCAGCGCTGACCTGTCAACTGTCCCGAGCGTCATTCACTTTCATGTTCTCATAACATTATTTAGCTGAAATTCATAAAAATATTACCGGCCAACTGGCGATTGCTTCGTTGTTTGAGAACGCGCACTGGAACCGCATTGGTGGAAAAGGGTCACTGGTGTCTAACTGTATAAAATAAAATCACAGCAATGAAAGATGACAGGTTGACGGCTGACCTGTCCTCACATGCTCTTTAATGGTTTGCGTCGGAACAGCTGGCCATGGCACCGAACACCTCTTCCGGCTCTGGGGTGTGAGAGGTGGCACTTTCTGCTGGGAACCTGCCATGAGAGACACAAAAGCAAACATTATAGAGCATGTCAACTGTTCATGCCTTCAAGTGGAGGTTGTCATAATAATCCAGTTAGATCCATTGATGGACAACAAAAAGCCTGAGGACTTTGTTTGTTTGTCTGATGCAATCACAAGAAATCCCATAGTAAAAGGGATTAATACGCCAGTAAAAGTATAGACAAAAGATTGAACTATCTGACAGTGCTCAACAGAAATGGTATAATTCACATAAATAGCATATGGGATTTTTAGTGCCTAAAGAAACATTGTACTTTTGGTCTGATTTTCCTTTCATCCTAAAAATCTGCTACTGATGCTTGAAGGCTGCTAGGTGTTTTTATAATGTTTAATGTTTTATTTTGCTTGTACAAAACCCATCAAAAAATACTTAAACCAAATTTGTTTACAATGCACATGATGTGCTATTTAAATGTTTCTTTTGAACTCCTTTTGTTTTTATTATTAGTTTTGTTTGCATTTTTAGTTTGATCTCATTTTGCTTTTATTATTTGTTTGCATTTTTAGTTTGATCTCTTTTTGCTTTTATTATTTGTTTGCATTTTTAGTTTGATCTCTTTTTGCTTTTATTATTTGCATCGTTTGATCTTTTTTATTCATTTTGTTTGTATTTATTTGTTTGATCTCTTACTGTTTATATTATGCTTTGTTAGTTTGATCTCTCTGTCTTTATTATTAGTTTTGATCGGATTGTTTTGTTTTCTGTGCATTATTTGTTAAATCTTTTCTTTTTTTATTATTCGTTTTTGGTTAAATTATTTGTTTTATCGTAGGTGTGATACTAGCATGTTTTTAAACATGGCAATGCCACAAATCCTAACTGCACTGGCAAGTGTTTTGAAAATGTTTTGGCGCTTGTTGGGTGGTTGCTAAATGTGGTCACCTTTCCCAAAAGGGGCTGCAATCAAATATCATTGTATTAGGATATTTTCCGGATACACTGAATGACTTCACTATGATCTAATGCTGATAATATATTGACCTTAGTCAAGGTAGAAGCCATATTTGAAAATGAAAGTGCATGAATGTCCAGAGGACCAAAAATAAAAAACTTCATTACCTAGTCATTACCTAGGACCTTAAGCCATTATGACATATTAACTGTCTCAAATCCTCATTTTAATTTGACAAACTAAATTTGTCATCCAAAGTAATTAAAGTCACCTGCTACAGAACACCAGTCAAAAGTCACAGTAAGGCAGAGGTGTCCAATCCTGGTCCTGGAGGGCCACTGTCCTGCAGTCTATCTTCAACATTAATTAACCACACCTGACCCAGCTATTCAAGGTTCCATGATTACTAGAATTTCCAGGAAGCTAAACTCTATAACAGGAGTGTCCAAACCTGGTCCTGAAGGGCAACCACCCTGCAGATTTTAGCTCCAACCTGAATCAAACACACCTGAACCAGCTGACCATGGTGTTCAGGGCTGCTGGATAATTACAGACAGGTGTGTTGGAGCAGGGTTGGAACTGAAATCTGCAGGACGGTAGCCCTCCAGGGTTGGACACCCCTGCTCTATTAGAAGGTGGTCCTCCAGGTGCAGGACTGGGTAGAGACTGAATGTGATGGAATTCAGTGTGGAGAACCTAAATTGAGAGCTGTTACTAAAATCAAGCTTTACATTCCAGCATCCGTAAACATGCATGCATATATGCATGGCCTTCTTCATGACCATTATAAATACAACTAAATAGCTGTTTTATGGGGCTTTTCCAAAGCAGGCTCACACAGAAGAACTCCTTTTCTAATCTCACCTGTTGTGTGTAGGGCTGCGACTGTACGAAGGACTGTAAGCTCCAGCGCTCAAGGGAACATCTGGCAATTCACCGTCATTCAGGCCCACTGCCAAATGATTCTGCCAGTTCCCCCCTCCGCTGGCAGTAGATGACACTATTGAGGAAGAAAAGTGTGATATGTTATGTAACGTTAAACCTTAACCTTAAATTGAATCTGAAGAAAATGTTAGGGGTAGAAATCACTGCTACAATGCTAGGGTGTTTCGTGGGGTTACTAGGGTGTTTTAGTTGGTTGCTTACTGGCCCAAGTCAAAATTTCCACCAAGTCTTTACAATATTCTGGTCTACAGATCTGTGGTCGGTTGCATTAACTGCTGAAAGTAGTCTCAAAAGTCGAGTCAGTTACATAAAAAGGTAGATTTGAATTGGAAAAATTGGATGGTTAACTGCAAGTCGCTCAAACTAGTTCTTATTATATTGCAGTTTATGCAACTGGCCTCTGACTTGTTCCTTCGTTCAATGCAAATCTACAGGACTTTCTTCTCGTTTTATCACCTACAAGTTAAATCATTTAGAAAACTACTAGCACATTTTTCTCAAAAAGCCGCATGATGAGGTATCATTCAGACAAGGGGTGCAGGGTGAGTTAAGTGCCAAAGTTTATTATATTTTCAAATTGCTCTGGCAGTCAATAAGAAATCTTACTTTGTGTTGGTTAATTTCCACTGTTCAGTTTTCTAAAGAAAAAAAAAATGATAGTCCTGTTTAATTTGTTGGCTCTTTTGGAAAGAATGATTTCTGTTACACCAGAATAGGGCCGCCAAACACGGAAGACAATTGGACCTATTGTCCCAGGAGTGGGCTTGAGGGTGGCCCGGACTGGATTGCGGAGGATCCAGAACCCCCGGGACCATAGCCAAACAATTGCTTACTACGGCCCTGGACAAGAACCTGGCATTGTATTACCCATATGATTCATTTTGTCCATAGTCTACATCAAGGGTTCTCAACTCTGGCCCTCAAAATTCACTTTCCTGCAGAGTTTTGCTCCAAGTCTGATCAAACACACCTTAACAAGCTAATCAAGGTCTTCGGGATTACTAAAAAGTTAGAAGGAAGTGAGTTGAAGCAGAATTCTGAAGGAAAGTGGATCTCGAAGGCCAGAGTTTAGTTCCAACCTTGGTCAAACTCACCTGCCTCTAACTTTCTATTAATCTTAAAGACCTTGTTTTTCATGTTCAGGTGTGTTTGATCAGACTTGGAGCAAAATTCTGCAGGAAATTTAGAGTTTAGTTCCAACCTTGATCAAAGTCTGATCAGGTGAGTTTGATCAAGGTTGGAGCTGAACTCTGGCCTTCAAGATCTACTTTCCTGCAGAGTTGAGAACCCCCGGTCTACATTGTGTTATGTTTGAGGGACTGCACTTACCTGAGGAGAATGAGTTGGTTCGACTGGAGTGGCTGAAGGGTGCTGGCAGCGTCTGGTAGCCTAGGCTGTGCTGGGAACCTCGGTCATATTTGTAGGTGTACACCAGCTGATAAGCACCTGGGTCCCTTTGCCCAGCGCTCCGATTGTACCATCCCTTCAAATGCTCTGCCACCAAAGCCTTGTACATGTTCTTCGTCAACACCTCATTCAAGGGTCCTTGCCTTCCTCTAGGGGGCCTAACAGTTGCGTATGGATTCTGTGACAAATTATCCGACCCTTCTATTCCATAATGCCTGTTGCGACTACGGCCCTGGTAACCATGTGCTGGGTAAGTGGGGTTGATGTTATAGTGACCCTCGAGTTCACTCTCATAAACGTATGCTCCGTTAGAACAAGGCTCGTATTCGAAGCCGGGATACCCAGCCACGTAGTAGGCAGCCGGTCCGTAGTGATTCTGCTGGTAGCCATAACAGCTGGAGTTTTGAGGGACCAAGTTGGGCATGCTGCCTGTATTGCCGTAGATCTCCACTTTGCGGTTGAGCCGGTAGTCGTGGGATTGTGAGTCCAGTGTGCGGTAGGGAGGAGTGGCCGAGCAGGGAAGGCAGTAGTCCATGCTGGACATGCTGGTATAGGACGAGCAGTCATCCAACACCTCAGTGCTGTTGCTACGGCGTGAAGGAGACAGCGGGAACACAGACTTGTTTGCGCAGTGAGAGTGGAGAAGTTGTGACTGAGACTCCAAACTGCCACTGCGGTGTCGGAAACCACGGATGTGACCTTCCGACCTACAGGGCACAGATAAAGATGTCTTGTTTGTTTTGGTGACAAAAGATAAACTACTTAAATAAAATTTGGTGATAAAAAATAAACTACTTGCATTAGAAATAGGGTTGGGAATCGAGAATCGATTCTTCCAAACTTTACAATGTCAGTGAATAGGAGCCGTGTGGAGTATGTTTATAATGGATGGATGCACTTTTTTGGGCTTCAATTTTTGGGCTCCGATTCACTGCCATTATAAAGCTTTGATTAGCCAGGACATTTTTCAATATAACTCAGGTGTATATGACATTCTTCTTTCAGACGATTACAATCTATAGGATGACTTGAGGGTGAGTAAATCATGGGGTCATTTTCATTTTTGATGCAGCTCTTAAAGTGACAGCAGCCTAATTCCTGCTGCCGCCTCTATAATAACGTTAATCAACCAACAAAAGACAAAGAGAATATTCACTCACTGTTCTTGACTGAACTTTTGTAACTATATTTGTAATGTATATTTTATTCATAAAGTGCAGTGTTATTTTACATTTGATTACAGTTTCTGTATCTGAATAACCCAAAACTTCCTCTTTATTCCAATCATATATTTGTTCAGATGTATTTGTTTGTGCGATTGCAAATGTGTTTCCTTGTTCTTTTTAAATTACTGAGAGTTTGCATTTCTTTAATAATTTAATAATGCTTGAAATGTATATCAGTTAGGCTAGTTGTTTTTGCTATGGTATTTTTAAACCATAGACACAAGTTTCTTGTGTAGGTGTTCTTTAGCCTGTTGATTGGTATTCAGATAAGTTTTTTTTTTACCTAATTGAAATCAAAATTAGGAATCGATAATTGGAATCATTATGCAGAATCGGCATTGGAATCGTTAAAATTCAAACAATACCCAACCCTAATCAGAACCATAACCACAACTTGATTTTTACAATAAAGAAATTGCAAGTAGTGGTTGCTACTGAACCAAGTCAACTTACCTGAGTTGGCTGCTGCTGTAGGCGTTACGGGGCATGACGGGGGTTTGCGGTAAGCTTCGGGGGTTCTTCAGCATTCTGGGTAAAGTTTTACACGGACTGCTTTGGGCAGAGAACACCTCTCGGGGGGTGTAAAAATGTCCCGGCACTTGGGCCTCATGATCTAATCTGAATTCAAACAGACAGAGGAATACTACTGATGAAAGAGAACATGTCTGGGTAATCTTTCACCCCAAAATCAAAAGACAAAAAATAAGAAATAATGTTTCTGCATAAGGACAAGTTTTATATGCTAGGTTTGATGTCACCTGAAGCTATCGAATGGGCTAGAAGACTTGGAATATAGTATGGGAGTTATAAATACTTGTATGGTGATTTTTTTGTCCTTTTTGGAGCATTAATGTTCTTGACGGTTTACGGTGCATATTCCCACCTGTTAAGAGCTCTGTCGTGGTGCGTGTCGCTGGCTGAGGATCGTCTCTCGGGGTCGTACTCCAGGCCAGGCGATGACAGAGGAGGACTGAGACACGGGGAACACTGGACGGAGCGAGAACGCGGCCTCTGACTGTCATCTTCTGAAGACACAAATATGGCTTTTGACTGCTGTGCTTTTCTGCTCCACTACATTCGGTTGCATCCAGTTTGAATAATATTATGTAAATTCATTGTTGGTTTTGCATGATAAATGATCTATTATGAGTGTTAATGTGCATGACTCAGTGCCTACAGTAGGGAACAATTCTGAGGAAGAAGCACTGGAAGTGAGCTAGTTGTAATAGATCTTAATTACATAATCAGAGAGTTGATAGTGGTTTCATAATTGATGTCATTACCGTCATCTAGAGGAAGACTATCACACAGGGAGCTGCACTCAGACTGAGCCAGTTCATCTATGGAGAAAGAGAAATTGTAATGTTAATGAAGCACTGCATAAATTAAATCAGGGTCAACCAAACATTTAATGAAAATAGCTACATTAAATGATTAACCCTTGAATGCATGAATGTTTCGCAAATCATTATTACAAATTCAGTTCTGTAACGACCCGGATCTATATCTAACACAGATGGATTTATGCTGCAAAAGCATAAAACTCTCCTGGTGTTTTAATAACAATTGCAAAATAATACATTAAAGCATATTTTGTTACCTTTTGAAACTTGGAAGAGTTTAATTTGAGCAGATGATTTTACCATCACAGTGCCACCTTGAGGAATAAAGGTGAATTGCACTTATTGAGTCATTAGATATTGAAATATTGTTGCACAGGAAAACTAGACTTGCACTATTACACACCTCGAGTCGCTAGCGACCCTATACACATTTATTGTTAATTAAGCCCTATTTTGTATAATTAATCAGACTAAATTAACGTTAAATTCACAGCCTAATAAACATATATGTTATATATGAAATATGATTGCATTATCTATAGTCAGTGTAAAATTAAAGAGTTTCCCCATCTCTTGTGTTTTTTTGCTTTATTTCTGTTCATGTGTTCAGGATTGTCTTGCTTTAATGGCTTCCTTCAGATGGACTGAATTTCTTTTGGTCACAAGTCACTTGTAATTACACATTTGTACTGATAAAGTTGCAATTTAGTATATTAAAATAAATTAACTTTGAATGTAATGTATGCTGCAAACTAAGTCTATCAAACTAAGCACAACAATTTTTAAAATTATTTAAAAATTTTATTTTAAAAAATGCATTACGTTACTTTTGCGTATTAAGAACAGTGTTGGGGAAAGTTACTTTTAATTTGTTACAATATTGCACTACTCCCTAAAAAAGTAACTTATTGTGTTACTTAATTACTTTTTATAGAAAGTAATGCATTACGTTAATTTTGTGTTGCGTTACTTTTGCATTATGTTACTTTTGCGTATTAAGAACAGTGTTGGGGAAAGTTACTTTTAATTTGTTACAATATTGCATTACTCCTAAAAGCAAAAGTGGCGTAGCAAAAGTGACGTAACGCAAAATTAACGTAATGCATTACTTTCTATAAAAAGTAATTAAGTAACACAATAAGTTACTTACTTATTGTGTTACTTAATTACTTTTTATAGAAAGTAATGCATTACGTTAATTTTGCGTTACGTCACTTTTGCGTATTAAGAACAGTGTTGGGGAAAGTTACTTTTAATTTGTTACAATATTGCATTACTCCCTAAAAAGTAACTTGTTGTGTTATGTAATTACTTTTTATAGAAATTAATGCATTATGTTACTTTTGCATTAAGTTACTTTTGCGTATTAAGAACAGAGTTGGGGAAAGTTACTTTTAATTTGTTACAATATTGCACTACTCCCTAAAAAGTAACTTATTGTGTTACTTAATTACTTTTTATAGAAAGTAATGCATTACGTTAATTTTGTGTTGCGTTACTTTTGCATTATGTTACTTTTGCGTATTAAGAACAGTGTTGGGGAAAGTTACTTTTAATTTGTTACAATATTGCATTACTCCTAAAAAGTAACTTGTTGTGTTATGTAATTACTTTTTATAGAAATTAATGCATTATGTTACTTTTGCATTAAGTTACTTTTGCGTATTAAGAACAGAGTTGGGGAAAGTTACTTTTAATTTGTTACAATATTACATTACTCCCTAAAAAACTAACTTATTGTGTTATGTAATTACTTTTTATAGAAAGTAATGCATTACGTTACTTTTGCGTTACTTTTTCTCACCTGGGCTGGGCTTGTTTCTTTAGTAATAACAACAACAACAAAAACGTTCTATTTCTGACAAATGTAAAGGCCTTTTGACACCAAAAGTGAGATGAATAAACCTCAGGCTGAAGGGAATGCACCCAACAGAAGCCTGTATTTGCTCAGGATTTGAACCTGTGTCATTGACATTGTTGACCAACGCTCTACCGCTAGACTAATAATTGACTTTCATTCAAGAATAGGACACAGGAGAAAGTTCAACACTCTTACTTCAGCAACACAAACTAAATTAAACACAAATGTGATGTTTATCTAAAGTCATTTTTGCTTATTAGTATGGTTGAACTGGATCATCAAAGGTCAGCAGCAAACACATTGGTTAATTAAGTAAAATAAAATAAATAAAGTGTATTTGTATTATGTAACCCCGTATTTTAATCATTACTTGAAAAAAGTAATCTGATTATGTAACCCCCAACACTGGTTAAGAAACAGTCATGAGATTGCGCTCTCTTTAAATATGCTTAAGTGGCATTTTAGATTTTAATATTATCTGCAAGTACAGTTTCTTAAGAATATACTTTTAAGCTTTGAATCCCACATTCAATACAACTAAGCACACTTTTTTTAGGAATAAAGTGTTGAAAGCATTCTAAATAGAGATATTAAATTGATGATATGACTTAGGATCAGGTCTAAAGATTTTTGAGGCATGTGAGAAAAAAAAAAGTAATAATCAAGTGTTTTTTTTATGCATTGCGGGCTGTCCCTGCCCTGCGACGGGCCACTTCGGTGGACATCTGTCTTACATACCGGCTATGATCATAGAAGCTCTCTGTGTGGGTTTCTGTCCTTTCTTCAGTCTGTACTGGTTCATTTCATCTTCGATCTCCTGCAGTTTCTGCATGGCGTCCAGACAGTTCCTCCTCCTTTTTTTCCTCACTAATTTAGAGATGTCAGGATCGGCAGCGAGCTTCTTGGCCGCTTCCACGATTTTCTGCTGCAGCGCGAAGCGGCTCTCCAAATTTCTTAGGTATGGATCCTGGGAAGAAGGATTGTCAGTTAAAAGATAACTAAGATGGAGTTAATTTGTATTCTATTCACATAAAGCTGTCCAAAAATGTAAATACGCCTGTCAGTACGAGTAAGATTAGGCTGTTTTCCGAAAAGCAAATGTATGTTTATTTTGTCTAGCATGTACATAGCCTCAATGCTAATACAGTTGAATTACAAGCCATAACATTGCACATTTCATGATCTCTTAGGCCACAAGCTAAAACAAACACATCCTGGGATTGTTCTCAATCAGAACCTGTGGTTGAAACCAGCAATCAATAAACAGAATTCTTTGTCCAAAAAGAGTGGCTGTTTTCCAAGATTGAGCTCCAATACAAGGCCACATGCTGGAATTATTTGGCAGCTAAAAT
Organism: Gobiocypris rarus; assembly: GCA_023029165.1. Taxonomy (NCBI): domain Eukaryota; kingdom Metazoa; phylum Chordata; class Actinopteri; order Cypriniformes; family Gobionidae; genus Gobiocypris; species Gobiocypris rarus. Next base: position 29,291,153 of record CM040933.1, on the reverse strand, counting down.
CTTACAGGTGATAATGGACGAATGCTTGAAGAAGATACTGACACACACATAAGCTGAAAGCGGCATGTTGGCATTTGACCAGCTCAGGACAGCCTCAGAGCAATAAAGCCAAACCCCCAGTGTCGAATATTTTATTCAGCCCTCTACTTGGCAACATTGTTGTGTGGCAGTGTTTCACACTAACCTCATTATATGGGAAAAGGTCATCCAATTTGAAGGCTGTCCCGACTCTCCTCCGAACATGAGGAGGGGTTTCGCCTTTGATGAGGGGATACTCTTTTGGGAGTTTGCCAGTGAGTTCCTGGGAAAACATGAAACGTACTGTAAATAGGACACCAAGAACACATGTGGGTCATGTTTCACCCCAAAAACAAAAAAATTATAAATATATTTAGCTAAATGACAATGCAAGAAATTTTAGAACCAAAATGATTTCCCCCTCACATTAAAGTAATGCCCAAAAATCTCATTCTCATTAATGTACGGTAATGTGTCCAGGCTAAAAAGGCTAAAATTCTCAAAAAATTGTGGTTGGTAAGATAAAATAAAATACAGTAAAAAGAGTAATATTGTGAAATATTATTACAATTTAAAATAGCTGTTTTCTATTTGAAAATATTGTAAAATTTAATGTATCCTGTGATCAATTACTGATCCATCACATGATCCTTCTATAATATGATGATTAGATGATCAAGAAACAGTACATAGTATAAGGACTTTTTATTTCATAATTAGACTGGAAGGTTTTCAGTGTAATTACAACAGTTAAAAAGGGGAAAAAATATTGTTGTTTGCTCTTACAGCTTCTCGCAGGCAAATTTCCTTCAGCTCTGTCAGTTTTTGGCTTAGCATATCCTGGATCTCCCTCTCTTTCTTTCTCAGCTCAGCAAGTTTCTCTTTTTTCTGGTCGTCGTTCATTTCTGAGTCAGCCGAACCTGTGAAATAATGCATTCATACAATAAGAATGCATTCATAATGACAGGTAATAAAAGAAAACATCACGCTGAGACTGTTTAAACTAAGCACATGAACTTCAATGACATTTCGCAAGTCTGCGGTGAGTCTTGAGGAGAAGCAACAGAAATGTGAGGAAAAGCAGCCATCCGAGGCGAGCAGCTCATTACCGGCTAAATAAAGCCAACAGAGATCCGCCGTGGTGTGTTGACGTGGATAAACAGAGATTTCTAAAGGAGCAGTTCTGACTCAGTCATCAGCTACTCTTGGAGTATCCCGAGGGTAAGACGCGAGCTCATGTACCTGTTGAGACGAGACTCCCGTTACTGGCCATGATGAGCTGATTTTTCACCGCTGCACTAAGTTTGCTCATCTTCGATGCTCCGTTCTCTGTCAGGTCAGTCGCGATGTCTCCTAAACTTCGGGCTGTGCTGATTTTTGCCTGTTAAATAATATATAAAGAAAATATAAATTTAATTTGTGCTCCCAACTAACACGGAACGTTCTCAGAATGTTCTTCCAGTAACGTTAATAGAATGCTCATTCAAAGGTATCTTTAATAATGCTCTCAAAATATTGCATCATTCATGAAGCTTTTTTTGAAAAATGTTTTAGTTGAATACTCATTTTTTTAAATGTTACTGCTTGTTTCAGAACGTTCAGAGAACATTTGTTTTTTTGAAAAATTAACAAATGGAATGTTTCCTTAACCTCTGCATAACCAAGATTTTTTTTTTTAATGTTCAGAAAACATTAACTTCATGCAAATGTTGACAACTACATGTCAACTCACTCTCATTAGAGCAGGGGTCTCAAACTCAACTTACCTGGGGGCCGTTGGAGGTAAAGTCTGGGTCTGGCTGGGTCAAGTATTCCAAAAAAAAGCTTGCAAATCTGAAGAGCAGACCCTATTTTTTTAAATATAGCGTATATAAATTAAATCATTATGTTATAATGAAATAATTAATTTTATTTTATTTAAAATTATAGACAAATTTAAACTGCTTGTACTAGGAAACGGACTCGATGTAAGTCTGCCTGCAAGATGTTTGCCCAGGTAATCCTGCGCTGCAGTGTACTCTCCCACCTAGTCCATGCTCCATGCTGCCGAAGTCCCACCACCCTGCTCACTCGCTCTTCCTCCACACCTGCTCGGAGCTCTTCCTGGAGTAGATGATGCCTTTCCTTGCCGTGGACCTGGCTGACCAGAGTCTTTGGGAAGTAGCCCAAACCCGCTCTGCCTGTCGCCACAGTGCCCACCAATGCCTTTTGTCTCAGGCGTGACTCTGCCTCCTCCACTGCTTTCCCAGCCTTCCATTTCCTTCCTGTCCTCACTTCGATGCCGGCTGCTGACACCTTGCAATCCCTGGAATCCCTATACTGTAGGGCTTCTCTGGTACGTACTACCATGAACTTTTAGAACTTTTGAAAACATTCCTAAGTAGTGGGCCAAAAAATATCATCCACGAGTTTGAGACCCATGCATTAGAGTATTAGTAAACTGTCAGCTTAATATCTGCTAACTCTTTATTGTGCTGCTCCTCCAACAGAGACTCTACTGACTATTTGTAACGTTGCAACTACATATAAGCATATTCTACTAACCCTAACTTAACAGGGTACTACTAATACTCTAATGAGAGTTAGTTGACATGTAGTTGCAAAGTAACGTATAGTTAGTAGAATGTCTAAAGTGGACCATCAAAAAAAAGAGTTAACAATTCATAATCTAATTGCTCTAGGTTAAATAAGAGACTATATCAACTTTAAAACACTGATACTTGATGATGTGATTTAACAAGACAGTGGGTGTAGAGCAACTATTATTAAGACTAGGAAATGTTTCATTATTCAGGAATGGTGTAACACCTGCTGTAACGTTTGGATTTGGGTGCGTTGAATCTCATCATTCCCTATGAATCTACTGTACTTACATGAGCAATCTACAGTGTCCAGAGGTGGACAGTGGGGAAGTATTTTTACTCTATAATAAGTAATAAGTAACCGTACTGACTGTTTATCTATGGAAAACCTTTACTTCACAACATTCCAAAGCATAATACTGTGCTTTTTATTGGGCTATTTCATACTGAATATTATTTAATACTTAAGTACATTAAAAATGTACTTGAGTAGAGTAAAAATACTTCCCTACTGTACGCCTGTGCATGTGTGTATGGGTACTTACTTTACTCTGTTTTCTGTTCAGGTAGAACTGATGTTGGCTGATGGCCATGACCCAGATGGTTTTGATCAATGAGTGACTGGCATACCAAGTGTGGATCACCAGCCCCGTCTGGCCGAAAGTGCGTTTAGTCACCGTTCGCCTACAAGCAGACACACACATGCAGCATGACCACTGGGATACACTCACAGAGGAAACACTCGCGCTCACTCTCTACAGAAAATAGCAGCTTGCAACACAATGCATGCCAAGACAACAGTTACTAACCTTGTATTAGCTCATAATAAAACTTGCACTGATCACATTATTATTTGTCAGAGATTTGAATGTATAAGGTGGAAAACAGCTCTTATATGATCTCTTATGCTCACGTACAATCTCCAAAATCCTCCATTTCTCCTCACCTGTGAGGGTCATTCACCTCCACAGCAAACTTCTTCTCTCTGAAGTACAAGTTCTCCAACTGCTTCCACTGGAAGAGCTAAAGCAGGTAAAACAAGACGTGAGAGTTTCACTGGGCTCCAGAAGATAGACTGTTCTCTCACAAATGACTCACAGCATGTCTGACACACAACTCAACCAGTGCTGTCCTCAATTTATATTCTGTTCCATTCAGTTATGATTTTAGCAATGCTATGATTTTAAGTTAAAGAATATGAAGGGGGAAAAAGTATTATCAGTAAATATTGACCTACAGTTTTTTTTTTTACAAAAGCCAGGGCACATTTTTCAATACTTAGGTCATTTTTTCAACACTCTTTTTCACACAGTTCCCCTAACCAAATTTAATTTTGGCACAGTAATTAATTTCACATTACAAATGCACTAGAACTATCAAAAGACTTCATTCATGTGTCAAATCAACTCATTCTTCCTGAACACTAGCAAAGGTTTTCAACCAACAAACACACGTCAGTCATAAAACAGACCTAAAATATCCTAACAACATGATCACAATGTTTTCTTTTGTAAAACTTCTTTATGAAACAAGAATGACACTCTACGCTGTTTATAATTTACTGCAGTTTATGTCACATGGTCCATGTTTACATGAAAGTACAAAATTATTCCTATCTTTTTTTTTTGGATGGATTGTAATGAAACTGGAAGACTTAAGATTGTGTAGGTGTTCAGTTTCATCAAATTGCTTTGATAGTATTTCATTTTTTAGATTCAGAATACATTTTATTACAATATTACTGTAGAAATATACCAAATTTCTGTCTTATTCGGGTTTGTATTATCTTATTGTTTTGAACTTAAGTTTAAATGTGCAAATTGGCCTGTAGGTACACAGAGTTTTGGCGGTGGTTGTGTCGAAGTGAGAAAAGAATTTGTGTAATTTGAAAGATGTCGTCATTTTGAGGCAAAGCAATGATAAATGAACCAATTTAGACCACATAGACTACTGTTGTGCTGACTTTTGAAAAACTGATCTAAGTATTGAGAAATGTGTCCTAGCGATTGTAAAAAACTGTAAATAGACGTGGTCACTATCTATCTCACTTTGTTCTGTGGAAAAACAGCACACGGCATGTATGGAAGCTTGTTTTCGCCACAGAATAAAACAATTAAAAATCTCACAATTCTTTTTTTCCCTCACAATTGAGTTTATATCTTGCAATTCAGATTTTTTTTTCTTGCAATTAAGTTTATATCATGCAATTCGGAGAAAAAAAGTCTGAATTGTGAGATAAAAAGGCGCAAGTTTACATCTCGCAATTCGGACATATCAGAATTGCGTCATATAAACTCGCAAGCGTGTGATATAAAGGCAGAATTGCGCAATATATAAACTCACAATTGTGTGATATAGTCAGAATTCTGAGATATAAACTCGTAGATATAACTGAAAAAGAAGTCAGTCTTTTTCCCCCTCAGAATTAGCCGATAACTCGCAATTGCGAGAAAAAAAAGTCAGAAATGTGAGTTATAAAGTCATAATTGCATGATATAAATGTACAATTCTGAGAAAAAAAATTGTCCGAATTTTTTTTGATAAAAAGTCTCTTATCTTTTAATTTTTTATTCTGTGGCGGAAACAAGCTTCCATAGGAATGAGATGAAGGTCAGTAAACAATAACAATGAGTTTTCAAGTTACTACAAACTGTTATTAAAACTACATTCATAACTCATATGTTAATTCCATAATGTTAAATACAAATACACTGCCGTTCAAATATCTGGGGTCATGAATATTTTGTAATGTTTTTGTTAGAAGTCTCTTCTGCTCATCAAGGCTATGTTTATTTGATTGAAAATACAGTAAAAACAGTAATATTGTGAAATATTATTACAATTTAAAATAGCTATTTTCTATTTGAACATATTGTAAAATGTAATTTATTCCTGTGATAAAATCATTACTCTAGTGTCACATGATCCTTCAGAAATCATTCTAATACGATGATTTGATGATCATACAACATTATTATCATTATCAATGTTGAAAACAGCTGCTGTTGCTTTACATTTTTATGGAAATTGTAATTTTCTTTTTTTAGGATTCTTTGATGAATAGAAAGTTCAAAAGAACAGCATTTATTTAAAATAGAAATCTTTTATAACATTATAAAGGTCTTTACTGTCACATTTGATCAACTTAATTCTTTATTGCTGACTGAACATAACAATTTCTTTTAAAAACAAAACCAAATCGTACCGACCCCAAACTTTTAAACGCTTAGTGCAAATTAACCCTGCAGACAGTAACCCTACATTATTTATGGTTATTCTACCATTAAACACAGTAGGTGTATGGCTGCTGAAGGAAAACAATAAACCATTTCTTCTAGTGTTTATAAACGCTATAACATACAGTAAAAACACTTTCACCTTCAATGCTATACGTCATCACAACATTTCAGCGAAGGTGTCTGCAGGTTTCCCACAAGAACATTCTCTAGTTTTAACTCTCAAGACTTTCACGTGTGAAATTGAATTATCCAGCTTTTAGAGCCTCTTACCGGTGGTTCGGAAGGTTAAATGATGGTAATCAAATCCTGAGCTTCTTCATTATGTTATCGTCTACTCTGCTGAAGCTGTCTTTACTCGCTGAGCCTGACTTGTCTCATCAGGTTTCCTACAGAAGCTTCAGGCATGCGGTCTCGGCCCAGCCTTGCTGCTCATGACATCACTCAGATACCAGAGCAGCTCCTCACAGGGTTGAAGCGTCTCCGGCTATCCTCCCTGCTGGGATTCCGGAGTGAAACTGATCTAAAGCTCAGGGTGGATCACTCGCACTTAGGCTGGGTCACTGCTCCACCTGTTCTAACCCAGCTGGAGATTACTAAACAAGGTGTTTAGTTCATAATGTCATGTGTTTGTAATGTGTTATATAATTCAGTATATTATTGTCACGCCTGCCAGCCAGAGTGCTGAGTGCCTATGTTAGCCACCAGAGGGCACTCCTCCCTAGTCCTTTGCTATTCCATCATTAACTACATTTCCCATAAACCTTTGCCTGGACTCATTATTGTGTGATTACAGCCACCTGTGTGTCATTAGCTTGTTAATGTCTGTGTAAATAAGCCAGGGCTGAATCTGAAATCACCCCCTAAACACTCATTCACGATTCCCTACGTTAGTACACTAATGCAGTTCACTTGAAGGAGTGAATAAAAACGTGTGTACATCGGCTGTACACTCATTATTGAGGTGCAATGTGGGATTGAATGAGTGCACTCAATGACGTCCACTAGGGTTACGGACCCCACTACAAATGGCTGTCCCCTCAAACAGTGCCCTATTTAAAGGTATAGGGGGCGATTTCGGATTCAGCCCCTGAGTTTTCTCTCACTCTTTGCGAAGTCTTGCTAGTATCACACTGCATTTCTGAGCGCTTGCTCTTGTTTCCCTTGTCATTGTTTATGGCCCTTGTCAAATCTTCTGCCCCTGTTTGTCTGCGTTTTGGACTCTGTCATTGTTTGTATAGTTTGCCTTCGGTTTTGTCCCTCTGCCTGTTACATTAGGGGCTTTCGCACCAGAGGAACCTTTTTTATAGATCCTAAAACTTTTGGCGGAAGTACCTGGATTTTGGCATGTTCACACCACAGGAACTGGGAACTCCTTTTGGGGGAACTAAACTAGCTCCTACTTCAGAGTAGGATCTAACCCAGCACAATAGGAGCTACCCGTGGCGTAAGTGTGCACTGATTAGCCGTACGCACACGAAAAACCAGCACCTGTCATTTATAAAAAAGCTGTCTACACAGAGATTATAGTCAATATATTTACTCCAGAAACTAACTCTACGAACAAGTAAAACAGCAATAGATGGACCTCTCGACCTTTACGCTAAAGATTAAATACAACACGACTTTGAGGGGACCAAGAGAAACATGATTATGTATTTCTCCTCAGCTAGCGACATTAGATATCAACCACATGACAAACACTAATACTTTTTTCATATACTGTCCACTTTGTAGAACAGTTCTATCTAATAACGTATTCGACAGGACTGTTAAACAGATCGTAAACTAATGAAGACGGAGAATGGGAAAGCTGTTTGCCCAGGCTCTGGTGTTCTCAGTGCCGTCAAAATAAAAGTCCACCGCACTATCAAAATAAAAGTCACAACAACAAGCGTGTGGATTACGTAACTTACAAGTTCTTACTGGCGGTGCGAATGCAACCAGGAAAATTATCCTAGGGGAACTTTTAGTTCTAGGGGAACTTTTAGTTCTCGGGAAAACACCGTGGTCGCTAGTTCCTATAACTACCGGTGCGAAAGCCCCTATGGATTATAATTTTGTTATATTTTGTGAATAAACATTATATAACTGCATTTGTCAATTGTTTCTGAACCACCTGATGTTACAATTATCAGTGTGCCATAATCTCCATCTGATAATTTCCTGTCATTCTCCAATTCTGTATATTATGCAACAAAAACAAGCCACACACACCAGTACAAGTTGCGATTCACCTGTGTGTTTCATCAGCAGTTCTGTTACATAACACAAGCAGATGTCCTGTACAGACTGTACGTGCTGAATGTAACACTTCATTTCGATATCATCATAGTGGTCTCAAGTGTAAATAAAATATGAAAGCAAGTGCCGACATGCTATTAGTCACATCTGGGGAAATCAAAGTCTGATTTCACAGGATATTGAGCTCTGTACAATGACTCAAGATTATGTTTAGATAACACATATTTCTCCAATGCCCAAAGGCAGGAAAACACAACGTACCTTCCGAGGTTTGACTTTATCCTGGTGGTCATACTGTCCTATGCCTTTATAGCTGATGCCCAGCCACCAGGGCATACCTTGCTTATCCTGGAAGACGACAAAGACCTTTTCATTAGTTACACATCGACAGCTTAAAAGATTGAAGCCTTTCATAGATCTTCATTTAATAAATAAATAAATACTGAAATGTTGATAAATTTACACTAAATGGATTTAGTCACATCATAAAACACGTATTATCCATTACATGGAGCAAGATGCCACCAAAAGTAACAAAAATGCCCAATATATTAAACACATAATAAAAAACAAGATATATAACATTGTTTTCTAGTTACATATTAGACATTTTCTAAATTAACATAACTGGTTCAAAATTAGCGTTTTCGGTATGGGTTTGTGCAGGGCTGGACTGGACTGGGGATACAATTTGGCTGGACAAATCCAGACCGTCCGGCCCGGGCCCATGAGATCACCCGTGAATGTTTTGCTGGGGTTAGGGCCTTAGATTTGATTAAATAAATGAATAAATAAAATAGGACAGAAACAAATGATGATTTATATTATTGGATTAACTGCAAACACAGTAATATTTCATTAATATTTCATTTTTGTCAAATGAAACTTGACAGGAAAGCACTGATTTTGAGCTAGTATGTCACTAAATTTACTGCTCACCCTAATGTCATTCCAAACCTATATGACTTTCTTTCTGTGGATCATAAAATTCATTAGAACGGTTAAAAAGTTGTATTAGTAGGATCATGGTCAATGGGTAAAACCATGCTCTTCATTACCAGGGATGTGGTTTCTAAAATAAATACATAATAATAAACTATAGAATTTGTAATTAAAAAAAAATACAAATGTAAAAACTACAAAAACAACCTTTACGATAGAGATTTATAGTCCACCATTGTTTAATACCAGCAACATTTTTAATAAATTGCTGCAATTTTGCCAAAACACCATATGTCTACAGTGTTCATTGCTGCAAGGTAAATTATAATAAGGGTGCTGGGTTGAAAATGTACCTTGTCATGTAGTTTAGCTACATGGTCATGACTGTTTTCAGTTACATATAGATTCACCACATGGCTGTATAACACAAAATTCTGAGTCAAATCTGAATGGATTTGGCGCTATCTGATTAATGGCACTATCCGATTAAATCGTGGATCAAGCTCCTTGCGCAGTTTATCACTTGATAAAGCGTGAATGATAAACATTGTTTCAGACATTTACGTAAAATTAGTAGCGGGCATAATTCAATATTGTTTGATGTCTATCAACAGTAGGCATTGCAGACCTAAATACCAGACAATTATATAAAATTAAATGTATTCTGTGTTTTTATTATTTTATAAATTATTTATTATTTTATAAATAATAAATTCAGAGAAACTGCTAAATTTGCAGTGGTCTCTTAATTTTCCCTAGAGCTGTATATACACTATATTGCCTCAAGTTTTGGGACGCCTGCCTTTACATGCACATGAACTTTAATGACATCCCATTCTTAATCTGTAGGGTTTAATATGGAGTTGGCCCACCCTTTGCAGCTATAAAAGCTTCAACTCTTCTGGGAAGGCTTTCCACAAGGTTTAGGAGTGTGTTTATGGGAATTTTTGACCATTCTTCTAGAAGTGCATTTGTGAGGTCAGGCACTTATGTTGGACGAGAAGGTCTGGCTCACAGTCTCCGCTCTAATTCATCCCAAAGGTGTTCTAGCGGGTTAATGTCAGGACTCTGTGCAGGCCAGTCAAGTTCCTCCACACCAAACTCGCTCATCCATGTCTTTATGGACCTTGCGTTGTGCAGGTGCGCAGTCATGTTGGTACAGGAAGGGGCCATCCCCAAACTGTTCCCGCAAAGTTGGGGTCATGAAATTGTACAAAATTTCTTGGTTTGCTGAAGCATTAAGAGTTCCTTTCACTGGAACTAAGGGACCAAGCCCAACCCCTGAAAAACAACCCAAACCCTTAATCCCCACTCAACCAAACTTTACACTTGGCACAATGCAGTCAGGCAAGTACTGTTCTCCTGGCAACTGCCAAACCCAGACTTGTCCATCGGATTGCCAGACAGAGAAGCGTGATTGGTCACTCCAGAGAACACGTCTCCATTGCTCTAGAGTCCAGTGGCGGCGTGCTGTACTGCATACCACGCTTTGTGTTGCACTTGGTGATGTAAGGCTTGGATGAGCTGCTCGGCCATGGAAACCCATCACATGAAGCTCTCGACACACTGTTCTTGAGCTAATCTGAAGGCCACACAAAGTTTGGAGGTCTGTAGCTATTGACTCTGTAGAAAGTTGCCGACTTTGCGCACTGTGCGCCTCAGCATGTCCTGACCCCGCTCTGTGATTTTACGTGGCCTACCACTTCATGGCTGAGTCCCAATTGCTTGCACTTTGTTATAACAGCACTAACAGTTGACCGTGGAATATTTAGTAGTGAGGACATTTCATGAACGGACTTATTGCACAGGTGGCAACCTATCACGGCACCACGCTTGAGTTCACTGAGCTCCTGAGAGCGACCCATTCTTTCTCAAATGTTTGTAGAAGCGTCTGCATGCCTAGTGCTTGATTTTATACACCTGTGGCCATGGAAGTGATTGGATCACCTGAACTCAATGATTTCGAGGGCGTCCCAATACTTTTTGCAATATAGTGTATATATACATATATTTAAAAAAAATTCCCAGTTCAACTGTGACACTATGACACACACATAAAAGAGTATGGCAGTTGGTCAAATCTTTATACTTTACTTTGCAGGTAGTTTTACCTTCACTTCATAATAATGCACTCCATATGTAGGCAGCGACTCCACCAGGGTCAAATACCTAAAACAAACATAATGTTAAGATTGATGTTTAACAGCATCTTAAGGATCTATCAGCACACAGCAGGCCTGAGGTGTGGGCGTGAAGTATTTAAGCAGCCAATCATAAATCACGTCCCCCCTGATGACCCGCCCCCCTGAGACTAATCATTGTTTTTCTGATACTCACTGCACAATGGCCTGCCCTCTGGAGAGCCCTTTCAGCAGCTTGTAGTGCTCAATCACACGCTCCTCGCTGCAAAAGAGAAGGATGATGAAATCTGCTCCACGAGGATATATTCCCCTCCCATGAAATGAGGCAACCCTCCCCCCAAACTTCAGCATAAAGACGACATGGATCATCAGCCATAAAGCTCTTATAAAAGGCTATAAATGCAGCTTCAGCATCACTGACTTGTCTGCCCTGAATGTAAATCTCTTAGCTGTCTGTGCCGCTACCTTAAATGACAGATCAGCACTGGTAGTATTTAAATAACGTTACACTTTAAGGCAAACATATCTGACAAAATGCATTTCATTTTTTTATTTTAGGTTTTGATGTCCTTAAGAATATATATTTGCGGTATAAGTACCAAAAACCATCGCAATATATTTTTACAGCTCCTTTCTCAGAAGCTCTGATAAAAACAGGTCGATTTTGGCCTGTCTAATTAATATTGATTCTGATTGGCCTGTTGTTTTCAGAATCTATGGTAATGCAGGGCTGTCAGTCAGCGGCCATGGGCGGGGCATGAGGAATGTGACATCACATTCCTCAGAGAATCAAAACGGCTTGTCTAATGAGACTGCTTTTGTTTAATGGGGATTAAAAAAATAAGGAGTGGGTGGATTTTTATTATTGTAGGGTGGTTGTGTTCACACACTGTCAACACACATATCCAAACACCTTGTAAAAGTGGATAATATATATTTTTATTAACAACTACATCCAGCCCATCCCTAAACCTACCCAGTGATTTATAGTGCATATACACTTTATGAGCACGTGTTCCCTGGGATCGAACCGATGCATGGTCAGTGGTCGCATGATTGCATGTTGTTGTATATTGCAATGCTTTACCAATTGAGCTATGCAAAACCAGAAATATTATACAGATAGATAAAAGGGAACAATGCATTAAAATGAGAGTGTCCTGTTGTCGATAGTGGCGCAACTTTAGTAAACGCTCATATGGGTCGTATTTCAGGGAAGTAACAAACAACCTATAGAGGAGTATTAGTTGGAGGACATGTTGTGAAATAGCTGTGTGAAAACATGCTTTACCAGTATGCTAGAGACGGATGCTCCTTCAGTACTTTAGTGGGCAATGCTGGAAGCTTCTTCAGCTCTGCTCTGGTATTTTCATCACTAAAATCAACAAAAATACACTTTCAGCATGCAATAAGATACAATAACTGACGTTAATACATCATACAACCAGAACAATGAAACGGCAGGTGCAACGCAAGTGTTTTCAGCCCGGCACAGTTATCATTTTCACATCCAGCACCACGTTGTTTAAATAGCTAATGCATTTGCGCCCATCGGTTCACCCATGGGCGTGCTGGTCTGAAAACCAGGTGTGTTCAGGTGCATTGTTGGTGTGTTGCTATTTTTAGGAACTGAAAACGACTGCGCCACTGACCAACAAAAACCTCGTCTGAAGTCAATAGTGCATTATTTTTAGTGTTATTTAAAGGGCGTGTTATTAATATGCGCCTTTAGGCGGGTACACAACACACGTACACTCTGCTTATTACACACACAGGGACGTGCAGCAGCACAAACATTTTTAATTATTAAAAATAAAAGGATTCCTCTCTGGAGAAGCGTTCAGTCTTTCCGCTCGTAAGTCCCTCCATGTTAATAGTGAATCCGCCATGGTGCGAACACAACTGGCTTTTAAAGGGAATGGGAGATGATTGATTAGTTTATTGCACGTTACACCCCAAACACACCCATGACTCATTAAGAGACGAGGTACAACCCGTTTGGACCATGGACTGTTTTTTTCTGTCGTTAAACTAGCAAAAGTGGTTGCAGACACGACCTGCGCTCAGATCGATATGGCCCAATGTTTCACAATGCTGTGTTACATAACGTTGCCCATAATGTTAACCACATTATGTAACAGTGCACTGAATCATTACAAGTAAAGGTGCAGAGATGTAACGACTGTCATTATTTTTCACAAAATGATTAGACAAGAAACAAACTAATTTGTATATAGTTTACTCTAGTTAAGTGAATAACAGCTTAAATTAAAAGCTATCATATGACTTAAATATAGCACACAAATCACGTGGACTACTGTTATGGTTCTTTTTAGACCTTTTATACAGACTGAAACTCAGAATCAACATGCTTTTTAGCTATTTCTAAAACAGCAGCTTGAACATCCCACTAAATGACCCCATAAAGAAAGTCATATAGGTTTGGAAAGACGTGATTCTGAGTAAACGTTGAGAGAATATTCCTTTATTGCAGAGCTTGTCAAACTTTAAAACTTTCCTGACCCGAGGAACTTTCATTATTACATTATTTTAATCTCATGCTGACCTTGTTTCTCAATTAACAACCCTTAATGCATTTTGTCATAATCTTGGATTCACTGCATCACTGCACGTCCTGATAGAGAGAGACTTATTTTAATAGTGATTTTGCTCTCTACAGAAGCAACCTATTTAATCTAAAGAATATATACAGCATAAATAGGTACCGGTATATGTTTTATATAGCAGTGCACAGACGTCCTGCAGTGCCTTTCTTATTGTCCCGGGTAAAAACTCTTCAAGTTTTATTCCAACATTTGACAGTACAAAGTAATATTAAAGCCTTTAAAATATCAAGACATTTTTCCAGGTTCATAAATAAGTGTGGTAAAACTACACACCTTGTATAGTCTCCTTTAGATTCCTGTAAAACAAAATACATAAAGCAGCAAGTGCATTTAATACATAACACTGACTAAAATAAATACAAACATGTCATAGATATAAATTTAAGCTCTGATAGTCCTACCTGCAATGCATGAGCAGCTAATTTAAAAACCAGCTCACTCTCCACCTCAATGTCACCCTGTGGACAAACAAGCCAAACGTCACGTTTAAACACATGCTGTGAATCACAATGCTTTGAAATCATATTCATCATGTCCATTTATTAATGTAATGAGGAACTATGCATGTGATATTCCCACCATGGGCGCCGATTTGTTTTTGGTGAAATGGCTTAGCTCATGAATAATAATTAGGTTACACACAAATAATTTCAAATGATATTTTACTGTTTTCATCAATAAATAGTCTGTCATGTATATGAAATAGTCACTGAACCAACTGCTTTAATAGAAGCGTTTATTATAATAAAGAAAAACTGCCGCTGTATGTTGGAGACACATGTTTACATTACATTTGTGATTTCACTGGAACGGATAGTGAGCCGTGGAAAAGCAAAATAGATTGAGAGAGGTGTGTGTGTGGCGGAGAACATATAACCGCTGTCGCTTTCTGCCACTGATAACACTCAACAACCACAATTCAAAAGTGAAAGATTTCAGCACAAACACACATCTTTATTTCTCAGAACTGCGAGTTATAAACTCGAAATTGGGAGAAATAAAGTCAGAATTAACTTTATTATATATATATATACATATACAGTCCCTGGCAAAAGTCGTGTCGCTTATCTATTTCGTAGAAACACCTGCTATTAACCTGATTTTTAATTCATCAATTGGTGTTAGAAATAGCTCATATGAAAAGCTAAAACCCTCCCAAATGATGTTTAATGCACTGAAATAAATTAGTTTCTCTGAAAAAAGATTTATCATTTAATCAAGACAGAAAGGTCAAATTTTGGCAAGACAAAAGTTTTGTCGCCTAAATAGAAATTGAACAAATTTACTGCAAATACAAAAATTTGTCAGCAAATTAAGTAGTGGTGCTGTGAGATCCAAATTTAATATCTTGTATGACTTCCATGACCTTGAAGGACTGCACCCATGCAGTTTGGCAAGGGCTCATACAATTTATTGATGAAGTCATCAGGAATAGCAAAGAAAGCAGTCTTGCATGCCTCCCAGAGTTCATCAATATTCTTTGGTTTCGTCTTCCATGCTTCCTCTTTCATCCTACCCCACATATGCTCAATGATGTTCATGTCTGGTGACTGGGCTGGCCAATCCTGGAGCATCTTGATCTTCTTCGCCTCTGGCTTGGCTTGCTCAGTTGGGGAAAAAAATATTTTTCAAATATATTTCAAAATAAATCTAATTATTAAACTAAATTAACCATATAGACCAAATTACTGATCTAAAGCCCACATTGTTACTGTCTGATAATCAAAATATATTCTGTTGCATTATTTTTCTGTTTAACACTGTGAAGCTGCTTTGAAACAATCTGCATTGTTAAAAGCGCTATATAAATAAAGCTGACTTGACTTCTTCGCCTTGAGGAACTTTGATGTGGAGATGGAAGAATGTGATGGAGCACCATCCTGCTGCAGAATTTGGCCTCTTTTATGGTTGGGAATATAAGAGGTATAAGATGTCTTGGTATTTTAGACTATTGAAGTTGCCTTCCACCCTGCAGATCTCTCGCACACCCCCATACTGGATGTAACCCAAGACCATGTTTTTTCCGCCACGAAACTTCACTGTTTTCTGGGTGAATCTCGGATCCATGCGGGCTCCAGTAGTTCTCCTGCAATATTTGTGGCGACTGTGGTGTAATTCAACAGAAGATTCATCTGAAAAATCCTTCTGCCACTTTTCCTGCGTCCATCCTTTTAGCAGGCTGTGGGCTTTGGCAAATGCCACACGGTTTTTCAATTGTCTTTTGTTTAGTGCTGGCTTCTGGGCACTGATTCGACCAGGTAGGCCATTTCGAGATAGAATCCGAAAAACTGTTCTGGTTGACACAGGGACTTCAGGCGACCAGGTCTCATGGAGCTCTGCTGCAGTGGAAATGGGCTGGCCTTGGATTTTTGAGCCAACAAACGGTCCTCTCGAGCAGTTGTCTTGCGGGGTCTGCCTGACCTGGGTTTGTCATAAACGTCTCCAGTCTCTTCAAATCTTTTTTTTATCCTCTGTACTTGACGCTGAGACACTTTGAAGGTGTCTGCCACATCAGCAGTGGATCTGGTCTTCAGCCTCTTGATAATCAAAACTTTAGTCTCAGGGTGAATCTTAGGCATGTTTGCAGAGGTCTAGTTGCAGTTGATGTGAAGGTCTAGTGTACTGGGGTTCTTTTTATACACACCTGAGATCTAATTGATCCATTATTAGTCACAGGTGAAGCTCATATGACAAGGCGACAACACTTGTGTTTTTGCAAAAATTGACTCAATGGGCTTTACCAAGCTGTGAATATTAGAATATTTTTTGACAGTTTCATTTTGCACTGAAACATTATTACAAAAGCTGTTGGGATTAAAATGAGTCATTTCTTGTATAAAAATCTTGATAAGAAATATTATTCAGCGGCACTTCAGCTCTATATATATATATATATATATATATATATATATATATATATATATATATATATATATATATATATATATATATATGTATATATATATATATACGACATGACAAGCATATTTTTGTGTCTAAGTGAATTGTTTCCTTTTAAAATAATTTGATAAATTCATAAAATGTATCACGTTATTCTATAAAACCTATTTAGTTTGAATTCATTTTAAGTACATTTAAGTAATACATATTTTGTTATCTTAAAAATGGCAGGTGATGCAACTGTCCGAACAAATGTCCAGACTAAGAAAACTATTTAATTTTTTTTTTGATGTCAGGTGGTACAACTACAGTACATCTACATATAACTACTTGGTTGCACCGCCTGACATAAACAGTCAAAATGTTTTAAACAGCTGAAACTTGTTTAAACACATTGTTCATGACTCAAACATGTGCATTACATCAGTTTTGAAAATATATATTTTTTAAAATACCTTTTTTTAAAGCTTTATTTGTCAATGACCTATATATATATATATAGGTCATTGACAAATAAATTTATCTTTTGGTATGCATTTCATTTTTTTTCTGAAATGCATACCAAAAGATAAATAACAGGACACAGAAGATACATAATTTCATATTATGTCTGTTTATTAACACAGCAAAATAATGGTGGGTTAAATCAAGCTGAAACATCCGTCAATAGGCCCACTTTGCTCACCCTGCTCCATCGCTAGCTCCCAACCACTTTCCTCACTTTCCGAGATAGTCCTCACTGCAGAACACGAAATCCAACTCCTCCCATCTTACATACCTAAACCTACCAATCTCCACCCCCTGATCCCTAAACCCACCCCTAAACCTACCAATCCAACTCCGCCCCCTGGATCTCCTGTACTGCAGTGAGGTGCTACTGGACTTTCCTGACCAGAATAATTTGTCACACTGCGCATTCGTAAAATGCGTTAAAAAAATTAATGTAATTAACAACAAACAACTAATTAAGTTCGTTAACGCGCTATTTTTGACACCCCTAATATATATATATATATTTCACCAATCAGGCATAACATTATAACATTATGGTGAAGTGAATAACTGATTATCTCTTCATCACAGCACCTGTTAGTGGGTGGGATATATTAGGCAGCAAGTGAAAATTTTGTCCTCAAAGTTGATGTGTTAGAAGCAGGAAAAATGGGCAAGCGTAAGGATTTGAGCGAGTTTGACAAGGGCCAAATTGGGATGCTAGACGACTGGGTCAGAGCATCTCCAAAACTGCAGCTCTTGTGGGGTGTTCCCGGTCTGCAGTGGTCAGGATCTATCAAAAGTGCTCCAAGGAAGGAACAGTGATGAACCAGCGACAGGGTCATGGGCGGCCAAGGCTCATTGTTGCATGTGGGGACATATATATTAAGTCAGAATTTACAATTTTATATTGAGATAAACTGCTAGACAAACAAATAAATAAACAAACAATCAACCAACCAGCCAACCTAGCGAACAAACAAACAAACAAACAAACCAGAAAAATAACCAATCAATCATTCCAACTAACAAACAAAAACAACCAACCAACCAAAACAAATAAGCAACTCACAAATTTGACTTTAATTATAGCAATTGTGAGTTATCAACTTGAAATGATGAGAATTTTCTTTAATCTTTATATATTGAGACATACTGGGACTTTTTCCCTCACGATTGCGAGTTTATATCTCATGATTTTGACTTTTTTTATATCTTGAAATTCTGAAGAAGAAAAAAAAAAAAGTCAGAATTGTGAGATAAAAAGTCGCAATTAACTTTTTTTTATAATTATTCTGTGGCGGAAACAATCTTCCATACAAATCAAATGCTTCCTCTGTATTACATACAATTCTGCAGCAAGATCATAAAGTGTTTTGGTGGAAAACCAGGCCATGACAAAGAGAGAAAAATTTTTTTGTCCATGCTTCAATGACGCAAAATAATCCTTATGTTGGTCATGATGGTTGTGAAGAATCTTAGAGGAATGGCTGTTTTCTTGATTCACAAGCGAATCAGTTACACACACTTCTTCTATGGCCCTGGGGTGCAATAACTGGTATATTATTAACGCTCTGAGGTCTGTGGCTTTTTAATTGTTTATGGAGGCGAGAAATGAGACAGTGAATCACAGACATAAATGTACTCACGTTATAGATGGCAGACTTAGCATTCAGAAAGAATAACTCCACAGTTGTGTGCTCCTTTAGAAGTGAAATGCTCTCGATGTAAAACCTGCAAATGACAAATCCTTCAGTTAATCGCAATTTCGTAGTGATAAACAGGGCGTAGAGTCGTAGCCAAATGACAAAAACCTCACTTCAAATCTAAAACAAGGTGCTTCTTTGGAGCGGCACCACAGTGATTCAGTCCAGGAATGTGCTGCATTCTGTGGTTGATGTGGTCATGTGACTTAAGACATCATGAGGTAGCGATCACATACCTCACCAGGAATTGAAGAGCAATAGGCCCTGATTTCTTGGAGAAGTCGTGATCCAGCACTCTGCGGTCCAGCTGCAACCATTTGCACTGACCACTGGAAGAGGAAAGTTAATCTGGATGAAATGTGCGATCAGACATTCTTATTCAACCCAGTAAACGCTCTGCAATTTAACACTAATATATGAAAATCATCTGCACAGAGACGACTTCAACAGGACTCAACTGAGCAGAAATAGATGAGATTTTGCCTTAGTGATGCCTGAAAAACTGTTATATAGAAATAGTTTTATGTTGTTTATATGTCTGTGATGTTTTTATTATGTTTTAAGACAAATCATGTACAAATGAACATGGTCTGTGTAACATTAGCAACACATTATGATAACATAGTCCAACAAAAGGCTAATCATATCAATTAGCGTTGTGTCCGACGTCATAGAGAGCAATAGTGGATCTCTGAGCTTGCGTGAGTGAGTGGAGGCGGGGCTCATTTGCATATTCATGCCCCCAAACGTTCAAGTTCCACAGGAACCTCTATAGACAACATCATTAAAAAGAGGCACTCACGTGTCATCCACATAGGTGAACCCAAAGTATTCCTTCTCCTTAAGGTTAAAATGCGATGAGACCAAATCCAAGAGTTCACGAGACAACAGCTTCGGCTGCGAGAGAAAATCCATTGATCAATATGATGTGAGACAGGGAGGTTTACTGAGGTCCATTACCCTTTGAGTGGGAGGTGTAATAGACTAGAGCTGAGATAAGAACTGTGAGACATTATACCTGAACCAACAGCTCCAGCTTCCTGTCGTCCAGGAGCTGCACCTGGCAGAGTCGTCCCTCGGTCATCTATGGACACAGATATGAATTCAGATGATTGACACTAACGCCACTATCGCCACCTTCTCTCCTCACTATAGTGACACACTGAACACAAACTTAACATATTGGATTCAAAATTCAAGTTGTTTCAATGTCCTCTTTCATTTGGAAAACACTCAAGTGTATGGGAAAGTAAACAGACAGAAATATTTTCACATAACAACTGTCATCAAAAGGTATAAATCACAAGGCATCTCTCAGCAGCAACAGCCAAAACAATCCAGAAAGAATCTGTTATGGCAGCATAATGAGACGGAGATGAGACATTTCTGCAAATGGCTGGTCAATTCTCAAGTGCCTGAAAATAAATTAAATTTCACCATTACTGCTAGACATTGATATTTTTATATTCAAATGATTAACCTACATGATTAGTAAGTTTGGAATCCAGACAACCAAACAAACAAAACAAACAAATGGCCAATCAACCAAACAAACAACCAGCAAAAACTAAATAAATAAATAACCAACCAAAAAACAAACCAGTCAACCAATCTACTAAACAACCAACCAACAAACAAACCAACCAAAGACAAACAAAAAGCCAACCAACCAAGCAAATAAACAACCATAAAAAACAAATAAATAACCAACCAACCAAACAAATCAACCAGCCACCCAACCTAACAAGCAAACAACAAACCAGAAAACCAACCAACCAATCAAACATTCAAACAAAGCAAACATCCAAACAAACAAACAAACAAAACAACCAACAAACAAACCAGCCAGCTAAACTTCAAAACAAACTAACATCCAATCAGCAAACCAAACATCCAATCAACAAACCAAACAAACAATCAGCAAAAAGCAAATAATAAACAACCAAAAAAACAACAACAACAAACAACCAGCCACCCAACCTAACAAGCAAACAAACAAACCAGAAGACCAACCAATCAAACAAACAGGCAAACAAATAAAAAACAACCAACCAACAAACCAGCCAACTAAACAACCAACCAGACAACAAAACTTCCAATGAACAAAAAAAACTACAGGAAATAAAAAAATAAACAACCAACCAAAAAAAAACAAACCAGCCAACCAATCTACTAAACAAACAACCACACAGACAGTCAAACAAAAACCAAGTTAATAAACCGACCAAGCACATAAACAGACAGCAAAAAACAAAGCAAACAAACATACAACCCAACCAGCCACCCAACCTACCAACCAACCAAACAAAAACTATCAACCAACCAAAACAATGAATAAACAATCGATAAATAAACAACCAACTGAAACAAAACAAACAAACAGACGATTGACCAAAACAAGCAAACAAACAAATAACCCATGATGTTTCTCTTTCAGAACCCTGTTGCATTCATGTTACATTTATGGTTGAACATTACAGGGTTGAAGGAAAGCGCAAAACTGGCTCCATGCTTAATGTCAATAGACATTTTATGTTTTTGTATCACTGCTAATGCAGGATCAGTTTGGTGACAAATTCAAAAAAACGTTGGTGATTTGTTTTTATGAGATGCATTTAACCAGCATTAACAGGTCTTTTCAAAAGGTCTTTTCTTCATGCCATCTTCTGCGCCACCAGATGCCATGCGCACACAGATTATTGTGGAAAAACACACATTTGGTGTGCAGAACAAAACAGAAACGAGTTATTTTTCTGTCACTGAAAATAACAACAGGATGTTGAACAAAGAAGTGAAGTTAAAATAGATAAAACATCTGTTAACAAACCAGTTGAATCTTATGTAACCACAAAAACGGCACAAAATTGCTTTGTTTTTCAGTTCGGCACAAAGACTGTGCTATAAACCGACCAATACCAAAAATGTCTGTTTACAATATAGTGTGGTGGAGTTGATGTATAATTTCATGTAGCTGTTGAGGTGTTCTTGTAAAGGTCGAATCCAAATGATTCAAAATATGATATAATCTTTGGTCAGGATAAATGTGGATAATATGTTTTATTAGTAAACTCAGATTAGTTATAAGAAAACATGAGTTCTTACTATACCACAGATCTTTCTTCTGTACTGCAAAGAACTGAAAATGTGCTAGATGCTAGAAAATTATTGCATTATCATATTCTGGAAAAGTGTCAAATGCCCTTCTCCAAGCCTGTAATTTCTGTTTGCATGAGCTGTTTATTGGAGAGGGTCTAAAAATGCAATACAATGAATGAATGTAAATCCAAAGATCCTACTGAAAAAGCTTGTATTTGGCATTTTCCTAATTAATTGTTTCATTACAAAAATTTATACTATCAGTATATGATCATTGTCACAAGTTTGCTTAGTGACCTAGAAACAGTAGGCCTACTTGTAATAATAGTAACAATATCAATCTTACATATTTCTCTTTATTTAACACCACAATTTTCTTAGTTTACATCCGAAAGCTTCTGATCTCAGATTTTCAGTATGGATATGACTCATCATGACAAGGGGAAAAAAAGGATTTCAATAAAAATAACTCGCACACTTAAAATCTCAGTTATGTATTAAAGTATCAACAATGTCTCAGATGTTTCTCCTAAAATAAAAAGAGCAATAAAAGTAGACAAAAAAAGACGCAAACATTTTTTTGTCTAAATAAGAGAATAGAGCTGTAAATATGGATAGATCAGATTATTCAGCCTGATGGTAAATGTTCAGATTGAGTTTATTATGCGTTTCATATTGAAATCTCTGACTTCAGTTGGCAGACTTTGAAAAGTAAGAAATTACATTTATATTCTTACTATATTCTTCATGATAAAAGAGTCAAAGAACCAAAAAAACAGACCATCACAAATGACACACAGAACTCTCAAACACGGAAATGATCACAAGAGTGCCAAAGCAATGGCAGACCCCATGCTGTTACAAAAGACCGGCAGTACCTGATATACGTCGCCCGGGTAGAAGCAGGTTTGTAAGCACTGCTGACATGACCTCATCCTTTGCAGGTAACACCTCCGGAGCATCCACACAACGATCTGCCATATGAAACTGCCGCTCCGCAGGAGCAGAGCTTCCACCCCACACACTAAGCCCCAAGCCATGGCCGCCCCGCCACCGGCTGGTACCCGGGTCACCCCTCTCTTACGCAACAGGACCTAGTCTGGGTCAAACTCTAGACAGACCGTTCTTTCACCACCTCCTAATCTTTGCTCCTTCATGCAAGATCGCCAACTAGGTGACATGCGTTTCGACTACATTCCCCATGTGCGTGAAGACTCCGCTGTGCCCCTGAAGAGGATGGAAGGGGAATTTCTTTTTGCCGTCTGTGCGCTGAGGTTAGAGCTGGAGGCTCTGGGAGGGCGGCCAGGCAGTGAAGGAAAGAGCTGAGGTTTGTGGGGACGCAGTCCTGGGCTGCCCTGCCAGCCACGATTTTAGCTCACGGTTTCACTGGTCCTATTCGAGCACACATGGAGACTTAAAGGGCAGATTTGTTCGCACACACACACACACACACACACACAATCCTGCCATTTTGCTTCCAAAAGTAAACCAGGCTCTGCCACATCGATTTCTGTGGCCTGTCCACGTGTCCCAAAAGCTGCTACCATCCCTCCTACTTTACAGCTTGACACAAAAAGTGAAAGGATTTACATGGAAACACAGCTTAAAATATACATAACAATCCTATAGCTCCACAAAAATGTCTGTGGGGTTCAATGGTGAAATGTTTATTGGGTTCAAACGCCCAGAGGAAAGATACACTTTATTGTCAAAAGTTTTGGGACGTCTGCCTTTACATGCACATAAACTTTAATGACATCCCAAATGTCTTGGAATGCTGAAGCATTAAGAGTTCCTTTCACTGGAACTAATGGACCAAACCCAACCCCTGAAAAACAACCCCACACCATAATCCCCCCTCCGCCAAACTTTACGCTTGGCACAATGCAGTCAGGCAAGTACCGTTCTCCTGGCAACCGCCAAACCCAGACTCGTCCATCGGATTGCCAGACAGAGAAGCGTGATTGGTCACTCCAGAGAACACGTCTCCATTGCTCTAGAGTCCAGTGGCGGCGTGCTTTACACCACTGCATCTGACGCTTTGCATTGCACTTGGTGATTTAAGGCTTGGATGAGCTGTTCGGACATGGAAACCCATTCCATGAAGCTCTCGACACACTGTTCTTGAGCTAATCTGAAGGACACACACAGTTTGGAGGTCTGTAGCTATTGACTCTGCAGAAAGTTGGCGACTTCTGCACACTGTGCGCCTCAGCATGCGCTGACCCCACTCTGTGATTTTACGCAGCCTACCACTTCATGGCTGAGTTGCTGTTGTCCCCAATTGCTTCCACTTTGTTAAAACACCACTAACAGTTGACCGTGGAATATTTAGTAGTGAGGAAATTTCATGAATGGACTTATTGCACAGGTGGCAACCTATCACGGCACCACGCTTGAGTTCACTGAGCTCCTGAGAGCGACCCATTCTTTCACAAATGTTTGTAGAAGCGTCTGCATGCCTAGTGCTTGATTTTTTACACCTGTGGCCATGGAAGTGATTAAAAAACACCTGAACTCAATGATTTGGAGGGGTGTCCCAATACTTTTGGCAATATAGTATACATCAGAAGGTATAGCTCTCTATGTCTTTCTTCTAAACAGCAATAGAATTCAATGCAAAGTAAATGGAGACTTTTGCCTACAGTAAATCTCCTGTTTCGCACGTTTTCGACTGAGAAAGACCTCTAGAGTTTCAGAAGAGTGACCAAAAAAATATAAAAATCAGTTTCAGCATAGTTGAGGGATGTAAACATTGACCGAAACATTTATGTTTAATTAGCACTTTTCCAATGACTTGTTTTAACCGTGTCCTAATGTGGATATGCTAATAGCAATATGTCAAATTAGTTTGGCTGAAATATAGTGAGGCGGCTCATTGCCGAATAACTTTACTGCGATTGGTTTAATTTATCAGCTGAGAACATCTACTACCAAGATTAATTATCAAATTACCCAAATTTAATTACATAAACTTTTTGGTTTTCGGCTAAATAAAAAAAGTTTTTGTGTTTCAGTAAAAAAAAAATTTCAGTGCATCACTATTAAAAATACATAAAAAAAACGATTTATAGTCAAGTCACCTTTATTTATATAGCGCTTTTAACAAGTCCAATTGTTTCAAATCAGCTTCACAGTGTTAACAGGAAACTAATGCAACAGAATTTGTACAGCCGCTCTGGAGAAAACGGTGATGTTATCCAGCTAATTTCAATGATCATATCATGTCAATGCAGGCAGATCGGTAATATAGTTGAAATGTAGGTGTCCCCGACAGAGCAAGCCAAAAGCCAATGGCAACGGTGGCAAGGTATTTATGTTTTTAATTTCTGAGTCACAATTCATTTTGATATTTTTGGGTGCTTAAAGTGTCAGGTGCATGAAATGTTAGTGATACAACTGCCCTGATATCATAATGAAGAAAAAGAACCAAATAAAAAGATGAAAATCTAAAGAGAGAGAGAGAGAGGATGCTCGTGTTGGCGTTACAGCACACAATAGCGCAACCACGTGCTCACCACTGCAGCAAAACAACTGCTGTTTTCAAAGCATTTTTCTCAGGGAGTGCAGCACACAGAGGGATGCCCTACTTTGACAGGCCAAGGGTTACGTGGGGATCCCGCCGGTTGAGCGGCCCGTCGCGATGCGACTTTGTCCGGCGACCGCTTCCAATTGGCGTGGTGACCCGTGTCTCCCGTCCAAGGCCTGTAAGTTCTCTTCCAACCTCGTTGCTAAGGCTTACAGGTCTTGTGGACAGGCCGCGTCCGCTTTGCATGCCATGCTGCGGGGCGGGGTGCGATATGCAAAGCACACACGCCAATGGCCATTGGCCAGTTATCTTTATCTCGAAGCTGATAGGGGCTCCCTGAAGTGATCCCAATTCGTCGGTGACGTCCGACGTACGTCTCCGTTCCCTCCTTCAGGGAACGAGGGTTACATACGTAACCGAGACGTTATTATCAACACTGGTGGCTGTTAAGTGAACTACAGCCAGCAACTTTCTCACCAAAAAATGGACAGAAGAGGTTAACCCAGCCTCACGGCTCATCATTACTTCATCAGCCCACGGAAAATAAAGAACAACTGTTATATTTCTGAGTATCAGGCCATGCAAGGACCAGCTACACCCATTTGATTGCAGTTTATTAGCAGATTTTGACTGATGGGAGTGTGTGGAAAAGTGCAGCATGTTGAAATCATAGCCCGTTCTGTTGAGCGGCCCATAATGCTATGCTGTTATTAGGAAGGAACCAGCGGAAAACCAGAAGAACAGCAGCGGCCAAGAGATGAAGTCTCAGACTTTCATCTGGAAACACTACAACATTGTGTTAATGTCTTAACGACACTGCTGATTTCTCATAAAAATACCAATTCAAAAACAAATGAAGGTGGGGGTTAGAAATCTGTCAGCAATATGCTTTCAATAATTGGGACTTTTTATATGAAGGCACCTCTAACTTCTGAAGCACCAAATGTCACATCTGATAACCTTTAGACAAGTGATTAATGACTGCAAGGCGTATTTCTCCATATAAACTTGAGAAGTAAGTTTTTTTAAAAAAGAAGAGGAACCGCACACACAGAATTGTGGGTTGTGATAGCTCTTTCCTGGCCCATCCACACTGCCACTCTGATCAAAGAGAC
Source organism: Gobiocypris rarus (assembly GCA_023029165.1). Taxonomy (NCBI): domain Eukaryota; kingdom Metazoa; phylum Chordata; class Actinopteri; order Cypriniformes; family Gobionidae; genus Gobiocypris; species Gobiocypris rarus. The sequence goes on along the minus strand of CM040933.1, from coordinate 29,264,524 downwards.
ACAACAGCACCTTGACTTCCTTAGGAAGCTCGCCTGCCCCTCCATATCCTGTTGAACTTCTACCGATGCTCAATCGAAAGCATCCCAACACACTGTCTCGGACCAGAATGCCCAAAACATCACTGGTGCTCAGCTACCCTCAATCAAAGACATATACCACAAACGAGCCTACGAAAGGGTGAGGAGCATTAAAAGACACCTCTCATCCCTGCCATGGACTGTTTACTCCTCTCCCATCTGGGAGACGTTACAGGAGAATTTGCTGTCACACTAGCAGACTCAGTTTCTTCCCCTCAGGGGTCAACCTACTGAACTCTATATTAAAATGAAGGACACTACATCCAACCAAGATCTCTTAATACAAAAAAAAGTCTGCGCTGTACATTAAAATGCCTCCATACTGCACACTTACAAATGTTTTCTTACTGCTGCGGTCACCTCATTCTCAATAATCTCCATCATTCTCTCATTTTCATCTTAACTCGCAATATAAACTCGCAATTCTGAGTTTTTTTTAGCAATTGCGATTTTATATCTCACAATTCTGACTTCTTTTCTTAAAATTGTAAGATATAAATGTACAATTGCATGTCATAAAGTCAGAATTGTGAGATCTCGCAAATGCAACATTATATCACGCAATTCTGACTTTACATGCAATAGCGACTTTATATCACAATTCTGAGAAGAATTGTGAGTTAAATTATCCTTTTAATTTTTTTTTATTCTGTGGCGGAAAACAAGCTTCCATAGGTTAAAAAACTTTATTTATACATCGTTCTTTTTAGTGGGGTGTTCGTCTAACATTATTTAAATGTTGCTAAATGTTAAAGAACATTCAAAAGTAACGTTCCCGTAACGTTCCCATGATGATAGAATGGAATGTTCCCTTAAAGCTACACTGTGTGATATTTTCCCCCATCTAGCGGTGAAAAGGTATATGACCATCCAGTGAATATTAGTTTCTGTTCCTCTCAATTCCGATTTCGTTTTAACTCCTACGGTGGCCGATTTAGTCCAAGATTAATATGGCTTCCAGTTCGATCAAGTGATGAAGTTACTTTAGAAAACTATTATAATTTGCAGTTATTTAATTTGTCAGTTAACATGTAGGTTATGACATCTATGTAAAATGAATAATAGTTTTACGTTTTCGTTATTTTTTACCATTTCATTGCTAACATCAGTGATCAGGTTCCCAGACGAATGCAAGCTAACCTTAGTAAAGTAACTTTTATCGGTGCTATCATTATTCTGTATATTGTACGACATCACTTGCGTAAGGCAAAGTTTACATTGTAGGCTATATCAGTCTCAAGCAATCCCCCTCTTCACATTCGACACGGTGCCATCGAGTGTTAAAACGCGAAAGGCGAAGCTTGAATTTACGGGTATGTCCCTCTTTGGTTCATGTACTTTCAAGATGGAGGGGTAACATGGCGACGCGCATTCGAACCCCTCACCCGTATGTATTTTCAATGGCATATTATACACTTACGAGAATACTTTATTACTTGAAAGAAGTAAATATACATTAATGAGCACATATATTTTTGAAAGAACTAAGTGTTTTTAGCTAAGAATAAACTAAAAAAAAGTGACACAGTGTAGCTTTAAAGTCTTCATAACCAACATATTTTTTAAACGTTTAAAACACTGGCCAGTTTGAACGTTCAGAGAACATTAAAAAAAACGTTTTAGTGAAGATGTCAGCAAAACCTTCTAAGAATATATTTTTGTTAGCTGGGAAGATTACAGATGTTGCTTGTCAGACGGGCAAGAGAGCAGTTTCAGAACTGTCAAACCCTGGTTAAACTGACAGATCTCCTCCCTAAAGAAAGCACACACACTCACTTAGCCCGCCCACACAAATCATGTGACCAGCATTACGCCTCTGCATCAATTAACACCCCAATCAACAGCCATTCAGCCACTCATACACACTAAAGCATAATCTTCACCGTTTGGGTTCATCTGAGAGAAAATGGTTCTGGATTTAGAATGTTATATTCTTTGAAGTAACTGAGGGCAAGCAGAAAATCTATTTTGGTATAATAACTTACATCTCTCCACTTCAGCTATTCCATCTTTATTGGTTTTCGGTAGCATAAGATTTCATAAAAATATGATTCACTGCTTTTACACGACAGCTTGAAACCACTTAACTCATTGCGCACACGCAAATAAAAACTGTTGTTTGTAAAGATAAACCTGTGAGGGTTTTGAAAGCGTGGATGATATTTGCCATGGCAGATATTAGATGTGTATCTGTGACATTTGTAATTTGCTATTTATGAGTGGCTGTGCTGCCACCACAGCTCATATCCTGTCAGGCCATGTTGTAATGACACATGCTACCAGCTGATGGCAGCGCATTTCACATCCAATTCACAATGTCAATTTTGGCTCTGCTGTGCTGGTAACAAAATAACACAGTATATATAGTTTTAAATATAACAGTAATACTTTATACATTACATAGACTGATGTTCAAAAGATTGGGGTCGGTAAGATTTTTGTAAGGTTTTTGAGTCTCGTACTCATCAAGGCTACATTTATTTGATCAAAAATACAGTAAAAACTGTAATTTTGTGAAATATTATTACAATTAAAAATAAGTGTTTTCTATTGTAATGCACTGTCAAATTTAATTTATCCCAGTGATCAAAGCAGAATTTTCAGCATCATTGCTCCAGTCTTCAGTCCTTCAGAAATTATTTTAACATGATAATTTGATGCTCAAGAAACATTTATTTTATCATCGGTTGATTTTAACCAGTTGTGCTGCTTCATATTTTTGTGGAAACTGTTTTTACTGTCACTTTTGACCAATGTGATGCATCCTGAATACAAGTATTCATTTCTTTTTAAAAATTGTCCTGATTTTTTTTAACAAAAGTGTAAACATATAATTTCCATTGACTATCAAAGATAATTGCCGTCTGTGTTGACAGAATTCAATGAATCACACTGTAAATTAAATGTAAAAAGTAAATAAAATGTAAATAAATAGAAACAATATTTTTATCACACGAGTGACACACCAATAACTGAAAATGTAATTTTGAAAATTAAATTGTATTTTTATCCTTTAACCCAAAAGAGCAGCTTTGGTTCTTGAAGTACTTTTTCCAATCATTTTCTTAATAAGAATTCAGAAAATTCTTCAACAAAGTCATTAACCAAACCAACCAGCCCCAATATGAATCACAACATTAAAACATTTGCATATGCATTAATGCTACAGTAATGTATTTTAAGTATTTGTGTACTTTGATTTGTTCCACTGGCTATCCTGTGTTATAGTATGGCTATTCATTGACCTATTATGCCACTTTTTACGAGATGTGATAAAAGTCTCAGGTGTCCTCAGAATGTGTCTGAAGTTTCAGATCAAAATACCCCTCAGATTATTTGTCACACCATCATGTAAATGCCCATTTTTGAGTGGAAGGAAACACATGCTGTTTTTGTATCTTTAAATGCAAATGAGCTGCTCCCCGCCCCAGAAGAGGGCCAAAAACAGCTGTTGAGTTTTGCTGATCATTTCTATCGCACTCACGCTCATGTGACATTGCAGTTCTTCGTCATCATGAAAGTTTATTATCTGCATGCGTTTTAAAGCCATATCAATCTAAACTTTTGATATATGATTTTCTGAGCGTACACACCCGAAGCATGCACACAGAAAGCTGGCTGTCAGATGGCGCGTTCTCTTTCACGTCTTATTGCGCTAAAACTGTCAAACACAGAAAGTTCACATAAACAGTCAGTTATGTCTGTGAACGTAAACAGCACGTTGAGAAATCACATGTGTTTATTAGATCTGTGTCTTAAAGTGAAAGCAGCCTAATAGCAGCGTACCTACTGCTAAATATATTGCTAATATGAGATAAACAACAAGAAAAACTGAAAATCACTCACTGCTCTTGATTGAAGAATACATTTCTTATGTAACACCTCCTGTTCGAACCGCCCGCTCCAAGCGGGACTCGAACCCGTGTCCGCCGACATGAGAGTCGGACGCTCTAACAAGGAGGCTAAAGGCTGCAACCTCTAGCGTCAGTCGCTAGAGCGTCTCTTGAGGACAGAGGAGTGAGGTTTACTTGCACAGTGACTACTTGAATACTGCTGTTAAATGCTCTGGCGAGAAGATAAAATGAAGGACCGTTTACATCTCACTCAGGGGAGGGGCTAAGATAACAGGGCGTAGTCCGTCAGCAGTCGTGGGTGGGGCCTAAGCATATGTTACTTCAAAAAAGCTACAATCTGGAAACGCCTTGTTCTGAGTCACTGCTTATGATTTATGGGGGAAAAAAAAAAGAGGACTGGGATTTTTACCATTATAGGGTGGTTGTGTACACACTGCCGACACACATTTATGTTCAAACACCAAATAAAAGTGAATTTTGCGTAACAGTTCTCCTTTAAAGCATAAAAATAACATGTAATCTGCTCATTCGGACATTCTACAAAATGCCCATGTGATCAGAAGCCACTGTTACACAGCGTGTGTGTGTCTGTGTGTGTGTGTGTGTGTGTGTGTGTGTGTGTGTGTGTGTGTGTGTGTGTGTGTGTGTGTGTGTGTGTGTGTGTGTGTGTGTGTGTGTGTGTGTGTGTGTGTGTGTGTGGGCATGTTTTTGTGAAATATCAGGACACAAATGTGTATAATGACATGGGTATGACATAGTTATTACAAAAAGAGGGTGAAATATGAGGACGTTCCCCATGTCCTCACTTTTCAAAATGCTTATAAATCATACAGGATGAGGTTTTTTTCACAGAAAGTAAACTACGCAGTCTCCTGTGATGGGTAGGTTTAGGGGCAGGGGCAGTGTAGGGGGATAGAAAATACGGTTTGTACAGTATAAAATGCATTACGCCTATGGAATGTCCCCACATTTCACAAAAACAAACGTGTGTGTGTGTGTGTGTGTGTGTGTGTGTGTGTGTGTGTGTGTGTGTGTGTGTGTGTGTGTGTGTGTGATTTTTGTTATTTGGCGTCACGAGTATTGAGTGCCACGGGGGAGGGTACACAAGACGTGAAGTTAAAAGGACACATTTAAACTGTCTGTCCTGAGTAGGGCAGACTCCAGTAAATCCACGTAAAGCCTCCAACAAAAACCCTTTGTCCTTTAATCTGCCACACTGAGAAGAGCTCTTCTGCTTACTAACAAAAGAAACCTAATTTAGCTGAATTAACGTACACTTTTCCCAGTGGAGAAACATCTAAGAACATTTATAGACTGAGAAGACAAGTCATGGACGGGACCCTTTTGTGAGGCGACTGCCCTAATGGATGAAGATCTTAAAAGTACATCTTTCAATCTGTTCTTTGGAGTTTGGTCTTTGTCAAATGCATCTAAAGAAAGAATGGTGACTTCTTTGAGACTCTGCCTTAACAGATGACACAATTAAATAGTATAATTACTAGAACATTGATGGCGCGGGTTAAAGCCACTCTTTTTTAAAGGCACTGGATGAGAGGAAGGGTGACTGCCTCGAGAGTCTGTGCATTGTTCATCTAATAGCCACCTGTCCACTTCACTGATGTTAGCAAACAAACAACCTGCAGCTGAGGCGCCAGTATCAAAAACACTACTATAAAACAGTTCAGCCTCTAACATTTATGGCCTATAACAAAGTAATATTGTCTTCAAGTGCTTGTTGAAGTCCTAGTTGTGAGTTTGGACGTGCGTTTAATGTGAGTCAGTTCGCTCGGCGGCCATCTTGTAATGTCCCCAGGCGGCTGTTTTCTATGTAGGTAATAGGCAAACTAATGCAGCTCTATCTACTTGAATGGGGAAAGACCAACATGTCCTGTCAAGGTAGTTTCGATAACATGTTACAGCACCAATGAAATCTGACAACAACGTAGCGTTAAAATAACGCTAAAAAACGCATATTTCAGGCTGATTCAGTTAAATTACTGATTCAATTGCACCATGTCACAAAGCTCGAATCATTTCAAATTGGTTTCTTGAACATGACAATGAGTTCACTGTACTAAAATGGCCCCCACAGTCACCAGATCTCAACCCAATAGAGCATCTTTGGGATGTGGTGGAACGGGAATTCGTGCCCTGGATGTGCATCCCACAAATCTCCCTCAACTGCAAGATGCTATCCTATCAATATGGGCCAACATTTCTAAAGAATGCTTTCAGCACCTTGTTGAATCAATGCCACGTAGAATTAAGGCAGTTCTGAAGGCGAAAGGGAGCCAAACACAGTATTAGTATGGTGTTCCTAATAATCCTTTAGGTCAGTTTAATGTTGATGATTGCGTTATTTAACATATGCATGATTACATATGATATCGCTTATTTCTGTATCTTCTTTCCTCTGTTTTAATCAGGAGATTCTGTACTTTCAGAAGATGCGTAATAGCGCCCCCTAGCGTATAACAGCATATAAGCCAGAAACGTCTGTCAATGGTTCAGAAAGTGTTTAAAATGTACTTATGTGTGTTAAGAAACATAATCCAAAAAAGTGGACTTTATTTCATATGATATAATCTGCAAGTACAGTTTTTTTTTATATAAGTACACTACAAGTGCATATTCAATACAATTATAGTCACTTTTTCACAAGGGATGAAGGCCAACAAGACCTATGAACGGAGCAAATGATATTGCTAAATGTGTCTCTATAATGTTTCTGCAAAACAGGATTTCACAAACAAAATGCTTCAGCAAACCAGGACTTTGGTCACTATTGGCCACATTAACGCAAATATCTAGGATATTGCCTGTTTATATGGCCATATGAGGAGCACTCGGCAAACAGTATGACTATGGCACACCCATGTTTGCATGAGAAGCCACTGAATGTGTTTCCACATGCCTTACCACGACAAAACAGATTAAAAACCAAGAAAATTCATCTCCACACCACAAGACTCTATTCTGTGGTGATTCCAGTCAGAACTATTCCAGGAATCTGCTGGGACAGAGATGTATCTCTCCAGGCCTAGCGTGTGTTCAGAGTCAGATTTGTCGTGGATCTCATGTCTGCGAGTGAACCCAAGCGGGAGCCTTTATCAAACTCCGTCCCAGTCTGTGTTCAGCTTATCTCTGTTTACTCCATGTGATGAATAATTTAACAGCACTTGTGTCACAGTCTCTCCGGGAATGAGCAGAGACGCAGCGCTCTGTCACACGCTGTCTGAATGTGCTCGTCTTATTCTCTGAACGTATCAAGGCTAAATGTGCGACTGCATATCTAACACTATCAATTCCACTGTCCAAATATTGTAGAATGTGTTTTTTTTTGCATCATCTAGCTGTAATGTGACTGTAAATGACTGTAAAAGAGGGTGGAGCCTCAGCCCACACCTACCTATTGTGTAATGGCCGTGGACCAATGGTAGTTGAAAAGATATTTACCATGGGGTTGCCAGGTTTTCACAACGAAACCTGCCCAATTCTTAATCAAAACTATCCCAAAACTGGACCAATCGCATTTTGGTGGGGTTCATGGTTAAAAATCGCATTCATATGGGGTTCCCCAGCTAAAATTTGCATTCCCGGGGATAAATATCACATAATCGGGGTCGCTTCAACCCGTGGACATGAAAAACAGCCCGCAGCAACAGCGTTAAAGGTGCAGTGTGTAGTATTTAGGAGGATCTATTGACAGAAATGCAATATATTACACATAACTATGTTTTCAGTGGTGTATAAAGACCTTACATAATGAACCATTATATTTTTATTATCTTAGAATGAGTCATTTCTATCTCCATACACCGTTTCCCCTTACAGTGAAATCGCCATTTTGCGCTGCAATGTTTCTACAGTAGCCCTAAACGGACAAACTTATCTACAATGCCCTAGCTACTCTCTGCTCTCTCCGACGACATCTTTGTCCTGTGTCGGCCACCGTAGCTTCTCTATGTGCTTCAAAGGGAGGTGTGAGCGGTGGACGTTGCAATTCACAACCTCACCGCTAGATGCTGCTAAAATTCATATACTGTACCTTTAAAGTAGCCCAACATGGAATTACCAGCCAGAGTGAACTTTCCCGGAAGGTTTCAAACTCCTAAAATTAACACCAAACGAATTTAGTTTGGGCCTGATTTTGTTCAGTTCATTCTTCGATTTTCGCTTCGAGCACATCAGGGCCTTTAATCAACATGCAGGAGAATTCAAGACTACGAGATTCAAGAAATGTAGAGATTCTAGAAAGATAGCCCTACTACATCATTCTGGCTACTAAACGCAAAAGAGCTACTAGATCAATGTATATGGATGGGGAATTGCAAGAAATTTTACGATATTGATTCTGATTGACGATTGTGGTGCATTAACAATTCCATTAGTTATACTTTTAGTACTTTTGAGGAAACTATCCTCAACTATATATTAGGGCTGTGCAATTAATTGAATTTCTCCCAACGATCACCAAAATAGTACAATCGAGAAAAAACGATTATTTTGCCATGTTCTGTTTTGCAAGTACACTCTTATTTTATATTGCGTTTTGAATGAAACGCGCACGCGCACATCCGCCCCTCCCGAAGCCACACACACTCTCAGGTCGTGACTCGTGTGCATATCATCCGCTGGAATTTAAAAAAAGGCAAAACCAACTCCGTTGTCTGGGAACAGTTTGGCTTCGAGGAATCAGACGACGAGCAGAAACATGCTACATGGATTACTAGTGTTGTCAAAAGTACCGACGTCGATACCAAATCGGTATTGAAGTTTTAAAAATGTGACGCTTTGGGTGCATTCATAAACACCTCTGACTGGCCATCGCGCTCATCAAACACATCTGTGATTGGCTACAATGATAAGCGCTTCACAAAAATGTTATAAATATACATCAATGACGCTTTTCACAGAGTGCTTGCATAGATACACACGGAGCGTTTGAATGCAGGCGTCTATCAGCCTACCGGTCCGCTGGTCCATGCCTGCTTGTGCTTTCAAATGCTCGGTTTCAAAACATTTTCAAACACTTCCGTGTGCTTTCAAGCGCTGCCGTGCGTTGATCATTGAGCCAGTTCAAAAGTACAACAAATGTTACATTTTCAATTTAAGAATTCTTGAAATTTGTCTTTTTAATAAATGCAACACATTCCCAAAGTCATGTGAAATAATCGTGTTACATAATCGTGATTACTATTTTGACCAAAATAATCGTGATTATGATTTTTCCATAATATATATATATATATATATATATATATATATATATATATATATATATATATATATATATATATATATATATATATATATAAATATATATATATATATATATATATAAATATATATATATATAATAAAATACTAAACAAAAACTAAACTGTTTGTGTTAACATTTTAACTTTGATTATTATTTTACTTTTATTACATTTTTATTTAAATTTTAATTAAGACAGAAAATATCAAAATAAATATGAATAAAAACCAACTAACAATCTCAATTATACTAAAATAACACTGGTTCTGACTGAATCACTAAAAGAAGCGAACATCATAAAAAACATGTGGTTCCTTCAGTTTAAAAATAAACCTAACCCTAGAGATCATTGCCGCTTTTCCAGGCCATGAACTCAAAGCACAGACGCACGTGCGGAGTCTGACGGGCAGTTTCAGGGGTTATCAGTCCCTGCTTTGAAACAAAGTAAAACTTTCCTTCTGACCAAAACAATCTCATCCTCTTGGGATCTCTCTCTCTCTCTCTCTCTCTCTCTCTCTCTCTCTCTCTCTCTCTCTCTCTCTCTCTCTCTCTCTCTCTCTCTCTCTCTCTCTCTCTCTCTCTCTCTCTCTCTCTCTCTCTCTCTCGAACAATCAGGTCCTTGTCACACACATTTACTGCACCTCATGTTTACCGCTATACCAACTCTGAAGAGAATCTCTCTCACAGAGCTGCTGTTGTGTTCAACTATCTGTGTGTGTCTGTGTGTGTGTGTGTGTGTGTGTAGTTGGTCCTGTTAAACCGTATCCCGACAAAAATTTTAATATTCAAAATCCTTGTCCTTTTGGGGGCATTTACAGCATATAAAATGTTTTTTGGAAAATGTAAAAATGCAGGAAGTTTTCTATGATGTGTAGGTTTAGGGGAAAGAATATACAGTTTGTACAGTATAAAAATCATTATGTACAGGGAAAGTCCCCAAAAAACATGAAAAAATGTGTGTGTGTGCCTCTACGCACCCCTTGGCTATAGGCATGTGCCGGTATCAATTTTTCATGTTGCGATTAATTGCTGAAGCTTTTATCACGGTATACGGTATTATCACAATATTGAAATAAGTTGCAAAAAAAGTGTTGTCATAGTATAACAGGTTTAAGAACTCTTTTTGTAATAACAAAAATAACTCTGAATGTTTAAATACAATAATACAATGCACCAAAAATATATAAAAGTTTTAAGTGCAACAGAATTAGGCTATAAAGAACAACAGGTAACACGTTACAATAAGGTCTCATTATTTAATGCATTAACTAAGATTGAGCAATAGCTACATTTGTTACAGAAAGTTTTATTTTTAAAGTTAGTTAAGAAATACAACTGTTTGGTAATAATGAATTAACATGTTAACTAATGAAGCCTTATGTCTCAAAGTTTTACTCTGAAAATAATCAGAAAATGTCTAATCATTAGAGCATGCTGTAGTCCAAATTTAAAATATAAAATAAAATATAAATTATTTTAAGTTTGAAAATAAATAGCCTGTTAAGTCTTTAAGTATTAAGTATTCGGTGCTGTGATGAACAACATTGAAATTACTAAAAATGAATGGCTGTTTGGAGCATTTTAAAAACTTCACTAGCGCAATTGCTTTGTTTGTGGGGTTTCCGGGGTAACCGCTGCATTCTGCAGTCCCATCAGCGCCCTCTGCTGTCAGAGAGTGAACTGCACTTCATTCAGCGTGTGCGTCTCCTTCACTCGTTCAACCCATAGACTGTAAAAATAACCACGTGCTTCTCATGCACTCAGGGCTTATTTACATCTGAGCGTGTGTCCCTTTGACGCAGAATACAGCGGTGTTGAGAATTTTATACGGTTGATGGGCAACGTATTCTTTAATGCATTATAAAATCATTTATTTGTTAAAAAAAAATATTATTTACGGTATTTCGAAGTGCCCACGATAACAATATTGTGCATATTCATTATCGTGATATATCGCATTACCGAATATCGGCACATGTCTACTTGGCTATAACATTGCCATTAGCAAGTATTTTGTTTAGTTTCAATGCCAGACTACAGTATATAACCATGAATGAGTGAAATATGTCATTTTAACAGAACATAGGATGGTGGTGATGCTTGAGACATTGTTGGTCATTTAGTGTTTCTGTAAAATAAAAAAAAAAAACACTGATATGATAATACTACTACTAATTCTATTACTAAATAACAATATAAAACTTGCTACGGTCGGATGAGGTGCTGGGTTAATGAATATTAATCACATTGTCTGCCTTCACTTGAACGGATTTGCTGTAATCAAAATAAGGACAGTAATAGGCGAGCGCTAGCCAGTGAGATTGCCGTTTAAGCATTGGTTCCTCACACTCCTGAAGAGATCGGCAGTGGCTTCTTCTTGTGTTTAAAGGCTGACATTGAACTCCGTTATTCTGACAGGAAAATAATCCATTTGAGAATAATTGGATCCATTGAGATGAATTGGCAAGTGCTCAGTCAGAGTGTCGAGTGAAAATATATCAGTGCTAAACATACTTTGCCTCTAACTCAAACACTGGTGAGTGTTACGATCCAAGCTCTTTTATTAATAATATTATACTCTTTATTATTATTTCTTGTTGTTGAGATTATTAATAGTTTTGTTATGAGTATTTTGCTTGGTATCTGTGGTGTCATTTTTGTACTGATTGTGGTTTATTTTCCTTTCTTCCGAGGGTAAGCTCTGTCCCTGCGCACCTGCTGCCTATTTGATAATGATGCTGAGAGTTGAATATAGGACGGCGGGAGAGTAATCGCGAGTGCTGGCTGATCGTGCTGTTTCCACCTTACTCCAGCCACTCGGCCACTTTAGTCACTGAGTTTGTAGAAGTGCTGAGCACCCTTGAGAAGTTATTGATTGTCTGCCGAGCTCCACACTGATGACGAACTGCAATTGGAAGAGCTTGATGTGCGACCGTCTGGCTGGTAGCTGAAGCTGTGTTTGTTTTGATTTGTGTATTATTTTTCTGTGTTTCTTTTAGTGTTGTTCATCTTGAGTGTTTGTTGATTAGTTTGTTTATGTTGGGTTGGAACTGTCCTCCCAGTTGCCTTATGTGACACGTGTGGTTAATAAATGTTGAAACTGCCTTTTCTGGTTCCGCGTGTCCTTTTATGTTGCGTTCCCCCTTTCGAACGAGCACATTTAATGCGGGGTTCGTAACATGAGTGAAATCTAGCAATTTATTAGCCAATGGCTATTTAGTCGTGTGTGTGTGTCACTCCTTTCTCTTCTGCCTCTCACTCTCTCGCTCCATCTCAGCTGATATTTGCACCTCTTTGGCTTCCTCAAGTGCTCTGTCATGACCTCTGACCCTCCATTCAGTGTTGGATGAGTCACTGAGTTGGACACCTGTAATCCCAGCCTAAACACTTTAGACCATGCATGGTGTGGTGTGAAGAATTCCACTGGATTTTAATTCAGTTTCAATTGACGATGGAATTGATACAGGGAAAAAATGACTACATCCTTACAGTTCATATCACTGTGTATCGTAAGTGCTGAGGAAGACCCAGAGCTGAAATGTACATATGATAATGGTTGTTTAAATTCCGCCATGCACTGTAAAGCCCAGAACTGTGTTCCACACTGTCGGCTGAAGTTGGTCCACTGTCGGAATGTATTTTGGCCGATTCGACATGTTGAATCGGCGTCAGAGCTTGTCAGTCAGTCGGACCATCTGATCATTCTGATTGGCAGTTCAGCTACTGCCACCGGCTGGGACGGAAAGACATTTCCACTTACGCAGGCACAGGACAGACGTGCTACTTGGCCGTCGGGTGTTGAGCGTCGGCTTGGTGTATCAGGGCAACTTTGGACCCAGACAATGCCATCGTGAGCCGACCCCGCAGTCTGCTTTCATCACCACTAGTTCATCACAGACGGCTTGGTGTGTTCTGGGCTTAAATGGTAGACCAATAACAACAGACTGGGCCATCTGACCAATCAGAGCAGAGTAGACCAATCACAACAGACTGGGCCATCTGACCAATCAGAGCAGAGTAGACCAATCACAACAAACTGAACCTTCGGACCAATCAGAGCAGAGTAGACCAATCACAACAGACTGGGCCATCTGACCAATCAGAGCAGAGTAGACCAATAACAACAGACTGGGCCATCTGACCAATCAGAGCAGAGTAGACCAATCACAACAGACTGGGCCATCTGACCAATCAGAGCAGAGTAGACCAATCACAACAGACTGGGCCATCTGACCAATCAGAGCAGAGTAGACCAATCACAACAGACGGGACCATCTGACCAATCAGAGCAGAGTAGACCAATCACAACAGACTGGACCATCTGACCAATCAGAGCAGAGTAGACCAATCACAACAGACTGGGCCATCTGACCAATCAGAGCAGAGTAGACCAATCACAACAGACTGGGCAATCTGACCAATCAGAGCAGAGTAGACCAATCACAACAGACTGGGCCATCTGACCAATCAGAGCAGAGTAGACCAATCACAACAGACGGGACCATATGACCAATCAGAGCAGAGTAGACCAATCACAACAGACGGGACCATCTGACCAATCAGAGCAGAGTAGACCAATCACAACAGACTGGATCATCTGACCAATCAGAGCAGAGTAGACCAATCACAACAGACTGGACCATCTGACCAATCAGAGCAGAGTAGACCAATCACAACAGACTGAGCCATCTGACCAATCAGAGCAGAGTAGACCAATCACAACAGACTGGATCATCTGACCAATCAGAGCAGAGTAGACCAATCACAACAGACTGGATCATCTGACCAATCAGAGCAGAGTAGACCAATCACAACAGACTGGACCATCTGACCAATCAGAGCAGAGTAGACCAATCACAACAGACTGGGCCATCTGACCAATCAGAGCAGAGTAGACCAATCACAACAGACGGGACCATCTGACCAAACAGAGCAGAGTAGACCAATCACAACAGACTGGGCCATCTGACCAATCAGAGCAGAGTAGACCAATCACAACAGACTGGGCCATCTGATCAATCAGAGCAGAGTAGACCAATCACAACAGACTGGGCCATCTGACCAAACAGAGCAGAGTAGACCAATCACAACAGACTGGGCCATCTGACCAATCAGAGCAGAGTAGACCAATCACAACAGACTGAGACATCTGACCAATCAGAGCAGAGTAGACCAATCACAACAGACTGGGCCATCTGACCAATCAGAGCAGAGTAGACCAATCACAACAGACTGGGCCATCTGACCAATCAGAGCAGAGTAGACCAATCACAACAGACTGGGCCATCTGACCAATCAGAGCAGAGTAGACCAATCACAACAGACTGGGCCATCTGACCAATCAGAGCAGAGTAGACCAATCACAGCAGACTGGATCATCTGACCAATGAGAGCAGAGTAGACCAATCACAACAGACTGGACCATCTGACCAATCAGAGCAGAGTAGACCAATCACAACATACTGGGGCCATCTGATCAATCAGAGCAGAGTAGACCAATCACAACAGACTGGGCCATCTGACCAAACAGAGCAGAGTAGACCAATCACAGCAGACTGGATCATCTGACCAATGAGAGCAGAGTAGACCAATCACAACAGACTGGACCATCTGACCAATCAGAGCAGAGTAGACCAATCACAACAGACTGGGCCATCTGATCAATCAGAGCAGAGTAGACCAATCACAACAGACTGGGCCATCTGACCAATCAGAGCAGAAGACCAATCACAACAGACTGGGCCATCTGACCAATCAGAGCAGAGTAGACCAATCACAACAGACTGGGCCATCTGACCAATCAGAGCAGAGTAGACCAATCACAACAGACTGGGCCATCTGACCAATCAGAGCAGAGTAGACCAATCACAACAGACTGGGCCATCTGACCAATCAGAGCAGAGTAGACCAATCACAACAGACTGGACCATCTGACCAATCAGAGCAGAGTAGACCAATCACAACAGACTGGGCCATCTGACCAATCAGAGCAGAGTAGACCAATCACAACAGACTGGGCCATCTGACCAATCAGAGCAGAGTAGACCAATCACAACAGACTGGGCCATCTGACCAATCAGAGCAGAGTAGACCAATCACAACAGACTGGGCCATCTGATCAATCAGAGCAGAGTAGACCAATCACAACAGACTGGGCCATCTGACCAATCAGAGCAGAGTAGACCAATCACAACAGACTGAGCTATCTGACCAATCAGAGCAGAGTAGACCAATCACAACAGACTGAGCTATCTGACCAATCAGAGCAGAGTAGACCTATCACAACAGACTGGGCCATCTGACCAATCAGAGCAGAGTAGACCAATCACAACAGACTGGGCCATCTGACCAATGAGAGCAGAGTAGACCAATCAGAACAGACTGGGCCATCTGACCAATCAGAGCAGAGTAGACCAATCACAACAGACTGGGCCATCTGACCAATCAGAGCAGAGTAGACCAATCACAACAGACTGGACCATCTGACCAATGAGAGCAGAGTAGACCAATCAAAACAGACTGAGCTATCTGACCAATCAGAGCAGAGTAGACCAATCACAACAGACTGGGCCATCTGACCAATCAGAGCAGAGTAGACCAATCACAGCAGACTGAGCCATCTGACCAATCAGAGTAGAGTAGACCAATCACAACAGACTGGGCCATCTGACCAATCAGAGCAGAGTAGACCAATCACAACAGACTGGGCCATCTGACCAATCAGAGTAGACCAATCACAACAGACTGGGCCATATGACCAATCAGAGCAGAGTAGACCAATCACAACAGACTGGACCATCTGACCAATGAGAGCAGAGTAGACCAATCACAACAGACTGAGCTATCTGACCAATCAGAGCAGAGTAGACCAATCACAACAGACTGGGCCATCTGACCAATCAGAGCAGAGTAGACCAATCACAGCAGACTGAGCCATCTGACCAATCAGAGTAGAGTAGACCAATCACAACAGACTGGACCATCTGACGAATCAGAGCAGAGTAGACCAATCACAACAGACTGAGCTATCTGACCAATCAGAGCAGAGTAGACCAATCACAACAGACTGAGCTATCTGACCAATCAGAGCAGAGTAGACCAATCACAACAGACTGAGCCATCTGACCAATCAGAGCAGAGTAGACCAATCACAGCAGACTGGGCCATCTGACCAATCAGAGCAGAGTAGACCAATCACAACAGACTGAGCCATCTGACCAATCAGAGCAGAGTAGACCAATCACAACAGACTGAGCTATCTGACCAATCAGAGCAGAGTAGACCAATCACAACAGACTGAGCTATCTGACCAATCAGAGCAGAGTAGACCAATCACAACAGACTGAGCCATCTGACCAATCAGAGCAGAGTAGACCAATCACAGCAGACTGGGCCATCTGACCAATCAGAGCAGAGTAGACCAATCACAACAGACTGAGCCATCTGACCAATCAGAGCAGAGTAGACCAATCACAACAGACTGGGCCATCTAAACAATCAGAGCAGAGTAGACCAATCACAGCAGACTGAGCTATCTGACCAATCAGAGCAGAGTAGACCAATCACAACAGACTGGGCCATCTGACCAATCAGAGCAGAGTAGACCAATCACAACAGACTGAGCCATCTGACCAATCAGAGCAGAGTAGACCAATCACAACAGACTGGGCCATCTGACCAATCAGAGCAGAGTAGACCAATCACAACAGACTGGACCATCTGACCAATGAGAGCAGAGTAGACCAATCACAACAGACTGAGCTATCTGACCAATCAGAGCAGAGTAGACCAATCACAACAGACTGGGCCATCTGACCAATCAGAGCAGAGTAGACCAATCACAGCAGACTGAGCCATCTGACCAATCAGAGTAGAGTAGACCAATCACAACAGACTGGACCATCTGACGAATCAGAGCAGAGTAGACCAATCACAACAGACTGAGCTATCTGACCAATCAGAGCAGAGTAGACCAATCACAACAGACTGAGCTATCTGACCAATCAGAACAGAGTAGACCAATCACAGCAGACTGGGCCATCTGACCAATCAGAGCAGAGTAGACCAATCACAACAGACTGGACCATCTGACCAATCAGAGCAGAGTAGACCAATCACAACAGACTGAGCCATCTGACCAATCAGAACAGAGTATACCAATCACTACAGACTGGACCATCTGACCAATCAGAGCAGAGTAGACCAATCACAACAGGCTATGCCATCTGACCAATCAGAACAGAGTAAGACCAATCACTACAGACTGGGCCATCTGACCAATCAGAGCAGAGTAGACCAATCACAACAGACTGGGCCATCTGACCAATCAGAGCAGAGTAGACCAATCACAACAGACTGAGCCATCTGACCAATCAGAGCAGAGTAGACCAATCACAACAGACTGAGCCATCTGACCAATCAGAGCAGAGTAGACCAATCACAACAGACTGAGCCATCTGACCAATCAGAGCAGAGTAGACCAATCACAACAGACTGAGCCATCTGACCAATCAGAGCAGAGTAGACCAATCACAACAGACTGGGCCATCTGACCAATCAGAGCAGAGTAGACCAATCACAGCAGACTGAGCTATCTGACCAATCAGAGCAGAGTAGACCAATCACAACAGACTGAGCCATCTGACCAATCAGAGCAGAGTAGACCAATCACAACAGACTGAGCTATCTGACCAATCAGAGCAGAGTAGACCAATCACAACAGACTGGGCCATCTGACCAATCAGAGCAGAGTAGACCAATCACAACAGACTGAGCCATCTGACCAATCAGAGCAGAGTAGACCAATCACAACAGACTGAGCCATCTGACCAATCAGAGCAGAGTAGACCAATCAAAACAGACTGAGCTATCTGACCAATCAGAGCAGAGTAGACCTATCACAACAGACTGAGCCATCTGACCAATCAGAGCAGAGTAGACCAATCACAACAGTCTGGGCCATCTGACCAATCAGAGCAGAGTAGACCAATCACAACAGACTGGGCCATCTGACCAATCAGAGCAGAGTAGACCAATCACAACAGACTGGGCCATCTGACCAATCAGAGCAGAGTAGACCTATCACAACAGACTGAGCCATCTGACCAATCAGAGCAGAGAAGACCAATCACAACAGACTGGGCCATCTGACCAATCAGAGCAGAGTAGACCAATCACAGCAGACTGAGCTATCTGACCAATCAGAGCAGAGTAGACCAATCACAACAGACTGGGCCATCTGACCAATCAGAGCAGAGTAGACCAATCACAACAGACTGAGCCATCTGACCAATCAGAGCAGAGTAGACCAATCACAACAGACTGAGCTATCTGACCAATCAGAGCAGAGTAGACCAATCACAACAGACTGAGCCATCTGACCAATCAGAGCAGAGTAGACCAATCACAACAGACTGAGCTATCTGACCAATCAGAGCAGAGTAGACCAATCACAACAGACTGGGCCATCTGACCAATCAGAGCAGAGTAGACCAATCACAACAGACTGGGACATCTGACCAATCAGAGCAGAGTAGACCAATCACAACAGACTGGGCCATCTGACCAATCAGAGCAGAGTAGACCAATCACAACAGACTGAGCCATCTGACCAATCAGAGCAGAGTAGACCAATCACAACAGACTGAGCCATCTGACCAATCAGAGCAGAGTAGACCAATCAAAACAGACTGAGCTATCTGACCAATCAGAGCAGAGTAGACCTATCACAACAGACTGAGCCATCTGACCAATCAGAGCAGAGTAGACCAATCACAACAGACTGGGCCATCTGACCAATCAGAGCAGAGTAGACCAATCACAACAGACTGGGCCATCTGACCAATCAGAGCAGAGTAGACCAATCACAACAGACTGGGCCATCTGATCAATCAGAGCAGAGTAGACCAATGAAAGGAGGGGTTTAGAGAGACTGAATCCTTTATTGAACCGTTTCAGACAATACGAGATAAAGAGGTGATGTGCGATGTATAGTATGAGAAAATGAAAGGTGTTTTTGACATTGGATGCATGTAAACCTGTTGTAAAAGACTCCAAAACTAAATTAGTAATACTTAAAGTAGCATATTAAGAGCATTTTAAAATATTGAATAACATTTATCAGATTGAATTAAGATATGCTGATGGTATTAAAATAAGCGCACATAAAGTATATCAGTATTTGTTGAAAAAGATTCTCAAAGGAAGACAATCCAACGACATTATATTATTGTGGCTAAAAATGCACCATCGTTAATTCAGTATTATTCATATAGTATTATAAATATGGATATTCATTTTGAGATTTGCTAAAGATTTCGTTTAACAGTGTTATGATGAATCCATCCAATACATGATATTAAATAATAATTTACAGATTCATTAAAAAAACATTCTAAACATGGAAAAAGATAATGTCAACCAAAGGGTAAAAATGACTCAGAACTTGGGAAAGTGGGAAAACCTGAGTAGTTTCCACCATTATACCATAGCAGTTATTGTTGTGTTCATAATAATATCTCCTTCAAACAGTTAAAGCAGCTTTCAGAATCTATTTTGCTTTTATTTAATTTTGAATAGCAGGTTAACACTGTTTTACCATAGCAACAATAACGTAGTAAGTGGACATGGCCATTATTTAGCATCTCAAATGTCTTGTGTAGTTAAACTTTAATTAGCGTCAGTGTTGGCGATGTGTTTCAGGGAGTGATTTATTCTCATTACTGAATCTGTGCTGAAGCTGGTCTCCCACCACCGCAGCATCACACAGAAGCTGCACTAGTTCTGCAGTCCGCGGGAGGGGTCTCTCCCGTCCTGACCGAGGGGGGAAAGAAAAACCACCCGAGCCGTAAATGAGCCGAGGACACGGCTTGTCACCAATTCGAGAGCAGAGCATCTTCTGTAACCTGTGCTGACAGTGTATCTGTGCACACACGTGCAGCATTTCACACAAAGCCCAGACACGTGGCCTATCAGGACTCGTCTTAGCGCTCAAGCTTTTCACAGGTTTTGTTATTTTCAGCTGACATTTAGAAAGATAATGTGCCTAGTGAGCCCTAGTGACTACCTAGATAACATATAAGACTGCAGGTGCAATCCTTGTGAAAAAAGCACTTATTACAGAAATAATATCATTCAAAACAACATACTTGCAATGCTTTTAAACAATCAATTGCATGTTATTTGCATATATTACAGTCTTATAGTTTACATTTATATTAAATGCAATTAGCTGAACTTAAGAGTGTTTGAAGACATTAAGTAATACATTTTAATATGTAGTTTCATAATTATTTCTATTTTCTTTTGATTGGTTAAAGGATATTGCCAAATGTAAACTATATATAAAACTGATATATTACACATTTGCAATGATTGTCGTATTTATTTAATATAAAAAAACTTTATATGAAATATTGAATGCCGCACTATAGTTAAGATTGTTAACATGTGCTTTAGTTGTCACACAATGGTTGCCACAAGGATGAGACCGGCTCTATTAGCAGCTGTTTACAGGTTTTATTAACTAACCAGCTAAACACAAGGATAACTGACAACTGGGGCCGTTCTTCGTACATTGCTATCTCAGTTAGCTGGATTTGATTGTTGACGATTTGGCATGATCTTGGATTATTTGGTTCTTCGCTCATCCTGGACTTGCTGTCATAGCAACAGGTCCGTAAACATAGCGCCCTATAAACCTGCTCGGGAGCATCTCATTTCATGCAAACAGGATTAGATTGCATCTTTAGGTGTTACTTAAAATCTGTCCCAGCCACTGCTACTTTAACACAAGAGTTCATACTAAACCAGGGGCAATAATCATTTTAAATAATAGGCCTAATAATAATAATAATAATATAAAAATGTATTTGAAAATAAAGTAAAAGGTCACTTTATAATTATATTGGAGTCTAACACACATTCTGAACAGTTAATCTGAGCTGTGCACTAATTTGAGTTATTGCGGATATTATGGGATGGCTTGATGCGTCACAGGAGATGCAGAGAACTTGATCTTGACCCTTAAGAAACTTTAATACTGTCACGTAACAAATCTGCTTCAAACTGAATTAAAAATTAAATTGTTTTTTACAACATTGAAATAAAAATGTAAAGGATGTATAAATACTATAAAATCGTGGATCTAAATAATTGTGAATCAAGTTTAAAAACAAACACATTTCATGACAGGAATACAAACTCTAAACAAGACTGAACAAACTCAAACGTATGTTAGTCAACGCATCCGAATAAGACTTCATTAAAGCCAAAGACAAACGATTATGAAAACATCATAATTTAAAATGTATAACTTTATTTTGAAAGAGCACTTTTTAAAACTTTACTTAAGTGTGTTAATGGTAAATGGACTGCATTTATATAGCGCTTTCAACAGACCCATGGCAGACCCATCATACACCAACGGTGTCGGCCATGAAAGGCGCCATCCATCTCGTCGGGAGCAGCTGGAGTTAGGTGTCTTTCTCATGGACACCTCGACACTTGGTCAGGTGGAACCGGGGATCGAACCACCAACCTTCCGGTTTGTGGACAACCTAGATGAACCACTGAGCCACTGTTAAGAAAGTCATGAAAGTGTGAGGGCTCCATCATACACTCTGCGCAACGCAACGCCAGGCGCGACACAAGTGTTTTTGCTAGTTTCAGCCCAACGCAGTTATCATTTTCACTCGTGCCCATCTGTTCGCCCATGGGCGTGCTGGTCTGGAAACCAGGTGTGTTCTGGCGCATTGTTGGTGAGTTGCTATTTTGAGGAACTGAAAACGACTGCGCCATTAAACAACAAAAACCTGGTCTAAAGTCAATAGTGCAGTATTTTTAGTGTTATTTAAAGGGCGTGTTAGTAATATGAGCTTATAGGTGGGTACACATTCTGCTTATTACACACACAGGGACGTGCAGCAGCACACAAACATTTTTAAATATTAAAAATAAAAGGATTCCTCTCTGGAGAAGGAATCAGTTCGCTCTTCCCACTCACAAATCCCACCATGTAAATAGTGAATCCACCATGGCACGAGCACAACTGGCTTTTAAAGGGAATGGGAGTTGAGACTCTGATTGGTTTATTGAACGTTACGCCAAAAACACAACCCCATGACTCATTAAGAGACTAGGTACAACCCTTTTGGACCATGTGCCTGGTGTGCCGACTGTTTTTTCCATTGTTAAACTTACAAAAGTGGATTTGGACACGCCCTAAATGCACCTGCGCAATGCGCTTCAGTCAAGTACAGTTTTTTAAAAGTAAACTTCGATCATTTGAAATATGCTTCAAATGCACATTCAATACAATCAAGCACACTTCTTTTTCACAAGAAAAAAGGATGCCTGCTGTTCATCTCAAGCCCGTCATGAATGATCCCACAGAAAGTGTGGCTTACAGAAGAAGACTGCTACTACTTTACAAATCCATCTTTTTTCCCCCACCTGTTAGATGATTCAATGGAAAAATAAATAAATAAATAAATCCCATAGACGTATACTAAGGGAGGAACCCGAGCCATATCAACAGACCAAAATATCACATAGATTTGGGGTTGAGCCAGTAAACAACCACCTAGCAATGCACTGACAACCACCCACAACACTAATGTGACAGTGATTTTGGTACAGGCAAACAACAATATAGGTATATGTTACAAGAAGCTTAAATAGACCGATCCAGATAATTATGGATCCAGCCCTTTTCAAATCACTCACCTATGTTGTTTCATTTTGATCAATGTAGACAGATGGCCATGCAGGCAGTAGACGTCAAGTCAGTTGATTATATATTGAGAAGGAGCCAGTGCTTTGAGACGATTTTTTTCTGGCACACTGGACACTGCTGGTGTTGTGGTGTGGCTACAGGCGCTGAGTTATAACGTCCCCTGAGAGGCTGTGTAGGGGTTAAGTGGCTCAATCAAGGGCACAACAGATGTACTTTTCAGCAGGACTCTTTGAACTCGCATGTTTAATATTTCATTATTCCAATGGGCCATCGCGCCATTGTTTGGGAATTAAGGCAGCGGCACCCACCCCTGGAAATGTGCCAAAAGCACCGCACTGCTGCTACCTCTAGGAAAACCTGTGATTAGATACATTTATAGTACTGATTTTAGAGCAATACATTGTTAATTTTTCTGATATTTTTGTTATAGCCTTACCAAAACAGTTTAAATGACAATTTGTAAGTACTGTAAAAAACTAGTATTTGTAAAAACATAAATAAAATTGACCAAGCTTCACTTTTCAGTTAAAAAAAACCCCTAAAAGGCCCACTGAAGTGCCTTGAAACATGCAGAATTATTGAATGTGTTGACAGTTTCCACTGAAACAGGAAGACAGGGCAGGACATATCAACCAGCTTCTCCCCTTTTTTTAAATAGCCAATACCATTTTGTTTACATCACAGCAGGTGCCAGAGCCATTGAGCTCGGTAAAGCTGTATTTGACAGTTTATGACAGCCACAGTGTAATATTCCCCTCTATATTTACTATGAAACTGTTACTAAAGCAAAACAGTGATCATAGTCATGCTGAGGATGTGTAGTTTGAAAAGAGTGTAAATGATGTTGGTGCATGGCACCGGTGTCCCCGTTCAAGGAAACTCGAACTGCGTCACCACTTTGGGAACGCCCCTGCGTGATTGCGTCGTGAAGCACGTATGTCATCAGTCCAATAGAGAGACGGAACGTCATCGGCGTGGTGACGCGTCGTCGACCCGAAGCTATAAAGCACACTGGCAAACACACGCCGTCAGCTTCTGTTGTCTTCAACAAGCGCTCTGTGTCATTGTCTGTCTAAATATCTGTTTGTGTCTGAGTTCAGACCCCTGTTTTCACAAGTTTGCACTCACACTGATATTTGGCAAGAGAGTTATGGCGAGCGAACGATCGTACAGAAAGTGTGTTCCTCCCTGTCCTCGCTACATCAGGGACGGGGATACACACTATATGTGCATTGTTTGTTTGGTGCCGGCTGAGAGCACTGTGAGGCTCTGCCTCTCCGCGTGCTGCGATCCCGCCGGCGCCGAGGAGGCGTCGGCTCGTGCTCCCGCGGCGTGGGCCCCGCTGCTGCCGAGGCACAGCGGCAGCTCATGTCGTGGGGTTCGCAAATGGATCTGACGGAGGGGTTTGAGATGGGCCCAGCCCTATCTCAGCCTTCACCCGCTAGATCCAGTGCTGCTTCTCTGGGTTCGGGAGCCCGCGCTGCGGATTCTCCCTCCCGGGGGGTGGGGGGGCGGCCGCGATGCTGCAGCTGTCTTCCTCCGAGAAGGTGGATGTCTGCAGCATCGGTGCAGGGGTTGAGGACTCGCCACTTCAATCCCCTGCCAGTGAGGAGCTTGTGGAGGTTTTGAGCAGAGCGGTGGCCAGATTAAACATTGACTGGCCACAAGAGCATCATGAGCGAGCCTTTGTAAAAACCAGGCTCGACGAGCGCTTTCTCCCCACACGCTCTGCTCCACCTCCACGAAGGAGCCTGCCGTTTTTCACTGATCTCCACACTGAGGTGTCGAGATCGTGGAAGCGGCCCATGTCTTCACATGTGTTCAGTCCCCATACATCTGTTTATAGTAATATTATGGGACTGAAAAGGCATGGTTATGGTTCGATGCCACGGGTTGAAGAGATGCTCGCGAGCCATCTCTTGCCCGAATCAGCATTGGCCATTAAGGCTCCGTCTTTGCCCACTAAGCCGTTAAAAGTAACATCTCAGTTAGTGGGCAAAGCGTACTCAGCAGCAGGTCAGGCCGCCGCATGTCTGCACACTATGGCATTAGTGCAGGCATACCAGGCTGATCTGCTAAGGGACTTGGGGGAAAGCCAGGAGATCGGAGCTGATGTTGTCACCGAGCTCCGATCTTCGGCAGATTCGGCAAAGGAACAATCTGCGGCGCTCAAGCAGTTCCTCCCTCGAAAACCCCAAGTCTCGTCTGCTGCTGGGCGGGAGCAGCAGGCACCAAGTACTGGCTCCTCGCACAGGGCGCAGCAAAAACAGAGCGTCGCCACTCGCACTCGTGGTGCAGAGTACATCAGAGGCCAGGCTCGAGAGGTTGGTACCCTTAGCAGATTTTCTGGAGAATCTGCCGAATATATCTCAATGGGTCCTGCAGTTTATAAGGAAGGGGTACGCCATTCAGTTTCGATGTCGTCCACCCAGTTTTAACGGGGTTCTGCCCATGATGGTGGGCCCCGAGCAGGCTCTGGTTATGTCTCAAGAAGTGCAGACTCTGCTGCAAAAAGGGGCTATAGAGAGGGTCCTCGCCTGGCAGGGAGTCAGGCTTTTACAGCCGGTACTTCATAGTGCCAAAGAAAGATGGAGGGTTGTGCCCGATCTTAGATCTTCGCGTTCTGAACCGCTGTGTAGCAAAGCTCAAGTTCAGGATGCTTACACTCAAACAGATCGTGTCTCAGATCAGGTCCGAGGACTGGTTTGTCACGATAGATCTCAAAGATGCATATTTTCATGTCTCCATCCTCCCACAGCACAGGAATTACCTGAGATTCGCTTTCAGGGGAGAAGCGTACTAATATCTGGTGCTTCCCTTAGGTCTAGCACGTTCACCCGGCACATTCACGAAGTGTGTGGAGGCAGCGCTAGTCCCCTTGCGTTTGCAGGGGATTCGCATCCTCAATTACATCGACGACTGGCTGATCCTAGCACAGTCAGCTTGTCTCACGGTTCAACATCGAGATGTTGTCCTCGCGCACATGAGGAGGTTAGGGCTGAGGCTCAACTCCAAGAAGAGCGTTCTTTCTCCAGTACAGAGAATAACGTATCTAGGCGTGAGTTGGGATTCGGTCTCTATGCAGCCCCGATTATCAGAGCCTCGCATAGGGTCGATCCGCTCGGCTCAGTTTCAGAGACTGTTAGGTCTCATGGCAGAAGCTTCCAATATCATTCCATGCGGCCTGTTGTACATGAGACAGTGGTGGCTCAAACCCAAGGGCTTTTCCCCGAGAGGGAAATCCTTTTCGTGTGATCAAGGTTACGCGGCGGTGTCTCCGCTTCTTGGTCATGTGGAAGGACCCGTGGTTTTTAGTCCAGGCCCGTTACTGGTGGCACCGTGCCAGCGGGTATCTCTGAGCATGGATGCCTCCCTTACAGGCTGGGGGGCGACCATGAGTGGTCGCTCAGCCCAGGGCTTATGGCAGGAACACCATCATTCGTGGCACATAAATTGTCTAGAAATGCTGGCAGTGTTTCAGGCTCTGAAGCACTTCCTGCCATATCTCAGGGGCCATCATGTGCTCGGTCGCACAGACAGCACATCGGTGGTCTCTTATATCAACCATCAGGGGGGTCTAAGGTCTCGCCAGCTATACAAGCTGGCGCGCCTTATCCTCCTCTGGTCCCAGGGGAAACTGCTCTCAGTGAGGGCTATGTTCATTCCTGGGCGGTTGAATGTGGAAGCAGACATCCTGTCGAGGCAGGGGCCGAGGCCCGGGGAGTGGAGACTCCACACAGAGGTGGTGGAGCTCCTTTGGGAGAGATTTGGCAGGGCTCAAGTGGACCTGTTCGCCACTCACGAGAATACGTATTGTCGTCTGTGGTTCTCCCTAGCACCTCCAGCTCCTCTCGGACTGGACGCTATGGTACAGGAGTGGCCGAGGCTGCCCCTGTACGCTTTTCCCCCGATTGCTCTGCTTCTGGGAGTTCTAGAGAGAGTGCGCGGGGCAGGCCGTCTACTGCTAGTAGCCCCGTTCTGGCCAGGCCGAGTATGGTTCTCAGACATTGTGTCTCTCCTCGCGGCTCTCCCTGGAGATTCCGATCAGGAGGGACGTTCTCTCTCAGGCGGGCGGGGTTTTCGTGCACCTCGCCCAGAGTTGTGGAGTCTGTGGGCTTGGCCTCTGAGGGGCAAAGCAGAGGATGAGCAAGTGGGTAGTCAAGGCTATCTGACTTGCTTATGTGGCGGCCGGACAGCCTTCTCCCTTGCTGTCCGGTCCCACTCCACTTGGAGTATGTAGGGGTATGTAGGGTATGTAGTATGTAGGGGCCTCCCTGCAGGATGTCTGTGATGCGGCAGGTTTGTCCTCGCCGCATACCTTTGTCAGGTTCTATGAACTTGACATCAATACTACTCCTGGGGCTCGGGTGCTCGCCTCCTAATCATGACACAGGCGGGATTTCAGCTCCTATGGTGGTGTGGGTATTCTCGTTCCCAAAGCGGTGACGCAGCTCGAGTTCCCTTGAATGAGAACGTCTTGGTTACGACTGTAACCTTAGACGCTGCGTCACCCGGCCATACTCCCCGCATGCTCGCAAGGGCCTTGTTTCATCCTTAATCAGAAGCTGACGGCGTGTGTTTGCCAGTGTGCTTTATAGCTTCTGGGTCTACGACGTCACCACGCCGATGGCATTCCGTCTCTCTATTGGACTGATGACATACATGCTTCACGACGCAATAACACAGGGGCGTTCCCAAAGCGGTGAGGCAGCGTCTCATTCCCTATTCAGGGAACTAAGGTTACAGTCATAATCGAGACGTTATCTCTTAACACGACGAGCGCATAAGATCAGTTTGCGCTATCGTGTCTCTAGACTGGAGCAAACTGTGCGCACACTGCAGACTGCACACTGCACACTGGCGTGACATTAACATGAAATCAGACTTCATTCCCCCCAATGGAAAGCATATTAACTAGGGATGGGTATCAAGAACCGGCTCCGTTTTAGAACGGGTTTTAGAAACGTGCATTTCGCCTTATCGGTTACTGTGAGCGCATTTTTAAATGTGCTTTTAAACATTCAAGCGCAAAGAAGACTTGCACAATTCTCTTTCTCATCTTTTTGCAGACCACACAAAAGGACACATACAAACAAAAATATGTCAAAATATTCTCCTAAACCAAGTCAGTTATGTCTTAAGACTGAGAAAAAATTCACACGCATGTGTAACAGTATGAGATCCATGCATCTCTAAAAGTGACGGCAGCATTTCCTTATGCCATCTCTATGTCAACATTAATCAAACAAAAGACAACGAGAAATTTGTGGAACCGGAAACTATAAAATTTCTTATGATTCCAAACCCTAATATTGAATCGTTCACAATCCCCTATATGGTGCCCTATGTGCCATTCACCATATAGAAAATAATTGTCACTCGCCAGTTGGCCGGGAGCATTTTTATGAATTCTAACAATGCATGAATATGAACGAACGTGAACAACGTTTGGGACACATTTGACGGGCCAGCTCTCCATCGTAATGAAAGTTTAAGCCTTGACAATTTATATTCAAGCGCAAGAAGATGCGAAAGGGAGCTAATTTTGTTACTTGCGCACTGTGTGGGAAGTTTTGTGCAAAAACCTTGGCTCAAAGCTGCGCTTAAAAGTGATTTATCAAGAATCCCAGTCGTTATTTAAGTGAAGTGTAGGACTAAATCTTAAGTGTCAGTCTTAGAGATTATTCACGACACCGTGCCACGAACGGGATTTTGGATGACGACATAGGCATGAACCAATCACTGAATAAATTCCTTTATTTAAGAATATTCTCAGATAAATTCACAATGAAAGGTGAAAATCCTAAGAGGAGTTTACATTCAACACACATAAATAATTTTCAAGCGAGCACATTGGAAATTAAAGATAAGCACATTTTCCACCATGTCTTAATTACACATTTTATTTTAAACCGGTGTGATGTTAACTGACCTGCCTATATATAGCCTAGATTTTGTGATATAATCAGCCACCATGGATTCCAAAAGAAAACCAAAGTTGTGGGAGGAAGAAGCGCTACTGCTGGCTGAATTAGTCGAACAGCGGAAACATGTTACAAAAGGCAAGTTCAGCCCCAACATTAACCAGCACTGACAAAGATGATGCCTGCTCTGTACAAACCGTTTGATTAACTGCTCATCGTCAGACATTTCAAAAACATTCAGCCACTCCTGAAAGATAGGCACTCGTCCTCAGTGCCATCACAAGCCCCTACTGGCAACTCCTAACCACTTCATGTAAATTTCATGAATTCTCAGCACTTAAGACTAAAATGGCACTTTGAGAAGTTTGATAAATACGGATCCTGGGCCAGTATGTATAACACTTCTCAGAAATGTTCTTAAGTATAGTCTTAAAGGGTAACTAAACCCTAAACACACTTTTTTTAGTTAATGATCTGCAAGACTGGGGCTTTGTTAGTGCTGTTCATTGATTTGAGTAAGTGTTTTAATTCTACAATATATGGTGTAAAAACATCTGAGTGCTGCCCTCTTAAGGTTGAACAATGGCTACTGCAGTTGAATTTTCCTATTGGACGTTGTAGGTCATCGTGACGTATGATGGCTCTTCCAACGGCTAACTACCACGCCCTTGGCCCGAGCTCACCACGCCCTTGGCATAGATCATCCAGTCATTCTCCATCTTTGCGAGTCTGACAGCAATCAATCAATCCGTCACTGCGGGTCTCAGGTGCACGTCCCCCGCTCAGTCCCGCCCTCGGCTCGTCCCCTCTGTCTCTGCTGGGCTTTGCCCACTTTTCAAATATTGCCAGTGGGTGAAGTTAGGCTGTGAACAGGGGTTCAGTTACCCTTTAAAGGAACACTCCACTTGTTTTGAAAATAGACTCATTTTCCAAGTCCCTTAGAGTTAAACAGTTGTTTTACCATTTTTGAATCCATTCAGCCGATCTTTGTATCTGGCAGTAGCACTTTTAGCATAGCTTAGCATACATCACTGAATCAGATTAGACCATTAGCGTTGCACTCAAAAATGATGACCAAAGACATTCAATATTTTTCCCATTTAAAACTTTACTCTTCTATAGTGACATCATGTAGTAAGACCAACGAAAATGAACAGTTGTGATTTTTTAGACTGATATGAGTAGGAACTATTTTCTCATTCCTGCGTAATGATCAGGGAACTTTGCAGCCGTCCCAAGGGTGCAGCGGCGCAGTGATATTACACAGTGCCTGCAAATTCCGTCAACATAGTATACACTACCTCACCAGAACAACAACACTAATAACGTTATATACTGTATAAACCAAACGGTTGAGCAAACTTACCTCCACACTCCTGTCTGGCCATTTCCCTTAGACGCCGTACCGTGGTACGGGTGACACTGTTCATGTTTTCCAAATAGTCACCTGGTCCAAAATGCTTTTGCTTTTCAAGCGAACACGCAATTTCTTGATTGAATCTAAGTTAGCAATGTTTTGATATCTATGTTCAGAGCAGCCAACCATTGATTCTTTCATTCCTTATTTTTCGTTGGTATTCTGTGAAACATGATGGTAGAATACACCTTTGACTTCCTATCACAGCCCTTTACAACTCTGTCTGCATTATCTGCAACTACACAAACTTAGTGCCGGTCACATTGGAAGTTACCGATCTGAGGACTACTTTCAGGCGCTGTGTAATATAACTGCGCCGCTGCACCCATGGGACGGCCGCAAAGTTCCCAGATCATTACGCAGGAATGAGAAAATAGTTCCTACTCATATCGGTCTAAAAAAATCACAACTTTTAATTTTCCGTTGGTCTTACTACACGGTGTCACTATACAAGAGTCAAGTTTTAAATGGGAAAAATATTGAAAGTCTTCGGTCATCATTTTTGAGTGCAATGCTAATGGTCTAATCCGATTCAGTGATGTATGCTAAGCTATGCTAAAAGTGCTACTGCCAGATACAAAGATCGGCTGAATGGATTATAAAACGGTAAAACTCAAAGACTTGGAAAATGAGCCTATTTTCAAAAAAAGTGGAGTGTTCCTTTAAGCTTTGACTTAAGTGCCAAAAAAATCTTAGTAAAAAAGTAGGAGTTGTATAAAAGTAGGAGACTTTTATAAAGAAGCTAAAAGCAACTTTTTTAGCAAAGAGTAAGACTAAGGACTACAATGATTTCAACTCAAAATGGCCGGCCTCAACCACTGAATCAGCCAATAGTGAGCCTGCAGGGGTGAAGTCACAGCAGCATGACACCAATCATTTAATGTAATTATAATAAAATAATTGAATCAATGGCTCCAACAACTCCAGGGAAGCCCGAAACCCTCATAAAAGTGGCTTGATTTTGCTGCATGGTTTGAAGATAAGATGGAAAGTCAATGAAGTGCCATACAGTTATAGCCAAAAGTGATTTCCGGCATAGGAAAACTTGCATATTCACCCTTTATTCAAATATTATTCAAAATGTGTTAAAGATTTTGTAAGAATGTTGCGTAGTTGTGTTTGGAGTCGATTGTTTTAGTTGTGATAGTTGTGCGGATGTCATTTTTAGCCAGGCTGTCATACAAAGAAATTATGAACACATGCAAAAACAAGTGAGGACCAATGAAATATGAATAACTGATTATGTTGCAGTCAATGTATGCTTTTTTTCCCTGTGAGCTTTTTCTGTTTTTCTAAAATCTATAGCTGTAGTTTGCCTTTTTTGCCAAATAATTTTGTCAGATATAGAGCCTTAACTTTTTCGTTCTTCCCTCAGATTTTAAAATAATTAAAAGTATATAATTACAAAAATATTTTCTTCATATTTAAGCAAATTTGTAGGGTCATAAAAAATAAAAAAAACTCTGCACATCACTCTTAGCCACTGCTGTATGCTTGATGTGGTCAGTGCCACAATACTGCTATTTGAGACAATTTATGACTTTCATTTGTGCAGTCAGATAATTGATTTGTAGAGTATGAGAAGTTATAAAATGTCTTACTAGGTCAGTTACAAAAAGAACATCTTGACGATCAAGCTTTGATAATTTATCAACTTTGATACATTTATCATTTCATCAACTCCCTGTCATTATTTAACTTCAATACATTATATTTTTGTTGGAAGTGTGTGGTCTCCTCATCTCTGCTTCCAACTTGTTACTCCTAACTCGGTTAGGATACCTCTTCAGCTCTCTTAAATAATTTAGGAACTGAGACTTAGTCTTAACACTTAGGAACCTTTATGAATCACACTCATTCTAAAGTCTAGGAATAAGAGTAAAATTTTGACACACGTAAGACACTTTGGCATCTTCTTGCACTTGAACGGACAAAAATCACACAAAATTGTCAAATCCGTGCATTCACTCTTAAGTGTGTTTTTAATGTTAACCAAACAACAAAGAACAAAGAAAAAAACACTCACTGCTCTTGACTGAATAACTCAGGATGTTTCATTTATACAGTAAAGACGCAGTGTTATTTTACTTTTGCTTACTTTATTACATTTCTGTCACTGAAAACTAATGTCAGACTGGAAAAACCTGAAAAGCACTGTTTATTTTGTTTGTATAATCTGTTATATTGTATTTATTTGTGATTTTGCTTGTAATTTGATTAATTTGTATTTTATTACTGATTACTTGTCTTTAATGTTTTATGTTCGTTAGGCTAGCAGTGGTGCCAAAATTGGAATAGAGAACAGTGAATTCTCACTGGTATCTAAAATGTTTCTAAAATGTCAACCGGCCATTGGCAGGTGTGGCAAAAAGTTAGTTTTAGGCCCTGAAAGAAAAGTACCAGTTGATATTGGCACAGAACCTTCTGGCGTCTGCTATAAAGCTGAAAATGAAGAGAACTTTCACCTATCAGCATGACAATGATCCAAAACGCACATCTAAATCCTCAAAGGAATGGCTTCAGCAAAGAAAGATGAATGTTTTGGAACAGAGCCCAGACCTGAATCTGAGGGGGACCTGAAGAGGGCTGGCACAGGAGATGCCCTCACAATTTAACAGATCTGGAAGGTTTTTATTTATTTATTTTTTTGCAAAGAAGAGTGAGAGAGTGAGAAATATTCCCAACTCAAAATGTGCCAAGCTGAATAAAATCAAAGCAACCAATTCAAAGGGTGCTTCAACCAAGTGTTAGTTATGGGGGGTATACACTTATGCTGTTAGTTATTCCATTTCCAAGTTTTACATTTTTATCTCTGAAATGCGTCACTTTGGTTTTTAGTTTATATTCACTGTAGACGTGAGAGGACACATAACTAATCACTTGGGAATTCAATCAGTTGGCTAATCTGAGAAAATAATACTTTTCCTGTATTCCACATGCAACCACATTTCGTTCAAATCCGACCAAGTGCCTCTAACTGGACGTCTTGAAGTGACGTATGGAGTTCGTTGGTCATTCAGTGGTTTCTTACGTCACACCCATCAGCCTCCCAAAGCGAAGCATGTGGAGGTGAGCGCAGCTGATTATAGGATAAGCCTAAATGCGGACCATCCTCGGTCAGCTGCTCTCTCACTTCACAGAGCTGATGAGTGAAACCCAGATAGTGTGATCATTCACTGTAACAATATAGCTGAAGGATGCCAAGAAGGGAAAACAGATTCTGTTTTATGGCATTAAACTACCTCGCACATAACATTACAATAATAATGAGCGTAAACAACAAGAGCTCTGACCTGTACCACCTGACTGCTGCAGATTCATTGCGGTGTTTATAATGTTGCCATTGAAACGCATGTATTCTAGTCACAAACCGGTCTGAGTAAAATGACACAGGTTTCCATCTCTTCCAGATTACAGTTATAGTGTGAACGCAGCATAAGCTGGTAGTTTTGGTTCAGAAGGAAAGTAAAAGGTGGCTGCTGTTTCCTTTGCGGTACTCGGTGACTGACGTCTGTCTAAAACTCTGCATAGCATGAAACAAGCTGATGACAGGTGCACAGAGGTAAATACATATGTTGACAGGCAAGTAAGACATCGTATTATTGCATTCGGAGCGGATGCAATGATTTGACCAAAATGTAATAGTCCTACGCCTTTCACAGACAATACATATACACATATAAGTAGATTTAGACCAATTAAAATGTTGAGTTTTTCCTTCTTTTGCACCTCACTTTTAATTCGCTAAATCGAAAGCGGTAAAATACACAGAGCCACACAAGCATTCATAACAGTTCGGAGCAGAGCGATCGCTTTCCATTCATCCCTATGGAAGTTGAGCTCCCTCACTCCGCGCCAGTGGACACAAACTGTTGTGAATGCCCGTGCGCATTTTACAAATAATCACCAATTCGGGGCCGGCAATTACTTAAATGGTGGGTTCATTATTATTCTTAATGAAAAACACAATAACTAGAAAAACACAACTAACTAATGACAGTGGTAGAGAATTCATGTTTTCATTGTTGTTATTAAGGGGAGGGGCATTCTCATTATAGAGCTATTTTGATTAGTTGTTGGATAGGCTTGTGAATGCAAGATGAGTCAACAATTTTATAAGCCCAAGTGAAAAGACATTTACTAAAAAATAGGTAAGGGGGATACTGTAAATTTTGATTCATGGACTCTGCTAATGAACGTGAAGTATATTTGAGACACACTGGGACTCGGCAGACACTCGTGGTGTGATATTACAGTCCACAGTACAGGTCCTCATTCAGATCTGGGAGGTTAGAACACCGTCATTGGTTTCTCTAAACAACAGAGGTCGATATCATGTCACAGGATCCAGCTCTAGACTGGTTACACACACCTCTTACACACACACACACACACACACACACTGTCCCGCCGGCGGCTCATATCCTATGGGTGATTAGAGCTGGCTGTCTGTCTGCCAGCTGTTTGGGCAAGAGATTAGGAATGTTTGCAGCCCTCGGGGACTTCAGTAAATCCACCTGCAGTTCATAGTCTAAACAGTGTAGTTCATTCTGCATTCTGAAGGTCAGTGGTACTACTACAATCAGCTAAAACCAAACTCATCTGATTGCCAGATGTTTCTTCAAAAGAAACATCCTTTTCTTCCACACTTTTCTTCTGAGGTCATCCATGATTGTGAGAACTTGGTCAGTTTATATTCACATGGGAACTGGGAACAAAACTGCTTTGATTTCAGTTAACTGGGATATAGGCTTATGTGGTGATTATCATATGTAGGCAATACTTTACCTAAAAAATTATAACAAAAAGTAATAAATTATATTATCCATAAAGAAAAGTAAGCCTGTTTTAGCACCATTAAATCTTTTTTGCAGTAGCTTCATTATAATAATTCAAATTTCCCTCCAAAATTGTAAATAATGTAATGCAAATAATCTTATTGTTATCACCGTAAGACCGAAATGTAACTATATTTATATATACACATGTCCTTCCCAAAAAATTTGCATATTGTGATAAAAGTTCATTATTTTCCATAATGTAATGATAAAAATTAAACTTTCATATATTTTAGATTCATTGCACACCAACTGAAATATGTCAGGTCTTTTATTGTTTTAATACTGATGATTTTGGCATACAGCTCATGAAAACCCAAAATTCATGCAATCATATCATGAAAAGGTTCTCTAAACAAGCTATTAACCTAATCATCTGAATCAACTAATTAACTCTAAACACCTGCAAAAGATTCCTGAGGCTTTTAAAAACTCCCAGCCTGGTTCATTACTCAAAACCGCAATCATGGGTAAGACTGCCGACCTGACTGCTGTCCAGAAGGCCATCATTGACACCCTCAAGCGAGAGGGTAAGACACAGAAAGACATTTCTGAACGAATAGGCTGTTCCCAGAGTGCTGTATCAAGGCACCTCAGTGGGAAGTCTGTGGGAAGGAAAAAGTGTGGCAAAAAACGCTGCACAACGAGAAGAGGTGACCGGACCCTGAGGAAGATTGTGGAGAAGGACCGATTCCAGACCTTGGGGGACCTGCGGAAGCAGTGGACTGAGTCTGGAGTAGAAACATCCAGAGCCACCGTGCACAGGCGTGTGCAGGAAATGGGCTACAGGTGCCGCATTCCCAGGTCAAGCCACTTTTGAACCAGAAACAGCAGCAGAAGCGCCTGACCTGGGCTACAGAGAAGCAGCACTGGACTGTCGCTCAGATTTTGCATGTCATTCGAAATCAAGGTGCCAGAGTCTGGAGGAAGACTGGGGAGAAGGAAATGCCAAAATGCCTGAAGTCCAGTGTCAAGTACCCACAGTCAGTGATGGTCTGGGGTGCCATGTCAGCTGCTGGTGTTGGTCCACTGTGTTTTATCAAGGGCAGGTCAATGCAGCTAGCTATCAGGAGATTTTGGAGCACTTCATGCTTCCATCTGCTGAAAAGCTTTATGGAGATGAAGATTTCGTTTTCAGCACGACCTGGCACCTGCTCACAGTGCCAAAACCACTGGTAAATGGTTTACTGACCATGGTATTACTGTGCTCAATTGGCCTGCCAACTCTCCTGACCTGGAGCCCAAAGAGAATCTGTGGGATATTGTTAAGAGAAAGTTGAGAGACGCAAGACCCAACACTCTGGATGAGCTTAAGGCCGCTTATCGAAGCATCCTGGGCCTCCATAACACCTCAGCAGTGCCACAGGCTGATTGCCTCCATGCCACGCCGCATTGAAGCAGTCATTTCTGCAAAAGGATTCCCCACCAAGTATTGAGTGCATAACTGAACATAATTATTTGAAGGTTGACTTTTTTGTATTAAAATACTTTTCTTTTATTGGTCGGATGAAATATGCAAATTTTTTGAGATAGGAGTTTTGGGTTTTCATGAGCTGTATGCCAAAATCATCAGTATTAAAACAATAAAAGACCTGAAATATTTCAGTTGGTGTGCAATGAATCTAAAATATATGAAAGTTTAATTTTTATCATTACATTATGGAAAATAATGAACTTTTATCACAATATGCTAATTTTTTGAGAAGGACCTGTATATATATATATATATATATATATATATATATATATATATATATATATATATATATATATATATATATATATATATATATATATATATATATATATATATATTTATTTATTTATTATTATTATTAAAATAAAAATATCATTAATTGTCAAGAAAATAGAGTCACAATGAAATCTTATGTCATCATTATTCCCCTTCTACTGTTCAAAACATTGGGGTAAGTGGGGTTAATGTTTATTTACAATTTTTTTTTAAAGAATATCATACTTTTATGCAGCAAGCTAGGATGCATTAAATAAGTTAAAAGTTGATTTATTTACTGTACAAACATTTATAATGTTAGATTTCTATTTAAAATAAATACTATTCTTTTGAAATCAAAATATTAATCAGCACAACTGTTTTCAACATTGATAATAATAATCGGAAATGTTTCTTCATCAAATCATCATATGTGACCCTGGACCACAAAACCAGTCAAAAGTCACACGGGCATATTTGTGGCAATAGCCAAATGTGGTGATTATCATATGTAGGTAATATTTTACCTAAAAAATTATAACAAAATGTAATCAATTATATTTTCTTTCATGCCAAAAATCATTAGGATATTAAGTAAAGATCATGTTCCATGAAGATATTTTGTAAATTTCCTACTGTAAATATATCACAAATGTATTATTAGTACACTGTAAAAAAATATTGTTGGTTTAATGCAAAAAAGCAAGTTACCTGGTTGCCTTAAAATTTTGAGTTAATACAATGAAGGAAATTGGTTTAATAAATAGAAACTCAAAATATTATTGTATCTGAACCTCATAAATAAATAAAAAAATTGTGATGAATCATGAAAATAGCACCTTTTTGGCATTTTTCACTGCATTATAACAAATAAAACACAATTACACAATATGTTTACAAAATCTTTTAATAATATTTGAATAAAGGGTGATGTCGATTCTGAAAAATGTTTATTGTATTAACTCAATTTTAATTTCAATAAACTCAAAATTTTAAGGCAACCAAGGTAACTTACTTTTATAATAAATATTTTTTACAGTAAGGACTTCATTTGGACAACTTTAAAGGCGATATATTTAAATATGATAAATACTCAATATTAAGACTTTTTTGCACACTACAGATTTTCATCTCAGCCAAATACTGTCATATCCTAACAAACCATACATCAATGAAAAGCTTATTTATTCAGCTTTCATGGTGTATAAATATCAATAAATAATGACTATTATGACTGGTTTTGTGGATCACTAAAGACTGGAGTAATTATGATGAAAATTCAGATTTGATTACAGATATACATTTTACAATATATTCACATAGTTATTTTAAATTGTAATAATATTTCACAATATCACTGTTTTTACTGTATTTTTGATCGAATAAATGCAGCCTTTATGAGAATAAGAGACTACTTTCAAAAACATTAGACAACCTTACCGAACCCAAACTCTTGAACGGTAGAGTATGTCAAACCAAACCTGACTCAATCATTTTAAAACAACTAAAACCAATTTTGTGAACTGGATCAACAGACTTAAAATCCTTTGTTCAAACTCATTAGGGGAACAATATTTAGATGAGCAAACAATGCCAGACTTTACATTCATAGGGCAACGATTCCTTTCATGGTCCTTTGTTTTCTTTATGTAAAATATAATAACTTCTTGTTTTTTCTTTTGATTTTACAGTGAGATATGACAGTCTGGTAAAAAAAAATCCCACCTTTCTTGAGGATTATTAGTAGCCTCTGCCTGTGGAGATACTGTACCTGCCAACTATGAAACTCAGGCATCAAACAGCAAGAAGCAGAGCTTTCAAGAAGCTTTCATAAGATGAAAAAGAGAAATGACACTGAACTAAAAATAATCTCAGTCACTGGGTCATCTACTATTAACTAAATTTGAAAATAAAATCACCTTGAACGTAATCTGTGCAAAACGTTTAACAGGAAGATGTGCCACTAGTGAAAAGGATGTGATAATATAATGTCACAGAAAAACAGTCACTTCCACTGACTGGCTGTTTTCATGGGGCCGACCAATGCAGAAACAATGAGTGATATGCCCTCTGATTTGGTGTTTAAATTTAGTTGATGTCTGTTTGTGACAGGACTTCCTGAACATGAGTTCCTGCAGTTGCTTCTCACAGAAAAGACGGTGGAAGATACTAGCTTATTTCCACCTCCAAAGACCATCCTTTAACTATCAGTTCCTGTTTACAAGGCTGACAAAGCTAGCTGTGCGTCAAAGACTCTTTTCCTGAGAGATAGGAGGAAAACAAAAAAGCAATAAAAACAGGTGAAGGGGCTCGAATGAGATTCGAATGAGAATTCTTGTATATAACATTAAATCAAAACTGAACCTTTGTTTGTGTTCAGTTTTAAGGCCATCAGAATACTATTGTATTCCTAAAAGTTTACTATTTTTAAACTGCTTTAAATTTACAGCCATCTTATTACATGAAAACGGACATAAAATATTGATGACATCATGTTGCACTCACAGGCGTATCTTAATCGTTGTGCAATAAAGTACTTTCTTAAATGAGATTGTCTCCTCCCGGTAACAATGGCTGCCTCTGACTAGCATCAGCAAATATTTAAACTAAAGTATATGGCTATATAAAAAAGCAAGGGATGAGCCCAAACTTCCTGTTTCAGTGCAATAGGTTTGTGTAATGCTCTATTGTATGTTGTATTTGCCAAATTCTAAAATGTGTTACACTTTAAGAGCATGATTTCATAAGCTTTTAGTAAGCACCAATCCTTTTTTGAGTGCCTACAGCATGGCATGCAAATACAGGGATGCAAATATTCTTTCAGCCGCATGACCTCATTTTACTTCCAGGTAAAACTTTGAATATCAATGAGCTATAGTCCTGCAAACATGAGTGCCCTGTCTGCTTATCCTAAAATATCCCCAAATCCTGAAGCTAATAAACAAAAATCGGTAGTTAAATGGACAGTTTATCTAAAAATGAAAATCAGCCCATGATTTACTCACCCTCAAGTCATCCTAGGTATAATAATTAAAATACTAAAATTATTCAGACTTACGGCGAAAGAGTAACCTTTGACGCATGCGTATTGACGAACGCAGAGGCACAGAGGATAGATCAAAACAAAACACCAGTCATGAATTAGAGTCTAAAAGGAGAATTTGAGAAATGGTGGAGGATTTGATATAAGAGAAGAGGGGCTTGATTTTGTTGTTCAGCCCTATCTGCAAGTGGCGTCAAAGCTTGTAATGCTCCTGTACATCGCGTCAAGTGTTACTCTTTAAGAGCAAGTCAAATTACGAACCACTGACTGCCGAAAGCTAGTTATTTTAGTCTATGAAGTTTTCAATATGGATAGTTCTTACACAAATGTGCCATTTCGCTTCAGAAGGTCTTTCCTAAACCCCCGGAGCCGTGTGGAGCAGTTATATGATGGATAGATGCACTTTTATGGACTTCAAAAACGACCCATCAAGTCAATGCCATTAGCCAGGACTTATTTTATATAACTCTGACTGAGTATTCGTCTGAAAGAAGAATGTCATATATACCTAGGATGACTTGAGGGTGAGTAAATCATGGGGTAATTTACATTTTTTGGTGAACTATCCCTTTAAATAGAAAAATGTAATGCAAGTATGTATATATATATATTGCATTCAGGGGTGTGGTCCTGGTCAAGACAATCTCCTGAACTCCAAACTGAATGTCAGAATGGGAAAGAAAGGTGATTTAAGCAATTTTGAGCGTGGCATGGTTGTTGGTGCCAGACGGGCCGGTCTGAGTATTTCACAATCTGCTCAGTTACTGGGATTTTCATGCACAACCATTTCTAGGGTTTACAAAGAATGGTGTGAAAAGTGAAAAATATCCAGTATGCGGCAGTCCTGTGGGGGAAAATGCCTTGTTGATGCTAGAGGTCAGAAGAGAACGGGTCGACTGATTCAAGCTGATAGAAGAGCAACTTTGACTGAAATAAACACTCGTTACAACCGAGGTATGCAGCAAAGCATTTGTGAAGCCACAACACGCACAACCTTGAGGCAGATTAGCTACAACAGCAGAAGACCCCACCGGGTACCACTCATCTCCACTACAAATAGGAAAAAGAGGCTACAATTTCAAGCTCACCAAAATTGTTCAGTTGAAGACTGGAAAAATGTTGCCTGGTCTGATGAGTCTCAATTTCTGTTGAGACATTCAGATGAGTCAGAATTTGGCGTTTAACAGAATGAGAACATGGATTCATCATGCCTTGTTACCACTGTGCAGGCTGGTGGTGGTGTAATGGTATGGGGGATGTTTTCTTGGCACACTTTAGGCCCCTTAGTGCCAATTAGGCATCGTTTAAATGCCACGGCCTACCTGAGCATTGTTTCTCACCATGTCCATCCCTTTATGACCACCATGTACCCATCCTCTGATGGCTACTTCCAGCAGGATAATGCACCATGTCACAAAGCTTGAATCATTTCAAATTCAGCCAGAGCCTGAGGAGAAGAGGACATCGCTGACCCTTGCCCCAGAAGAGGAGCCCCCCAGTGAGTCTGACCAGGGGTGTGAGCCCGCGACATCTGTGGCCAGGGGTATAATGGTGGAAATAGAGACTGAGGACTGGCTGATGGACTTCTGTGCAGAGGTATCGACTCCCACCATATCCCACCCTGTTTTGTGTTCCTTATCGCGGTTTCTAGACAGCACTATGGACTGTTTGAACTGTGAACTTTCATCACTGTTTCTAAACAGCAGAGAGACCTTTGCCATCTCCTGTAATGCCATGCTGTGACATCGTGCCACGGGTCAAGCAACCACCATCAGCGCCTGAGTGAGTGGATCCTGTGGCTCCGGCTTCTGATCAGCTCGCTCCGTCTCTGCCTGTCGACCTGTCAGTTTCGCTTTGGCTCTTCCCACCATCAGCTCCACCAGACACCCTCTGCCTTTCGACTCCACCGGGTTCCCTCGTCCCACCGGCTTCACCTTGGTTAGTCATCACTTCACCTCCGCCACAGACTTGCAAATCTTCCGCTACACTCCATTCCTCCACCCCTACGGCAGCAGGCTCCTCCTTCCCTTCGGGTACGCCACTAGTTGACATTAGCCTCTACTCCACCTTAGCTCCTCCCTCGACTCCGCCGTGAGCTGTCGTCTCTGGGTTCTGTGTCTGTGCCTTCGGATGTCTACCACCATCACGGGTCTCGTCGTCGTTCAAATGCCCCCATTCCTCCTTCACCGCTCATCATCACCGTGTACTCCTAAGCCTTCTCCTTCTCATCACCAAGCCGCGAGGTCATGCCTTCCGGGTTCCGTTCTGTCAATTTTAAAAAGGACTAAGGCGATCACGAATATGTGAACATACTACAGAGCTTATCAGAATTTTGCTAGGGGGGCTGGGTAGAAATTTAGGGGGGCTGAATCCCACCTAAAAAAGGTCTGGCGACGCCCCTGGTTATTGTGATAGCTTCTAAAAGTAAGAGTTCACAAACTATGAAAGCTTGTCTCTACATAACGGAATAAAACAATTTAAAAGATAATTGTGACTTTAAATCACTCAATTCTGACTTTTGACTGAACTGAATTGCGACTTTATATCTCGCAACTTTTTAACTCGCAATTCTGACTTTATAACTCACGGCAGCGAGTTTATATCACACAATCCTGATTTAAAAAAAAAAAAAAAATCCACCAACAAATTTTATTCCAAATTATGAAAACTGGGGCAGATTATCGATTGCAGCCAACTGCAAGCAAAACTCATGTAGGCTATCTGACATTTCACATGGGGTTTATTATCAGCGCAGTTCACAAAAAAATAAACGGCAAAGAGCAACAGAAATAAAACAATGCAAACATGCAATGCTCACAGTTCGCGCTCCATTTATGGACTGCCCACTCATCAGCGATTGAGTGTTTAAGTTCAGCCTTAAAGGAGCTAATTCCACTTGTTACAACTTGTAGAAGGCTTGCAAAAGCAAAAGCAAGCAAAAAATTGTTCTCAAATTTGCTTTTAGTATCACTGTCTGTTGCAATAGAGCATTAACATTTTGGTGCCACTCACTAATTTAATTTCCAAACTGCTGTGATATCATGTACAACAACCAGCGTAATAAAACATTGCCGGATCCACATTTATCTTTTTCACATAAAACTGAATGTGCTTTTAGTCCCACTCATTAGACATAGTGTTAGTATCGAGAAGCTTGCAATAAACAGCATAATATCTGTTTGCAGAAATGTCACCACAGGCATGTGTTTCCAATGGGAAAAATACATTATTGTGTCAGAAAAAGAATATAAAAACTGACACCATGTTAATGAGGATTATCAGCAAATAACAATTTAAATTTCAGTCAAATCAAAGCTATTATACGACTTCATAAAATAGTTTAATTTAAGGCAGAATCGGTCAATTTAAAAACATGAAGATAAAAATTTGAGTATATCCGCAAGACACATTGACAATCCCAGTTTGATTGTAGTGTAATGTAATAAAGCAGTGACCAAATGTGCTTAAATATGTAGCTATATTTATTTAATGACATTTGTAACAAACACACACACACACACACACACACACATATATATATATATATATATATATATATATATATATATATATATATATATATATATATATATATATACATATACATATACATTTATCCACACACACACACACACACACACACACACACAATGACTTCATCTTGTGTCTTTTCCTGTCTTCATCAAAGTGGAAATATTAATTTTGCTATCCTTCTGTCTGTGTATGACAATACAGTCTATGTTCAGAAACTGATAACTATAAAAGAACTAGATACACTGACCAAGAGCTTGTGGAAACCGAGCTGCCTGCCTACACAATGACAATATCTTGTACTTCACAATTCACAAAGATGCTTCAACAGAACATAGTGACCATATGAGATTCATTATTGAATCTTCTCTTATCAATCCTGAGATATGGTCAGTAACAGATCCCACATTTCTATTGCCCCTAAAAGAAAAAGAAAAAGCATAGGCTGGCTCAGGCTCGTTGTCATTTTGCAGAATAAATGCGAAAAGCTGTACATGAGCTACAAAACCTATTCATTAAGAAATAACATGAGCATCGTCCGGTTAATCCATCGTGTTTCACGTGCTCTGGTGCAGCCTGTTGTCAAAGCCGACAAACAGACGAAAAGCGACAAATAACACAAACGCGACTCATTTGATTAATACATGAGCGAATAAATCTTACCTCGGTCTATAAGGGCGTTTCCGTTCAGTTCACACGCTCGCTGTCGGATGTATCACCGCGCATCTGCTTCATTCCCTCATCAGTTCGTTCAGTGATCAGACGCTCACCACGCCTTCCCCTTACCGGCTACAAAGACACGGACCGGGGCCATGCCGTTATCTGCGCGCACACGGGCGAGCGCGTGCGCGCACACACACACACACACACACACACACACACACACACACACACACACACACACACACACACACACACACTCACTCACTCACTACCCGTAGTATTGTGTGTGTCTGTGTGTGTGTGTGTGTGTGTGTGTGTGTGTGTGTGTGTGTGTGTGTGTGTGGATGCCCTACACGCCCTCCGCTCACTGACACACATATTATCGCTCGCAATATCATTACTGAGGTTGCAGTGAAATATTGTGGAATTCGAATACATTTATTGTTCATCAATTATAGTGTTATAAATAGCAACATAATTTAAAGACACTTGACAATTGGTTCAAAACATCATTTAAATCCAATGACTCAATTCGACGATTCGTCCCATTAGTGCTTTAAAGGC
This sequence comes from Gobiocypris rarus, assembly GCA_023029165.1. Lineage (NCBI taxonomy): Eukaryota > Metazoa > Chordata > Actinopteri > Cypriniformes > Gobionidae > Gobiocypris > Gobiocypris rarus. The sequence goes on along the minus strand of CM040933.1, from coordinate 29,219,885 downwards.
GTGGCCACAGTTACCGTTTCTCGCGAAATTTCACGGGTAAAATCCAGAATAGGCCTACACGTGTTTGGGACTTTCGCATAAGGCCGAACAGATTTCTCTCATTTTCAAGTTGGTCAAGCATGGTTCTGTGTGAGCAATTGCTTCATCCCTACACTATTGCCAATGAAAAATTGACTTTTGACCTTCCACAATTTAAGTTCTTAACATTTCTTAAATTGGAGCAGAAAGTCTTACATTCAACATCATGTCATTAAATCAGGGCCCTGGTTTCCATGATTCGGAAAACGTAGACGGAATCACAGAATCCACACAAAAATGTTATTTTATAATGCGGAATGTCACAGAATTTGTCAAATTTTGTATGAATAAATCAATGTAATTAACACTCTCAAGTTTCAGAAAGGTATAGGAAAAACATCATTAAAATATCCATGTGTCTCCAGTGGTTCAACCTTAATTTTATGAAGCAAAAACAAACAAAAATAACGACTTTATTCGCTTCACAAAATTAAGTCCCTTTAAAGGGTTAGTTCACCCAAAAATTGTAATTCTGTCATCATTTACTCACCCTCATATCATCTCAAACACGTAAGACTTTTGTTATGCTCATTTGATTACAAGAGAAATTAAAATACACAACACAGCATTTTTGGGGTGGTTGAACATTTCATGGGGCCCTATCATTGAAAACAAATTAATAAAATAAGTTGTTTTAATGAATTAAATTACTCAGACTTATTATTAATTTAATTAAACCATTAAAATAGAATTCAGAAAAAATTAAATGGAAAACACAGAATTTTGTAATGAAGAAAAAAATAAGAAGAATTGCGATTTCATAGGGCCCTTTAATAAATTGTTGTTGAATTGGATGTTTTATGATTTAATTTTTTTTTTTTTTTTTTTGAAAAAAGTGTGATCAAAAAGTACAGTAAAAGTTATAGAGACCCGTTGGAAATATTTTTAAACTTTGAAGTGGTGCTAATACAACTCACTGTGTGCATCTATTTACATTTAGAGAACATATTGACTCGTAATGTTCCCTAAATTTGTTCCTAAACGTGTTTATTCCTTAAATTGTCTTTATTTAGTCTTAATTTTTTCTACATTTACCTTCATAAACCCTGCTGTTATGTGACTGAACCTTAAGAGATAGAAAGACAACAGAAGCTTCTCAGAACTTTCTCTCAGCAAACGTTCTTCCAGTAGGCTAACATTAACAGAATGTTATCTGGTCTGTGGTGATGTTCTCGAAACATTGGCACAAAAACTTTTCAGAAAACATTCCAAAGTTTGTTCCGTTTGCAAAATTATATAAGGGAATGTTTCCTTAACTGGACATTTTCAATGATCAGAGAACATTCAGAAATAATATTTTCATAATGTAATGGGAACATTTTCGAAAACATTCAAAGAACATTAGCAAGGATGAATGCCTTAGTATTAATTCAATTAGCTAGTCCTTCAAATTCAATTAATCATTTATTTAAAGGAATAGTTCACCCTGAAATGCACACAGAGTAACGGCCGAGCTCAGTGTTTTGACTGAATAATACGGTTTCTTTCTCTCAACACCTTATAGTATGCCTCCTGGATACTTTATATATGGCAAGCGTCTTACTGTATTATTGCGTGATACTTTCGTATATTCTTTGTAATGTTTTAATTTAGCCTGGTCTCTATTCACTGCCATTATATGGAGGAGTGCGTTGTACCTGTACCTGCTTCCAAGTACTTTTCTTTGTATCACCTCCGGTGAGGTTCTGAGCGAGCTGAGGCGATACTAAAATGTGACGTGAAAACACTGCAGACAGCTGATTGGTCAGAGAGAATCATCATTATTCACTGCGTCATCACTGCACGCACCAGATGGAGTATCCTGAATAACCGCGCCATTTTTAAATAGTTTGGCCAGAGATTGCGTAATACCATAGACAGTAAAAGTGATATACCCATTACTATTATGGCAACTCGGAAGAATACGCCGTGGTCAAATGAGGAGGTGCAGACTTTCCTTTGTCTGGTTAGCAGGTGTGTGTCGTGTAGAAGATTACGTCACGGCAGTTTCCTGCTGCGTCGCTATGAAGACCAGGTACTTTTGTGGAGGTACTATCTGCAATGGAAAACTGAACGAAAAGCGAGCCAAGACGAGGCGAGTTGAGTTCTGTTGAGCTGGTACTGGTAATGGAAAAGCGCCATTATTTTCATTTCAGGGTGAAATATCCCTTTAATCATTCTTTGAAATAGAAAATACAGGTCCTTCTAAACAAAATTAGCATATTGTGATAAAAGTTCATTATTTTCCATAATGTAATGATAAAAATTTTAGATTCATTGCACACCAACTGAAATATTTCAGGTCTTTTATTGTTTTAATACTGATGATTTTGGCATACAGCTCATGAAAACCCAAAATTCCTATCTCTTAGCATATTTCATCCGACCAATAAAAGAAAAGTGTTTTTAATACAAATAAGTCAACCTTCAAATACTTATGTTCAGGTTTGCACTCAATACTTGGTGGGGAATCCTTTTGCAGAAATGACTGCTTCAATGCGGCGTGGCATGGAGGCAATCAGCCTGTGGCACTGCTGAGGTGTTATGGAGGCCCAGGATGCTTCGATAGCGCCTTAAGCTCATCCAGAGTGTTGGGTCTTGTGTCTCTCAACTTTCTCTTCACAATATCCCACAGATTCTCTATGGGGTTCAGGTCAGGAGAGTTGGCAGGCGAATTGAGCACAGTAATACCATGGTCAGTAAACCATTTACCAGTGGTTTTGGCACTGTGAGCAGGTGCCAGGTCGTGCTGAAAAACGAAATCTTCATCTACATAAAGCTTTTCAGCAGATGGAAGCATGAAGTGCTCCAAAATCTCCTGATAGCTAGCTGCATTGACCCTGCCCTTGATAAAACACAGTGGACCAACACCAGCAGCTGACATGGCACCCCAGACCATCACTGACTGTGGGTACTTGACACTGGACTTCAGGCATTTTGGCATTTCCTTCTCCCCAGTCTTCCTCCAGACTCTGTCACCTTGATTTCCGAATGACATGCAAAATTTGAGCGACAGTCCAGTGCTTCTTCTCTGTAGCCCAGGTCAGGCGCTTCTGCTGCTGTTTTTGGTTCAAAAGTGGCTTGACCTGGGGAATGCGGCACCTGTAGCCCATTTCCTGCACACGCCTGTGCACGGTGGCTCTGGATGTTTCTACTCCAGACTCAGTCCACTGTTTCCGCAGGTCCCCCAAGGTCTGGAATCGGTCCTTCTCCACAATCTTCCTCAGGGTCCGGTCACCTTCTCGTTGTGCAGCGTTTTTTGCCACACTTTTTCCTTCCCACAGATTTCCCACTGAGGTGCCTTGATACAGCACTCTGGGAACAGCCTATTCGTTCAGAAATGTCTTTCTGTGTCTTACCCCTCGCTTGAGGTGTCAATGATGGCCTTCTGGACAGCAGTCAGGTCGGCAGTCTTACCCATGATTGCGGTTTTGAGTAATGAACCAGGCTGGGAGTTTTTAAAAGCCTCAGGAATCTTTTGCAGGTGTTTAGAGTTAATTAGTTGATTCAGATGATTAGGTTTATAGCTTGTTTAGAGAACCTTTTCATGATATGCTAATTTTTTGAGAAGGACCTGTAGGTGGTAGGGCTGGATAAAAAACTGCCCAACTTTACAGCAGAAAAAAAACATGCTTACAGCCTGATCCAAATTGTGGTTTTGGTCTATATTGCTAATTTTGCCCTTCATGACAACTGAGATGGGGGTGAATTTTTTGTGAAAACTCATGAATTTAAATTATATTAAGCCTTAAAGTTCTGCATAATTAAGGGCGTGGCCACTTGAGTGACAGGTGTATTGCCGCTGCTGTCACTACTAGCCGTTTGTCTGCTGTCTGTTAGCTCCACACTCCACCTGTTAGTTCCTCTTTGCCCATTTTCTATTATCTGGGAGTGACGCGTGGTGACGCACTGCCAAGATGGCAACGGCTGCACTTTAGGCTTCAGAAACTCATTTCAGAAACCTATGGGTGACGTCACAGACACTACGTCCATATTTTTGTACAGTATATGGTTAAAAGATAGAGTACAACTTACCGAAATCCGTATCATTTCACATGGAATCGCTCAATCAGTGTTTCAACTTCGGAAAGACGTCAAAACCGCTTGTAAACAATGTCACGTAATGTCACATTTACCTCAGAAAACGTCCATAAACTCAATAGTCAGCTAGAAAAATGTACTCCAAAGAGGAGCATAACCAAAATTGAAGTGTTTTTGCTTTTAGTATGAATATGTTAGCCTTACTGTTATCTATAAGCTGGTATGTTCCAAAACAATGGCAAAATTCACATTTAGGAGATATAAGCATTCAAAATGTACAGTCTCTCACTTCCGTTAAAATGGATCTCAGATTTTGATGACATCATCGCAGAGATCACATCTTCTGTCCACTCAAATGCTCTCTAGAATCTGAAGGTCCCGCCCCCTACTCTAGATGCTGAACTATGGCTGACAATGTGTTCACACATTTACTATTTTCTACATGGTGAATAGCACACAGTGCACTATGCGATAGGAAACGATTCAGACAGTGTAAATATGCTTTCAGTTGAGGCGAATGCAGTCTGGATTCACGTTAGTTCACGCGCACCGCCACAGCGCACACACAGTCTAGACCAGAGCCGTTGACTAGAGACACGAAAGCGCGGCGCGGATAATATGCGCGAGTCGGCACAGACAACAAAACTTATCGGACCCATTTAAATTCTGCACAGAATGATATATTTCAAAGCAATATGGAGGAGATCATGAGGAAACTCTGGGTTTACCAAACAGAAAGGCTCTAGTCAAACTGTAATATTAACGAAACGCTATTGGCTGTTTTAAAAGGGGGAGGAGTTGCTAACAGCTGGAGCCGTTTCAGGGGAAAATAAGTCAACACATTGAATAACGCTTTGCGCTTCAAGGCACTTCAGTGGGCCTTTAAATTTTTAATGCATGTTTAAATAAATCTGGCAACTTTTTATGTGTCAATACCCAGGCCTAGTAATAACTTCGCATATGTGCTGATTAACCAGCACAATCACTCAAACAACACTTACATGTTAACATTACATAAGCCTAATGAGGAATTTTACTGAACTAGCATACTAACCTATTTTTTGCTGCATGTATTTAGTAATAATTATACAGATATGTGTAACATGCACTAATCCAAGCAATTATAAAATGTTTCAAATCACTTTTCGATCGATCATATTAGTAATTTGACAAAAGTCGTGATCATGATTGGTAAATTAGAGAATCTTTTTCATGCTAAAACCCAGGCACACTAGGTGAAGATACATTAGCATTATTGAACCTGTAGTCAAGGCGCCTCCTCTACAAATGTGATGTCTCGGCTCTTCTTTGAGCGACTGTAATTCAAAGTCATTACTCTTCATGTATGGATTATGCAGCGTACACAACTGCTGAAAGGTTTTTTAAAGGCTCGTCCATGTACTGCAAAACTGGATCGAAAAGAGGCACAGGTTCTGGGGCTTGACAGCAATATCCCAAACATCTGAACAAAGGGCCTGGTTTATTTGCAGTGCCCACTGTGTGAATCCCCATGGGGTCCCGCTTCCCATCACCCTCCACCGCCACAACACACACAAACACCATCTGTAGTGAAGGAGTAGCTCAATGTTCATTCCAACTGGAAGTCAAAATCAGACATCAACAAAAAAACATGTTCTAAGAACGTTCTGTTAACGTTCCCATGAAAACGTTATTTCTCAATGTTCTCAATGGTTCTTTGTGTTAGAGTTTAGGGTTCTTTATTCCCGTCTTTTTGTTTTTCAAATCTGTAACTGTCAAAACCACAACTGATTTTCTGGAACTGACACACTCTTAACAGGTAAATGATTTCTTTCTTAAAATGTCTATAAATTATAACTTTAAAGTATTGTAACTGGTTTTCTACCGATCATGTCTTTTTCTCTTTTTAGTTTAACAGAACATATACGTGTGTGAGCAGCTCTGCTCAGTTAGGATACGCATCTTCTCTTCTCCACAAAGTAGGTAACAGAATTCATTATCCATATTGTTACATTTTTATTTCAAATTATTACTTTATACCTAAACATACCCTGTCACAAAAAAACATTAAAGCTATCCTATGACTTTATACCACTTTTGACATCCCATGACTATATTATATCACATACTGTACATTTTTTTGCTAATTTTGGCCTTCATAAACATAATTTATTTTGCATAATCTAATGTAATTTACAGACAAACTGTCACTCTAAACTCGATTGTGTATTTCAGATGTACGTACCATCGCCTCTTCATCTGCAGAGAGAAACTGCCAGAATACACACTTAATGAAGGACGTAAAGACATCATAGAGGACTGTGAAGATATTTCACTGGAACTTGGTCTTATTTACATCTATATCATGTTTAGTGTCAGCTGTTATTTATTAATGTATTCAGCTAACAGCTGTTGTTAGAGCGCTGCCATTTTTGCTCAAATTTGCCATGTAAAAAAAAAGTACCTAATTGACATTTTTTATGTAAAATATCATGTCAGGGCGCATTATCCTTCTGAAAGAGGCCACAGCCACCAGTGAATACCGTTTCCATGATAGGGTGTGCATGGTCTGCAACAATGCTTAGGTAGGTGGCACGTGTCAAAGTAACATCCACATGGATGGCAGGACCCAAGGTTTCCCCACTATAACATTTCCTAAAGCATCACACTTGCCTTCTTTCCATAGTGCATCCTGGTGCCATGTGTTCCCCATGTAAGTGACGCACACACACCCGGCCATCCACGTGATGAAAACATGATTCATCAGACCAAGCCACCTTCTTCCATTGCTCCGTGGTCCAGTTCTGATGCTCATGTGCCACTGTTGTTGCTTTCTGCAGTGCACAGGGGTCAGCATCGGCACCCTGACTGGTCTGCGGCTATGCAGCCCCATACGCACAAACTGCGATGCACTGTGTTTTCTGACACCTTTCTATCAGAACCAGCATTAACTTCTTGAGCAATTTGAGCTACAGTAGCTCATTTGTTTGATCAGAACCACACAGGCCAGCCTTCGCTCCCCTGTCACCAGTTCACCGCTGTTCCTTCCTTGGAGCACTTTTGATAGATAGGCCTACCAACCACTGCAGACCGAGAACACCCCACAAGAGCTGCAGTTTTGGAGATGCTCCAAATATATATATTTTTTGTGGTAATATTTTGAGAACATTATTAAAGATCGGATAACTTTAAAATTACTGGAAGAATGTTTGTTTGTAGCTTTGAGAGAACCTCGCCAGAGCATTCTGAGAATGTTAGCATGAAGGTCCACCGACTCCACCCCAAAACAGAACAGTCACTGGTGTGTAGGTAGACATATGAAAACATACAAATGAGATTGTTTGAATATGAATTAGCCACTAATTCCCCAAAATAAAAGTAAAATAGTTGGATTGCCATGAGATTGTGCTGTCTGGCATGCAAAGCTGTTTTTGATGAGGATGTCTGATGTGAGAAAGTAAATTCTTCATAGAGCAGGACAGATGTCAAAAAAGTTAATAATCACACAGAGAATCATTCACAGATTTGTTGTTCAGAATACTGACAAGACAATTTAAATATGTTGTGTTTTATTTAATTTAGCTTCCTGTGATAATTATATAGCATATTGTCAGTCAAAAAAACATTGGCTACTTATAACTAAACTAAATTGATTACTAAGACACATTGGTTGTCCCAATCATGCAGACTTCCTGAAATCTTCTCTTATTTAAAGTCATTGCAGGTGTTTGCAGTCGATGTAGCTATTGCCTGTCTGTCACCTTACAATGCTGAATGTCAAATCCTTTGATAATTTAATTTCCACACTGATAGTCTGATTCTGAACTGAAACCAACCTACAGCAGAGCCTAACTGTAAACCTTAAGACATTACAATTTTTTTCCCACTTGAAGAACACCTTTACTTTGTATTGTGCTACAATTGTTTTGCATGTTTAAGATGCACAAAGCAAAAATAAAATATTCAGGTAGAATGAGACTGATATAAAACCAAAGACATCAAATATTTTCCAGATGTATGAAGTAAAATACGAGCGTTGGAGTGGCGATGTTATTTCAGTGATTTGATAACACTGCCATCGCGTGGACGTTGAATTGCACTGTAAGTAAAAAAGGCAGTTTATCTGCGGTGAATGATAACAAATCTAAAGAAATGCTAATGATAATTTAGCAGGTAAAATGTTACTGTTCATATCGTTAAAAAGTTTGTAGCCCAAGTCAAAAACGTTTTTGAGTTTTTCAACGTCTTTGGTAAGGGTAACGCCCCCTTTTCGCATGCCAGCCAATGAAAAGATGCTGACACAAGTCTGTCGTTATTCCTGGGATTTGTAGTTCCAGGCTTCATTCGGCTGCACTCGCTGTAAAGCAGATAACGCAGTTAACGGACTACAGATCGAAACTAGCGGACTGGAGCGCACGGGGACTGACTGACTGACAGCTTGACATCACGGTGGCTGGCACTTCGTGCGTCTCTGAACTGACGTATTATTTTCCACCTGGGAGCTGACAAAAGTTGACAACTTTGAAAATGCAGTCGGAATCGGGGATTGTTCCCGACTTTGAAGTCGAAGATGAATTTCACGAAGAGCCCAAAACGTATTACGAGCTGAAGAGTCAGCCGCTGAAAAACAGGTCTGTGAATGGAGCGTTTGACAGCTCTGAAATAATGCACTTTCTCTATTACATGCTTTACAATGTCTGGTGTGCTCAGAAAAGCCTGTGCCTGGTGCTTGTTTAACGTGTTGTTGGCTGTTCTGCTAGTTTACTCTTTCTAGTAAGACTCGCTCCATCCACGCTGCAAGCGACGCGACGCGACAGACTCCTGCGTTTTCAGCCGCGCTCGGGTTGCGTCGCGTTTCGTGCCGCGTGTTACAGTAGACAACGCCTTAGGATACAGCATCATCGTCAAATATTTACTCATGTAGCCTGTGTCTGTGTATGAGGATCTCACTGATGAAACTGTTTAAATTATGTGCAGTGAACTTTGCTGACACTTTCTAATCACTTTCAAACCATTATGCCAAGCACTATCAGTAGTTTTTTGAGTAAAAACAGCAGCAAAGATGTAAAATACAGCTAATAAACATTATCGATGATCATGTATAGTTAAATCTTGCCTGAATGAGTGTCAGTGTAGTTTTGTGTGTGTGTGTCCTGGTAAACCCTACATTATGAGGACAAAATGTCCCCACAAAGATGGCAATATCCAAAATCCTCATCCTTGTTGCTCCCCATGAGGAAACAAGCTTATAAATCATATTAAGTGATGTTTTTTTTTTTTTTTGTTTTTTGAAAATGTAAAAATGGAGAATGTTTTTTTTGTGATGGGTTAGAGGAGAGAATATATCAACACCTATTGCAAAATATGATCATACTGGATTTTTGTTTGGAGGATAAAATTACCAACACCATTTTGTTTAACTGTGTCTGAATCCAACATTTAAAACCACTTTTAGACTAAACAATTACTTGTGCATTTTAGACTTTTGACACAAAGCCTTTTCGTTACTGAAATATGCATCTTGTGACAACTAGCCCTGGTCTCACATGTATGAAAAAATTTGGATCAAAGTTACAAACCTTTGTAAGTAAAATAATTATGTATTGATCTGCATTATATACCGATCAGGCATAACATTATGAAAAACACTGATTATCGGCACCTGTTAGTGGGTGGGATATATTAGGCAGCAAGTGAACATTTTGTCCTCAATGTTGATGTGTTAGAAGCAGGAAAAATGGGCAAGCGTAAGGATTTGAGTGAGATTGACAAGGGACAAATTGTGATGGCTAGACGACTGGGTCAGAGCATCTCCAAAACTTCAGCTCTTGTGGGGTGTTCCCGGTCTGCAGTGGTCAGTGTCTATCAAAAGTGCTCCAAGGAAGGAACAGTGGTGAACCGGAGACAGGGTCATGGGTGGCCAAGGCTCATTGATGCACGTGGGGAGTGAAGGCTGGCCCGTGTGGTCCGATCAAACAGACGAGCTACTGTAGCTTAAATTGCTCAAGAAGTTAATTCTGGTTCTGATAGAAAGGTGTCAGAATACACAGTGCATCACAGTTTGTTGAGTATGGGGCGGCATAGCCGCAGACCAGTCAGGGTGCCCATGCTGACCCCTGTCCACCGCCGAAAGCACCAACAGTGGCACGTGAGCATCAGAACTGGACCATGGAGCAATGGAAGAAGGTGTAAAGTTTGTTAGCTGTAAGGTGATGTGGTTTTGATATACAGTACCGGTATGTGCACATACAGTCACACTCTGGACAGTGCCTGAAGCTTTCGTTTCTGAACCCCATCAGCACTACATACGTTTTCCCAGGCTGTTCCACCATGACAGAGTTCCATGAAGCTTCACTGACAGACGGAGAGATCTTAATTTAGATGAGGCAGACAGCTCAGGCCGCCATGAGGTGAAAATTAACAACATAAATTTAGAAGCGCAGACTAATACCTCAGATGCAGTGCATGAATTTTTGGGGGCTATTTTGGTTTGTTGCTAAAATATTGAGCATACTAACTGGTGTTGAACCACAATCGGATGCAAAATTTTACAGAAAAACTAATTTTGCTTTTGCTTGAATACGTGCTGTATAGGGTCTCCATGATCATGGACAACCATGATGAGCGATTGTCTTGATTTTCAGGCTTGGAAAACAAGGACATTTCTATAGTAAATATGTCATTTGTCTAGTTTTGATGAGCTCTAAAAATGAAAGAAATTGCTGTTTGTGAGTACGTATTTTAAAATCATAATCCACTGAAAATGAAAATGGAAATTCATTAGTCAAAAGCCGTGGGAACAGTGTTTGTGTGGCCCTGTGTATTTTTGCTATTGAAGCTTGTCCAATGGCAGCTCCAGGAATTTTTTCTTGGGGGTTTTGAAGGGGGTGCTAAGTTTATTTTTACACTTCACGGTAAAACACTTTAAGTTTTACCTTAAAGTGTCCCTATTATGCTATTTTAAGGTTTCCTCATATTATACTTTGCACATCACTAAATTTTTCAATGATTCTCAAACGACTCAACGGATGAATCAGTCTCTCCTTAAATCCCTCATTTCTGCTAGCCTGCTCTGCTCTGATTGGTCAGATGGTCCAGTCTGTTGTGATTGGTCTACTCTGCTCTGATTGGTCAGACGGCCCAGTCTGTTGTGATTGGTCTACTCTGCTCGGATTGGTCAGATGACCCAGTCTGTTGTGATTGGTCTACTCTACTCTGATTGGTCAGATGGCCCAGTCTATTGTGATTGGCCTACTCTGCTCTGATTGGTCAGATGGTCCAGTCTGTTGTGATTGGTCTACTCTACTCTGATTGGTCAGATGGCCCAGTCTGTTGTGATTGGTCTACTCTGCTCTGATTGGTCAGACGGCCCAGTCTGTTGTGATTGGTCTACCGCTTACAGCGAGTGTTTCAGAAGCTAATGCCCATTACCACAACTGAACTTCAGCTCCGTCAGTGCAGAGGCTTCCTAAAGCTCAGCGATTGTACACATTGTAAAGAGAGTAACAATGACATCGATTTTACCATTTAAATCCGAGTGCGAGTCTGATGATGAAACATTGGAAGAACTAGTTATTCGCAAGGACGTCGTTTCTCAGTGATACACACATTATGAGGTACATTATGAGATGTTGCAGCTGTAATTCCTCACCATCAGCATTAACAAGAGTCCATCAACAAACCCATGTGTGTATTTCTAATTTATTGCGGTGCACAGCGCAAACGCTAGTCCAGCACTAACTTTAATGACTGATACAAATCTTGCTCCAGCCTTTATCTTTACTCAAAGTAGTAAGAGCGACAGTCGATCTGCATTAACAGATACAGTGTTAGGTAATAGTGCCCACAGCTGATGCGCAGAATTATTTCAGTAAGACAGTAATAACGTGAGTTAGCCGGACACTTGCACAATAAAAAATACAAAACTACATATTTTGAACACCTGGTAGAAAATATATACATCAATAATTATTCATACTTACAGGTTGTGATTCTGAGGAGCTGTTAGTACAAATAAACTGAGTATTGACCCATCTTTCCAGGGCAAGCTTGCGTTTGCGAATCACCCATTAAACTCTGAGATTTGAGAAGCAGTCATCAGTAAAATGACATTTGAGGGCGGATCAAGTTGTACAACAAAGACGGTCATTGTACACTTTTTTTACATCTTTGCAGAAAGTTTATATTCACAAACACCTGCATGAAAGAGAATATTCAAAAAAACGTAATAGGGGTACTTTAAATGATACATTTAATAGGTGGAATTGTAGTGTGCACAGTTCATTTCGCTGAACATCTTTATTATTACATTATGAGCGGTTTATTGAAACTTCCCGAATTACAGTTACAGACATACTGTATAGTCTATGTATTTATTATGGACTGTTCCACCTACTGGCCGGAACAGATAATGATGAGTGAGCTAAATGAAGGAGTGCGCTCGTGCTTTTAAAAATGTGAACAAAATGCATTGTGTCGGTGAACCGGGGAAGCAGAATATTTCAAACTTGATCTTCAGTAATTATTCATGCAGCATCGTGAAGCATCATCAAACTAAAAAAAGTGATTGTGACATGATTCATTTAGATACATCCCAAGTTGCCAAGTGGAGGGTTACAGTATGACCTTTAGCTTTAAGAGCCCTGGCATGAATTGCAGTCTGTAGCCATTGGCATTTCTGCCGGGTGTCGAGATGTCAGTGGTAGTTTTGCGTTCTTGATATTGGCAGGAACAGGTGTTCGCTGTCATGGACCATTCGGGCCGCCAGTGAGAACATCCTCACATCTTTGACTCGCTCATTGGATGAAGTCCAACGCTCCTCACAATCCTCTCTTTCCTTGAAACTCCTGTTTTCATTCATGAACTATTTTTTGATTATGATAAGGCATTCAACAGATACTTCTCCTCTAATAAGGGCAGAGACGGAAGATGATTGTTCTCAGCAATTGATTCATTGCATAATAACAGATAAGGATGTGCAATGTGGTTAGATTTTTCCATAGTTTTGTCGATTACAAGGCCACTGTGGTTGGGAGTTTGACGCAAGACACGGAACGGTGGAGTGTATTTTTAGGTGGTCATCAGTGCAACTCCTTAGTCAGATTTCAACAGTTCCTGTTTTGTTTTTCTTCGACCCTCCCAAAATTCCCAAAAAAGATTCAGGCGTGAATCTTCAAACGTGCGAACATCGCTCTGGTGTGCAAATTTAATTTGTCATGCAATTGCCTGAAAAGAAAAATAAATAATACTTTCATTCAGCAAGGATGCTTTAAATGGATCAAAAGTGACAGTGAAGACACTTATACTGTTATAAAAGGGTTTCTTAAAACGTTCTATTCATCAAAGAAGACTGAATGGTTTTTGCTTAAAAAATATGATTCATCATTGATAATAATCAGAAATGTTTCTTTGATCACAGGAATACATTATATTTTAAAGGGATAGTCCCAAAAAAGGTCATAATTTACTCACGCTAATGTCACTCCAAACCTGTAAGACTTTCATTCATCTTCGAAACACAAATTAATATATTTTAAATGGTTTTTAATATATTTATTCTATAATATTTTTTCAATTGGTTCTTGCTGAAGCTCAAACATGCTGCGTAACACAAAAATAAACCGCATTGGAAGAATGAAAGTCTAGTGGGTTTGGAACGACATGTGAGTAATTAATGACAGAATTTTCTTTTTTGGGTGAACTAACTCTTTAACATACACCGATCAGGCATAACATTATGAAGTGAATAACACTGATTATCTCTTCATCACAGCACCTGTTAGTGGGTGGGATATATTAGGCAGCAAGTTAACATTTTGTCCTCAGAGTTGATGTGTTAGAAGCAGGAAACATGGGCAAGCGTAAGGATGTGAATGAGGGCCAAATTGTGATGGCTAGACGACTGGGTCAGAGCATCTCCAAAACTGCAGCTCTTGTGGGGTGTTCCCGTTCTGCAGTGGTCAGGATCTATCAAAAGTGCTCCAATTAAGGAACAGTGGTGAACCGGCGACAGGGTCATGGCCGGCCAAGGCTCATTGATGCCATGTGTTCCCCAGGTAAGCGACGCACAAGCACCCAGCCATCCACGTGAAGTAAAAGAAAACTTGATTCATCAGACCAGGCCACCTTCTTCCATTGCTCCGTGGTCCAGTTCTGATGCTCATGTGCCCACTGTTGGTGCTTTTGATGGTGGACAGGGGTCAGCATGGGCACCCTGACTGGTCTGCGGCTATGCCGCCCTATACGCAACAAACTGTGATGCACTGTGTATTCTGACACCTTTCTATCAGAACCAGCATTAACTTCTTGAGCAATTTGAGCTCCAGCAGCTCGTCTGTTTGATCGGACCACACGGGCCAGCCTTCGCTCCTCACGTTCATCAATGAGCCTTGGCCGCCCATGACCCTGGAACTGCAACTTTCAGTTCTCTTCATGATTCAGTAGAGGAACTGCTGGCTCCAAACGCCACACGTTTTTCCACCGAGAAACCCAGACGACGTGCTGTCGAGATGAGGCCTTCTCCTCGCCGCTGATCCTTTTGAATTTTCACCTCATGGCGGCCTGAGCTGTCTGCCTCATCTAAATTAAGATCTCTCCGTCTGCCAGTGAAGCTTCATGGAACTCTGTTATGGTGGAACAGCCTGGGAAAACGCATGTAGTGCTGATCGGGGGGGTTCAGAAACGAAAGCTTCAGGCACTGTCCAGAGTGTGACTGTATGTGCACATACCGGTACTGTATATCAAAACCACATCACCTTACAGCTAACAAACTTTACACCTTCTTCCATTGCTCCATGGTCCAGTTCTGATGCTCACGTGCCCACTGTTGGTGCTTTCGGCGGTGGACAGGGGTCAGCATGGGCACCCTGACTGGTCTGCGGCTATGCCGCCCCATACACAACAAACTGTGATGCACTGTGTATTCTGACACCTTTCTATCAGAACCAGAATTAACTTCTTGAGCAATTTGAGCTACAGTAGCTCGTCTGTTTGATCGGACCACACGGGCCAGCCTTCGCTCCCCACGTGCATCAATGAGCCTTGGCCAACCATGACCCTGTCTCCGGTTCACCACTGTTCCTTCCTTGGAGCACTTTTGATAGACACTGACCACTGTAGACCGGGAACACCCCACAAGAGCTGCAGTTTTGGAGATGCTCTGACCCAGTCGTCTAGCCATCACAATTTGGCCCTTGTCAAACTCGCTCAAATCCTTACGCTTGCCCATTTTTCCTGCTTCTAACACATCAACATTGAGGACAAAATGTTCACTTGCTGCCTAATATATCCCCACTAACAGGTGATGAAGAGATAACCAGTGCTATTCACTTCACCTGCTTTTGTCATAATGTTATGCCTGATTGGTGTATATTCAAATAGAATTTTAAAACTGTAATAATATTTCACAAAATTACTATTTTTACTATTTTGTATTTTTATCAAATAAATGCAGCCTTGGTGAGCATTAGAGACCTTTTAATTACAACATTGAAAAAATCTTCCCAACCACAAACTTGTAGTGTAAATTTAAAACCTTAGTAAGCATAAATGCCCTGAAACAGGCTGAGCAGACTCCTGAGTCAGTGTAAGATGTAACATATTCCACCAAATACAGGAAGCAGACTGATAGTTGAAGACTACAGCATACAGTATTCCTGACCAACTGGCTATAGTAAGTGAGCGGCACTTGTTTTCCAGTAAAAGTGTCTAGACATTCTTACAAGAAGATGAATTTACTTACTCGATATTATGTGTTAATAATAACAATACAATAAATCTGTGTAGTTTGATTAATCAGTAGACAAATCCACAATACAAGAAGTAATAGTAAACTTAGCTTATTAAGCGGGACATAATAGTCATCCAACTCTGTGCTAGCTACATTAAACTGCATTGTATGTCTTTCATTTATTTTCACTTTAATCAAGCATTTTTAAGACATTAATAGCCAATTATAGGAAATGATTATAGAGAAATATTTAGAGATAACTGAAGTTTTTGTTTTTGCACCCAGTAGAATCCACATGTATGGAATTAAGTGAAATCTACTTAACTAAGTTATGTAAAATTAACAAAGATTATGAGTAAATTTAACTTGGCCAGTTAGAGTTTGTTGAGTAATTCCTACTTACACATTTGGGGCCAGATTTACTAACAGCCTGCTCCAGTGCGAAACCTCTTTTGGCGTTAAAAAACTGTCAAACTGTAAAAAAAAAAAAGGCTTGGACACAATTATTATTATTTTATTACTATATATTATTATAATTATTGTTGTTTTTGTGGACAACCTTATTGCATATGCATTTGTAGGAGTTTCCCTTTTAAACGCAGTATTAATGGGAGGAGAGTATTTAAATGAATCATGCGAGGTGATTTACTAAAGTTTGCACTCGTCAATTTACTGGTGTTTGCGGCATTATTTACCAGCCCAAAAAAGCAGATGCTAATTTGCGCTGCTTTTGGTAGATTGCGCTGGTCATTATGGAAATGATCCAGCTGCGTTTGTGTTCATTAATTTGCGTGTCGTCAGTAGATCACACACACAACTGTCTACTCGCATTGTCACAATGTGTTTCGGTGTTGTTTCATGTTCTTAGTTTGCCATGTTCACTGTCTTGTTTCCTGGTTTGTCATGTGATTCCCTTGCCCTCATGTGATCCTGCCATGTGTTCTGTTGTCATGTTCATTGGTTCATTGTTTAATCATTGTTCACAGGTGTCCTTGTCTAGTATTGAATGTAATGAATGCTGTTGGTGAGTTTTATGGTTTGCCATGCCAAGCCAAGTCTTTGTTTCTTGTTTTGGATTTTTTGATTAAACTGCAAACTTGCCTTCAGTGGACCTCACTGGTTTACTTTGCAATAGCCTGTTTCAAATACATTTTACTCACTCTTTGTAAATTTTACTCAATGTAGCACTGAATTAAGTCATGCTTTTAAAGTGTATGGTAAGTAAACAACACAGTAGATTTCACGTTACACTTTGTAAGACAACACATCTACACAATATAGGTAATGAGGTACCCAACTGAAAACAGACGCTGCATCCGAAATGAAACTCTTTCCTACTATATAGTATGTGGAAAACATAACCCCAAAAGAGTAGTATGTCAGAATACATAGTATTCATAAAACAGTAGGGGAAAAGTCCCTGGATGACATACTACTTTCGGCGAGATTCTGGAGTGAGCATTCGATGGCTACTTTACTATCCCATGAGGCCATTGGAGAGGATTTATGAATGAAATTGAAGCGATGGCCCGTGGAGTACATCTGAAGTACGCAATTTCGGACACAGTGAGATACTCTCACACCTCAATACTTGGTACACTATACACAATAACAGTAACAATCAGTGGATAGTTTGTGAGAATGGGTTATTTTGAGTAGAAAATATCAAGTTACTTAACCTAACAACAAGAAGCAGCAATGATAAAAACTGAAATATGCAATCTTATTAATTATTCATGCCCCAGTGTATGATGGGAACACCAGTATCAGACAGTTGAGTAAGTTTTACTTGATGTTATAACTTTTAAAAAGTGATCAGTCGACTAAGATTAAAGGTGCAGTGTGTAGTATTTATGAGGATCTATTGACAGAAATGCAATATAATACACATAACTATGTTTTCAGTGATGTATGAAGACCTTACATAATGAACCATTATGTTTTTTTTTTATTACCTTAGAATGACCCATTTCAATCTCTATACACCGCAGGTCTCCTTACAGTGAAGTCATCCTTTTTACGCCGCCATGTTTCTACAGTAGCCCAAAACGGACAAACTGCTCTACAGAGCGCTAGTCACTCTCTGCTGTCTCAGACAACGACGCAAAGATGTCGTCGTCTGAGATAGCAGAGAGTGACTAGCGCTCTGTAGAGCAGTTTGTCCCTTTAGGGCTACTGTAGAAACATGGCGGCATGTATGGAGATAGAAATGGCTCATTCTAAGATAATAAAAACATAACGGTTTATTAAGTAAGATCTTTATACACCACTGCAAACACAGTTATGTGTATTATATTGCTTTCTTTTAATAGATCCTCTAAATTCTACACACTGCACCTTTAAAGCTACACTGTGTGATATTTTCCCCCATCTAGCGGTGAAAAGGTATATGACCATTCAGTGAATATTAGTTTCTGTTCCTCTCAATTCTGATTTCGTTTTAACTCCTACAGTGGCCGATTTAGTCCAAGATTAATATGGCTTCCAGTTCGATCAAGTGATGAGGTTACTTTAGAAACGATTATAATTTGCAGTTATTTAATTTGTCAGTTAACATGTAGGTTATGACAAATGAATAATAGTTTTACCTTTTCGTTATTTTTTACCATTTCATTGCTAACAACAGCGATCAGGTTCCCAGACGAATGCAAGCTAATCTTAGTAAAGTAACTTTTATCGGTGCTATTGTTATTCTGTATATTGTATGACATCACTTGCGTAAGGCAAAGTTACATTGTAGGCTATATCAGTCTCAAGCAATCCCCCTCTTCACATTCGACACAGTGCCATCGAGTGTTAAAACGCGAAAGGCGAAGCTTGAATTTACGGGTATGTCCCTCTTTGGCTACTGTACTTTCAAGATGGAGGGGCAACATGGCGACGCGCATTCGAACCCCTCACCCGTATGTATTTTCAATGGCATATTATACACTTACGAGAATACTTTATTACTTGAAAGAAGTAAATATACATTAATGACCACATATATTTTTGAAAGAACTAAGTGTTTTTAGCTAAGAATAAACTAAAAAAGTTACAAAGTGTAGCTTTAAATGTTAAGGGAACATTCAATTTATTTCATTTTGCAAACATGGGAATGTTACTCTTGAATGTTCTCTAAACGTAGTAACATTTAAAAAATGTTAGACAAACGTCCAACTAAAACGTAACCCCCCACCCAAAAAAACATTCCATGAACGATTTAGAAATAATGTGCTAACTTTTTGAGAACATTTCAATGATCACTTTATGCCATAATAATTGATTGTCTTAATGCTTTCAAACACTCAATAGCAGAAGCTTGAAACAATTGATGACGAATGAATGAATCAAGGCAGAGCAATGCTGCAAATCAGATAAAATCTCTGCGTTTACCCAAAATGTCTCCTCCTCGTCACCTCATTCTGTGAAGTGTGAGTGTGTCAGTGTTTCCAGCAGAGTTGATAAAAGTTGACTGTGGAGTGAGTGAACTAAAATACAGAGAAGAGTAGATTGAGTCATGTCAGTATCATAGATTTGAAGGATAAATGCAGTGTTGGTGTCAGTGTGAACAGAACAGCAGTCAGTAACTGGAGTAAAGAAGACCTGTGCTGAATGACACAAGCCAAGAGGTAGGCCTTCACTTTCTTCTTATACTGAAGAAAAGTCTGTTTTATGTTAGAGATCTGGGATGATTAGCACAACAAAGAGATGTTTGTATTTGCTTCAGAACAAATGTCATATTCGTTTCCTTCAGAGATGCTAAACTGCTAGGCGAAACTTTTCGGTTTGCTTTGGTTGCCCCAAGCTTTCTTACAGTATATTTTCATGTTTTGCAGTACCGATAGACCAACAATGAGTCCATTTGAGATTATTTAATCGATTCAATAATTATTCTGGCTTGTCTGGAACAGTAAGACCTACTTCATGTTTCAATTTCAAACTTTTTTGATAATAAATTGTATTATTTGTTTTAAAAATAAAGTATGTTTGGTATCAGCAATATTTGATTCAGTGTTGTTATAATCAAACTGATGTTTTTCATTAACTTCATTAAAGCTGTAATAAATTATAAATATTAGATCTTAAACCAAAAATTGCCTAACTAACTGAAATAAAATAAAACTAAAACTGAAATAATAAAAATGACAAAAGCTGTATATCAAATTTACTAACGCTTATACTAAAATCAAAATGGAAAAATGTAAATGAAAAAGTACTATAATAGTATAATAATACAAAAATAACACTGTTACATTTCATTAACTCTTTCCTCACCAAGTAAAGCTCGTTCCTGTAGCTCGTCCTGGGTCGACATTTCATTCAGTAACTTTAGGCAATTTTAATTTATATGATGTTTAAAGGAACATTTTTTATTTCCGTGCATGCCATAAGAGTTAATAATGACATCAAATTAAAATTGACTATTTACTTCACATATTTACTTTCTTACATACTCTTGGTCTTATTGTGAACAATTCATCTGTGCACGCTATTCCAAACTTGAAATATTGTAATTGTAAACTTTATTAAAAATATAAGAACTCCACTCCTTAAACAACTAAGAAGTTGTTCGGCTGAGGTCATCATGCCCTGTGGTTAAAATCAAGTCCTATAGCTTTTTAATGTTTCATATCCAATAATAAACAGTTAAATGGATTGGACTTATTTTGCATTATGTAGTAATCTGAATTTAGATACATTAAAAATGAGATTGTTCAACCAGTTAGCTATGTGTTGAATACACTGGCCTATAGTTCCAGTAGAAAATGTGTAATTTGTCTGTCTATACATTTCAAGTTGGGTCTCCTTAGGACCTTATACTTAGACTCCATAGCAAACTCCAGGTTGATGCAAGTGGAAACCAGGCTTTGAGGATGAGTATCTATTCCAGTACTGTTCAGTAGCACAGCTAGTTGGTTGTTACATGTGTTTTCTCAGCTCAAGTGTTGTCTAGGCCTCGCTAGCATGAGCTAAACGAGAGAGAGAGAGAGAAAGAGAGAGAGAGAGAGTTCAAGCTCAGCAAACAAGTGAGGAGAGAATGAATAAAACTTAATTATGGAAATGGGAGGCAACGTTGAAATTGAATGAAGTGGTCCCCACCCATTCTGTAAATATTACAACAGAGAGCTCCACTATATGTCAGCTGTGATGGCTAACAACAGACTGTAAACATTACTGAAAAGAGCTTCTTCCTCTTTTAATGTTTGTTTCGCTTGTTAACATACTTTTTTTTTTTTACGCAGAAACTACATTTGTGTGGGAAAGATTGATTTTTAGTCATTCTGTTTTCGCAGTACTTCTGAAGCAAAATACATATTTGGAATAGCATTCTATCATGCAACTCTACCTACACTACTTTAAACATCTAGCTACACGTTTTGAACATCTAATTGTATTATACTGCTAACCCACCTAAAAGTGAATGTGAAACTTTAGTTAATGTTCTGGCCAGGTTCTCTCAAAGTTATGACGGTCTTTCTGTAACGCTAATAGAACGTTCATTCATAGTTATCTGGTTTTGTAATAATGTTCTCAAAACATTCTTTATACATTGTTCATGGAACTTTTTCAGTTGGATGTTCATTTAATGTTTTTTAAATGTTGCTACTTGTTTCAGAGAACATTCCAAAGTAACGTTCCCATAATGTTTGCAAAATGATAATTTGGAATGTGTCCCTTAAAGTTCCCATAACCAAGAAAAAACATAAAGAAAAAGCTGGATGTGTTGAATGTTCAGAGAACATTTAGAAATAAGTTTTTCATAACGTACATATTTTTGTTAGCTGGGAAAAGTCTAGTTGTTTCCGCCACAGTATAAAAAAAAAAAAAAAACTTTTTTTCTGACTTTTTCCTCAGAATTCCCTGATATAAAGTCATAATTCTGAGAAAAAAAGTCAGTCTTTTTTCCTCAGAATTGGATTTTATAACTCACAATTGTTAGCTTGACCCACATCAAGATGTTGGGTTTGGGAATACACCATTGGCAGGGCTCAGTCCGAGGGGCGGGATAAACGGTTGTCTTTCAAATTCCCTCTGCACGCAATAGGATAGCACTACAACCAACCCGAGCGCTATCAATTCTTCCATTAGACATTTTACATTTTTTTACAACAATAATGCTTTCTTCAAAAGATGGTTCTAACTATGTTAAGCCATCTCAGAGGAAATACATAAATGTATGCCGTAAGCAGTATGCCATATTCCATCCAGAACATGAGCCAAAATCTTGTTCATATCTTTATGTTCTCTATCTGTGTGTGTGTGTGTGTGTGTGTGTGTGTTCATGTTTTTCTATCCTGGTGGGGACTTCAACCTGACTGCACACAGAATAATGGGGACTCGTGTCACCGTGGGGACCTAAATTGAGGTCCCCATGAGGAAACAAGCTTATAAATCATACAAAATTAGTTTTTTTGAAAATGTAAAAATGCAGCATGTTCCCTGTGATGGGTAGGTTTAGGGGCAGGGGCAGGGGCAGGGGCAGGGTAGGTGGATAGAATATACGGTTTGTACAGTATAAAATGCATTACATCTATGGAGAGTCCCCACAAATATAGTAAACCAGACATGTGTGTGTGTGTGTGTTGAGCTGAGCTGTGAAAGGAAAGCGTTCTATGAAACATGCTTTGTTATAATTAACACAACACTGTTTGCCAGGAGAGAGAATGAGCGAGAGTGAGAGTGAGAGAACATGTGCGAATTTGCAGAAAGTTGGCAACTACACCTGTTCCCCTCCTCCCCGCACCACCTGTAATGACCCGCGTCTCTCAGAGAAGGTGACTGTGAAGGTGACTGAGAAAGCGCCCTCTAGTGTGCAGGGCAGCGTGTGTTCAGAAAGAAAACCTCGGAAATATGACAAGACTGCACTTCAGGTGTATAAACACGGCCTGGATATAAGATATTGCGTTGTTATCCTTTTGATGATTATGATGATGTTATCAGTTGTTATAATGATTCCATCATATGATCATGTCATGTTTAGTTGTGAATCTCATGAAAACGTCAGGCATTCATTTTTTCCAGATATATATAAAATACAGTATTTTATATATGCATTATAGTAATATGAATGTATTATAGTAAATTACTATAATGCAATGATTTATATCACTATTAAAATGTATTAATTATATTAAATCTAATATATATATATATTTGGACAAATTAATGATAATTAGGAGGAAAAATGTACATGAAAATGCAATGTCAGTGCGGTTTGATGATATTCACCCCACACTCCCTGTGCTGTCATGTGTAGCATTGTAGTGTGTTTAGCGCTGTGGGCTCGCGTGTGCCCCTGTGTACGGACTGGCTGTTGGTGCCTCCCCTTTTGACACGCTCCCAGCGCAGCCGGACCAGCGTGACTCTCAGAGCTGTCCAAGGGCGCGCAGTGCACCTTCAGCACAGGAAATAATGGAGGCTCTGGGTGTCCAAGTGCAAAGACCCTGCGTTTTTCATTGCAGCCGCTTGTGAGTACCTGTGGAGGAGTGTGTGTGTGTTGAGTCTGTGTGTGTTTTGGGGGGAGTGGGGGTACTGGAGGGATGGAGAGTGTGTTTGGGTATAGTATAAATAAATCTGTGACTATAAATATCCCTATGCTGTCTGTCCTTAGGGATGGAATAAGCATGAGGTCAGAGTACACTTGATGGTGTTTTAATATATCATCAGTATTAGTTTTGCTTTTGTCTTTGAGTATTCACCTGCTGAGAGTACAATTACTTGACTTTCCCAGAACGCAATGCTGTTGCTGCATCACATAAATCTCCATTTTGACATGTTTTGTGTTTATGTAGTATCATGGGACATGACTGGTCTCAAATGAGCAGTATATACTACTTTAACAGCACATGGCAGCGCTCTGAGGTGAGTGGAGGAGGTCAGCCTCCTTCTGATGCAGTTCTTTGATTGGCTAGGGCAGTCTAGGGGTGTGTCCACAAAAGGACTGTGAACTCATTGTTTTTCCTGACACACATACACACATTGGAGCAGAGATGGTCCACTAATGCCACACACACCAAAATGGAAAATTACCATGAGCATTGCACACACACACACACACACACACACACACACACACACACACACACACACACACACACACACACACACACACACACACACACACACACACACACACACACACACACACACACACACACACACACACACACACACACACACACACACACACACACACACACACACACACACATTCTTTTTATAATGACAACAGAAAATGTGCTTGGGGTGGCCAGTTCAGCGGCAGAGATTTGCTAAGGACTGATAAGGACTGTCGTATAGAAGTGGTGCTGGCATTTAGTCTACAGGCTCTTAAAGTATAAGACACATGATCACACTGTACTTTTCATTATATCACCTGCTGCTCTGATAGTGTCAGATTACAAACTATATAAAAAGCCTATATAACTGGAATTGTTTATCATGATAATGATGAAACATGGTAAAAGTAAATATCTATGGAGCCAATAAAGGGGACATGGTGATGAAAAAATTACATCCTGCATTAGTGTTGTAGTCAAGACCACCTCGACACCAAGACCAGCGTGTGCCGAGACCAAGACAAGACCAAGACCAGACCAGCACTCCTTAAATTAATCTAAAAGATCCATATCTACTGTCTGAGAAATGTCTTATATTTAATGAATAAATATAATTAGAAGAGTAAGACACTTTAGCGCCGTTACCAATAAAATCACTGACTATAAAATTAATGGCACAGAAGTTGCACCTGAATTGTTACAATTACACCTTCATAAATAATGTTAAGATTAATTTAACATTAAAACATTAACATTATTTAACAGTCACAGAATGATTTATTGACAGTTTAAAATGTCATTTAATATTAACTTCTTGTTTATTGAATGTTTGTATAAATCGATATAATTTGCAATCATGCTTATATTCATGAAAATATCTCTCTTGCTCTTGTGATACTGCTTAATTATATTCTATGTTACATTAAAAAAACGAAATCTCAGAATTTTGGGGCATTTTTGAGACAATGCATCATTGCTTTTGAATCCGGCAGCACAGTAACAAAATAAATCACATTACAAAGAAGTTCTACCAGAAAGACTTGGGAGAATAATACTGTGACAATTATACATTTATTTACAACCCAGCAAGCAATGAAGTACTTTGGCATAGGCCCCGTCCATAGCTTGCAATCTGAGGGTCCGCAATCTGCATATCCTGCCTGAAGATGAAGGCAGAGGCGCAGCTGACCCCCACGTGAGGTATGAAAGGGACCATCCTGGTGGTGGTGGGGTGGATGTAGGGAAGAATTTGACTTGGAGGTGGTGGGGAGGATGGCGGTGCATTGCAGCGTCAGCATCTGCGAACTCAGACATGAGTCAGTACCGATCTTTTATACCCAAGTATTAGAATGTGATTGGATAGAAAACAAAGTTGCAGTGACGTGATAATTAAGTCTTTCTGGCAGAACTTACGCTAAAGCTTTCATTTATTGATTGAATTTAAAGCAGTAAGTTTTACATCAAATCGACCTGTTAAACTGACCATTTATGTGCATAAAAAGCTAAAAGGTGATAAACTGCTGTATAAGGTTGTATATATTTTCGCATATATGCCTAAAATCATGATGTTGAAAAAAAAGTCCATGTTAATGTCACGATCCCAGCTCTGGGTCTTTAGTTTAATAGGGACTTTTATGTTGAAGTACTTTCTGTTTTCATGGATTCTCTTTCAGCTTCTTTTCTCAGTGATCCGTTATAGAACGACTAGCCAAAAATGAATCCATTCGCACTGGTTCTCACCCTCCGTCAAGGAGATCGGAGGATAGAGGATCACGTTAGGGAGTGGTATGAAGTGGCACAGTTGTCTGGATTGGACTCACAGTGCCTTATGATTTTTTCGAGGGGGACTATCTGAGCCACTCAAGTTGCTCATGCCCTGGCATCAACCTAATTGGACATTGGAGGAATATGTGGAATCGCATTGCGCTGAGTGGCTCTACATATACTGTGGGGTTGTGGAGGAACGCGGCACTCCCGCAGTACCCGCCAATCCAGAGTTTAGTCCCCCTAGCCTCTGTCCAGATCTCAGTTCCTGTGGTCCCGAGTCCGATGGTTCCTGCTCTGGTGGTCCCTGCTCCGGTGGTCCCGAGTCCAGTGGTCTCTGCTCCAGTGCCGATCGGGCACCCGCGCCGCCCGGCGCCCTGCTCTTCCCGCCCGTTCCGGCGATGGGCTCTGGCCGCGCCGCCTGAACTCTGCTGGCCGACCCGGCCACCTGAACTCTGCTGGCCGACCCGGCCGCCTGAACTCTGCGGGAGGCCTCGGCCTCCTGAACTTTTGTTTTCCCGTCCCTCCCTTGTTTTCCCCTTCCTGGTCTGTCCCTCCGTCCCGCCCTGGTCTGTCCCTCCCGTCCCGCCCTGGTCTGTCCCTCCCGCCCCGCCCCTGGTCTGTCGCTCCGTCCCTCCCTGGTCTGTCCCTCCCGTCCCTCCCTGGTCTGTCCTCCCGTCCCTCCCTGGTCTGTCCTCCCGTCCCGCCCTGGTCTATCCGGCCATCCCGCCCCTGGATCTGCCTCCGCTCCACCTCCCTTCTGGACCTTTTAGTAGCGTCTGGTAGCCGCTCCATTGAGGGGAGGTTATGTCACGATCCCAGCTCTGGGTCTTTAGTTTAATAGGGACTTTTATGTTGAAGTACTTTCTGTTTTCATTGTTTCTATGTTCTCTTCCTGTTTGGTTTCTGTCTCTCCACATTGTCTTATCAGTTGTTATGGTTACCTTCATTGTTCACACCTGCAGTCTATCTACTCATTGTTTTGTGTATTTAAGGTCTTGGTTTTCATGTAGGGTTTGCTAGTCGTTAATTGTAAGTCTGGATGTCCTGACCTGCATTTACCCTTCTCTGGTATGGATCGTGTTTGTGTTCTGGTTCTGATGTCCCTGTACTTTTCTGAGGAGTCTTGGAATTAAATGTGTGCGTGCAAATGGATTCTCTCTCAGCTTCTTTTCTCAGTGATCCGTTACAGTTAATGGTCTCACTTATTGTAAGAGGATTTGCACCTTGTAAAGTATGTTAAAGAGAGTGCATATTCAGGTTTCATAATTTTGAACTTTAGTAACATGATCATTGATTGGTTGATGTGTGTTTTATGAATTTGCTTTAGCAAAGCAAATTGGCACTTGCATGATCATTGGTGAAACAGATACAGAATACCAAATAAAGAAGTCCAATCAGTAATGGGTGTTAAAAGTGATCCACTGCATTTTAGCTTGTGTGAGTCAGTCATTGCCTTCAGTAGTCATGATTCAGTCGTGCCAGACAAAACATGATCAGTTTTTAAACTGAGGAACTATGATGCATCAAAAACATGCGTGTTAGCCACTGCTGACCCAGAATCAAAGTCCATGCATTTCTTCTTTCTCTCCTTTCTTCTTACTGTCTTCCTCAATTTTCGTAACTGTTTCATAAGTTGGATTGTGTAAAGATGTTTTGGAGTTTAGTCAGGGTGGATGCCATTTTTAACTTGACAAGAATAAAATTGAGGCTGAGGGTCAAAAGTAAATAGGTTAACCTTGTGTTTAATGTGGTGTTGACTATCCAGTCAACAAAACTTTGAAAATATTCCTTTTTAGAACATTCCCAGTTGATTAAAAGCACTGGAAAAGTCAAATTAGATATGACCTAAGACATATATTCTGACACAAAAACATTAGTTCCATTTCAGTCTGTCACATTCAATGTTTTATCGACGTCATTGGCGTATTGGAGAAACGCATGTGAGCCTAATCACCTTTGAGTGTGAACTAAACAAGCCAATGCAAATTGGTGTGCGTATTCCATATTTATAGCACGGGTATAAATACGGAAGCAAATGCAATGCACCTGTGTCTTTGCTTCGGAGCTGAGCGGTTTGTTTGATCTTGCTGCAGTCTCCTGAGAGTGTGTCAAATGAACGAGAGTTCTTTAAGAAGAGCCGCTTTTTCTCCTGGTGTTGGTGTAACATGCCGTTATTGTTGGTGCCGATGTTGGTGTGACGTGCCATGTACAGAGTGGTCGTGAGCTTACCAGCTCAACAACTGCTGTTTTCACAGTTTAGAGCGAGAGATAGTGGGCCCCTCACTCTTCTAGCACTTGGCAGGGCATGGAGTTTTCAAATGACGAGCTTGTCGATCAGATGTCCTCCACTTGCTCGTTGCAGAGGGCGTCCCCCTGTGAAGGCCTCCGCTCCCGCTATGCCTCAGCAGCAGCCTTTACCCAGGCTACAGCATGAAGCCGGTTGCAGGCGGGCCGCCCAGGTTGCTGCCAAGCCAGGTGGCAAGCAGAAGTACAGGTCTCCCTGATACGGGCCACCCAGAGATGGATGGGACAGCTCTTCGGGAGATGGTGACTGCACCACTCCTTCCCCGGCAGAAGGTCATGTGGAGAATCCTTATTTTAACAAAATAACAAAATATTTGTTTCTGTTCCGCTGCTGCTCCCACAGCCAATGGCACCCAAGTTTGTTTCCCAAGAGCTGTTTCCTCTATCTCTGGGTCTCCAGGGAGCACACTTGGCATGTGCGACACTATGTCTTGCCCCCCTCAGCCCATCTCATCGCCAGTGGGCATTAGTGCGTGTGTTGAGGACTCAGGGAATAGGCTTCCTCGCACACCCTCTGCATAACCATGGAAGCAGGTAAGTATTGAACCGCCCATGCTGCTACCAACGGCTGGGGGGATATGTACAATGGGCATGTAGAATCGGGCATTTGGACGGGTCCCCAACTGCATTGGCACATCAACTGCTTCTAGTTGTTAGCAGTAAGTCTTGCGCTGAGCCGCCTCAAACCGCCAAGGTGGTCTATGCCCGTCGCATGTCACAACTCGCCCTTCATCTACTCCTATGGAGTCAGAAGCATCTGAAGTCGCTTCGCTCCACTCACATACCGGGTTTGGTCAATGGTGCAGCCGATGAGCTCTCACAACAGCAAGTGCTCCTGGGAGAGTGGAGATTCCATCCCCAGGCAGTCCAGCTAATTTGGAGGCACTTCGGGACCACACAGGTAGACACATCTCACTGCCAGTTGTTTTACTCTCAGACTGAGGGAACCTTCGACATAGAAGCACGGGCACACAGCTGGCCCCGGGGTCTACGCAAGTATGTGTTTCCATCTGTGCAGACACTGTGCAAAGTCAGGTCTTGCTAGTTACTCCATATTGGCCCAAACCAGACCTTGTTCCCACAACTAGTACTTCCCGCAACAGCATCTCCCTGGCTCATTCCTCAGAGGAAGGACCTGCTTTCTCAGAGACGGGGCCCCGTATGGCACCCGCGCCCAGATGCAGAGGACTTAGGTGATCTACCCCAAGCGGTGGTAGACAACATCACTTCAGCTAGAGCCCCCCACTACGAGGTGCCTAAATCCATTTAAGTGGAACCTGGTTATTAAATGTGGTGCTCTTCTTGCCAGGAAGATGCTCTACCTTCCTGCTTTCTTACCTTCCTGCAAGATGGGCTGGAGCGTTGGCTGTCTCCCTCCACCCTCAAAGTGTATTTTGCCGCGATCGCTGCACATCATTGATGCAGTTGATGGTAAGTCTCTAGGAAAGCATGACCTGATCGCCAGGTTCCTGAGGGTAGCGAGAAGACTAAATCCTCCTCACTCTCACTTGATATCCTCTTGCGACTTGTCTCTGGTGCTCACAGCACTGCAGAGAGTGGCCTTCGTCAGCTTAGTTAAAAATCTTGTCGTGGAAGACAGTAATCCTGATTGCATTGGTTTAAATTAACAAGTACCTGCAGGCATTGTTGGTCGACGAATCATGCCTAGAATTAGTCCCAGCTAACTCTCACAATATCCTGAGACCCTGAGGCCGGATACGTGCCCAAGGTTTCCACCACTCCCTTCAGGGACCAGGTGGTGAACCTGCAAGCACTGCCCCCGGAGGAGGTAGACCCAGCCCTAGCTTGCTCTGTCCCGTCCACACTTTGCACCTGTACATGGACTGAAAGCAGTGCTTTAGGACCTCATACCAGCTCTTTGTCTGTTACCTAGGCCATCAGAAGGGAAAGGCTGTCTCCAAGCAGAGGATGGCCCATTGGATAGTGGATGCCATCGCCTTGGCGTATCAAACCCAAGGCATGCCTTGCCTGCTCGGGTTGAGAGCCCACTCTACCAGGACTGTTGCCTCTTTGCTGGCACATGGTGCCTCGCTGACAGATGTATGTAGAGCTAGGCTGGGTCACATAATTTGTGACTGTTACGACGGTCCCATATGTGTATTTACACAGTTTTTACCCCTGACGGTGAGTCTGTGTCTTTCCCTTGGCAGAGTCCTCTCTGCCATCTCTGAGCTGTGTTGTCTCCCTCCTTACATGGCCAGATCCACCCAAGGGATATTCCATGTGATGTACTGCCCTAAACTGTCCATATGTGTAATCTCCACATGATACCTCCCTTCGAGCAGGATGTGGTTTCCGCCAACGTGCATTGGCTTGTTTATTTTAAAATAAAAGTTTGTTAGTTTAAAGTTTGCAAATGAAGAAATGAAGACTATTCAAATATAATATAAAAATATGGGTATTGTAATTTTACAGTTGTAAAGTAAAACTAAATTATTATTAATATTATTATATTTTTTATTTTACAGTGAAATATTGCAGATATAGTACAGAGCTCTCAAGTGGACATGGTGGTGGGAAAAAATATCAGATGGGATGGAAATGAATAAGTCAATGCAAACAATTTTGCAAGCATATGCAACGTTTCTCAGGGGAACGCAAACATTTTGCAGTGAAGACAGTTTCTCAGGGAACGCAAACAATTTGCGAGTGAACGCAAAGTTTCTCAGGGGAACGCAAACATTTTGCAAGAGAACGCAAAGTTTATCAGAGGAACGCAAACATTTTTCAAGTGAACGCAAAGTTTATCAGAGGAACGCAAACATTTTGCAAGAGAACGCAAAGTTTATCAGAGGAACGCAAACATTTTGCAAGAGAACGCAAAGTTTATCAGAGGAACGCAAACATTTTTCAAGTGAACGCAAAGTGTCTCGGGGAACGCAAACATTTTTCAAGGGAACGCAAAGTTTCTCGGGGGAACACAAGACATTTGTGAGAGAATGCAAAAGCATTGCCAAATATTTTTTCCTCTACTTTTTCCCCCCTTCTCCTTTTCCCTTTAGGGGCTCCGTAGAACATTAATATTTCTTATTTAGTTTTCATTTCTTATCAGTAATTTTTATATTTTTATGTAAGAATAGTAATAATAATAATAATTATTATACTGTATATTTATCATTATTATATAGACATATCACAAACTTTTGGCCAAATTGTGCAACCCTTTTGGGCCACCCCGCAGCGTGTTTTGACAAACAATGGCCCTTAAAATGTCTTATCAGATATGTAAAGTTGTAGACAATGAGATTACACATGTTTAAACCACATTTCTAAGCAAGTTCTGTAGACTAGCGTTTGACAGGGCCAGACAGGCTAATTAGAGCGATTACTGCACAGCTGGATTGGCTGGCTGCTCGGCGGAGGCGCATCAAAAGGATCAGCGGCGAGGAGAAGGCCTCATCTCGACAGCACGTCGTCTGGGTTTCTCGGTGGAAAAACGTGTGGCGTTTGGAGCCAGCAGTTCCTCTACTGAATCATGAAGAGAACTGAAAGTGCACGAGGGAACGTTGTGTAAGTTCCTCGGCTGGATCGGGATCTTTGCGGTAATGTAGATGAAATGGATGGCGAAATAGTGGGAGGAAAGCTGTGGAAGAAAGAAAACATAAACAGCCGCAAAACTGAAAAGATCAGCTGATGTGGAGGAAGCAGAGCCCGGTTTTGTTGCAGTACATGGGTTTCGACCTTCAGATCTAGTTTCTCTTGGGAGAAATAGAGATTTTCTTTAGTCGTTGTTGTGATTTGTCACATTGAATCAGCGTCAGGAAGGTCCGGCCCGGTTCTGTGAATACTCCACAAACATCAACTACTCACCGCGTATTACAAGGACACAGTTACACTTTAGTCTTAGAGGTAGTATTTAAGGTCTTAAATGCTTAAAGAAGTTTATATAAAACAACTTATGTTTATTACAGAGTATATTTGATGCTGATTGTTCAGTTACGTTATTCTACAGTCAACTATATTTGTATGATGATGCTCATTGCTCAACTATTTAAATCCATTGTTTCATGTTGCTCTTTCTTCTGCCATAATAAAATATTTTTTTTCATCTGTTTATTTAGTAAGTTGCTATTGTGTTTTGATATTGCAACTTACCAAATATCCAAATATCTGTCCAATTAAAGACAAAAAAATATATAAACCCTTTTTGGAGCCTTAGCCTAGCGGTTTGCATGCTTGTTCCAACATATTAAGTGACCCATGGTACATATTTGGAGCCATCTTGCATCATTTCCCAATCCTACTTCCTCCTCTATTCTCTGTCATTTCTACTATGAATAAAAAGGCCAGAAAATGTCAGTGATGTTTGCATGATGCTAGGGCGAATTTTATTGAATGTGCACGTGTATTTTACTTGAATATTTTATATTTACTTGCATATAATATAATATTAATAAAATAAAAGTCCACTTTCATGGTGTTTCTTAACACCTAAGTACAATTTAAAAAGTGAATTTACTGTGTAGTAATGTCAAATTAAAAGTTTTAAAGCACATTTTAACACGTTTTAATAAATTGAATGTGTTGACTAACAACTAAAGCACATGTAAAGTACTTTACTTTTAGTGTGTTATTTGTTATTACATTTAAAGGTAATATAGTTCAAAAATTGCAACTTCATCATTACGAATGTGTAATTACAAATATATTTACAGGATTTGGACAGGGTGCTTGAAATTGAAGTCCTGGTTAACCCTTGAAAACAGCCATATTTATGAAAAGTGCTTAAATTATTGAAATTTTGGGAAATTTTTACACCCATTTTATTGTCCACTATAGATAAAAATTCCAATCACAATTCAACACACCGCATGATTTTGTACAGTATATCACGTCAGTTTAACATTTGCGGGCGAGTTATGCTAGTTTAATACTTAGGGGTTTGTTCAAATTCATAACTGTATAGTAGTGATGCTGGTATTAGCTTAGCTTTCCAATCAGTTTTCCATATTCCCAATCCAGCTCTATCCTCTGAGGTCAAAATCATTACGCTTCCTAATTAACTACCAGGATCTCAAAATAATTCAATTATCCAGCACCTAGTGTACCAAACACTGTCCCTCTACAGAGCCCCACTTTCTTCCCAGAGTCAACTCTCTCTCTCTCTCTGTCTGTCTGTCTGTCTGTCTGTCTGACTACAGTAATCCATCTGAGCAGCAGCATGGCTCCTCTAAGCCCCCGCTGGGTTCGTCGGCCGTGACCTCTCGTATCCTGCTCCGCCAGCAGCTGATGCGCGAGCAGCTCCAAGAGCAGGAGCGGCGAGAGCAGCAGAGACGGCAGAGCTCAGCGTACGCACAGCCCTCCGTCACCCAGAGCCCCGCCATCAACGTCAGCGCACCCACCGGCCTGCCCAGTGCCACCCAGGTGCCCATGGAAGTGCTGAAGGTAACGCAGGCCCATCAGAATCAGACATATTCAATAACCAGATTTTTTTAAATGCAACAGTTTGTTGAACCTTTAGACAAAAAAAGTTTGCGTATGTGTTTTATGTTTTGTATTGTATTTGATACATCAGGCTTTTATTGCTCATATAGTATAATATAGTGAGAATATGGAGCTCAAACTCAAGGAGGAAAACCCATCAATTTAATTCAGTGGCTCAAACTGAGAAAAAACTTGCAGCTGCTGATATTTATATGGCCAAAAAGGGAGATGAAATACTGATAGCTTGCAATGCAAATCAATAAGTTCTTTATAACAGATTACTGTATAAAATGCTTATAAATATCAGTTGTCTCTATATATCTCCCATTAATAATGATATTTAAAATCTCTTGTGTTTTTACCTTGTTTTAACTTGTCAAAAAAGCTTTTTTTATAAGTTATAAGTTATTTTATAAGAAATTATTTAAACATCCAAGTTGTTTGTACTTAAAAATATAAGTCAGCAACTTTTGCAAAATTGTGATGGCTAGACGACTGGGTCAGAGCATCTCCAAAACTGCAGATCTTGTGGGGTGTTCCCGGTCTACAGTGGTCAGGATCTATCAAAAGTGCTCCAAGGAAGGAACAGTGGTGAACCGGCGACAGGGTCATGGGCGGCCAAGGCTCATTGATGAACGTGAGGAGCGAAGGCTGGCCCGTGTGGTTTTGATCAAACAGACGAGCTACTGTAGCTCAAATTGCACAAGAAGTTAATGCTGGTTCTGATAGAAAGGTGTCAGAATACACAGTGGCTGTGGCCTCTTTCAGCAGGATAATGCGCCCTGTCACAAAGCAAAAAGGGTTCAGGAATGGTTTGAGGAGCACAATGAGTTTGAGGTGATGACTTGGCCTCCAAATTCCCCAGATCTCAATCCAATAGAGCATCTGTGGGATGTGCTGAACAAACAAGTCCGATCCATGGAGGCCCCACCTCGCAACTTACAGGACTTAAAGGAACTGCTGCTAACATCTTGGTGCCAGATACCACAGCACACCTTCAGGGGTCTAGTGGAGTCCATGCCTCGACGGGTCAGGGCTGTTTTGGCAGCAAAAGTGGCACCAACACAATATTAGGAAGGTGGTCATAATATTATGCCTGATCGGTGTATAGCCAAATGTCCACTAAAGCTGCTTTCATTTACATATTTTCTGTCAGACAGTGGAAACAGTATGATATAGCAACTTACTACATGTTAACCAGCAGTAGCTATAGATTTTGCACTAGTGCTTTTTAAAAAATGTTTTAACAAATCACAAATCTAGCAACAATGTCGCTAAATTGGCAACACTGGCAAGATTATCTTCAAACCGTTGATTTGCTATGACACTAGATGACCTGAAAGGGATAAGCATAGAAAAAGACAGTTTACGCTGATGTTCGTTATTGCGCCCCCTGTGGCGTCTCCTACATTACATTACATAGTCATTTAGCAGACGCTTTTATCCAAAGCGACTTACAAATGAGAGTAATAGAAGCAACCAAGACCAGTCAAGGGCAACAATATGCAAGCGCTGTAACAAGTCTCACGAAACACAAAACACATAGGACAGTTTTTTTTTTTTTATTTTTTTATTAAATATGCAGCACATGCTCAGTGTGTCGTGAATTCTGACACACTTTGGAATGTAACAACGTGTGAAATCGAAGAATTGGGCAGGATTTCACAGTAAAGCCTCAGTTGACCATGTCCTGGCTGATTGTCTATGGCTCCATTCTCCATGACTTTTCATGGTTTGGCTACACTTGTGTTAGCATATCACGCATTTGTTCTTCTGCTTTGACCGCTCAATTCAACTTGAGCTTGAGTCTTTATCACCCCAAGCGTGTCTGATTATGATACTGTCCGTAAGGAAGGGGAGGGAACGGGGTGGGCAGGGGACAGTGAAGTGTGTTAAAACGCATATGGGGATTATCTTTCCCCAGAGAATTCCTCTTTAATGCATGCTGTGCTCCAGCCTCTTGGAATTAGCCATCTTTAATCCTATTTGCTCAGCTACATTCAAAATCTTTCATAGCTTTGATTCCTTGTTAGTCTGCAGAACTATAGACAGTTACTGATTTCTGTGCTATTGTGCACAGCCTATGATAAATGCAACTAAATCTGCTGCATCCCAAAGGACTCGAGCTGCTAATGTCACTCGGTAAGAGCTGTTATGTTACATTTGCTCATTTTTTCTGGGAAAAGTGATTGGGGCGCTATTAACTATCTCTGTTAGGCATGGGAAACAGTCAAGTCTGTTGATTATTGTTTTATTCTATAACTAGAATGTTCTGTTCTATATAAATGAGTCTTTGAATAATAATGATGTTCATATCTGTTAGTGTTCGTCTAGTTCAGTTTCTAACAATGTTAAAATCGAGTTCATGTGCTCTGGTTATTTTCAAGTTCAGATATCAAGTTTAAGGACAATATAACAGTTCTGTTCAATTTTTCTTAGTTTGAAAATTTTTCGTAGTTTGTTGTATGATTTATCATTTTCTTTATTATTTTAATTGTTAATTGTTTCATTAAATTTGAATCGCTGTTTTATAAATGATTTATCCTAATTTTAGGATAACTTCTTATATTCCTGCTGAATTTAAACCAGTTTAACATTCGAAGATATAGGACAGGGTTATTATTAAAAAATAAAATTATATATATAAAAAAATTATAATAATTAAATATAATAACATAACAATGATTAGAAATAAAATAGATTATGACAAAAAGTAAACTTATTTAACTAGTTGCCAAAACATTTCTCATTATCATTTAGTTTATTTTGATGTACTAAAATAACGAAATAAATGAAATACAAATTAATAAAATACATTTTAAAAAGCAAAAACTTATAAAAATGACAAAAACACGCAACAAAATTACTAAAACTTTGACTGAAATGGAAAATATAAACATGAAATCTAATTCAAAATATGAATAAAAACTATAATAATATCTCAATTTTATTAAATAACACTAATTTAGGAGTATAAATTAAAAATCAAGCTTTTTTTAATGGTTTTAACTCATGTTCTTTGTAACGTTTCTCTTTGTACATACTTTGCTGAAACACCTTAGGGATATTTATGAAGCAATTAATGCTCCCATATTTTGATTCTCACACAACATTTTTTGTTTTAGACGTGTGAAATGTACTATATTTATGCGTGACGCTCCCCTGTCAACAGAAGCTGATTACACAAATCAAGACCACCCAGCATGCAACAGCCAGTCTGATACAAATACTGTATAATGAATACAATGTTTTTAAAATGAAAGAAAAGTGCATGATCCTTTAGATATGTTATGAGTATTTTTGATTAAATCATAATGTTTTGTAAATACTGATTTATGAATTTCACTGCACATTAATTGAGCAATAAGACTAGAATAGAAATGTTTAAGGAAATGAGAAATTATTTAAAAATATGGCATAGGGAGAGAAAGTATGTGGCTGAGGAATCACCGTAGTCGTGTTTGAAAACAACTGATACTTAAGCGTCTGATTTAGAGTGGCTCATATCAGAGGATAAAAAGGGCATGGCATGTACTCCTTAACGTAGTATTTATGTTCAGTCAGTCGTTACTTATGCTAAGCTGATGATGTGCTGGTCATTCAATCCAGTGAACGGCTGTCAACAATTAAAACACACTGCCTTCCATGTGAACACATGCTCAGATTTTATTTTACCACAACAACAAGATGTACAATACAGACCGAGCATTGAAATAATGGAGTTTAAGTTATCTGTAAAAGTATGTGAGTGCAGTAGTATGACTGACTGCTTGTAACATTATAGCCAGAACCAGAAGTATGTATATAGAGTGCATCCGGAAATTATTCACAGCGCTTTGCTTTTTCCACATTTTGTTATATTACAAATTGATTAAATTCATAATTGTTTTTCCTCAATTCTACAAACAGTACCCCATAATGACAATGTGAAAGAAGTATGTTTGAAATATTTGCAAATGTATTAAAAATAAAAAAATATCACATAGTACATAAGTATTCACAGCCTTTGCCATGACACTCAAAATTAAGCTCAGGTGCATCCCGTCTCCACTGATCATCCTTGAGATGTTTCTACAACTTTGGAATCCACCTGTGGTAAATTCAGTTGATTGGACATGATTTGGAAAGGCACACACCTGTCTATATAAGGTCACACAGTTAACAGTGCATGTCAGAGCAAAAACCAAGCCATGAAGTCCAAGGAATCGTATGTTAACCTCAGAGACAGTACAGTATAGAGGCACAGATCTGGGGATCCCAATGAGCACAGTGGCCTCCATAATCCGCGAATGGAAGATGTTTGGAACCACCAGGACTCTTCCTAGAGCTGACCAACTGGCCAAACTGAGCGATCGGGAAGAAGGGCCTTAGTCAGGGAGGTGACCAAGAACAGGATGTTCACTCTGACAAAGCTCCAGCGTTTCTCTTTGGAGAGAGGAGAACCTTCCAGAAGAACAACCATCTCTGCAGCAGTTCACCAATCAGGCCTGTGTGGTAGAGACGGCCAGATGGCACATGACAGCCCACCTGGAGTTTGCCAAAAGGCACCTGAAGGACTCTCAGAGAGAAACAAAATGATCTGGTCTGATAAAACAAAGATTGAACTCTTTGGTCTGAATGGTAAGTGTCATGTCTGGAGGAAACCAGCCACGCTCATCACCTGGCTAATACCATCCCTACAGTGAAGCATGGTGGTGGCAGCATCATGATGTGGGGATGTTTTTCAGTGGCAGGAACTGGGAGACTAGTCAGGATCAAGGGAAAGATGAATGCAGCAATGTAGAGAGACATCCTTGATGAAAACCTGCTCCAGAGTGCTCTGGACCTCAGACTGGGGTGAAGGTTCCTCTGCCAACAGGACAACGACCCTAATCACGCAGCCAAGATAACAAAGGAGTGGCTACGGGACAACTCTATGAATGTCCTTGAGTGGCCCAGCCAGAGCCCAGACTTGAACCCGATTGAACATCTTTGAGGAGATCTGAAAATGACTGTGCACCGACGCTCCCCATCCAACCTGATGGAGCTTAAGGGGTCCTGCAAAGAAGAATAGGAGAAACAACCCAAAAATAGGTGTCGAGCTTGTAGCTCATACTCAAAAAGAGGCTGTAATTGGTGCTAAAGGTGCTTCAACAAAGTATTGAGCAAAGGCTGTGAATACTTATGTACATGTGATTTTTTTTTCTTTCGTTTTATTTTTTATAAATCTGCAAAGCTTTCAAACAAACTTCTTTCACATGGTCATTATGGGGTATTGTTTGTAGAACTTTGAGGACAATAATGAATTTAATCCATTTTGGAATAAGGCTGTAACATAAAAATTTGGAAAAATTGAAGCGCTGTGAATACTCTCCAGATGCATTGTATATATATGTTGCCAGTTTAACTTTGATATGACCCTAACGTTGAAATCCACTGTTTATATTTGTATCCATGCTACATTTTATTTTAGTTTAACAGCATTAAAAACACACACACACACACACACACACACACACACACACACACACACACACACGCACACACACACACACACACACACACACACACACACACACACACACACACACACACACACACACACACACACACACACACACACACCAGTTTGGTCTAGGTAAGATTTGTCAAGAAATGTACTTGGCAGTTGCAGAATCTGAGATTCAATAAGAAATATAAAAAGGTGGGCTTACACTTTTTTCAAATGTATACTTTAAGCCTATAATTTAACTTAAATAAATAAAAATAAATAAATAACTTGAATTATACATTTAAAAAAAAGTGTAAGCCCACCTTTTATATTTCTTATATTTCCACCTATTATATTTATATTTGTGCAACTGCCAAGTAAATGTCTTTGGGATAGGGTTAGTTGCATTTACTTTTACTGGATTCAAACTAAACAATATTTTTGTCTGTTATGATAGTCACTGTGTCATGGACAAGAAACATGTCAGACTACACGTTGCTTCCCGACCAATCATCGCTTGCCATCTTTAAGTTGTCCTTAAATTATACATTTAAATACTGACTAATGTTACACTGTAAATTACAAGATAATACCATTTCAGTCTTTCTACTTAAATGCAATGTGTTAACTTGCTGTTTCTTTGTAATGACTTTGTGTAAATGTAATTTTCTTAGAAATTTGCAAAAAAATTTGAGTGAAAATTCTTTCTACACCAATTTTTTGTGTTTCTCCTTCCCTGCCATTGATGAGTTTACTCGTCATATATGACAAGTTTTGCCAGCTTTTTGTGTATTCACCGTTATATGCTAGGGGGCTCTATTATGCATCTTCTGAATGAGTACAGTATCTCGAGATCAAAACACAGGTAAAGAAAAAGCAAAACCGAATGATCTCATATGTAAGCAAATGCATATAAAAAAGTAATGCGATCATCAACAACAAACAGCATATAAATCAAAGAGGCCTAAAGTTACTGAATGATGTCGACCCAGGACGAGCTACAGGACTGTGAAGCTACTCCATCTGTGTTTTGATCTTCGTTCTGAATAAGATCTGGACGTAGTCTTTGACAAAAACACGATTTTCTCAGCTTTTTGCTCAAAACTTTGCTTTTTTATTAAACTTACCCATTGCATGTTCAGATATTCATACAACAAAATATTCTGCGGGTCATGATATTTTTGTGAAAATGACCAAAAACGCTGGTGGTGACTCAACATAAAAAAAAAACGCTGGCGGGAAAGAGTTACCATCATCTGTCTTTTATTGTGCCATGTTTGAAAGCTGTGTACGGAAGAGATTCTGTGCTCCTATTGGTCAACGTCACAGATGTGATGGAGGACTGCAATTAAACAATTAAACATGCTAGTTTTTCTGTCGCGATGTCGGTTGTCGTCCACTATGACACACTATATGAGATGAAGCAATGGATTCTTGTGTCCCGACGCCCATTTGTCGTTTACAAATCTCCACGACGCTATACGTCTACTTGTAGTCTGAACCCAGCATAACAAGGACACTGTGGACAAAGGACAAAGTGTTACCAAAGCTGGACATTAAATACTTAGTTACAAAAAGGTAAAAATAAATATACCGACACAGATAATGAGAATGAGTAAGTAGAAACTTAGAAATATAGTAAAAGTATTTAGAAAATTATTGTAAAAAAAAAGAGAAAAATAGAGAAAGCGCAGTTGATTGTGAATGAAATGTTTGAAACCGTTTTAAACTAAGCTCTAAATTGTATCTTTGATGCTCTTTAAATCTTTTCCCACTGAAATCTATAAATGGCAGATTTGGTGTTTTAGAAGTTTTTTTTTCAAAAGCTTTTCCTTTCTTTTTGTATGAGAATAAAAATGAGCAAACGATCAAAAGAAAGAGGAAAAAAAGAGAGCGCAAAACCTTTGAGACTGCCCGTCTCTGACTAGCTTAGTAGCCCCTTTCCCAAAGCGACTCAAAGGTGTACCAGGCAGAGCCGCTGGACTTGAAAAGTGAAAACATTAAGCTCAGATGAGTTTGGCTAAAGACTGATTGGCCCCTAATTAGCCAAGTGACCTTTGATCTTTTCAGAAATAAGTACAGGATCAGGTTTAGGAGGGAGACAAAGGCAAGAACAGTCTTAGCACACACCAAACGCTAATTCAGCAAAGAATGCCTGTAATTAGGAGCGCCCGTTTCATTCCACGGCATATTTAACATTGGGAAAAGAGAAAATAAGCTGAAAAAATGGGATCACAGCCGAGGGGTCAATTTCACCATTGGCTATTCACAATATTCTAAAGGGGGGAAAAACACAAGAAAAATGTTTAGCGACACAGCTTATGGTTTTGACTTTTGGCATTGCCTAACACCGTTCCAATTAAAAGGAGGTCTTAAATGTATAGTTTGTACTAGTCTGTGAAACCACTTTTCATTGTTGCCAGTTGCTTGCCAGTGTATCGAAATCCAAATCTGCAAAGTCTTCTCATAATATTATAATCAGTAGTGCTCTGTAGATGAGAGCTGTGGTGGGGAGATTTTCAGTCAATCTTCATATCTTTGACTCTTTCCCGCCAGCAGATTTAAAAAAAGTTGCCATCTACCACTGGTGTTTTAATCATTTTCACAAAAATGTCATGGCCCCAGAATATTTTGTTGTATGAATATCTGAACATGCAATATATCAAAGGACAGAACAGACCCTCTGCTTTTATTCTAGCTTAATGCATTCTTTTTTTATCGACACTTGAATATGGGTTAGTTTCATACAAATGCAACATTTTGAGCAAAAAGCTGAGCAAATCGTGTTTTTGTCAAACTACATCTGGATCGGATTCAGAATGATAATCAAATACAGATGGAGTAGATTGAGTCCATCAACTCCCCCAAAGCTTCACAGTCCTGTTGCTCGTCCTGGGTCGACATTTCATTCAGTAACATTACGCAGTTTTGATTTATAT
The DNA here is from genome assembly GCA_023029165.1 of Gobiocypris rarus. Lineage (NCBI taxonomy): Eukaryota > Metazoa > Chordata > Actinopteri > Cypriniformes > Gobionidae > Gobiocypris > Gobiocypris rarus. The sequence goes on along the minus strand of CM040933.1, from coordinate 29,178,113 downwards.
GCTGTTTAATGTTGGTGATCATGTCATTTTACATATGCATGATTACATATGAGATTGCGTGTTTCTCCTTCGCCTGTGATTTTATCAGGAGATTCAGTACTCTTTCAGAAGATGTGTCATAGCGCCCCCTAGCGTATAACAGTGAAAACACATAATCCCGGAAAATTCTGTAAATGCCGTGGGAAGCGTTGTGTCATAAATTACTGAACATTCAGTGTTTGGTGGGGAAAGAGTTAATTTTTATCTGATCTTCAAATAAAGCTACTTGTGTAGTTTTCATAAGATATCGTATGCCCCCTTTACAAGATGTAAATTAAATCTCTGATGTCTCTGATCTCAGAGTGTGTGTGAAGTTTTAGCTCAAAATACCCCACGGATAATTTTTTAGAGCATGTTAGAATTGCCACTTTTTGGGAGTGAGCAAAAACGTGCCTTTTTGTGTGTGTCCCTTTGAATGCAAATAAGCTGGTGGTCCCGGCACAGAGGGCGGAGCTTCAAAAGCTCATGCTCAAAGCCACTACAATCTCTGTCATGCTCCGGCAACAAAACAGAAAAATTTAAAGAAACTGTTAGTACCAGAATAAATGCTGCATGGAAATAGGGGTATAGAGAATAGTTTAGTTTAATCACGGTTATAAATTATGTTGTCATCTTCCTTTTATCCACTATTAGTACAAGCCTGTTATAGCGGATCCCGTTCGAATGATGGCCAAAACTTTACTGATGAGTTTTATTGTTTATTGTACATCACACAAAATATAAAGTGTCTGTTTTCACTCCAGAAAATCACAGTACAAGCTGAATACATAGTACAAGAAGTGCGCATTTAAGTCTTGTCCATAAATTCTCGCCCTCCCTAACATTATCATCAACATACACAATGAAGTACACAAAAACACGATGTCGAGAGTGTATTACATCAAAAATACAGTCCAAACAGGAATATTGTGAAATATTATAACAATTTAAAATGAGGGTTTAGTATTATAATATATGTTAAAATGTACTTTATTCTTGTGACCAAAGCTGAATTTTCAGCATCATTTCTTCAGTGTCACATGATCCTTCAGAAATGTGATGATCAAGAAACATTTCTGATTATTATCAATGTTCAAAACAGTTTCGCTGGAAACAAAGTTTAATTTCTTTCAACAACAAAAAAATTCTTACTGACCCTAAACTATTGTGTGTATATGTGTATATAATGTGTGCACTTTTATCAGCTATCTCCCACTGAAAAAGAAACATATCCATCGAGCACTAGTAAAAACCCCTAGAGCACCAACCAATCAATGAGAGTCTTGTCCATGCTAAGCAAAAACATTTTTGTACTGTTCATCAATGCACTAGTGCAAGAGTTTGGTCATATTGTAAAATCACAAACAATGCGTCTCATTCTTGGAGTCTCTGCATTGAGAAGGATGTTCTTGTGACAGTATCTGGCCAAAGGCAAAGACCGCCACACAAGTCAAGCAAAGATGAGACGATGAAGACAAATCTTTGTTAGTTGCCTTTTACCCTCTCAATTGCTTCAGCTTGTACTCTATCAAAATGTGAATTTTCAGCTGCAGGAACCGATTTGTTGTTGAACTTTAGAACTGCTACTTCATTGGGCACATAATCCATTGTTTCATTTTATGTAATTGACTTGTTACTTGAATAGTACACTGTAAACCCTAACGGTCAAAATAATGAATTGGTTTGAGTAGAGCCAACTCAAATTAAACAAATTAGTTCAAACAAATGAACCTTTATGAGTGTAGAACTGTTTTTATTTTTTATTTTTCTCAAAACTCACACATTTTAAGTAATATGAATTGGTTTGAGTTTTATGAACTTGTTTCTTTTAATTTAGACAAACTTGAATTTAACTGATCCTGGGCTAGGAAGTCTATTTCCCAGCATGCTTTGCCACGACACTCAAAAGGGACAGTAAATGCTAAAATTAAGTGTTATTTTGTGTTTAAGTGTTATTTTTTTGTTGTTGCAAGATTGACGTTAAGTGGGAGTGTTTAATGTTTAGTGTTTAATGTTTTGTTATGTTAGTTTAGAAGAATTTCTGTTATGTTGGGTTTTTTTAGGGTTTCCATCATGGTTACGAGTGGAGCATGAGCTTAGTTTGAGAACAGATTTATGTGAAATATTTTATATTGCTGTCCAAATTCAGCAAGTGCTATGCTAATGCTATCAAAGCATTGTGTAACCAATTAGCAATGTAGCATTTATTGAATTAGCTAGCTAAAGCTAGTCAAGTTTCCACTACTAAATTTGAGATTACATTATATTTTTTGCAACTTGAATGTATGAATAGCTTACTCAAATATTTCAAGTTCAGAGCAATTAAAATGTATGATTACAAATAAAAAATTTGCAAGTTCTGCTTACTCAAACTTTAAAACTTAAACTTTAAACTTACTTAAACTGATTTCTGATACTCTATTTTTTTTTAGTTTTGCCAACTTATTTGGGTTTACAGTGTAACATTCCTAAAAGAAAATACATAATTTACTCATCTTCATGTGATTCCAAACTTGAAAACAAGTTTTAGCAGAATATCTGAGCTGCTGTTTTTCCATACATTGAGGCAGTCAAGCACCAAAAATAATCTCATTTGCGAACAACAAAATATAGCATGTCAAGGTGCGTCGCTCCAGACTCGATGTCATTGACAAGACAACCATGTGCTAGCCGTTGTCATCAAACCTGACAACACACCTCTTGATGTGTATTTGCAAATTTGGGTATGTGCAGACAAGTCATATTGGCTGTCGGCTACATTTATTCTCAGTAAATAATAACAGATTTTTCCTTTGTTAAAGGACTGATTTTACATTCAAAGTCCAAGTTCTTACAGTAACCTCTTACAGTAATCTTAAAAAAACTTTAACTCTCAATTTTACTTTGTAATTAAGTTTTATTATCACTACAGATAACATTCAGTAACACTGTGCCAACATTAGACAACATGGTTAATGATTTCATTTGGTTTCATGTGGTTTCGTTCTTGAGGTCGCATGATTGTTTATGGATCCCATTCAAATGTATGTAAAGCACAGCACATCAATTTAAAGAGTCCTTCGAATGTGCTTCACTCAAGTCTTGCCAAAGGATGTAATATTTATAGCTTTATGGTTGAAACTTTGACATCCACAACCTCCTTAACTTCCAGTCTATCCCCTCAGGCATGCTGAGAATAGTTCCCTTATTTAAAGGAAAGACTGCTTCTACCCCAACATACATTACCATTTAAACGTTTGAAGTGGGCAACATAAACGCGGGCACTTATACTTGCCGTGCTCCTGGTTGTACAATATGAAATGACAGGGGGGCGACTCAAAGTAAATTTTTATCTTTAAGGAGCCGAAGATGGTGCACGTCACACCTCTCCGCATAAAATTGATGCTCGCATCAAATTCAAGGCACTGATGTTTGCCCACAAAACAACCACTGGCTCTGCACCCCTATACCTAAACTCATTACTTCAGACCTACGTGCCATCTAGAAGTTTGTGTTCTGCAAGTGAACAGTGCTTTGTGGTGCCAAGAGGCACAAGATCCCTTTCTCAGACCTTTACCTGGACTGTTCCCTGCTGATGGAATGACCTGCCTAACTACACCCGAGCTGCTGAGTCTTCAGCCATTTTCAGAAAACGGCATCTTTACCCATTAATACAAACACTTACTATTCTATGTATATTTAAAAAACAAAAACAAGAAACCCTTGCAACGTGTAATGTGCTGGACTAACTGGAGACTTCAGTACTCAAAACTTGTAACATGGACTCTGGTCCTGTTTACACCTGGTATTAAGCTGTGTTTTGGTCGATAGGATCACAAGTAGACAAGGACACATTCCCATTTACATCTGGGCTGTGTCTGAAATCGCCCCCTATACCCTTAAATAGGACACTATTTGAGGGCACAGCCATTTATAGTGGTGTCCGAAACCATAGTGAATCTTATCGAGTGCATTCAATCCCACAATGCACCGCAGTAACAGTTGTACAAACGATGTACGCTCAACGGCTGTATACCCATAATGCACTGTGAGAGTCGTGTAGCAAATTAATTCCTGTGTCTGACCAGAAGATGGCGCTGCAGCTGAATCACCCATCTATCCATTTTCCAAATCGCTGAGTCGTGTCATTTACAGGATATTTGCTCGCAAGGATAGAACAAGAAAATTATCGGATCTGCCATTGCATGCAAAGGATAGAACAAGAACCAAAGCCGGTGAAGAAGTATATCACGTGTGCCTTGATAACCAATCACATTATAGCCTTGACGTCACTGAAATTGACGTAGTGCAACAGTCAGTCTCTAAAATTGATCAATTCAAAACTGTTTAAGCCGATGGGCCTTCGATTCATTAAATGATAAGCTATTTCCTCACAAAAGTGGTTTATTCAGTGTAGTGAAGCCTCTCCTCCATTGACATCCATTAAAAAAAATACAGCCTCTTGTCTCCTTCCCTGCGTACCGCAGTGTTGGCAAGTGTTACGTTTTTTCCGGCTAAGTTGTGTTAAAGTGGCTTTGCATGGGTGGCCGAAATATACTTTGGGCTTTAGAGATCATGTAATCTATTACACTGAGCACATTTACATGCACACCAGTACGCTTATAACTCATAAAAATCAGCTTATTGAAATAAACGGTTGTCCAGGTTTACATGCAAACCAATAACCCAACAATGCAAGTAAACCACATTTACAAAACTTTATAAATCAGGTTATTTCCCCATAGTGATGTCAAAATGTCATTTGCGTTATCTGGCTCTGAGTATTTCATTTATGTCGGTTGTGATGTTAAATGAAGCTTTAAAAACTGAGGAAGAGTATTGCAACTTGCCAGGAGGAAACTTATGGCTCATATCCTCTCATGCAGTTACAGATGCAGCATTTTGACTGTACCACTTCTTCTTCTGATGCATGAGATGAGCGCACATTTATCATTTTTTGGGGTCAAGAAAGTGTCTGTTTTTGAGATATATTTCCTCCTCTACTGCGAAACGCTCGCTCTGTCTGGATGCGCTTAAATTCATAGTAAGGACGTGTTCCTGTCACATATCACACATGCGCACTTTAACCCTCTGGGGTACTTTGGGTCAAAAATTACCCAAATCTTTTTTTTTTCTTTTTTTTTATCGTAGCTTAATCGGAATGATCCGAAATTTGGTGACTTTATTGGTACTTGGTATATGAACATCACAAAAAATTGGGAACAGGATTTGAAAAGTCTTAGTTGGAAAAAAAAATAGTCACACCCAGGACCTTCGGGTCAAAAATGATCCCCATTGGAAATGAATGGGAAATTGGCAAAAATATGAAAATACAGAGTTTTTTTGTCTGCAATCTACAAATCAGCCAGGATCCAGAAAAAGGGACACGTGCAAAAGATAAACTTTTGAAATGTGACAGGAACACGTCCTTACTGTGAGATCCACTATAGTGGTAAAAATGTGTTATTGCATGATAAAAATGCTCAATGTGTCCACCGGATAACACCGATCTCATTAAAAAATTGCTTTCATGAGGCCTAGGCTTGACTCTAAAATGAAATGCAGCTTTGATTAAAAAAAAAAATATATATATATTTTCATTATTTTCATTAAATTCAATGGGAAAAATGGGTCATAATTATTGCATTAATATTAATTATACATCATAAAATTATCTTAAAACACCAAAAAAGAAAATATTATTGAACAGAAATATATTTAATTGATTTTACTCAAATCTTTTTTATCTTAATCCTGCCCTCCGGGTCATTTTTGACCCCGAAAGTCCTGAGTGTGACCCATAAATGAAGAACCCCAGAGGGTTAATAAGCTAACAGAAATCAGCTTAATGCGTTCACATGCTGGGCGAAAACGGCATAAGAGTAAATCTAGCTGTGACGATCGGCTTAAGCTGTTTATGACCTTACTCCGATAAAAGGAAGCGGGTTAATGCGTTTATATGCCCATCTGCATTGTCAGCTTATTAAGCATAATCGGGTTAAGAACGTGCATGTAAACGCGCTCACTGTTAAACAAACAGTTAAGCAACTAGATTTTACCAGTGAGAAACTCATCCCCACAATGCTACATCGATTACGTTTGATTTTCATTGCAAAATCTTCTGGGAAGTTTCTAAGGTGTTGCTACATGGTTGCTAATGTGTATGTTCAGATTTGAGCACATTTCTATGTAGTCACTAGTGTTTTGAGTGGTTGCTGACTGTCCCAAGTCTCTATGATTTTCTGATTTCTAGATACATTTGTAGAATCAAAAGAAAAATACACGCAGGGCTCGACGGTAAAGATTGGCCCAGGGCCAGCGTGAATGATGATTGGGACAGTAGACACAACTGTCACTTGCCCAATTGAGCCTGTGCTGCATCACCACAAAAGTTTATCTTTTGCACGTGTTTTGAAGCTTCGGTACTTGCTGTTTGGGAAGTTTTATGCGTGCAACACACTTCCGAAGCGTGAATTGAGTCGTCTTTCACCTATTTTGCTTGAACGGACACCTCAGGTCAGTGGAACGAATAAGGTCTAGAAAAAAAATGTAACCACCGTATAGTTCACCATCATTTACTCACCCTCATTTTGTTTCAATCTTTCTTCTCCCTTACATCAACACAATTTGACCTTATTTTTCCTGCCTTTTTTTAGAGTGAATGTTGTTATACGATTCACATTCAGTTTAGTCATGCATACTTTATCGTTCCTCAGAGGAACAGCTGGAAATGTGACGCTTTAGCTGTCAAAGATCTCGCGTGTGTTTCGCCAGCCTTTCTCACGTTTATAGCGCTGAGATCTGAATTACTCCGCTCTGGCCTGAATTAGACAGGCATAGGCTCTCTTCTGTAAATAGGATGGAGGTGGGAGACGTTTGTTGCTCTGGAGCTGCAGAAAGACTCCATTGTTTTAACCTGACACTGACGTCAGAGTTGCTCTATAAAAGCAGAAAGGCATATTTTGAAACATAAAACAGCACAAAGTCAGTAGTGTCTGTTGGGTCATGCTCTAATTGGTCAATAGGCAAAACGAATCAGTTATTCACCCCTTTTTATGCACAACCAACTGCAATCAGTATTGGTCAAGTCAATTTAATAGATAGTAGCTTCAGTTGGTCAAACAGTGTTTGTTCAAAGTCGAGGATTCGTTCACAGCTGTTAAGTGCTCAAACTAAACAACTAACAAACTAAAACCGCTACTGATAATAATATTAATTAGAATAAATGAGAGTAAATGAACACAGTCTCTGCTCTAGGGCAGTGTTTGTCAAGTGTGGTTTGAGTTGTGTGCATGTAAAGGTCATATATGGCTCATGTGGAGGAGGAACTTGAGGACTCTTAAGAGATGAATAATTGGGCTGCGAGTCAAACGGCAGTCTATTTTGGGGAAAATTACAGTAATTATTATTAATTTGATGAAGAAACAGTGATGGCAGAATTAGAAATGAATCAGAAATGATTCAGGTTATTCTCTTTAGTGTTTTAATCATGAATTAGCCTGACGTGTTCATACTTAATTCTAGTCCGAATATGAGTCTGATACCGCTCCATTGAGCTTTGATTATGGGGCATGTTTCAACCGAGCCAGGAAAGACCTCAATTGGCTAGACCTACAACCAATCAGAGCAACGGAGCGACCCATAACGTTAGTTGTCAAATGTCAGCAGAACTCAACTGCAGTGTGTTGCCAAGTCCGTGTTTTTCCTGAGGGTTGTTCTCCATGTCCGCGCAATGAAATGACCCCAATTATGTGATATATATAAAATCAAGCACTAGGCATGCAGACGCTTCTACAAACATTTGTGAAAGAATGGGTCGCTCTCAGGAGTTCAGTGAACTCAAGCGTGGTGCCGTGATAGGTTGCCACCTGTGCAATAAGTCCATTCCTGACATTTCCTCACTACTAAATATTCCACGGTCAACTGTTAGTGCTGTTATAACAAAGTGGAAGCAATTGGGGACAACAGCAACTCAGCCACGTAGTGTTAGGCCACGTAACATCACAGCGGGGTCAGCGCATGCTGAGGCTCACTGTGCGCAGAATTCGCCAACTTTCTACAGAGTCAATAGCTACAGACCTCCAAACTTCATGCGGCCTTCAGATTAGCTCAAGAACAGTGCGTCGAGAGCTTCATGTGATGGGTTTCTATGGCCGAACAGCTCATCCAAGCCTTACATCACCAAGTGCAATGAAGATTTATTTTTATAGCGTGTGGTTGTTTTTCAGGGGTTGGGCTTGGCCCCAGTGAAAATAACTCTTAATACTTCAGCATACCAAGCAATTTTGGACAATTTCATGCTCCCAACAGGAAACAGTTTGGGGATGACCCCTTCCTGTTCCAACATGACTGCGCACCAGTGCACAAACGCAAGGTCCATAAAGACATGGATGATTGAGTTTGGTGTGGAGGAACTTGACTGGCCTGCACAGAGTCCTGACCTCATCCCGATAGAACACCTTTGGGATGAATTAGAGCGGAGACTGCGAGCCAGGCCTTCTCGTCCAACATAGAAGAATGGTCAAAAATTCCCATAAACACACTCCTTAACTTTGTGGAAAGCCTTCCCAGAAGAGTTGAAGCTGTTATAGCTGCAAAGGGTGGGCCAACTCCATATTAAACCCTACGGATTAAGAATGGGATGCCATTAAAGTTCATGTGCATGTAAAGGCAGGCGTCCCAAAACTTGTGGCAATATAGTTGTCACTGTGTGATGTAGGCAGAAGAAGACTTAAATTCCAAAACTTGTACTTTTACTCACACAAGGATCCCAAAACAGGCAGAAGGTACACGACATAGAACAGACAAAGACTGAATGAAGAGACGGAACTGATACAGATAACAATGATTAATGAGACAGGGGATACAACTGAGTTCAAACTGGCAGCAGTGAAACTGAGACAAAGGAACATGACAAGAAAACTGAAATACAACACAAACTGACAGTCATGTGACAATAGTGTATATTAAAAACAATACATTTATAATTGTTGTTGTTTTGGTTTAAGGGTGAAAAGTTTGTGGAACATTTTTAGACATTTCACTCTTTGCTGATTGTTTGTCTGTTTGTCTGTAATCTTAAGATTAAAATAAAATTTTATATATATATATATATATATAGATCTTTGACAGCTAAAGCGTCACATTTCCAGCTGTTCCTCTGAGGAACGATAAAGTATGCATGACTAAACTGAATGTGAATCGTATAACAACATTCACTCTAAAAAAGGCAGGAAAAATAAGGTCAAATTGTGTTGATGTAAGGGAGAAGAAAGATTGAAACAAAATGAGGGTGAGTAAATGATGGTGAACTATACGGTGGTTACATTTTTTTTTAGACCTTATTCGTTCCACTGACCTGAGGTGTCCGTTCAAGCACAATAGGTGAAATCGACTCAATTCACGCTTCGGAAGTGTGTTGCACGCACAACTATGACTTTTTCCTCAATAAACTCCTAATTACTCCTTAATAATAGTTAGTAAGGTAGTTATTAAGTTTAAGAATTGGTTAGGAATAAGGGATGTAGAATATGATCATGCAGAATAAGGCATGAATGTGTGCTTTATAAGTACTAATAAACAGCCAATATTCTAGTAATACGCATGATGATAAGCAACTGGTTAATAGTGAGAATTGGACCCTAAACTGCACAGTAGCTGCTTTTCCGCAGTTGGGCCAATTCTCTTTGCTTAACCATTCCGTGCCGATCCGGCCAAGGCATTTGGATATGGTTTAATTTTCCACTACATTTGTATTTCCATACAAATTCTACCATTCTACCACATTCTACCAGCACGGTTCGGCATGATTAACCAACCGAGAATTCTGGTCACAGAACGGTTTAGCCGAACCAAGCTCAAATGGAAATACAACTGGAGCTGTTCCTTACCATTCTTGTAACCATTCGACCCGACGGTGAAAAAGCGGCTAATGTGTCACATCGAGAACATCATGTGTAATGTGCCATTATTTAGCTGTCAGCGAACTGTCTGTGAATCTAACTCTTCCTCTCTCTCTCTCTCTCTCTCTCTCTCTCTCTGCCTCAAGGTTCAAACGCATCTTGAAAATCCCACTAAGTATCACATCCAGCAGGCTCAGAGGCAGCAGGTGAAGGCGTATCTATCCACCACTTTGGGAGGAAAGCTCGGATCGCAGGCGGTGAGCTTACCGTGCCCCAGCCAGGCCACCGATCACGGGGGAATGCCTCCGGGGCCGGGCAACAGCGCCCCCAACAGTCCCATGGCCTTACTGACCCTCAACTCCAACTGCGAGAAAGAGGTAATGACTTTGAAAGAGGTTTTAATTACTATAAAGAATACCGAAATATTTTACTTCAACACTTAATAATGGGTAACACTTTACAATTAACATAAGTAAAAAAAAAGCATTTATTTATTTAGCATTTATTAATACTTTAATAAAATCAAAACTTGTATTTGTTAATATTAATTAATGAATGAGCAGGTTTATATTGATTAAATAACGTTAACAGTGATTAAATATCTCAAGTCAAAACCGAATAAATATAGGAAAAATATGTATTCAACTTATTTTTCCATGATATAACAATTGTTTGATTAACATTAATGAGACAGACAGTCTATATATTAAGATCTAGTGTACCGCATACATACCGTTATATAATGTCACACATCAGTTTTTCCCCAACAGTTAACCAAACGCTCACTTAAAGGTGCAGTGTGTGAATTTTAAAGGCATCTTGTGTTGAGGTTATGAACTGCAACCGTCCACCGCTCACCTTTCGAAGCAAAGCTACGGTGGCTGACACAGGACAAAGATGTCGTCGTCTGAGAGAGCAAAGAGTGGCTAGTTTGTCCCTTTAGGGCTACTGTAGAAACATGGCAGCGCAAAATGACAATTTCACTGTAAGGGACCCGCGGTGTGTGTAGATAGAAATGGCTCATTCTAAGATAATAAAAACATAACTCTTCATTATATAAGGTCTTTATACTCCACTGGAAACACAGTTATGTGTATTATATTGCATTTCTGTCAATAGATCCTCCTAAATACTACACACTGCACCTTTAAGACATAACAGATAATGTGAATACTTGCCAAGACAGATATTTTGAAATACTGTAATTCTGTGTATATGTGTATATCGGATCTGTCAGTTAGCGCGAGTGAGATCGTTTTGTGTTTGACACATTTGTAGCAATTAACCATTTCATTGGTTCAGACTCATGCCATCGAGAATTCGCTGTGAATATTCACAAAGTTGTAATGCTGTGTAATGATACGAAACTTGTGCTGAGGGGAAGCGTAGCGCCAGACGGAGAGAAGCGAGCAGAGAAAAACTGCATTTTTCATGGACAAGGGAAACGTACTCCTCTCAGGAAATGTAGAAATAAAGATATTTTTAGATTTTTAATTGCTATTTGGAGCATTGGGATGGCAAGACGAGGGCTTAAAGAGCTAATTTTGGTGAAAACCTCAAATTTTTCACTTGTTTTGCCTGTAGCTCGTAATTAGTACGTATTCCGACTAATTTTGCCAGCACGGGTCACAAATAATGGCTGCATTGGTGTAAATGTTGTAGATATTGTCAAATCTTTGTTTAAATCAACATACACTCACCGGCAACTTTATTAAGTACATTTGTTCAACTGTAGCCTGGCTCCGCCCTCCTATGTACTTTTGCTCAATTTTCATTTTCCTTGAGGATAATGAATTGATGAAATTAAATGGTTAATTGCTATAAATCGGATCAGTCTCAAACACAAAACGATCTCACAAGCGTTAACTGACAGACCTGATATACACAGAATTACAGTATTTCAAAATATCTGTTTTGTCAAGTATTCACATTATCTGTTATGTCTTAAAGGTACAGTGTGTAGTATTTAGTACTCCGTCTGGGATTGCGGCCAAATTTTAACCGGTTCAATCAGCGAACAGAGGGAGTGGCTGAGAACGATGGCGTTGGTGTCGTGCGCTAGTTTGAGATGACATACGTCACGACCAAACGTTAGCGATTGGTTACGGCAGATCCAGAGTCCAATAGTTTTAACTTCAACAGAGGACCCGCCTTCAAGGAAGTTAATGCTTGTCAATGGAGAGTGGCCAGGCTCTCTGTACAAACGAAATGTACGAGAGTCTGGTAGGACCAGGCTAGTTCAACTGCTCGTCAACACAAATATCTACTCAAGTCAATGCATTGAGGTATGTAGACACGAGCCGTTTCTCAATATGCGTCTGTCCTACTTGTGTTCTTGTGAAACGTCATCAGTGGCTGCCCATGTACTGTTCCAATTCTAGTCAGTTCAAATCCCCGGATGCGTTATTGATCCGTTTCTTTCATCGAGGATGCATCGAGAGGTGACTTGAGACAGCGAGCTGTCCCAGAATGCATCTCGCACCAACCAGCAAGCGTCAATAGCGGAGTAAAAACCTGCGTCATTTAAAAATACTACTGTTATTGTGTCACAAACATAGTTTTTCAGACGAGAATGTCATTGTTCAAAGCTCAGATAAGCTTCAGACCTCAGATAAAAACTAATGAATATATGATTAGAACCCTTGAATTGTCTTGAAAATAAAGTCACAATTGAATGATTGTACAAAACAGGCTTTTTTCATACAAATTCCTTTTACATTTGAGTTGACATATGACCCAGACATGTTTTTCGTGAGGTTATGTCAGGTTTTAGGACAAGATGAAAACATGGATGTCAGGATCTTGAGACGGAAACCTATAAACACGTCTAGACAGAGGTGACAGGATCCTGACAGCTTCACGCGACACACACACTTCTCACAAATCCGTCAAGATCAGTAAATGATGTATAAATCGATGGCGATATCATGAAGACGACCCAATACCTGCTAATCAATCAAACTGATTTCAGTGAAGGAGCGAAGCCAGCGGCCCTGTGAACGCGTCGCTGAAACAGCTGGTGTGGACTGCGTCACTGCTCACGCTGTGATAGAGAGAGTGAGAGAGTGATAAAATACGTGTTAATAGATTAAAGAGATTTTGGCACTGGCAGGTTGAGTGCAGCGCCGAGGAACTACACAGGACTTTGGGATGTGCTTCAGTACATCAGAGATTTTCAGCATAGGAAATGGATGGATTTGAACTGTTGTGTTATTTCAGCGCACTAGACACTTTAATTCACTTCACAGTGTTACACTGTGCCTCAGCGGATGACCTCTGATAGCTGTTCACACCTGATTGCTTTTGATTTCTCTCAGATGGATGATGTCATTGATGACATAATAAGCTTGGAATCCAGTTACAATGATGATATCATGGGACTCTCCTTGGACCCCGGACTTCAGATGGCCAACACGGTAGAGAAATATTTTCTATAACCTCACTTGTTCATTTTTACATCTTTAGCTGCGATGCTACTGCGAGTATGTGGAAGGACGTATACTAGTGACTACTAAAGAAAAATACTGGTCTGTTTCATGCTTTTAAGAACCCTATAAAAACAGTGGGAAAATGAGTTTTTATTTTATTTATCTTTTCGTTGCTAAAACAGTAATAATGTGTATTTTTTGCTTGCCAAACAACATAAAAACTATATAATTAAATATATTTTTGTATTTTTTTTTTTTTTTGCCTTCAACAACAACAAAAAAACTAGTAGTAAGAATGTATTTAATTTTGCCTGCAAAAAAAACAATTAATAAAATTAAATATTCTATAAAAAAAAAATCTATATTTTTTATTTAATTTTGCTTGCAAAAAACTAAATAAACTGTTAATATAATGAAATATGTCTTATTTTATTTTGCCTCCAAAAAACAAGAACTAGTAGTAATATAATAGTAATACATATGTACCTGCAAAAAAGCAATTAATATAATTAAATATGTATTTCATTTGATCTTATTTTTTATTTCATTTGATTTCATTTTGCCTTAACAAAAACAAAAAATATTTTTAAATAAATATGTATTTATTAAGCTTGCAAAGAAAGTGTTAAAATAATGAAATATTTAATATTTTATTTTGTTTTATCTCTCTTTTTTTATTTTGCTTGCAAAAACAAACTGTTGATATAATGAAATATTTTGTTTTATTTTGTCTCCAAAAAAACAGTAGTAATATTATATTGATAAATAAGTTTTTCCTGAAAAAATATTACAATTAATGTAATGAAACATTTATTTCATTTTTATCTTATATTATTTTGCCTCCAAATAGTAGTAGTAGTAATATAATAGTAATAAATCTGTATTTATTTAATTTTTAAATGTATTATTTTTATTTATTATAATAATGAAATATTTATTTATCTTATTTTTGTTTTATTTTGCTTACAAAAAAAACAAAATAAACTGTTAATAGTAATATATTAGTAATACAGATGTATTTATTTAATTGTGCCTGCAAAAAACAATAATTAAAGATTTATTTCATTTTATCTTTTATTTTATTTTATACATAGTAATATAATAATAATACATATGTATTCATCAAATTTTGCTTGCAAAAACGGTTAATATAATGACTTTATTTTATTTTAGTTCGTTTTTTCTAATTTTATTTCGCTTGCAGAAAACTCTTAATATAATGCAATATTTACATTGTTTTATTTCTTATTCAGTTTTGCCTCCAAAAAAGTTACAGCATCTACCAGCAGGGGCGAACAATGCTAACTAGTAAAAGAGACTCAAGTATGTATACAAATTAGCAGTGAATTTCGTGAGTCTTTGTCTCTTTCTGTCTTCTCACACAATCAGAACTGTTGTAGGTGTCAGTATTGTAGAAAGCGTTGTGATCCAGCTGTCATCACCTGATCTAATGTCTGTCAAGGGAATAGTGAATAGTGATGAACATTCTGTCATCATTTACTCACTCTCATGTTGTTCCATATCCATAGGAATTATGTTTTTGTTAAGCAGAACGTTCAAGCTGCTCTTTCTCACGCAATGAAAGTTAATGGGGACTGAGACTCAAGAGGACAAGAAGAGTCTTCGGAAGCAATATTATGCACTTCACAATTTGACAAACTTTAGTGCAACGACACAATGATGTGTATATGGTCTTGTGTTTCTAGATTCCCGTGTCGGCGAACCTCTTGGACATGTACAGTAACCCAGGTATGCCTCCTCCTGGACTCTCTATTAGTAATTCGTGCCCTGCTAACCTGCCCAACATTAAAAGGGAATTCTCTGGTAAGTGTTGTTTATCTAACAACGGATGAGTTGGTTAATGCCATTCTCTCGTGTCGAAGACCCTTCAGGCCTTTTGCCGAAGTGCTGAGTTGTGTTTCACCTGTAAAAGTCAGTAGAAATGTCATGTGAATGATTGTAAGACTGAAATTGCCAACATGTGCTCATTTGCTACATAGTTACTCCATCTCCAGCCATGATGCACATGATGGACAAGCCCAGCTCCTGTAGCAACTTTGAGAACTATCAAAGGCCTGAAGGGTTTCCTGTGGGTACGTTCAAAGATTCTTCTCCTTTCCTGCATGACTGTGTCATCTCTGAAACGTAATAGCAATTTTAGGGATTTGATTACATATGTATACGCAGCAATATTGTGAAGTAAAAGCAGTAATGTTGTGAAATATTATTACTAGGGATGCACCATAATGAGTCCAATACCGATGCTTTCATTTTTGGTACTTGCCAAAACCTGTATTTTCACTGCGTTTTAATTTTTAAATATTTTGGGTAGAGAAAACGCCTCGGTTACGTATGTAACCCTCGTTCCCTGAAGGAGGGAACGGAGACGACGCCGGAACTGACCGACGCAATTGGGATCTGCCTTCAGAGACCTATCTGCTTCGAGTGTTTCTAAACGCAGCCAATTGACATTGGCATGCGGTTCACGCCCGCCCGCAACGCTGGTATAAATACGGAAGTGAAACACCGCATACTCGCTTTTCTGCTGAGGAGCCAAACTAGTGGCAGGTCCTTCAGCGGAAGCACAGCACCTGGCGACGGGACGTACGTCTCCGTTCCCTCCTTCAGGGAACGAGGGTTACATACGTAACCGAGACGTTCCCTTTCAGTCGGTCACGTTCGACGACGCCGGAACTGACCGGCAATTGGGATCCCTACCAACACGCCAGGGATGCTGGCCCTTCCAGCGCCCTGCCTGAGCTCGCTGGACCACTCCTATGTTGGAGTGGGAGTCAGGGCTCCCGGCAGGGAAGGACAGTCACTGCTGTTCCTGCAAGACCCACTCAGCGTGACTATTGGATAACGCTGGGAAAGCATACCCGTGCCTCGGGAGATGGCATATCATGGAGCCACGCCCTTCAATGGAAGGAGAGGTGGTGAATACACATACGGACTAACCTAGCAGGGGAGTGCAGCATATGGCAGTCCCTGGGGTGATTCCAGCCTGGTCCCAGGGGGGAAGAGCACCTCCAGGAACGACAGAGGGAGCTCTGTCGAGGGAAAGACACGGGGCTAGCCAATTAGGGTAGCTGATACCGTGGAGAATACACATATGGGGTAGCCGTGAGGGGACCGCTACATATGGATACCCAGCCTACACACACGCCCACAAGCATACGGTGCAGGCCTGGCGTCAGACGGCCGCCACGTCTGACACCGAAGGGGTGACGGAGGAACTCACAGGGTTAGCCGTTTCCGGGGAACACAACTGGAGCAAAATAGACGACGATATCCGGCCCAGAGGGCGGGAGTGGCGCATGCAAGCCGACACTAGAACAGGCACTTAGCGCTACTGGCCACTGGGGGCGAGTACACGGGAAGATACCGGCTCTACACGGAGGCTATAGAATCTAGCGAGCGTGTTAGGTGTCGCCCAGCCCGCAGCTCTACATATATCTGTCAGCGAGGCGCCTTGAGCCAACGCCCAGGAGGAGGCAACACTCCTTGTTGAGTAAGCTCGCAACCCAAACGGGCAAGGCACGTCTTGGGACTCCAAGACGATAGAATCCACTATCCAGTGGGCTAACCTCTGCTTGAGACAGCCTTTCCCTTCTGCTGGCCTCCGTAACAGATGAAGAGCTGCTGTGAGGATCTGAAGCTCTGTGTCCGGTCAATGGGCACGCAGAGCGCGGACGGGACATAACAAAGCTAGGGCTGGGTCTGCCTCCTCCGAAGGCAGCGCTTGCAGGTTCACCACCTGGTCCCAACGGGAGTGGTAGGAACCTTGGGCACGTATCAGGCCGGGGTCTCAGGACCACGTGAGAGTTGGCGGCCCGAACTCTAGGCACGATTCGTCGACCGAAAGTGCATGCAGGTCCCCTACCCTCTTGATTGAAGCCAATGCAATCAGGAGAACTGTCTTCATGGACAGAATATTTAGCTCCACGGACTGCAAAGGCTCGAATGGAGGACCCTGAAGTGCTCTGAGCACCTGGGCTAAGTCCCAAGAGGGTATCGAGGTAGGACGAGGAGGATTTAGTCTCCTCGCACCTCTGAGGAACCTGACGATTAAGTCGTGCTTACCTAAGGACTTACCATCTACTGCATCGTGATACGTCCGCTATTGCTGCGACGTATACTTTGAGGGTGGAAGGAGACAGCCTTCGATCCAACCCATCCTGCAGGAAGGAAAGCACAACGTTAACCGAACACCTTCGGGGGTCTTCCCGGCGGGAAGAACACCACTCGACGAACAGGTTCCACTTCAGAGAGTAGAGGCGCCTCGTAGAGGGGGCTCTAGCTGAAGCGATGGTGTCTACCACTGCTTGTGGTAGGCCACCTAGAACCTCCGTCCGTCCAGGGACCAGACATAGAGTTTCCAGCGGTCTGGACGCTGGTGCCATAGAGTGCCCGCCCCTGAGAAAGAAGGTCCTCCTCAGGGAATCGGCTAAGGAGGGGCTGTCGCGAGGAGTGAGTTCTGGGAACCAGGTCCGGTTGGGCCAGTAGAGCGCAACTAACAAGACCTGCTCTCATCCTCCCTGTCCTTGCACAGTGTCTGTGCGAGAAGGCTCACTGGGGGAACGCATACTTGCGTAGGTCCCGGGGCCAGCTGTGCGCCAGTGCATCTATGCCTAAGGTACCTCCGTTCAGGGAGTAGTACCCCTGGCAATGGGTCGAGTCCGGGGAGGCAAACAGGACTACCTGTGCCTCCCTGAAGTGGTCCCATATCAGCTGGACACTCCGGGGGTGGAGTCGCCATTCGCCCGGAGGTGTCGACTGGCGAGAGAGCTCGTCGGCTGTCTGGTTCAGCGCACCTGGGATGTGCATGGCACGAAGTGACCTCACAAACTTCTGACTCCACAGGGAGGAGATGGCGGGCGAGCCGGAGCATGCAACGGAAGCGTAGACCACCCTGTCGGTTGGTGTACGCAACGGCCGCAGTGCTGTCCGAACGGACCAGTACGTGCTTGCCCCGCGGCTTCTTGAACCGGGCCAGGGCGAGACGTACTGCCAGTAACTCTAGGCAATTGATATGCCAACGCAGTTGGGGCCCCGTCCACAGACCCAAAACTGCGTGCCCGTTGTACGTGGCCCTCCACCCCGTGGACGAGGCCACGGGCTGAAGGTTTGGCGGCAGTACGGGGTGACTGGGACCCGGTACCTGCCGCTCTGCCACGCCCATCTCGGGACTCGCCATGAAGCCAGTGCTGAAGCGGTCTCATATGTAGCAATCTGAGCGGCGTTACCGCGGCTGCAGATGCCATATGCCCAGGAGCCTCTGAAAATTTTTCAGTGGGACCGCCGTCCTGCCCTTGAACGTATTCAAGCAGTTCAGCACAGCCTGGACTTGCCCTTCTGTGAGGCGAGCAGTCCGGTTGACCGAATCCAACTCCGTACCGAGATAAGAGATCCTCTGTGTGGACAGAGTCTGCTCTTCTCTCGGTTGACCCAAGGCCCAACAGGCTGAGGTGACGGAGCACCATGTCCCTGCGTTCGAACAACTGCTCCCGAGACTGGACCAGTACCAGCCAGTCGTCGAGGTAGTTGAGAATCCGAACGCCGCGTTCTCTGAGCGGAACAATGGCTGCCTCCGCGACCTTCGTGAAGCCGGGGGGCGACAGGGACAGCCCGAATGGCAGGGACTTGTACTGATATGCCTTCCCCTTGCTCGGGAGAATGGAACATGAAAGTACATGTCCTTCAGGTCGATCGCGAACCAGTCTTGGGGACGGATGCACTCGAGGATGCGTTTTTGTAGGCCCCGATTCAGAACACGCAGGTCCAAGACTGGTCCTAACCCACCACCTTTCTTGGGCACAATGAAGTAAGGGCTGTAAAACCCTGACCTCATATCGGCTGGAGGAACCGGCTCGACCGCCCTTCGCCAGTAGGACATCGATCTCTGACCGCAAGACATGGGCATCGCTGCTCCACACGGTGGTGAAGAGGATGCCCCTGTACTTGGGAGGCCGGTGAGTGAACTGAATCACGTAGCCGAGTCTGATGGTACGGATGAGCCAGCGAGACGCCCTGGGGAGACCTAGCCAGGCCCCCAGGGACCGAACAAGCGGGATCAACGGCAACACAGACATACCCGGGTGGGGCAGCGAGGCGGAGTGCCCGCCCGACTCGGGAGGCCCGAGGGCGGCCCGGAGTGTTGCCAGAGCACTCCTGGTTTGGACAGAGGGTGGGTGGGAAGGCCTGGTGGCGCCCCAGTGCCCACTCTGCTGCCCACTGCTCGGAAGCAGAGAGGTGGAATATTCAGCCCCGACTCGGGAGGCCCGTGGGCGGCCCGGAGTGTTGACCGAATATTCCAGGGTGGGGCAGACCATGGGTGAGAAGGCCTGTTGGCGTCCTCGGTGCCCACGGTGCTGCCCCTGGCGAAAGAGGGGAGGAAAGGAGTGGCAAGGCCCGGGCGCCGTGACACTGCCAACCTGGCCCTCTTGGAGCCCAGCGAGGAGGAAGCTGCTCTGAGAATGTGGGTACCGCTGGACTCGGAGAGCCAGCGGCAGGACCGAAACCGAAAAATATTCTCCCCGGTCCTCCCGGGGAGGGAGGGTGCGGACACCGTCCCCCCGAGCAGTTCCCATCTCGCTGGGCTACCCGTTCCAGGGCCGCTTGTCCTTGGGCTTGCTAGTGGACTTGCGGGACCCTGGGCGGGTTGGGCGCATCCCCTGCGCCCGGCCACCTGCTGTCCGGGTGGAGGCTGCTGCTTGGCTTAGCAGGGGCGGAGGCGGACGCAGGGGGCACCTCGGCGACAAGCAGACAGAGGCACTGCAGCCGACAGGGTGGAGGCAGCAGCTAGTCGTCGGGCAGGACGTTTGCCTCCATCTGCTTCCGGGCCACCGAGAACTGCTGGGCGAGTTCTCGACAGCCGCCGAAGAGGCTAGCCTGACAGACAGGGGCGTTGAGGAACCAAACTGTGTCGGGCTCACGCATCTGCCAAGTTAACCTCAGGTTCCTGGACCACTAATGTGGACATCGCCTGACCAGGGCGCGCAGCGACTTCCCTCACTCATAGAGCAAGGTCTATCACCACACGCAGTTCCTGCATAACCCTGAGTCGGGACTACCCCGTGCATGCAGGACAGAGGGCAGTGAGAGAGGGAAAACTTATACAGATTATGGCCCCTTTGGCGTTCCATATTTTGGCACCAAATAGTTCCACACTGCTAAATTTTACCGATGCACATCCCGGCAGCCACCCGGGAAAGCATGGCTGTCAACCCTGAATCTGATTCAGCACGAGCACCCACTATTATAGTGGGGAAACTCAGCATGATCATCTCCAGCGCATAACAGCCCTCTCTCGATGCAGCGGTTGACATCTGTCCTCTGCCAGAGCCACAAATGAGACATTAGGTCCCCTCTTTTTCCAAAAAAGGACCAGCAGTCCCATCTGAGCTGCCAGCAGGCATGAGAGACAGTGGGCGTGGCCGCCAGACTCGACGGCACACGGCGCGCTGAACGTTAAAAACCCCTTTTCACAAGGGGCATGACGAACAACGCCCGACGTGGCCATGTTCTCATGAGAGCACATGAACCACCCACGAACAAAGTCTCAGCATGCCCATGATGCGATAGAGGAGTGGGGCCCGAGGATGTACCCGGCGGGATGCCCCACTGTAATCCTCAGGTCACCCAGGCTTATTAGCCAAAGTAGCCCCTTTCTGGTGCACCAGAAAAGAAACTAGATCGGGGAATAAGCAAAGGGACTCAACCCCGTTTGAGGTTTCATAGTCTAGACCGCGCATCTAGAGTGCCGACTGACGCGCTGGGTTGCCGTGACAACCCCCGCTGTCAGCCGGCGCCGACGGCACACGGCGCGCGCTGAACGCCGAGCCCTTACGAGAAAGGTGAGACGAACAACGCGCCGACGCGTGATCATGCTCTCCTGAGAGAGCATGAATCACCCACAAAGCAATCTCACCTGTTTGCATGTGAGAGAGATCGTGGCCGTCAAATGAGGACAGGAAACAACCGCATCCAGAATCACACGGTTTGAATGACATCTTGAAAAAGACGCAGGGTCAAACCGTGTAGCTCTTTTAAGAGAAGGAAAACGCTCTTTACGTGCCGAGGCACACAGGGGATATGGCCGCTGCTCACAGTGGTTTAGAGGGTGCAAGCCCACTGCGAGCACACAGCGCCCAGCGAGCTGTCAGAACAGCTGTTTTTCTGCTTCACAGACTCGCGACCGCCGCTGCAATGTGCCGTAACTCCAGCCGGAAAGAGCTTCTCTGTAGACTCGTAGTCGTCGTAACACTCCGCAGGAACACTGGA
This sequence comes from Gobiocypris rarus, assembly GCA_023029165.1. Classification (NCBI taxonomy): domain Eukaryota; kingdom Metazoa; phylum Chordata; class Actinopteri; order Cypriniformes; family Gobionidae; genus Gobiocypris; species Gobiocypris rarus. The sequence continues at coordinate 29,156,503 of CM040933.1, read as the reverse complement.
TATACTCAATGTTTGGCTCCGAAGTAGAAGCGAGTATGCGGTGTTTCACTTCAGATTTATACCAGCGTTGCGGCGGAGCGTGAACCGCATGCCAATGTCAATTGGCTCGAAACACTCGAAGCAGATAGGTCTCTGAAGGCAGATCCCAATTGCCGGTCAGTTCACGCACGCCGAACGTGACCGACTGAAAGGGAACAAAAGAATATGAATCACTTTAGTTGGCTTAATATGTTTAGCAAATATGTATCTCCCTTAAAAATTTTTTTATATATATACTTAATTAAGCCTGTTAAAATGTATTGTATGAGCTTCTGTTATTTAACTGCTTTCTATTGCTCTATCATATTGTGCAATATATCTTTCATTCACTTGCACAGCACACACAGTGCATCCGGAAAGTATTCACAGCGCTTCACTTTTTCCACATTTTGTTATGTTACAGCCTTATTCCAAAATGGATTAAATTCATAATTGTTTTTCCTCAATTCTACAAACAATACCTCATAATGACAACGTGAAATACGTTTTTTTGAAATCTTTGCAAATTTATAAAAAAAATAAATAAATCACATGTACATTAAGTATTTACAGCCTTTGCACTAGACTTTGTTGAAGCACCTTTGGCACCAATTTCAGCCTCAAGTCTTTTTGAGTATGATGCTACAAGCTCGACACCTATTTTTGGGTTGTTTCTCCTATTCTTCTTTGCAGGACCTCTTAAGCTCCATCAGGTTGGATGGGGAGCGTCGGTGCACAGTCATTTTCAGATCTCACCAGAAATGTTCAATCGGGTTCAAGTCTGGGCTCTGGCTGGGCCACTCAAGGACATTCATAGAGTTGTCCCGTAGCCACTCCTTTGTTATCTTGGCTGCGTGCTTAGGGTCCTGTTGGAAGAGGAACCTTTTCCCCAGTCTGAGGTCCAGAGCACTCTGGAGCAGGTTTTCATCAAGGATATCTCTGTACATTTCTGCATTAATCTTTTCCTCGATCCTGACTAGTCTCCCAGTTCCTGCCACTGAAAAACATCCCCACATCATGATGCTGCCACCACCATGCTTCACTGTAGGGATGGTATTAGCCTGGTGATGAGCGTGGCTGGTTTCCTCGAGACATTATGCTTACCATTCAGGCCAAAGAGTTTTCATCTGTTGTTTCATCAGACCAGATCATTTTGTTTCTCTCTGAGAGTCCTTCAGGTGCTTTTTGGCAAACTCCAGGTGGGCTGTCATGTGCCATCTGGCCGTCTCTACCACACAGGCCTGATTGGTGAACTGCTGCAGAGATGGTTGTTCTTCTGGAAGGTTCTTCTCTTTCCAAAGAGAAACGCTGGAGCTCTGTCAGAGTGACCATCCTGTTCTTGGTCACCTCCTTGACTAAGGCCCTTCTTCCCGATCGCTCAGTTTGGCCAGTTGGTCAGCTCTAGGAAGAGTCCTGGTGGTTCCAAAGATCTTCCATTCACGGATTATGGAGGCCACTGTGCTCATTGGGACCTTCAATGCTGCAGAAATTATTCTGTACTCTTCCTCAGATCTGTGCCTCAATACTGTCCTGTCTCTGAGGTTAACATATGATTCCTTGGACTTCATGGCTTGGTTTTTGCTCTGACATGCACTGTTAACTGTGTGACCTTATATAGACAGGTGTGTGCCTTTTCAAATAATCTCCAACCAACTGAATTTACCACAGGTGGATTCCAAAGTTGTAGAAACATCTCAAGGATGATCAGCGGAGACGGGATGCACCTGAGCTCAATTTTGAGTGTCATGGCAAAGGCTGTGAATACTTATGTACTATGTGATTTTTTTAATTTTTAATACATTTGCAAAGATTTCAAAGAAACTTCTTTCACATTGTCATTATGGGGTACTGTTTGTAGAATTTTGAGGAAAATAATGAATTTAATCCATTTTGGAATAAGGCTGTAACATAACAAAATGTGAAAAATGAAGCTCTGTGAATACTTTCCGGATGCACTGTGTTTAGACTGGCTCCAGCAGGGCTCAGTGCTAAGGATTGGGTCAGTGGTTCAAATGTTTAAATACCAGTGAAATATCACAATTCTCTATTCCCATTTTGACACTACAGCAATAACTACTAGCTTAATTAATGGCAATTTAAAACATGTATTAAAGACAAGTAAACAGTCAGTGATAAAATAAGAACAAATAATCAAATTACAAATAGTTCAAATAAATACAATAAAACAAAGACAAATGCCCTAAATTTATACCCTAAAAATATACCTTTTTTTGGTCCAATTATTATTATTATAATTTTTTGTGGAGTTTTTGTATTTTTTATTTTTTTTATTTACTTTTAAATGAATAGATTTTATCAATAAATATATAATTTAAGCACATTCTTCACATTCTTAAACAATGCATAACCCTTTTAATTTAGCTGTCTTTGATGACCTCTTGTGGAAAAAAATATATATAATATGATATTTGATATAATATTAATATGACTCTTGCCACTAGATTGCCTTATAGCTCTATATGGAGCAAATTCATTTTGGGTCGGATAGTCATTCAGTAAAAAGCAGTGAGTGATTTCTTTGTCTTTTGTAGTTTGATCAACATTAAAAACACAGCAGCAGGTTTATAAAGCTGCTGTCCCTTTAAGACTGAATGCACGTATCCAATATCTACTGTTACACATTCAAGATATAACTGACTATGTTTACTAGGATACTCACAAAGACAGACATTATTTATGCGTTAAAAACATTTAAATAACTGGATAAAAGTGCACTGGGGTAAAGATTTATATTTTGAGTAAACACGGTATTGATGTAATATGATGTAAGATGTAAGATGATTTTAAAATCATCTTTTAAAAAAGTATTTTGACACTTGTATGTTTTTTTATTATCGTTACGCCAGGAGGTGGCGACAAGTGACGCCTGTTTCACACATACTCTGTTTGCAGTGCGTATGCGGTGCTTTGTTTTCCGTACCCATGTTAACCGGTTAGAGCTTTGGCACTGCACGAGGATGCAGTCCGGCAATGCGTTCCAGGAGCTGTGCGTCTGCAGCAGTGCTGCGATCGTTTTCACACAGGGGCTATTTTTTGCTGTGCTGGACGCGCTGAATTAAAGTGACAGCGCATTGTTCGCGTTAAAATAAACATGTATTTTACCACAGATGCATATAGGCTAATGTAGTAGTCTACTCTGTTTCAAAGTCAACACATGGCTTTTTGCCTCGAGTAAAGCAGGGAAAACGACACCTTACCTGGCATTTAGATAAACAAGGAGACATAATGGATAAAAAATGGAAAAAATAATTTCTTTATGACCTGCAGGATTTCTTGTAAAAAGATTTAAAAACCAAAGGAAAGACGGAGTCTGCATTTTTTGTCTATTGTAAGTTTAATTTAAAATGTTTGTGATTTAGGTTATAAGCCTATGTTTTGCCATTTGCGTGAGCAACGTAATGTATAAATCTAAAGTACTAGGTTGTATAAATTTAAAGTAATGAATTGAATAAAATGTTTAAATGTAGCGCATAATTTAAACGTGACATCTATGAAAGAGTGTATACAAAGAATTGCAATGCCGACAAGCCATGTTCAGTAACAACTTTTGGATTTGAAATAAAAAAGAACGAATAAATGCTGTGTTTGTGGTATTGTCACGGGGGTGTGCAGGCAGGAGGATGAATACAGATGAATCAAGTTCAAAAGTCGACTGCAGTGACTTTTCAAGGGTGTCAGTATCACACATCACATTTGTGCTTTCAGTTTCTCCTCTCACCTCCCTTTGTCTTTTTTAGAGGCGGAAGTTCGTGCTCTCGCAAAGGAACGGCAAAAAAAAGACAACCATAACTTAAGTGAGTTTCCATTTTTATGTCCTAAAGCACTGTTCCAGATTCAAAACAAGACCAATTCCCAAAGACAGTCATTTCGACTCGTCCCTCCGTTTGTAACAATAAGCAAAAATGGCCAAGTGCATTAATGTGCATATGATTTGTGTAGTATAACATGCACTTTTTATCTGTTTCAGTTGAGAGGCGACGAAGGTTCAACATTAACGATCGAATCAAAGAACTGGGGACTATGATTCCTAAATCAAATGACCCGTAAGGACAACCATGTTCAATAAATACGCAGTTACACATGAACCAGATGAATACATGCTATTATTACAGCTGATGCTGTTCACAGAGAGTACTATCAGATGTGCTGTTGTCAGCTGAGGACGTGCTTGTTTTCCTCAGGGACATGCGTTGGAACAAGGGCACTATTCTTAAAGCCTCTGTGGATTACATCAGGAAACTTCAGAGAGAGCAGCAGCGTGCCAAAGAGCTCGAGAACCGTCAGAAGAAGCTGGAACACGCCAACCGTCACCTGATGCTCAGGATACAGGTCAGTTCAGACAGATCCCAGCCTGGCCAACAGCGCTGCCAGTACATGTGATGGCATCTATATCTAGACAAAGACTTGTGCAGACGGATAACTTATGAATGGGAGAATGTGCAACGCCCAATATGGTGAAAAAGCCCCGCCTTCTAAATGAAAGCGCCAATCAATGATAAGCAAAGTCATCGCATCACTGCAGCTGCCGTTAGAAGCTCCGGTTGCTATAGAAACAGGCAGTGTTTCTGAGACGCATGCGCATTAGCTTTGTCCAGGCTGAAAAATGCATTTTTCGAGCATTTAGAAACAAAATTTATGAGACATTTGTTGTCAGATTTCAAATATGAAATTTAATCATAAGCTAACAGTTTTATACTTTAATGTAATTTCTATTAAAACTTGTATAACATGTATCTAAATATATTTGTGATTACAAGGGCTGTCAATTTAACACACTAATTGAATTATTTAGTAATGGGAAAATAATGTGTTAAAATAATAAACCATTTCATAGAGTCGATGTGACGAACATATATGCCCCTACACGTATATGCCCCTAAAATTAAAGATATAAAGGCAAAAATGCCACTCATTTTTGTCTCATATTTATGTTAAATTACATAGTTAAGCAATATCACATGAGTAACGAAAGCAATATTACTTGTGTGCTGTTTTATCCCAAATAGTGCAAATGTGATTTTTTTTTTATACATATCAATCATTCATTCATCCTTATATGACTTTCTAGGGTCATGGTGCTGGAGCCTATACCAGTTTCTTAGGTTAGAAGCAGGGGAAAGCTCCCTGGATAGACGGCCAGTCCATCACAGGGCTCTCTCACACACACACACACACAGGCAATTTTCCTGTGTCAGGCACACTGAAACAGGGAGAACATGCAAACTCCACACAGAAAGGACAACAGCGCTAACCAATGAGCCACCGTTCTGCATTGATTTTAAATTAAATAAGACACATATTTTAGACACAATGTTGTCTGTTTGTGCTCCATTTTTCCAATTAAAATATTAGCTATAAAGCCAGAGCAGAACTGTTGTGCATCTCAGAGCAACACACAGCGGTGTTTCGTTTCTGAATGAATCCACGTTTTGAGCAAATCAATCGGGTGAACCAATGATGCAGTGGGTCATTCACAAAGACAGCCATTAGGTGTGTTTGACTTGAAGCGACACTGCACAGACAGATGTCAAAGTACCACGAGAGCGATTGGAAAGCATACGGAGCCTCTCTAATCACTCTTGCGGTACTTCAACGTCATACACAGATCGGTCTGCACAGCGCCGCTTCACTGTTTACTTCATTCATCAGCCTTTTAAACGAATTCAATGACTTACTCATTTAGACATTTACCGCCACCTACTGACAGTTTTAGTTTCTTATTTAAATATCATTTCATTTAAAAAAAAATCATATTTTTGGGATAGTTTGCCCAAAAATGAAAATTCTGTTTATTTACATTTACTCACCCTCCTCGTGTAGTTTCAAACCTGTATGACTTTCTTTCTTTTGCAGAACATTGAAGATATTTTGAAGAATGTTGGTAACCAAAACTGTCTTTGTGTGTAAATATATCTAAATACCAATTCAGATGCAGCTTCTGAAAAAAAATTAAAATAATCATGGCCGTTGTAGCCTAAAAGTTTATGTATAATCAATTCTATGTTGAATCAAATAAAACATTTCTTTCTAAAGCTGTTTGTTTGTAATTGTTGTAATGTTTATTTGATGCTTTTCTCATTTAACACAATAATGAATCTTTTGCTATTAGTTAAATTAATTAATCTTGACAGCCCTAGTAATTACACATTTGTAATGATAAAGTTGCAATTTAGTATATTTAAAATATATGACTTTAAATATTGAATAACACCCTACAGATAAAATTATATGCCTGCACACACGCGTGACAGTAATCAGAAAGAGCTTTTATTTGTAGTAACAGTAATACAGCATTTTCTCCACCATACAGTTTTAAAATGACATGCCATTTAACAACACAAGTTATCCAACTTTTATTAATATAATATTCTAATTTCGATCTAGATTACTGCAATGTGCAACAAGTGTCTCATACCAACCACTGAGCGAACGCACAAAGTAACGTTAACAACTTTCAACACACTCAAATGTGTATGCTTTAGTATGGTTGTTTCGAACAAGTAAGCGCTGCGTGACCTCACTATTTTAATTGGGCAAATAAAGTGACCTGTAACCATAGACTGTAAAAAAATGGAAGTAGTGTCCATGACATCACCCAAAGGATTCTGAAGAGCAGTTTTGAAGCGCAAAGTAGGGTCGAGCTGGCCGTTGCCATCTTAGCAGCGCGTCATCGTGCGTCACTCCCGGTTAACAGAAAATGTGCAAAGAGGCGGGACGTGAGCTACCCACCTGCCACTCAACGTGGACACGCCCTTAATTCTGCAGAACTTTAAGGCTTTATATAATGTAAATGAATGAGTTATAAAAAAAATTACCCCCTCACAGTTGGCATTAAGGGCAAAATTATCCATTTAGACAAAAACAAGAATTTGTACCAGGCTGTAAACATGTTTTTTTTTTCCTGCTGTAAAGTTGGGCATTTTAACATGGGGCTCAATGAGATTCTGCTCCCTTCTGGAGCCTGTCCCTAATGGCCAGTCGATGAACTGCAGTTTAAGTCACTTCCGTATTGGCTTCAAGAGAGACCGCGGGAGGTTGCAGCTTGCCTGTAACACATATTGTTTAATTTATAATGTGTGATTTTGAAGTCACACTAAAAAAAGAAGGATATGAACACCAAACCCACTGTGATGAGGTTGAAATGATGCAGGGCTTCGGGTTAGTAACACTAAATATCTGCTGTTCTCTAAAATCATCAAAACAAAAAAATAAAGGGCGGGACTTGGTTTTGTCCATGGGGAATTGATTGGTTAGTTGTGGTTTGCTATTGGTGGATCTCATGTGAGTGACAGGTTAATGTACCGCCCTCGCACCAGTAAACAACTCATTAGAGAAGAGAAAAGATGTTGCTGCTAGTGGGAGGGGGAAGTTATTTTGATTAAAGTTTATGAGGGCACATGAAATTAAAACAATAATGATGTGCACATATCATTTTAAATAAATACTGTGGTATTTACAGTGGCCGAGAGAGCTTGACATGCTTCAACTGAAAACATTTGGGATCCCAGTTCATCAGTCTGAAAGGGAACATCATCAGTTTGACAACACGTGCTGCAAATACTCGCAACGCAAACAAATACAGAAACGCGCTGCAAATACTCACAAGGCACATACGATCAGGAATCAGGATGTTAAATTAAACAAACTCAACTTTTAGCTTATCGACAGCACCACTGTCGAATAGACATTAACCAATAAGCATGTACCAGCCAGGTTCATCACTTGTTGTGAATATATGCACCGTGTTTCTGTACTTTGTTGAGTTGTGAGTATTTTCAGGGTGTTTCTGTATTCCGTTGCATTGTGAGTATTTGCAGCTTGTTTCTGTGTTTGGTTGCGTTGTGAGTATTTGCAATGTTTTATGTATTTGGTTGCATTATGAATATTTGCAATGTGTTTCTGTATTTGGTTGCGTTGTGAGCATTTGCAGCGCATTTCTATATTTGGTTGCTTTGTGAGTATTTGCAGCGTGTTTCTGTATTTGGTTGCGTTGTGAGTATTTGCAGGGTGTTTCTGTATTTGGTTGTGTTGTGAGTATTTGCAGGGTGTTTCTGTATTTGGTTGTGTTGTGAGTATTTGCAGGGTGTTTCTGTATTTGGTTGTGTTGTGAGTATTTGCAGTGCGTTTCTGTATTTCGTTGTGTTGTTAGTATTTGCAACACGTTTCAGTATTTGGTTGCATTGTGATTATTTGCAGGGTGTTTCACTATTTGGTTGCATTGTGAGTATTTGCAGGGTGTTTTTGTATTTGGTTGCGTTGTGAGTATTTGCAGTGCGTTTCTGAATTTGGTTGCTTTGTGAGTATTTGCAGGGTGTATCTGTATTTGGTTGCATTGTGATTATTTGCAATGTGTTTCTGTATTTGGTTGCGTTGTGAGTATTTGCAGGGTGTTTCTGTATTTGGTTGCGTTGTGAGTATTTGCAGGTTGTTTCTGTATTTGGTTGCGTTGTGAGTATTTGCAGGGTGTTTCTGTGTTTGGTTGTGTTGTGAGTATTTGCAGGGTGTTTCTGTATTTGTTTGCGTTGTGAGTATTTGCAGGTTGTTTCTGTATTTGGTTGCGTTGTGAGTATTTGTAGGGTGTTTCTGTATTTGGTTGCGTTGTGAGTATTTGCAGGGTGTTTCTGTATTTGGTTTGCGTTGTGAGTATTTGCAGGGTGTTTCTGTGTTTGGTTGTGTTGTGAGTATTTGCAGGGTGTTTCTGTATTTGGTTGCATTGTGAGTATTTGCAGGGTGTTTCTGTATTTGGTTGCGTTGTGAGTATTTGCAGGTTGTTTCTGTGTTTGGTTGCATTGTGATTATTTGCGGGTGTTTCTGTATTTGGTTGCGTTGTGAGTATTTGCAGGGTGTTTCTGTGTTTGGTTGTGTTGTGAGTATTTGCAGGGTGTTTCTGTATTTGGTTGCGTTGTGAGTATTTGCAGGTTGTTTCTGTATTTGGTTGCATTGTGAGTATTTGCAGGGTGTTTCTGTATTTGGTTGCGTTGTGATTATTTGCAGGGTGTTTCTGTATTTGGTTGCGTTGTGAGTATTTGCAGGGTGTTTCTGTATTTGGTTGCGTTGTGAGTATTTGCAGGTTGTTTCTGTATTTGGTTGCGTTGTGAGTATTTTCAGGGTGTTTCTGTGTTTGGTTGTGTTGTGAGTATTTGCAGGGTGTTTCTGTATTTGTTTGCGTTGTGAGTATTTGCAGGTTGTTTCTGTATTTGGTTGCGTTGTGAGTATTTTCAGGGTGTTTCTGTATTTGGTTGAGTTGTAAGTATTTGCAGGGTGTTTCTGTATTTGGTTGCGTTGTGAGTATTTTCAGGGTGTTTCTGTGTTTGGTTGTGTTGTGAGTATTTGCAGGGTGTTTCTGTATTTGGTTGCGTTGTGAGTATTTGCAGGTTGTTTCTGTATTTGGTTGCGTTGTGAGTATTTGCAGGGTGTTTCTGTGTTTGGTTGTGTTGTGAGTATTTGCAGGGTGTTTCTGTATTTGTTTGCGTTGTGAGTATTTGCAGGTTGTTTCTGTATTTGGTTGCGTTGTGAGTATTTGCAGGGTGTTTCTGTACTTGGTTTGCGTTGTGAGTATTTGCAGGGTGTTTCTGTATTTGGTCATGCGTTGTGAGTATTTGCAGGGTGTTTCTGTGTTTGGTTGCGTTGTGAGTATTTGCAGGGTGTTTCTGTATTTGGTTGCGTTGTGAGTATTTGCAGGGTGTTTCTGTGTTTGGTTGTGTTGTGAGTATTTGCAGGGTGTTTCTGTATTTGGTTGTGTTGTGAGTATTTGCAGGGTGTTTCTGTATTTGGTTGCGTTGTGAGTATTTTCAGGGTGTTTCTGTATTTGGTTGAGTTGTAAGTATTTGCAGGGTGTTTCTGTATTTGGTTGAATTGCATGTTGTCAAACTGATAAAGATTTTTTTCTATTTTGCATATGTTTTCTTCAGATACAGCGCGTTGAGCTCTCTCAGCCACCGTAGATATTCCACACAAAAAAAAAGAAATTTCTTTGTGACTTTAAGATTTCACTAAAGTTAATTACAGTTATTGTTACAAATAATTCTTTGTCTGTCCATTGCTAAATGTCAATCCAGGAATTGGAAATGCAGGCTCGTGCTCATGGACTGGCCATCGCCTCGTCTACACTCTGTCCATCAGATCTAGCAGCCCGGGCCATAAAACAGGAGCCAGTCCTGGGGGACTGCAGCCAGGACATGTACCCTCACACGCACCCCTCTTGTCCTGACATGGGCCGCTCCAGCACCCTAGACCTTAACGACGGTACAATCACCTTTAACGACTGCCACGGTACAGGCTCTGCCACTTCTACTGACACAGGGGCTTATGGTTTCATTTCCAAGGCACATGCCGCTAAACTTGACGACATCCTGATGGACGACACATTGTCGTCTGTAGCAACAAGCGACCCACTTCTCACTTCCGTCTCGCCCAGAGCCTCGAATGACAGCAGCTGCAAGGACAGCATGAACATGGAGGAAAACGAGCATGTTTGTTAGTACAGCGGAAACCTTCTTTGGCTGTTTAGGGCCGCTGGTCATTGTTGTGTTTTTCCAATGACAGGACTGACGCTTGGGATTGCTAAAGAGGAAGCACGGCCTGTTTTGTCAAGTGCAAAGTAATATTATTTTTCTTATGTTTACACATTTTATTTTATTGTATTTTAACCGTATCCCACTTTTGTCTACTGAAAATTCTTTGTGGTATAATAATTCAGATATGTGCATAATATCAAAATAATCAAGGTCAGTATCATCAAAAGATTGATTTGTGTAACTTCGCATAGGTATATTTAGAATATAATTTAATCAACTTTGGTATAATAGGGTTCTGCAGGTATGACGTCAAAACCCATAAAACTCATTCGCTGCTGGTTCTCTCAAAATGTTCCTATAGGGTTTTTCAATTTGAGTAAAATAAGGTAAACACAACTTGAAGATTTTACTTAAGACATTTTGTTCTACATGTAAATTACACACACCCATACCGAAAGCGCTCATTTTGAAAGCATGCAGTTACGTTTATTTTTGTAACTAGTAACTAGATAAGTTTGTGGTGTGAGTGTGTGCAGTTTATGTTGTAGAACAAAGCGTCCAAGTATCATCGAGTTATGTTTACCACGGACCTTATTTTACTCGTGAATTGAATAAACGCATAGGAAAAGCTCAAGGGAACCAGTGGCGAATTAGAGTTCTGACGTCATCCCCACAGCACCCGATTTAAAAGTGCACTTGAATGGTGATTTCTTTGGTTGTACAGTAGCATGTTTGCGCACAGTTTAGAAGAATATTTTTCTTGTTTTATATATGTATATCTTATTTACATATACATATGTTATAAATATGTATAATGATTTGAGCATAATGCTTCCCTTTTAACGTGTAGATAAGCACCTGTTTATTTCTAATGACCAGCTGCCCAGTAAACCTCCACGAGACGCACTTAAAAAGATTCAAAAGAATAATTCAAGATTGAAAAATCTATTATGTACTCACTCTCATGTTTTTTTTCTTTCAAATATAGATATTTTGAAGAATCCTTATATAGTTTTGATAGTCCCTACGTCCATCAAGCGTAGAAAAAACAAATAAAATAAAAAAATCATAAAATTAATCTGTGCAACTTTTACAAGTTATGATATCTGTGCGAGAGAAACAGATTGAAAAGTTTTTTTTTTTAATTGTTCCTTTCGTGTTACACAAAAATAACAGCAAACAGTTTTGTAACATGAGTGTGAGTACATTTTCATTTTTGAGTGAAATATTCCTTTAACATAGCTAAATAAACTAATTCATAAATGTCGCAAAAAAATTCAGTTAAATGACGAACATTTTGAGCAAATGTTCTAAAAATCGCATCTTCCAGATGAAAACGCACTCAACCGCTAGATGCCTGGACAAAGTATGTTTGCTATCAGGATGATCCGAAACAGCTGACCATAAATGATTTCATTCAATTATTAATCAATGCCAATATTCTCTCAGTATTAATTTATTCATGTTTTTGAGAATTTCACTTGCAGATTTGTGGATTAATCTTTATATAATAATAATCTGAAGAAATGCCAAGTTCTGTCATGAAAGATGGTGAAGGCTGATGGGTCCTTAACTCAAGCTGATTGGTTCATTCGCATCTGCAGCCAATAAGCTTGTTGTTCAACATTTACCCCTTGTGCGTCAATTTAAAAATAAAAGGTCCTTCGAGGACAAATATGTCCATGTCAAAAAACTATCATGAAGCTTGGGATTATAGACCCTTGGTAGATTATTGTTGAAGTAAAAAAAAAAGTTATAGAGGTTTAAGTTTATGAGCAATATTGTATATAAAATATATATTTTATGAAACATGTTGAACTCTAAAACTGCCAGAAAATCAACGCCATAAATCTAAATAAGTTGTGTTCCAAATCTGAGGTTCATATCTCAAAAAATGAGCTATTAGTAAGATTTTGTTTGGGCACAGTACCAAATTTCCCCCCATTAGATTCCAGCAAAGCTCCACTGGGACACATAGTGGTTGGATTTGTGATTTGCAGCATACAGTAGAGTTTTCTCTCTCAAATATTATTACACACATACAAACCACACTCTGACATCCATACCAACATAACCACACAATTATAGCTGCATAATTTATCCAATTGGCTCTATAATATGCAGAAGCAGGCACCATCTGGTAAAATATAGTCAAATGTTTAATTTTGCCAACAGAATGAAAGCCTATTAACAAAGATTGCTTTGTTATCATGTTATAGTTAAATGGCTCTGGGATTGAAAATGTTCACGGTTTCAATGGGGGCATTCTTGTCCTTAAGGTCCAGAATGGAACCATTTTCTAGTGTAAAATAGATGTATTAAAGTAAATGGGGTGAAATAGTAAAATTCTAATAAAAATACACACTTGTGCCAAAATGTATGCATTTGGCATTAACCCTTAAATGCATACCTCAGGTCTTTAGTGACCCAGGACGTCGATCACTACCCTCCTCCTCCTTAATTTATTTAAAGTTAGACATCAACCTTCTTAATATTCCTCAATCAATTCATTATAAACAATATAACAAGAAATAAAAATACACATTTAAAAAAATGTTTTTCCACTCATGTAAAGATTGTATAGGGTCGATAACGACCCTAGGTGTGTAATAGTGTAAGTATATTTTTTTCTGCACACCAATAATTTAATTTTTGATGACTGAATAAGTGCAGTTCACCTTCATTCCTCAAGGTGGCGATGTTTGACACACAATGATGAAGTGACGTTTCACTCATAGTTACCGCAGGCAGAAAACAAAAGGATAGGAAGAATCATCAGAAAAACTTGAAATGGCTCAGAGATTTACTGCAGAGCAAGAACTGAACGCAGTCAAATATTACTGTCACTGTCACTGATGCTGGATCTGCTGAAGAAGCTGTCAGAGATCAAAATATTGATTTTGAAGATGTTGATAGTTTTGAGGATATGTTTGAGATGGTGAATATGAGGCAGATGCTGAATGTACTGAAATGAGCTCTGATGAGGACAGTGATGATGGGATAAAACATCTGCTCAAACTGAACCCTTACAAGCGCAAAAAGGTACAAAATATGCTTTATTTTACTCTTCTGTAACTGTTACTCTAATATCAGGAGAGTTTATTATCACGACAGGTAGAGATCCATCCGTGTTAGATATAGATCCGGGTCGCTAAAGACCCCAATATATAAGAATGATCGGCGAAACAGCAACACAGGCAAAATAAAAAAAACTGAAAAAGATAAAAATGTTCATAAGGATGCACAAGGGTTAAATAGTTAGTCAGTGTTTACTAAAGCAGTAAAGACCCTTCACCTTCCCCAGCTCCACCTGTATAGATCTGCTACGGGCATGTCTGTGTTCGTATAGGCAGTGGCGAGTCTCATACTTGCTCTACAATGCAGCAATAATCAGCAGAAGCAGCAATATCAACTGTAGCGCCAAGACCAAATACATTAACATTATCATATCCATTACCATGATAGAAATGCACGGCATTTGATATGTCCAACTGATCTTCAAATGTCCTGTGGAATGTGCCAAGCAATAAGCAAAATTCAGATTTAACCCAGCAGTTTTCAAAACTGTTGTTGTCATATGCAGTGCCTATATAATTATGCAAACGATTTTCACGTCTTACACTTCTTAAGATGCACAGTGCATAGCATGAAAGCATCCATAATAATGTGAAGAAATGCATTAACACATGTTTGATGCCTAAAGGAATAATCATACTATTTCAAACTTTAGAATAATTTTATTACCCTTAAAAACTTTTTTTTAACATTTGAATGATTAAATTCTGTTCCTTTCAGTCGGTCACGTTGACGCCGGACGCATCGACGAATTGGGATCACTTCAGGAGCCCCTATCAGCTTCGAGATAAAGAGAACTGGCCAATGGCCATTGGCGTGCGTGTTTTGCATATCGCACCCGCCGCGCGCTGGTATAAAGCGGATGCAATCGCCACGCACCATTGTCATTCACGGAGCGAACAGCGTTCAGGTCGAAGACTAAGACTGCTTTTCAGCAAGAGAGAGAGAGAGAGAGAGAAGACGCTCGTGTTGGCGTTACAGCACACAACAGCGCGACCGCGGGCTCACAGCTGCAGCAAACAACTGCTGTTCTCACAGCACTTTTCAGTGAGTGCAGCACAGGTTGCACTATTCCTGTGTGCTGCCGCGGTTTTCCTGGGTGCTTCAGCACATTTAAGAGAGCGTTTCCTCACGAAAAGAGCAACACGGGTGTGACACTGCGTCTTTTCAAGATGTCATTCCACCCGTGCGTTTCTGGATGCGGTCGTTCCTCTCGCCCGCTGACGGTCACAATCGCTGTCTCACGTGTTTGGGCGTTCAGCACACTGAGGCAGCGTTTGTGGATAGTTCATGTTCTCACGGAACATGACTATCGCGAGCTTAGATCGAGACTCGCCTGCCTTCGGGAGGTGGGGTCCTCCGCATGCCTCGATCTAGTGTTATTCCTGCCCAACAGCAGGATAGACCTATTTCGACGAATGCCCGGGGTGATCTGAGGATTACGGTCAGGGCTAACCCGCCGAGTGAGTCTCCGTGGGCCCCTGATCCTCACAAGCTCTGCAGCCGGTGGTGCTTCCGAGAGAAACTGCTGGCCCCTCCCTTGGGCGTCCAGTGGTGACTTTCGGGGCACCCGCGGATGAGCAGATGTCGATCGCTGCATCGGAGGAGTTTCAGTCCTTGGAGGATGAAGACTCAGCTGTACTGCCTCCTCTGGGAGAGTGGCAACGGTTGAGTCAGACCCGAGTTGACGGCTATGCTTTCCCGGGCCGCCGAGAAGGTCGGGCTTGAGTGGAACCCTCCACCACGTCCCGAACCTTCGAGGTTGGATGATGGGTTTCTCGGGGCGGCTCGCGCTGGTTCTCAGCGTCCCGCCCTGGTGCCTTTCTTCCCGGAAGTGCATGGTGAGCTGACTAGGTCGTGGGCGGCGCCTTTCAGCGCCAGAAACAGACCTAGCGGCTCCTCCCTCCTCACTACCCTCGACGGCGGACAGGCCAAGGGTTACGTGGGGATCCCGCCGGTTGAGCGGACCGTCGCGACGCAACTGTGTCCGGCGACCGCCTCCAGCTGGCGTGGTGACCCGCGTCTCCCGTCCAGGGCCTGTAGGTTCTCTTCCAACCTCGTTGCGAAGGCCTACAGGTCCTGTGGACAGGCCGCGTCCGCCCTGCACGCCATGAGTTTGCTCCAGGTGCACCAGGCCCAGGCGCTCATAGACCTGCACGAGGGTAGACCTGACCAAGAGCTCCTCCGGGAGCTCCGGACGGCGACGGACCTTGCCCTCCGGGCGACGAAAGTCACCGCCCGTTCCATTGGTCAGGCGATGTCCACCTTAGTGGTCCAGGAACGGCATCTCTGGCTCAACCTGGCCGACATGAGGGAGACCGACAAGTATCGGTTCCTGGACTCCCCCATTTCACCGGCCGGGTTGTTCGGCGACGCGGGCGAGAGCTTCGCCCAACAGTTCTCGGCCGCCCAGAAGCAGACGGAGGTTATTAGGCACAGCCTGCCCCGGCCCGCTCCACCGCCGGCCGCAGCACCTCCGCCTGCCCGTCGCCGAGGACGTCCCACCTGCCGCCGCCTCCGCTCCGCCCGGCCCAGCAGCAGTCTACATCGCGCCGTGGGCGTGGAGCCGGCCGCGGGAAGGACGTCCAGCCCGCTCAGGCCGCTGCCAAGCCAGGTGGCAAGCGCCGTCGTAAGAGACCCTGAGACGGGCCGCCCAGAGATGGAGGAAACTGCTCTTCAGGAGATGGCTGCAGCACCACTCCTTTCCCCGGAGGAGGGCCGGGGGAGAATTTTTTGTTCTGTATTTTCTGTTCCGCCGCTGGTCCCAGCGCCAGCGGTACCCAAATTGTCCAGAAAAGAGCAGTTTCCAATATCTCTGGGTGCCAAGAGAGCGCGTCTGTCGGTGGGCGACGCTCCCATGCCTTGTCACCCTCGGACGCCTCTGTTCGCCAGCAGGGGATGCCGGCTGCGGGGCGCACTCAAGAGGCCTTCCTGCACTCGTACATCCCCTCAGCGGAAGCAGGTGAGTGTTGCACAGCACACACAGGTCCCACGGCGAGCCGCCACCAGGCCGTTCCAGTCGGATCCCTGCATGCCGCCTCGCTGCCCCGCTGCGGGTACGTCAGTGGTGCCGATGGTCCCGCTTGCACGGTTCCTGGGAGCCTGGCTAGCGCTTCCCAGGCCGTCTCGCTGGCTCATCCGTACCATCAGACTCGGCTATGCGATTCAGTTCGCCGGCGTCCCCAAGTTCAGGGCATCCACTTCACCTCCGTGTCGAAGGAGGATGCTCCTGTGCTCCAGGGGGAGATCGCGGTCCTACTGGCGAAGGACGCGATAGAGCCGGTCCCTCTAGCCGATATGAAGACTGGCTTCTACAGCCCGTACTTCATTGTACCCAAGAAAGGCGGCGGGTTACGGCCAATCTTGGATCTGCGGCGCTTGAACCGGTCCCTTCACAGGCTGCCGTTCAAGATGCTCACGCAGAAACGCATCTTCAGGTGCGTCCGTCCCGAGATTGGTTTGCAGCGATCGACCTGAAGGGCGCGTACTTTCATGTCTCGATTCTCCCTCGACACAGGCCATTTCTTCGCTTTGCGTTCGACGGACGAGCATATCAGTACAAGGTCTTACCCTTCGGGCTAGCCCTGTCGCCCCGCGTCTTCACGAAGGTGGCGGAGGCGGCCATTGCTCCCATGAGGGAGCAGGGCGTTCGCATCCTCAACTACCTCGACGACTGGCTGATTCTGGCGCAGTCGCGAGGGCAGTTGTGCGAACACAGGGACAGGGTGCTCAGACACCTCAGCCAGTTGGGGCTTCGGGTCAACTGGGAGAAGAGCAAACTCTGCCCCACGCAGAGGATCTCTTTTCTCGGGATGGAGCTGGACTCGGTCGCCCAGACAGCGCGCCTCACCGAGGAGCGCGTCCAGTCGGTGTTGAACTGCTTGAATTGCGTTCAAGCGCCAGAACAGCGGTACCACTGAAACATTTTCAGAGGCTCCTGGGGCATATGGCATCTGCAGCAGCGGTAACGCGCTCGGATTGCTTCATATGAGACCGCTTCAACGCTGGCTACGATCGAGTCCCGAGATGGGCGTGGCACAGCGGTTCCCTCCGTGTCCAAGTGGCCGAGTTGCCGCCAAACCTTCAGCCCGTGGTCGGACCCTTCATTTCTACGGGCAGGAGTGCCTCTAGAACAAGTGTCCAGGCATGCTGTTGTCTCCACGGATGCCTCATCCACCGGCTGGGGTGCCACGTAACGGGCTTGCAGTTTCGGTCTTTGGGCGGGACCCCAACTGCAATGGCATATCAATTGCCTGGAGTTGTTAGCAGTTCATCTTGCACTCAGCCGCCTCAAGGGGCCGCTCAGAGGCAAGCACGTTCTGGTCGTCACGGACAGCACTGCGGCGCTGCGTGCATCAACAAACAGGGTGGTCTACGCTCCGCCGCATGTCACAACTCGCCCGCCATCTCCTTCTGTGGAGTCAGAAGCATCTGAGGTCGCGCCACTCACATTCGGGCCTGCTCAATCGTGCAGCCGGCGAGCTCTCACGTCAGCAGGTGCTCCCGGGAGAGTGGAGACTCCATCCCCAGGTGGTCCAGCTGATATGGAGCCACTTCGGGACCGCGCAGGTAGACCTGTTTGCCGCCCGGACTCGGCCCATTGCCAGTTGTTTTACTCCTGACCGAGGAACCCTCGGCTCGGATGCCCTGGCACACAGCTGGCCCGGGGCCTACGCAAGTATCGTTTCCCCAGTGAGCCTTCTCGCACAGACACTGTGCAAAGTCAGGGAGGGCGAGGAGCAGGTCCTGTTGGTAGCTCCGTATTGGCCCAGCAGGACTTGGTTCCCGGAACTAGTGCTCCTTGCGACAGCACCTCCTTGGCCCATTCCTCTGAGGAAGGACCTCCTGACTCAGAGGCAGGGCACCCTGGCACCCAGCACCAGCGTCCGGACCTCTGGTCACTCCATGTTTGGTCCCTGGGCGGACGCGGAGGTTCTAGGTGGGTTACCACAGACTGTGGTAGACACCATCACTTCCGCTAGAGCCCCGTCTACGAGGCGACTCTATGCGTTGAAGTGGAACCTGTTCGTCGACTGGTGCTCCTCTCACCGAGAGGACCCCGAAGGTGTTCGGTCGGGTCAGTGCTTTCCTTCCTACAAGAAGGGTTGGAGCGAAGGCTGTCTCCCTCCACCCTCAAGGTGTATGTTGCCGCTATCGCCGCAAATCATGACTTGGTAGAAGGTAAGTCCTTGGGAAAGCACGATCTGATCGTCAGGTTCGGAGGGGGCAAGGAGACTAAATCCGCCTCGCCCCCCCTCTATACCCTCTTGGGACTTAACTCTGGTGCTTACAGCACTGCAGAGAGCGCCCTTTGAGCCCTTGCAGTCAGCTGAGTTGAAAGTCCTGTCTTTGAAAACAGTTCTCCTGGCTGCATTGGCCTCCATCAAGAGGGTAGGGGACCTGCAGGCATTTTCGGTCGACGAATCGTGCCTGGAATTCGGGCCCGGTAACTCTCATGTAATCCTGAGACCCGGCCCGGATATGTGCCCAAGGTTCCCACCACTCCTTCGGGATCAGGTGGTGAACCTGCAAGCGCTGCCTTCGGAGGAGGCAGACCCAGCCCTGGCTTTTCTCTGTCCCGTCCGTGCCCTACGGATGTGCGTGGACAGAGCATAAAGCTTTAGGACCTCAGAGCAGCTCTTCGTCTGTTACGGAGGACAGCAGAAGGAAGGCTGTCTCCAAGCAGAGGATGGCCCACTGGATAGTGGATGCTATCGTCTTGGCGTATGATTCCCAAGGCGTGCCCTGCCCGCTCGGGGTTAGAGCCTACTCCACCAGGGGTGGCCTCTTCCTGGCGCTGGCTCGTGGCGCCTCGCTGACAGATATTTGTAGTGCTGCGGGCTGGGCGACACCCAACACGTTCGCTAGATTCTATAGCCTACGTGTAGAGCCGGTAGCTTCCCGTGTGCTCGCTTCCCATAGCCAGTAACACCGAAGTGCCCGTTCTAGTGTCGGCTTGCTGCGCCACTCCCTTCCCCTTGGAACGGATATGTGCGCTTATATGCTCCAGTCGAGTTCCCAGAATGGCGAACCCTGTCGAGTCCTCCGCAACCTCGGCAGTCGGACGTGGCGGGCGTCAGGCGCCAGGTCTAACACTCGTAAGCATTGGTGGAACTTGTGTTAGGCTGGGTTCCATATGTTGTGACCCCCTCGGCGGTCCCATATGTGTATTCTTCCACGGTAGTGCTCCTCTGGCGAGCCCGTGTCTTTCCCTCGGCAGAGCCGCTCTGCCGTCTCAGTCTGGTGTTGTTCCCCGCCTACTTGGCGGGGCCACCCCTGGGACTTTCGTATGTTGTACTGCCCACGGCCAGTCCATACGTGTATTCTCCACATGGAATTCCCTCTGGGCTTGATGTGGCTTCCGCGGCGTGCTCCGGGCACGCTTTCCCAGCGTTATCCAATAGTCTGCTGAATGGGTCTTGCGGAACAGCAGTGTGACTCCCCTGCGTGAGTTCCGCCCGGTGCAGACGGGTCTGAGGGGCTTTTCGCGGGCGCTGGAAGTGGTAGTAAACTGTGGCGTTTTCCAAAGATCCCAATTGTCGGTAGCGTCCGGCGTCGTCGAGCGTGACCGACTGAAAGGCGTCGGTTACGTATGTAACCCTCGTTCCCTGAAGGAGGAAGCGGAGCGTCGTCCGTCGCCACAGTTGCTGTACCATCACTACAGGGCGAGTCACTAGTTCGGCTCCTCAGTGAAAAACAATGGTGCGTGGCGATTGCATCCGCTTTATACCCGGCGCCCGGCGGCGGGGTGCGATATGCAAAACACGCGCGCCAATGGCCATTGGCCAGTTCTCTTTATCTCTCGAAGCTGATAGGGGCTCCTGAAGTGATCCCAATTCGTCGATGCGTCCGGCGTGCGTCTCCGTTCCCTCCTTCAGGGAACGCGAGGGTTATCGTAACCGAGGCGTTTTAATATGCTATACATTTTAACTACAATATCCCAGTTTTTCTTTGCTTTTTTTCTGGGATCTGGGATTTTTTATGTTTTATATTGGCAAAAACACTGGAAAAAAGAGATCATACTTTGAAAAAAGAAAAAGAAAAAAATATATATTTTGTTCTAATGCTTGTTTGGGTTTTTAAAATTCTTACATGGTGTAGATGACTGACTGTAATAAGCTGTACTGTAACTGTATATTTATACTGTTTGAAAGTGCTCAACTAAGATGTACGAGTAGCATCCAATTTGTGCCACTGTAATGATCATGTAGGTGAAACTATAATGTGTTTTTTCATAGAACTATGCAAAGATAACTTTCAGTTGAGAAATCAGCCTGTGTTTCATGGAAAGATGTTGTAGGAGTTTAGTGTAGGTAGCATAGTCAGATCACTGTAAAGTGCCTTATATTACAAGCCTGCGACTTAAAGCGATAGTTCACCCAAAATAATAAACATGTCATCATTTACACATCCTCATGTCATTCCAATCCTGTATGACCTGTACACAAAAAGAGATGTTTAGCAGAGAGTTCATGCTGCTCTTTTCCACACAGTAAAGTCAATGGGGACTGGGATTGTTAGTTTCCAAAAAGGACAATTAACCTCAAATGTGAACCCTTAAAGGGGTAGTTCACCCAAAAATGAAAATTCTGTCATCATTTACTCACCTTCAAGTTGTTCCAAACCTGTATAAATGTCTTAGTTTGTTTTGTAACCAAACAGATCTCGGCCCCCATTGTATGGAAGCTTGTTTCCTCCACAGAATAAAAAAATTAAAAAGGTAATTGCAAATTTTTATCTCACAATTCTGACTTTTTTTTAGCATTGCATGATATAAAGTCAGAATTTTGAGTTATAAAGTCAGTCAGAATTTTGAGTTGTAAAGTCAGAATTTTGAGTTGTAAAGTCAGAATTTTGAGTTGTAAAGTCAGAATTTTGAGTTGTAAAGTCAGAATTTTGAGTTGTAAAGTCAGAATTGTGAATTATAAAGTCAAATGAAAATCAATTGTACGATGAAAAGTCGCAATAATGTTTTAAAATGTTTTATTCTGTGGCGTTTATGAGCTTCCATACCATCGGCTACCATTAGGGAAAAACTATGGTAGTCAATGGGGATCTGCTTGGTTACAAACATTCTTCCAAATATCTTCCTTTGTGTTCAGCAGCAGAAAGAAATGTATACAGGTTTGGAACAACTTGAGCAAATGGGTGAACCATTTTTGGGTGAACTATCCCACGTGTCTCCACTTCCTCCCACTGCAGAAAAATGAAGCCAAAATATCCCAAACGTGGCTGTTGACATTGTGTGCCGATTACGTCAATTGGAGCCTGAGTATGTGCGGTAGTGATCCTGAGGTGGAGCCGTAGTATCAAGGTCCTGCCCACACTCCCGCTCCCGCAGACTCATTCACAAGTACAGCATTCAATAATTCCATTACGTGAAACTTTATAGCATCAAATAACTAACTAAAATGCAACTTATTGGAAAAACAAACTCTTGAGTCTTGAGCATATGTAAGCGTGATAAAAACTACCTAAAAGGATAGAAACCATCTTTGGAAAAATATTTAAAGCGTGTTGGATTTTTTTTGTTTGTTTTGCTTGTGTCTCATTCGATAACATGGAGAGGGTGGGGTTTATGACCTATACTGCAGCCATCCACCAGGGGGCGTCATATTTCAGGAGCTGTGTGGCACACTCGATTTGGAGCAACATGAGAGTTGTTTTTTTTGTGTGAACTATCCCTTTAAATGAAGCGTTCTCTTATATTTATGTGGTTTTAGACTTAGTCTTAAACTGTGGAACCCAACGGTCTCCCTATAGGATCGCCAAAACTTGATCTGTTTCATATTTTGGCTTAAACCTGAGGTGTCTTGAAGCACTACAAAACTTTCAAGAATAGTGTATAATTCCTTTGCCTACTAGACAGAAACTACTGAAAGTTGTCCTCTGAATGTAATGTTATGCAGTGTTGACTACTAAAACTTTGCCAAATTCCAAGTGAAGTCTAAATATGCAGTGAAACTGTTACGTATCTCATTGTGGATTTATAGCAAAACTGGCTGTTTCGATTTTTTTTTCTGAGCAATAATTCAGACAATCAGGTTACAGGTAAAGCACAAGGCTCCTGTATGAATGCATATGTATCAGTGACGTCAATGAAAGGTGCCTTTAAAACAGGCTTCCATTGAACTTTTAATAACATTCAGATTGGTCTGTCTTTTATAAAAGTGTCTTGGCTCTAGCTAAAGACGGGTTTTGTTTTGTTAATATACTTTTGTATGATATTTCTGAAGCTTAACCAAACATTATTTAAGAAAGGACTTACAATAGCTTGAGATGTTGATTTTTGGTTGAATTTATAAAGCATTTATTTCGTATGAATTCAATACTGGAAGCCAGCCCACCTGATGGGAAAGTCACCTTTCACTCAAACTGTTTGTTTTGAAACCGTGAAACTTCCACTGGGAAGCTTTATGAGGAAAGTAGCTGGTCACTAGAGTGACCATTTCATTGTTGGGATTCAAGCTTGACAAGTGTATTGGGAATGGAAATGTTTCAGACATTAAAATAAAACTGAGTGGTTTTCACAACTTCTGGAGTTTTCATTCTTGATATGGTGTGTTTTATTGTGCATCACAGATGTTTCCTTGGTTTAAGAATACAATCAGGCTTTTCCGTTGTGTTATTGTGGTTTCATGGTGGTTTCACAGTTTTCATCACACCATTTCTTGAATGCTCCACACACAATGCTGTCTTCTATGTCATTGAAGATTCCTGCAGGGTATAAAAAAGACAAAGCTGGTCCCACTTTATATTAAGTGTCTTTAAAGGGATAGTTCCGCCCAAAATGAAAATTACCCCATGATTTACTCACCTCAAGCCATCATAGGTGTATATGACACAATCAGAGTTACAACCAGGCGGAAGCTATAGATATTTTACTTTTTTAAAGTTTTAAATATGTTTTTTTTCTTACACAAACCCATCAATTCCCTTCAGAAGGCCTTTATTAACCCCACGGAGCCGTGTGGAGTACTTTTATAATGGATGGATGCACTTTTTCGGGCTTTAAATTTTTCGCTCCCATTTACTGCCATTATAAAGCTGGGAAGAGCCAGGACATTTGTTTATATAACTCTGATTGTGTTCGTCTGAAAGAAGAATGTTATATACACTTAGGATGGCTTGAGGGTGAGCAAATCAGGGGCTAATTTTTATTTTTGGATGAACTGTCCCTTTAACTAATCATTTGATACAATGCACTTTTCACGAGTTCGTGTGCCCATATAATCTTAGCGAAAAGTGGTAAACAGATTTGGCTTTCTGTCTGCTATAGAGGGGCTGGGGAGAATATTCTACTCAAGCTCAGATTGCCCCCCTATAACAGGCAAAATTGTACAAAAAGGAGGAGAAGGGGAGGAGGAGGGATGCCGAAAGAACTAACAACAGGAAAAGGTGAGATGCTGGTTTTATACCTTGGTATTAATTTGAAGATTAGATGGCCATACGTACTCCTGAAATTGCGTTTAATAATGTTTTTACATTGTACTTATAATTTTAAAATACCTGCATATAATATGTAATTTATTTCTGCAATTACATCTATAATAACATGATTGACCCTTTCCTTACCCCTTAAACCGCCCCGTTTCGTTCTCCGGAAAAAAATGGCGTTGGGGGGGTAAAATATGTGTTATTTTGGCCACGTTTCCTGCTAAAGTTCGTATTCTTGGGTCTACATATCACATAATTGGGGTCGCTTCAACCGCGGACATGGAAAACATCATGTCCCATGACCATGACTTAGCAAACCCATCCCTGAGCACACAGAGACCGGTGACGACGGTGTGTGCCACCCCCGGGTCCCGCCACTCTCGCCCCTCTCTGTTGCCAGCCTCCTCTCAGAGCAGACCCCAGTGGAACACGCGTTCTTCCCTGGTCTCCTCTGTCAGGATGCAGCCGTTAACTGTGCCTCCACACCGGGACGCTACGCCTCCCACGTTCGGGCCGGTAACGCTGCCTCGTTGCCCCATCCAGGGTTAGCCTTTGGTCCGAATGACCCCGCTGGTGCAGTTCCTGGGAGCCTGGCTTCAGCTTCCGGGACTGTCCCGCTGGGTCACGAAGACTATCAGGCTCGGCTATGCGATTCAGTTCGCGCAGGCTCCTCCCCGCTTCCGGAGAGTCCGATAAACCATGCTGGGGGCCAACGCCCCTGTCATGCGTGCGGAGGTTGCCACCCTACTGGCGAAGGGTGCGATCGAGCCTGTCCCTCCAGCCGAGATGAAGTCCGGCTTCTACAGTCCCTACTTCATTGTACCCAAGAAAACCGGTGGGTTACGACCAATCCTGGATCTGCACGTCCTGAACCGATCCCCACAGGCTTCCGTTCAGGATGTTGACAGCGAAACGCCTTTTCGAATGCGTTCGTCCAGCCGATTGGTTTGCAGTGAAGGACGCCTACTTCCATGTCTCCATCCTACCTCGACACAGACTGTTCCTGCGGTTTGCCTTTGAGGGGCGGGCATATCAGTACGCGGTTCTCCAATTCAGGCTATCTCTGTCCCCTCACGTCTTCACGAAGATCGTTAAGGCAGCCCTTGCCCCACTCAGGCAGCACGGGGTTCGCATCCTGAACTACCTCGACGACTGGCTCATACTGAGCCACTCTCGAGAGCAGGCGTGCGAACACAGAGATCTGGTTCTTCAGCATCTAGCCCGTTGGGCCTTCGGGTCAACTGGGAGAAGAGCAAACTCTGCCCAGTGCAGAGGATCTCTTTTCTCGGTATGGGGATCGACTCGGTCGCCATGTATACACAGCTTACGAGCGCGTGCACGCAGTCACTGCTGACTTGCCTCCGTATAATCGAGAGCAAGAGCGCGGTTCCACTGAAACTATTTCAGAGGCTCCTGGGGCATATGGCATCTGCAGCCGCGGTAACGCCGCTCGGATTGCTTCATATAGGACCGCTTCAGCACTGGCTTCGCGATCGAGTCCCAAAATGGGCATGGCAGACAGGCACGCTCCGGGTCCAAGTGACTCGGGCCTGCCTACAGACCTTGACCCCGTGGTCAAACCTCAGTTTTCTTGCCAGTGTGCCCTTAGAACGAGTTTCCTGGCATGTTGTTGCGTCAACAGATGCCTCTGCCACGGGCTGGGGTGCCATGTGCAATGTACATGCTGCCACGGGCTCCTGGACATAATGTCCGCCTATGTTCAGAGTTAATTCTTTCTTCTGGGAGACAGTAACTTTATTTATTGTGCACTTTTGCCTTTACAACTTTGCAGAATGTTTACATTCACAGACAGCTATATGAAAGGGAATACATATATTTTTTTAATTGTAATACCTTTCAAATTAGCACCAAACTACTGAATGCACCTTTAATGTTTGAGTGGGGAATGTTTTTTTTGTTGTTCTTTTTATATTTGACATACTTGCTTTTCCCAGCGCTGTCGGCAGAGGCATTCTCAGAAGTCCACCAGAGTGCTTGATTCGCTCAGTAAGAGACTTCTGTACTAGATCCAGGGTGCAATCTGAATGCCACACTGGAAGCTCTAGACTCTGCATACACAGAATGATACTTCTTTTCTCCTCTTCCGTCAGAAAGCCCCTTTCGTGAGCCACATAGACCATGAAAGCCATGTCAATGTTCACCGCTTCTCCATGTAAAAGTGCAGGAAGTACTTTCTGTAGCAAAGAAAAGAGTGACTCCAGTTAGAGTAATTCGAGACTGTGATACACAATGTGCAAAGTCTTTATATGTAGAACCATTTCAAGCTCTGGACTGATGATATGGCCAAAATCCACCAGCCTGTCCAGGTCATCCTCCCACAGGTTTGGGGCAAGTTCCTCAAGCATGGTTTCAATGGCCAGTCTAGTGGATACACTCGCTGCGTCCAAATGCACATTTTCTGGGATTCTCGATTGGAATCTAGAGTCCAACAAACTTCTGCCCTCCTTCTGCAAAAGTTCAAGGAGTCCTTTGTGTTTCATCAGCGCCATCTGTAGAGGATCACTAGTATTGGTGAAACAAGACCTCAATGACCTGCAAGTACAGTTAGTACTATATTAAAAATATACTTTTAAGATTTGAAGTATTACCCTACAAGTGGACATTCAATACAAT